>OX465592.1:23224348-23824348 GCA_950022655.1 Alentia gelatinosa
TTTCTTTACAGTGGCCCCTTCAACCGCAGACCTCTTTACTGCACCAACCCCAACAACACTCAACCTATCCCAAACAACACCAAATGTGTCTGTTCCAAACGCAGAATCATCTACACTGTCAAACCCTGCAATACTTAACTCCACAGAAACAGGAGAAAGCAACACAACCCACATACCACTAGACCCAACATCAGGAGAAAGCAATACAGCCCACACACCACTAGACCCAACACCAGAACAAACAACTGTATCCCACCACCACATCACAAAGCAAATATCTGATGAACCCAGCACAGAATCGTCCAGTGTTTCCAGTATGCAAACGGCTGCCGTATCTAGTACTGACAAGCTTATCTTTACAGCCAGTAGTGAAATGGGAAGCTCTACAATGTCTTCCTCATCCATACTGCCAAGTACAGACTCGAGTTTCACCAGAGATGTCTCAACTCCATCCGAACCAGATTTTACAGTTACGTCTGTAATGAATAATGGCACAGAAAACAATTCAGAAACAAGCGATGGATCGGTCATAACAGTATCACAGCTGCCTCAAACAGGAACCGATTCAGAGACAAATACACAAACCGTTGTTGCGCCAACTACTGATGATACAGTATCATCCACAGTGGCATCAACTGAAGGTACAAGAGATCCGGTTCCTGTCTTGACAACGCAAACAGATGCGGCCACTTCCAATTATAGCTTTCCCACAACGTCAAGCATGGTGAATGAGACGGCTGAGGCATTTGTACCAACCACTGGTCAGAGCCAATTATCAACATCACAATTGACAGAAACAACAGCAACAGTTTTACCAACCACTGAGCAAAGGGAATCATCGACATCACAATCAACAGAAACAACGGAATCTCCGGTGGTAGAAACTGCTGCTGAAAACCTCTCAAGCACCTCCATGATCGAGTCGTCCATCGCACCATCTTCTTCTGGTGGAATTACAGGCCAACATGAAGTCTCCACAACCGCCAGTGCTGTGAGTACGGCCTCTGAGGTGCTGACCACGGCCCCGGCGAGGCCTCTTAGTACGGGCCGCGAGCTGGGCACGGTGTCTGGTGTCACCCTCAATGAAGGCAGCACATCCAGCTCGCCTGAACCGCCGTCCATGACACCAGCCCGAGACGAGAACCAAACTGAAACCACGACACTTCCCGCTGTCCTTTTAGATTCAAATATCACAACACAGCAATCAGATACCAGTGACGTCACGTCCGGGGCTACAGCCACCTCTTACGTCACCCGAGAGATGACGACGCTGCTAATGCATAACACAACATCCATTAGTAAGACCATGCCAGCTGACTCGGGTAGGTACTCGGAATGATCTACTGATGAAAACATGCACTTACATAGAGAGGAGAGAATGTTTGTTAACCTGTATGTTTACCTGTATTTTGATATGTGTGTTTGCCGATCACATAGTGTGACTCAGTAGTTACTTTAGGCTTCCTCCTCCCTCGCTTTTGGTGTGGCATTAATGAAAACCTTCTCTAGATCTATGTCTCCCAGCCCACCTTCGTCAAAGTTTAATTTCACCTCCTCCTTCTTGGTTTGCTATTGTTTGCTTGTGTTGCAATTAAGGATATCCCAAAGCAGTCCCATAATCAAAGAAATTATCCAATACGAGAACGATGTTCGCAATCGGTCTTTTCACGGATTCTAATCCCAATATTGATCCACTCTGTCATTTGTCTTAATGGTTTAACTGTTTTTTAAGGTAGTTTCTCTATATTGTACAAAACTCCAGAATCGGCGGCAACTACAGAAATTTCCTTAGAAACGACGACGATCATACAGCAACCAACAACCGATTCAACCGACATTCCTGGAACGGCGGGAATTACAGAGATTTTGGCGGGAAGTACAGAAAGCGCAATGTCGTCTGCAGCGTCTGTAGCGCCCCCAGCGGTGACAAAGTCACACATATTATCAACCTTGACATCCGGCAGACAACATTACCCTGCGTTGTCAACAAAGAGTCCCGCAGATGAGGCCACAGTAAACCTGACCTCACAAAGTAATGACAATATCACGTTGAGCCCCGGCCTCCCGGATGAACCCGATGAGGAGAGTGATTGGTCAAAATTCGAGATCGGTAAGTTTCCGATTTATTATCCCGCTGCATTGCACTGAATCCTGAACTGGTTAAGATAGACTTACTTATATAGAACTGCATCGAGAATCGTATTAATACACAATACTCCGCATGTTTGGAGGGGCCTAAATCGTCATCGAGGCAAAGCCAAGTGACGATTACAGCCCATCCAAACGAGTAGAGTATTGTCTATTTTATGGTTCGTGTGCGGTTCTGGATTTATCTCATCCCTTTCACTGAAATTGAATAGCATAACAATATCAGAATAATTCAAATCACTTGGCAAATCCAGTTAATTAATAGCATATCACGTCATCTCATATATTCACTCCGCCACGACCGTGGCAAAGTTTTATCACTTTACCGGGGTGATCTATGATTATGCTCTTCTAAAGTTATCCCTATGGCTAAACTTGTATCAAGGGCGAGATAAAGGGAGTGCTTGGCTTGCAAACAGATACACTCATTGTCTATGTCCTCAATATGGAAACACATCGATTCATATCTTAGTAGAATTCATTGCCTTACTTTAAATATTTTGGCTACCCTCTATTTTCAGTCTGTGTCTCTCTGTACCAAACTAATAAATTCTGTTTCAGTGTTCATTCTCAGTACACAATTCACATCCTCTGTTTCAGTGGTCGTCATAGGACTCATAGCCCTCGCAGTAGGACTCGCTACATCCATGGTAGTGTTTCTTTCCTGTAAGAAGAAATCTCGGTAGGTTGGCTGTCCGAATCGGTGCCAAGCCTTAGTGCATGCTGTAAGATGTCCGCTGCTTCAGACCCGCACCGCTCGGGGCGGGAGGTTGGCAACCGGCTGTTGGTTTGATTTGGTTTGATTAGGTTACGTTTAGAAACAAGTCATGTGTATAAAACATGTATGTGAATATATCGTACATGGAAATGAACTAACATCGGGAGAGGTCTTTATACTTCTAGCAAATCATATATCCAATATTTCATTTTCACGAATCTAGGAATCTTTTCAGAATATGCTTTCTCAAATCTCATAGTTGCAGTATGGTCTAGATTCCTTATTCCTGGAAGTTATATATTGGCATATGTAGAGTACCATCTGCAGTCTGTGAATGCAATTGTTTGGAATATTTTGTGTAGTTATAGGTTAAACCTGCATGCTTAAACTTTGTTGTTAGTCTCCGAGATATCACAATCACATTACATTATCAGTAATATTAGCCTTATTTCGTTTATTTTTGTATTCAAAGAAACGCCACATTAATTTTAGTCAAAATATTTTTGTCTAAAATTATCTTTGGTTATCTGAATAATTATTCACCATTTGCATGTAATTGATGTTATGCGACTATCTTTTGGGATTGTTTTGTAGTGCTTACAATGTATCACTGAATTGCATTTCTTCATTTGAAATACATATAAACAATTTTGGATGACATACTTTGGATAATGTTTTTGTAAGCATTATGATTTATTTTTGGACATACTACTTATGAATGGCTTATGGTAATTTATTGAACCAAATATATGTTATAAAGAGAAGCTAGTGTACATTTCTTTACTGCATTATGTATATTTATATCACATTTTGAAGTGTTTATCTGTTCGAAATTCTGACCAATTAAAAGTCGTCTTTTCCAGCATGCCTACACCAATCTTTTCTTTCACAGGCGATGTAGGGGAAAGTCCAACAAAACAGATTCCGTCCAATCAACAACAGAAACGTTTCCGGTGGGTGCCCCGCCTAGCGCTCACATTACTTCCGGTAATGGCAGTATTCAAAATGGCGGCAGCCTCGCTTTGGGAGCAAACGGCTTGTCGGCGAAGGAGAGAAGGCGAAGCGAACAATACAGTCTGGAGGTAACTTCTGAGAGTAAGGACTTGACAACTATGGAGGGCATTACAGGTATGAACACAGTGTGGGCACTCAGACATATATATGGGTGTAATTATTTGTAAAAATGGCATCTTTTGAACAATTCATCTTCGCTAATCCTAGTATGGAGGAGTAGCTCATAATTCCGTTGCAAAGATCTCTAAAGGCGGGCGTCCACCAACCACGACAAGGCTACGACAAGCGCCGACAAGAAAGTTCCAATCGGTGCTTGTCGCAGCCTTGTCATAAGAAGGGGGGCTTTACGACAGCGTTGTCAGGGCGTGTCGGGAAGTGCATGCTCCACCAAAACTAACTATCGTAGACCACTGCGACACGCTCCCGACACACAATGACACTCCACGACAAAGGTCCAGTCGATTTTGTTGTAACTTTGTCGGAAGGCTCCCGACAAGCTTCCAGTCGCAGCCTGTCGTGGCCTTGTCGTAGACTCTTGTCTGGAACTGGGGTTTAATTTTCTGGCATACCCGACAGGGTAAGAACTGAATGTCAAAATATAGGGCGAGGTTGTTTATAAAGACTGTTAGTACATGGTCTAATTCAGATTTTGTCGCAGTCTATTACTGCACCTTACTCACAACCCATTGACTAAACCCATATTTTCCTATTGATTGCAGTTAACCTTGTTGACACAAAGAAGGGGAAGAAGCAAAAGAACAAAAGAAACGGGAGCATTGCAAACGATGCACCAGGATATCGCGGCAGGGGTGGACCAGGGCCTCCGTCCACGTGGAGCACTATCCCACGTTACTATTATGGGATGAGCGACTACAACGGTGCTTACTCAAGTGGTTGCTATGACAATAATGAGATGCCAGACCCTGAACTAATGCAACAAGCTGTGCCTCTGCGACAGGAAGTCTATTTCCGGATGTCGCAGGTCTTCGCTGATCCCCAGCAGGGAATGGTTCATCCGGACAGTAAGACGCCGGGTCCCGGACTCGGCGTTCCGTTGACCACGAACCCGGCGTCACCGATCTGCGTTCTGGACGCTAACGGTCTGTACGAGGCGTCCCCATATTACGATGCCTTTGATCCAGGACAGAATACGTACAGCTCCACGTTTCCACGCTATGCAAACAGAAATGTGAGCAACACAGCGGTTAGCAACTGTGTAGAAACTCCGGAAGCCCCTTCCGTTGAAAAAAATAGACTTTATGAGCAGTCAGAACATTCGAGGCATCAAGGCCCGCCAAATTATTACAAAAAGGGTGCTCGCCCCCCAACGAGGACTAAGATACCGCCTGTTAATGGCGGTGGGGTCGGGGAGAATGCTTCCGTCAGTCACGTTTCTCAAGCAGACGGCACTTCGCTTCCTCCCTCCTCCCCGAACTCAGATCGAGGCTCTGTGACACACGGGGAGCGACTCTCCATCAGAGGCCTGAATCATAAACCCCGCACTGCTGACGTCATAGTTCCGGTTCCGCCCAGACTGCCTGGCGCCCCGCCTACAAAACGTTCCCCGCCCGCCCCGCCTCCCAGAAGCAGCAGCAGAAACACAGGCACCGAGGCCTACCCCGAGCCTAGTTTAGGCGTGACACAAAATGGCCACACTACCGACCGCCTACCGGAAGTGAATGCAGACGCTAAGGGTCGTAAGTTTTACAGGATGAACGCAGAGGAAGGCATCACGTGGTGCTGAGTTCTCGCCTGCTGACCACGTGATGCTGGCATCTGGTGTGGAAATCTCGCTGGCACGAGACTTGACTGCTATATGTAACATTCACTGCTGTTTTTAAAGTATAATCCTATAGTTGTTGAACTAATTGCTGCCTTTGAGATTTATTGTTATTTAAATGATATACAGTGGAATTAGGATGACATTCTAGGTTCTTGAAATGTATTGATAATCTAGATAACATAAGATTGCAGTGTGCAATAATAGACAGTATGCATGGCAATTTTTACAAAGTTGCTTTTTTTGATGATATAATATTTTTGTGGATGAAGTGTTATATTTCTGTAGTTTCCAGTTTTAATGAAGAGACAATTTAATGAATTGAATTTATATAAACTATCAGAATGTCCTTAGACCCTTCCAAGTGCTTTCCATATGGTCCTGAGGGGAATCTTTATTTGGATAAGAACTGTGCCATTTGTCTGGAAAAAAATCACCATTATTTTATTACACGCATATAATCCAGTATTGCATTTGTAAGAATAAGTCACACTGTTAATGGAAAGGTAGCAGATGAAGACATCAGCTTGAATAATGACTTCTGTGCATTGTCTTTTTCTTAAAAAATGAGATGCTCCCCGCTTACAGTGTGAAGTATTTCCCTCCTGTAGAGTACAGCGCGAAGTATTTCCCTCCTGTAGAGTTCAGCATGAAGTATTTCCCTCCTGTAGAATACAGTGCGAAGTATTTCCCCCCTGTAGAGTACAGTGCGAAGTACTTCCCTCCTATAGAGTACAGTGTGAAGTATTTCCCTCTTGTAGAGTACTATCGTAAAACTGGATGAGCTTTAATCTTGGCCACCATATGCCATGACTGGAGTTTGGCATAGTAATTTCATGAGGCTAAGCCGAGTGAAGTTCGGAGCCAAAACCCCAGGAGTGGCATGCGGTGGCCAAGATTAAAACGAATCAGGTTTTGATTTTATCCTACCCCGTCTCCTCGATTTTTGAATATTACGTGATAACAAT
This sequence comes from Alentia gelatinosa, assembly GCA_950022655.1. Taxonomy (NCBI): domain Eukaryota; kingdom Metazoa; phylum Annelida; class Polychaeta; order Phyllodocida; family Polynoidae; genus Alentia; species Alentia gelatinosa. The sequence goes on from OX465592.1 coordinate 23,230,977, forward strand.
TCTGTATGCTACTAGTGGCATATAAATTCCGTATGTCAGTCAGCGTGGCATACGGAAACTCAATGTTAAGGCTATGGTTTTTTTGTATTAGGGGTAGGATAAAGCGCGAAGTATTTCCCTCCTGTAGAGTATTGGACGCTCGTGTATACTGCTGGTTCCACCATGCGGAATTCACATAGAAATCTGAGCAGTTTGTGCTTGTGTCTAAGTTTGTTGGATTGGTGGAATGACCAAACATTGTGATGCAACACGGAGTATCATTTATCCTCGCTACAACATACGCATGCCGTCTTCGCCAGGAAATAAAACACCGCATTGTTCCTTTTTCGTAGATATCACTCACACTGTATTGATCAATTAAACTGTTTTCTAGAAATAAAATCAGCGTCGGATGGTTCTATATTTATTCCATTGTTAAGATTCTAAAACTTATGTTGTAAATGTACAATCTACCAGGGTACTACTGATCACTGGGCTGAGATGAATTCATATCCGAGCTGGTACATTATGGCCCAGCCCCCACGCCGATGGTCTACGACGTACTTCCCTATGGCTACGACTTGAAATGCCCAAATCGTGGCCTATCGGGAGGTCCCCGATAATTTAGAATCGTGGACATGGTTTGAAATCGTAGAGCGGAGAAACGCCTTGGGAGGACTGAAAACATACATTATGGTCACGGTTCAATCTATATGTATCAATGTAGAGCTCAGGCTGAATTTTAATATTGAAATATATTATGATTTTGGAAATCTGGAATGAATCTGAAGAATCTTTTAGAGGTATTTACAGCATATCATGATGTTATCTCTCAGATACTAATACAATCAAATTGAAAAATATAACTATGATAGAATCATGTTTCCGATATGAGACTATTATTTTCAGACCTTTAAACTTAATCAAATAGTATCATATTTACACCGATCATATATATCTATGTGCGGTATACCTAATTCCAGAATTTCATAATTATCCACCAAGTATTTTACCATCAAGAGATATTTTTCCATTAAATCTGCTTCAATAGGCTACGATGGGCTACGGAAAATCCAACATTATGGATTGCATCGGGACCTCTACGATAGGCGTTTTCAATCGCAGCCTATCATGGGGTATTGTAGAGTGAATCGCAGAAACCTGTTCCACCTACCACGATTTTTTGTAACCTCACGATAGAATCGGTACTGTGTCAGGAAGGCAGTCGTAGGGGCTATCGGGACCAGAATCGTGGTAGGTGGGGCTGGCCTTTAATATACGCTACCTTTACGAGTCACCATAGTTACGATAGAATAATAGGCAACATCGGAATAGTGTAAAGATGAGAGATATATTAGAGGATAATTGTAAGGAGATAAAGAAGAGGTATATGGAGGGTAAAGAAGCAGTAAGGGAGAATAGAATAGACGAAAAATACTCAACCTCAAAAACGTCTTTCAGATCTTTAATCAATATTTTCTAATCATTGGTAAATGTGCATAAAAATCAGAGTTTCCAATCTCCGAGAGAGCTGCATTGTAAGAAACGTATTTGGCACACACACACATTTTTATGCAACCATGGATCTAACAATGCCACATCCAGTCAGGTCACGTGATATGGAGTACTGATCATAATTGTGATTGTGAAGTAATGATTTGTAATATCAGTTGCCACTGACCGTTCCGTCAGTCTTTTAGTAAGATATATAACGTATTACTATATGCCCATGCCGTATATTTATATATAAACTGTAAATATGTACAGTTCCACCGTATTTTATCCATTTGGGGTATATAGTAAATATAGAACGACCCACTATGCTTGTACAAGCTACAAACTCAAAGATAATTTATGGTTCAAATGAAACTCTGTGTAAACGCCTCCTTCCGTACGAACCGTAAATTCTCATCTCGTTTTGTAGCTTTTACCATCCGTTCATCTGATCGATCATTTACCGCGTGTTTTACACATACGTAAACGGTAACCCTCTTTCTCTATATTATCATATACCTGAATTTTACACATTTACTTATCAGCTACACAGATTTCTTTCGTCACTCAGTGACGGATGAATATGGTTTATCACTCTATGCCAAGTGACTTGCTGGAGTCAAAATGATGAATAATAGAATGGCGTTTATTTTGAGGTATGTAATAATGAGGCAGTGTGAGGGTGACTAAATGAAGTGCACCCCTCTCATAAGATCAGATACTTCATGTGGTATTCAGTACAGGGTTTTCACTACGCTCTATGGGAGAAGAATTCTTAATGACATAGGGTTAGGGCCTTGAGAATCCGCTGGCACACAGTGTTCCCGCTAGGTGGCATCATCGAGATTATTGAAATCTTTGGGTTGCATTGATGTACGTCTTTAGCACGGGAGGCAGGCCTGTGGATTCTCCAGGCTCTAAGCCTAGTTTGTTAAGAATTCTTCTCCTATAGAACGAAATGAGAGTACAGAATACCACTTAGAGAGTGTGAGATCTTATGAGAGGGGCTCTGTTCCTTGTTGTTTCGATGTGTTCAGACGCACCTCATTCGTCGAACTCGGTATTTCTTAACACACCAAGCAACTCGGAACATATTTCATCCAGACACCCTCACCCAGTCTCCACATCGGCATTGTCATGGTCTTAGTAGATATAACGTGGATGGAAGACTTGTTTAAGCTCAGCTAAGCATCTTTGAAGCCTGTGGATATAAAGCATAACCTTGTCCGCTAGTGTTATTTACAAATGATAACTGAAGATACAAAATAGTACTAATCTACGAAGGCAGTGGATAGGAAACAGTTTACTGGGTTAGTCCTGCGTTAGTGAGATATTTTTGTCTCTGAGTTAAGAGGCTTGAATGTGAGTTTCTTCAGTGACTGCGGCTTCACACAGTATCCAGGAGAAGAGGTTTGCCGCTGCGGAGTGCCTCTCGTTCCTTTATCACTATGTCAGGCAGTATCGGCACAGTTAGCTTCCTCACCCGCTGCCGAATAGATAAACACACACATTAACCAATACAATCCATTTAACAAAATACTCTTTTATAATCTCAATATAGGACTCCTCAAGTACAAGCCTAGGGTTACAAGTCGTGGTATTGGTATTTTCAAAGAGCATTAGCTGGCTCAATTTAATCAAGATCATATAGAAGTTGACTACTTGTTTACCCAATAGCTACATACTCACCCTGATTGATTGGTCTTTCAATTATAGTGTATGTCTAAACAACTCAGGCACAGCAAAGCTAAGACATAAAACATTACTCATGTACACCACAGGAACATAATTACATGCTTCAATTCATCTTTGAACCATCATTAGTCATGACCCAATTCGGTATTCATTTCTGATCGTATTCAACGTGAAGGTATATGTAGATCTATTCTCAAGCCTTTCCCTTGACAAAATTAGACTTCTCTTGCAGTTTAAGATCAAATGAATATGTTATAGCCTCAGGTTTCACTATGAACGCGATGTAAACAAATTGTCAAAAGAAGAACCCTATATGTGGGTATTTGGAGGGTCTTTTTAAAGGTCAAGTGACCAGATGTTTCTAGCCAACTGAGCAAATACGTAAAATCCTTGACAGACCAACTGGGCATGTAAGCTATGAGTCAAGGCCACCGCATGGACACATTCTTTACAATAATTCATTTTCAATTTTCAACATTTGATGATATATAATCAAAGGAAACCGACTAGGCAATAGGACCTGTCAAGATTTACTTGTACATGTATACGCACCTCCCGCTAGGCGTTGGGGCAAATATCAGCAGTACAGGAGTGCGTAAATCGTAACTAACAGATACAACGCCCGGTCAGGTTTCCTATGAAACCCGATCACAATGTTGGCAGACAAGTCAAGTCAAGTCAAGAAGAGTGGAGACAGGTAAGAGGTGATCTCATACACTGACTTTAGGGCCTGTTGAATAATTCATGCTCGTACATGAAGACCCTTTTCTGAATGCCAAAGAGGCACAGGAACAATGTGGGGGGAGCAACTTTATTCAACACTTATGGACCTTCTGTGGCCTAGAATTGTTTTAGCGAACAAGTTTGAATAATATCAAATGATAACCCTCGTACGAGGTCTCCTTGTACCTGTACTGCCGTAAGCTTATTTCATTCAACAGACCCTGTAACGTCTTAAGTTTCTCAGTATTGACCAATAGAGACGATAGATTTGACAGTAGCGTACCTCCCGTAAGGTGCCTGGGGTAGTTAGCACTCGGTAGATGAAAACTGCAGGAATACAGAGCATTGACGCAAAGGCGAGACACAAGCCGAGGGCCTGCGCCCAGCCCGGGTAGTGGTAGGTGCGGTTGTAGGTTACAGGTGAAAACCAAACCCAACTTGCAATGAATATTGTCTGAAAGATGAAGTTTACATTTAGAATAGGTTCTCTATGTATCAATATCATATTATCAATATGCGATAAACCAGTAGAATACGGTACTATAGATTTTGAAATGAAATAACGCATATTATGCATTGACATAGCGCCCACTTTGAAGTGATATACCATACATCTTGAATGAGCACTTTGGGCAATCTCCCAAATCCTCGTGCCGGTCATCCGTGTCTTTTTTTTTTAGCAATTTTAATTAAGGGAATATTGTGTGTACACAATCACCGAATTTGGCTATACAGCCGTTCTTCCACTAGGGCCCTAGCCCCCTACTCCTTGAACCCCTGATTTCCCATGCACGAGGCGAACACCCGTACCATTTAGCCGCCGAGATTTGGTTTCTGTATATAGAGTAAATTAAAAACGTTAATAGATACCTTGCTAACAAGTGTTGTGGATGACATGCTTATACTTACACTGGTAACAAGTGGTGTGAGTACTGTCCAACAGATCTTTAACCACGGGTTGACGGTATAGCCAATCATCAGGGCGATGTCTTTATAGTAGTTCCCAATACCTTTGGAGAAACACCCAATTACAATTAAACTGTAAAAAAGTATTTATAAAATGACATTGGAAGTCACTCATAGAAGGTAGGAGGGAGGCAAGGTGCAGATAATTTCATGTTCCCGCGAAAACAATTACTGGGGCCGATACCCTTACAGAGAGATGTGCATCACTTGACCTTGAGGCGGGTTGCGACCCGGCCGGGTCCCCCACTGACGAGTCCTCTACCGCCTACAGAACTATCAACAAACATTGGGGCTTGGTCAATTTTACTTCCGCGTAATGCATGTATCTGTTAATTTATTATGTATTCATTTCACGGCAATAGAACTACACCAACTAGGGTGCTCACAGGTTATTGTCTAGCTCAAGGCATTTTTGAACATGTGGCTTACCACGATTTAGGGGTTTTTACAAATTTGAATACTGCCGAAGCTGAGGGCAAACAGGGTAGTTCAACCAAGGTAGTTCACCCTGGTATCGAAGGTAATCTAGTTGTGCGATATCTACTTGTGACGCACAGAGAACACGAAAGAGAAGCACAGAGAGAGACTAATAGAATGACAGACAGAGAAGTGGCAAAGACAAAAACAATGAGAGAGTGAGACAGAAACAGAGGACGAATGATGCAAAGAGTGTAGGGGAGGGCTGGAGAGAGAGAGAGAGAGAGAGAGAGAGAGAGAAAGGGGGGGGGAGAGGGGAGGGTGATGGAGAGAGAGAGAGGGAGAGAGAGGGAGAGGGAGAGAGAGGGGGTAATGGAGAGAGAGAGAGAGAGAGAGAGAGAGAGGGGGAGAGGGGGAGAGAGAGGGGAGGGTGATGGAGAGGGAGAGAGAGAGAGAGGGGGAGAGACAGAGAGACAGAGAGACAGAGAGGGAGAGAGAGGGAGAGGGAGAGAGAGGGAGAGGGAGAAAAGGGAGAGGGAGACAGAGACAGAGAGAGAGAGAGAGAGAGGGAGAGAGACAGAGAGGGAGAGAGAGGGGGTGATGGGGAGAAAGAGGGAGAAAAGGGAGAGGGAGAAAGAGACAGAGAGAGAGGGAGAGAGAGAAAGGGAGAGGGAGAGAGAGGGTGATGGAGAGAGAGAGGGAGAGAGAGAGAGAGCGAGGGAGAGAGAGAGGAGAGTGATGGAGAGAGAAGAGTCAGAGAATATACCATATGTCCACGAGATGGCAGCACACTCAAAGAAGCAGCACCAGAGAAGCGCCATTCCACTGGCCGAGTAATAATCAAACATCTGAAACACGTACATCCCGCCCTGCAACGAGAGATGGACGAGAGAGATGGTAAACACATCCAACATACAAAAAATAACACACTAATCACACAAATACCATTACATGGTCAGAACTAATGAGCTAATGCATGATACGGCAAAATTGATATTTTATGAATGAAATGAAAGTAAAAATAGACTTTGAAATAAATTGAGAAAGCGGTAGGCCAGTACCATATGCATGCCTTATCCTCTTTGACAATGGCCAGTTGAATATACTAACCTACATTCAGGTTTACGGCTATTCGATGCGAGAAGTAATTGACAAGTTTGACGCGTCAACTCACCCTGGTTACCATGGAGAGGCCGACGAGGAAGGACAGCAGACAATAAACCCCGATGAAGATTTCTCTGTTCCAGCCTCGGCGTAACCTCGGGAAGGTGTCCACGACAACTGTCACAACGGCTTCAACTGTCACGAACTTACACCAGTAGAAATACAGAAGGTACAGGTGAAATGTGATAGACCGAGATACAGAAAGCAATAACAAGGCCTCCTTTGTGATTCAATGCTTTCACACCTACACTGTGGACGGCAGGTATGTCGGCTAGGACTGCAAACTAGGGTATTCTAACAACATTGTGTTACCAACAGTTTTTTTTTAAAGACTTTTAAAGATTTTTAATTAGACTGGGGTACTCAGAAAAAGTTTCGTTAGTTTCGATGCGCCATCAGTATTAACATTCGATCATGGGATTCACGACAATTTATCCTCAGCTGTAGACAGCAGCAGAGTAAACATATATCCCGAGGTTGCGTCACATAAACATGTACATTGTCTGATATCAATGCATAGCAAATTCTTTGGTTTAAACGTCAATGACTTTTCTGAATACAAAAGTTCAGGTCTCAAAAACATCAAAACTACAGAATGTCTCCAAGTAACTTTATTTTCATTTGTGTCTCATTCTAAATGTTCATAGGATAGTAGATTTCTTATATTGGGTTGCAAGTTATCCCATAGCTTCTGTCCTTAGACATTTAAGGAGTTAAGGAGTGGTACTGCAGCGTCCTCTGGTATGGAACAGCTACACCATCACTCAACATGCGCATCTACACTGGCTACCAAGGCTACAAAATGTTGGCTCCGGTCGGGTTAAATTCGTGGCCGCCTTAACCCATAGGGACATACGTCTATTACTCTCCTGCCAGAATTTCTGTACGGCTTGGAGAGTATGTTACGTCATTGTCTCAAAGCCCATTTTCCATTTTCTTAATTCCTTAACTGTGTATTTTTTCAAAACTGCCGATTATGACTACCGATCATGACAAATTCAGTGCAATAATTTTCAGGTGGAAACAGAAATGATCAACGAATTTTCTCTCCCACCTTACACAATTTGGCACCACCGACCAACTTCTTTATCCGCCAATGTAATCAAAGCACATTGAATCTTTTGGTGATGTTCTGCAAATAGTACCAAAAGTGGGCGAGTGTCCATTGCATTTTTGCAGTGTAGGTCACCGATTATGTACCACCAAACTTTCACAAGGAGAACCACTGACCGACTTTTGTACAGCGTGAAAATTATCAGTGGATCTTAAGTCGGCAAGTGGAAACACCACATAAGGAGTGTTTAGTGAACCACAGAGCAGCTCCCCGACTGCCCCACTCCCGGCCCAACTGTAATCTGATTAATGGGGACCAGTCAGACTCTTTAGACCCGACTACCCAAGTCACATTCCTTAATAGACTCTAGCACAGTCGCCAGGGCCAGGGCACACAGGCTCAAACTAGACTGTTTTATAGGGAGTGCAATTTTGAGGCAGGAATTTCTGCCTCCGCTGGTACTAAGCTGGCCTGAGTGATTTGCCAGTAACCAGTGTATGCAAAGGTCCTAAAATTAGAACAGCGAATCACAAAATTCCTTTCTACCATCAGGGAGAGGGAATTGGCAAATGGGAGAATTGCTCTGTTAGGCCCTTACGGACTGTAAGCCTTAGGAGGCGCGGTCTGTAAATGGACTAATTCCTTAGATCACTAATGATCATCACCACTTTAAGACATACCTGAGTGTCTAATCCGAGGAATATGATCATCACAAAGAAGAGCACCGCCCACAACGCCGGAAAGGGCATCTGAGTCACTGCCTTAGGATATGCAATAAACGCCAGACCAGGACCTGAAAGAGCCATCACACCAAATAGTTAGATGTCAATTGGCCAATTTATCTCACCCAATGCGGTATCAGAATAAGTAATAGGAACCAGATTGAACTGATAACTGTCAATATTCAAATATAAGTAGATGGCGCCACCGTGAACTGTAGGGTATGCTATTTTAGTATCCACCTAATACAAAGTGTCCGTAGAAAAGACATAGGGAGTGTGTATGCAAATACCTGGAGCATACAAATACATGTATGTTATATGCCCCGGGGGGAGCATACGGAAAACTAGTGCCTATGGAAAAATAGTGCATAACTAAAACGAACTGATATCGACATGCCACTTGTCCAGAAAAGGTGTAAATAAATACGATATAGACTGGTTTTAGTTACAAGCGGTTGTATGCTCCTTGAAGTCTACTCTACTCAATATCCTCGCATACGCTTGGATATTACTATGCGTCAACTCCCCGGAGCATACAGCCGCTTGTATCTGAAACCAGTCAATATTGTGTATAAGTCAGTAATTCAAATGCAAAAATCGTTTTACACAGAAATAAGCTAAAAACTATCGTGTTCTGTTCAATGTCTAGGGATACTGAATTGATTGCCCTGACATCTTTACACGCCCCACATATGGGCTCTGTGCTACATATGACAAAGGAACTAGAAATCTGTTAGAGTGGTGTTTTCATCATAAACAATAAGGTTTATAAACAACAACGATGGTTTTGTGGACAGACGGCCGTAAACCACGAGAGGTAAATACAAACGTGGCATTATGTGCATACATGTTCTCCCTTCGTTTCGCTGATTGGCTCCAAAAGGTCAAGAATCTATTAATTTCAATAATCTTGTATCATTTTAAGAATTGGTTACAGTTTCCTGAATTTCTTTACGGGGACTGTTTAATAGTACTGTCTCTTGCATGTCAAACTCTTCTTGTACTTGTCTTTTCGCGGTTTTTAGAGAATATTTCATCGACTTCTTTGATCTGGTATTGAAGTACCTTGTTCTCTTCTGGCATTGGAATTGGTCTATATGTAAAGAATATAACTTGGTGAATGTAAACCTGAACCTACTTAATTCTCTTTTGTGATTAATCGAGGGTAAGAAATAAGAATATACAAGACAGTGCTAATTTTGAAGAAAAGGACTGAGTTTAGGTGTCTCTGACAATAGACAATACAAGGATGTTACCTGACTCGGCGACCTTGTCAATGCTGACTCCTTGCTCATTTGCCATGAAGCCCAGGACAGAGAAGATGACAATGCCAGCATACAGCGATGTGCAGCTATTGACACATGCTATGAAGATGCAATCCCTGCAGAGAAAAGCAAGACACAGGTCAGCGAACAGGGCATCGGGTGGAGCTAGATGGGAGTCTCTGGAGTAATCCTTTTATCAAATATGACTGGGCAGATGAGGCCAATTATCTGAACAACCAAGACAAGCCTGGGATATATATGCTCAGTGCATTCTGTTTGGCAATACCACGATGTAACTCAACAGGTTCACACTTCTATAGGCTACGATAGGGCAAGAGCGACCTCTTCAGGCCTTAAAGAGAGTTATCTCAGTTATCCAGGCTTAAATCGGGTACTCGAGTGATGGTATATTTAGATTCTTACTTGGAGTTGTTCAAACAGACCTTATGTAGCCTCCTGGACCCATTTCTACTGGAACCAGTCACTTATAATACCGAGAGGTCCATTCATAATGTCTACCTATAGCAGTTGTTGTGGAACTTATTATAGCTTCCAAGGGCAGCCAGGGCACCAAGTGCGATCGCGTATGAGAAGAAAATCTGTGTTCCAGCATCTATCCAGATCTAAAAGATAAACCGGAATATCGAATCGGTTTAACCATGTTTAATAGAAACCAAAATCAAAACAACTGACTCGTAAAATAATACATTGGGACAAAATATCAGAACTGTTCCATGATCTATTACTACTGTACCTAATGAAAATAACACACTGGAGACCTATCAGAGAGTTAAGACGACAAGAGAAAATATAATTTATAAAATGAGGCATAGCTATATGGTTTAAAAGTATACTACCTGTACTTCCAGGAGCTTGGTAAAGTCTGGCTTGATGTAGTAAAGCACCCCTTGACTGGCTCCTGGCAGAGTCAGCCCTCGCACCAGAAGGATGGTGAGAACCACGTATGGGAAAACCGCAGTGAAATACACCACCTGAAATGAAGGTGTTACCAAGAAGATGGTCAAAGCCATGTGTGGGAAAACTACTGTGGAGAACAGCCCTTGAAATCACGGTATAGCCAGGTTCCCATTGGTCGAATTCTACCACCAATACATTTGTTGAAACTTTTGTGAATAAGAGCATGGTCAGAATAAAGAAAGGAAAAGTGTGTTATGAAATACACCACCTGAAATAAACGTGTGGACAAGAGGATAGTCAGAACTATTTATCGAAACTACACCGGAACCTTTCAGATGAAATATTACAAACTAAAATGACACCGCCTGACCGAGTGACTTCCAGGGCCGTCTAGGATGGGTTGATGGTGGAACATCTGTATTGTCAAGCGAGGCATTTACAATACTATCATGAAACATCACAAAATTTCATATGATTGTTTATATGGCATGAGTTGTCTTCGCCGCATGATATCACGAAGCGGAGCTGAGTGATATCTGTAGCCGAAGACAATGAAGGGCATGTAAACAATTATATGAAATTGAGTTATGTTTAGATTTTATCCTACCCTGTTTCATGTTTTTAACTTCATATATCACCAGTGGCATATAAATATTTTATGTCATAACCGTGGCATACAGTTACACCATGTTAAGTCTATGGAGATTTATATGCGGGGTAGGATAAAGGTAGCTTACGACTAGACATCTCTCATTTATTGGTATTTTACAAAAGAGATGTTTTTATTACTAGTAGTTTAAAAAAAATATATTTGTTTATATTCTCGGTTAACTTTTTATGATTTACAATCAATAGTTCATTACATAATCATACACTGAATAAGTACATTATTCTACATATATATGTGTATATGATGTAGCATTCAGGTAACAATGTTGAGTATATTTTCTTTTATGCAAATAGATATAGTCAGATGGAAGGATGGAAGACAGATGGGTAAGATGGATTCAAATGGTGGGATTCATGTACCTCACAGGATATTTGTCTGAGGCAAATCCTGCTGCAATTCTGTATATATCTATACACAACCTTCTCGTCTGAATGGTGGGTCTCATTTCTGTGAGACTGAAAGTCGATTGGACTCATTGTCGCAGATAGATTCCCTTCCCGAATTCCTAATCTCAAGAGATTTTAATTTTAAACATGTTTGAAATTCAGAGGGGCATTTTGGTGAGACAAATATTCTCACTGCTTAGTCACCGACTAAGTACTTGACTTAGCAAACAGGAAGACAGCAAGCAGGGTGACATGTTTGTCACAGCCGTCACCTCATTCAAAATCTGTTGAGATTCTGTACCTCGTTACAGGTACAGTGAGATTCACATGATAGGAGTCGTGTACCTCACAGGCTGTTTGTCTGAGACACATCCTGCTGAGATTCTGTACTCAAACACAATTTCTTCGTCTAAATTGTAGCCTTCTCCATTTCCCTGAGACATGTTTTCCCCCTGCCATTGTTGGGAATATTTCCCCCTAAAAAGGAACAGAATCTCATGGGATTTTGAACCCTGTGAAGTACATGAATCCCACTGTGTGAATTCCACTTAATGGTCGCCGAGAATTACAGGGGAAAATACTTGTCTCAGAGAAATGGAACACTCACATTCGGACGAGGAGATTGTGATTATATACAGAATCTCAGCGGATTTGTCTCAGACAAATCCCTGTGGGGTACATGAATCCCATCGTGTGAACTTCACTGTAGATACCTTGCCGGTCCACTTGACGCCTTTCCAGATACAGAAGTAGCAGAGCGTCCAGGCGATGGCGAGAGACAGTGCGAGCTGCCACACGATGCCGCCAGGTTCGTCCACGCCCGACGAGATCTGCAAGATCTTATTCCTGCGGGCGATCAGCAAAAGGCAGTCAGTGAGCAACGCCAAAATAAACACGGACATGACACATGCATGATATCAGACTAGTTCTGATGGTCTGATGCTCAAATGCAGTTCCAGGTATTATTTCACCCCTGGTATTTTTTCCCTATAGATAGCATTGGAAACTCATACTCTACGCCTGTTGAGTATTTAGAATAAATACTCAGTGGGGGGATTATGTCACAAATGTTAGCCAATTAGTCAAAGTGAGGGCTGAGATAGATTCAGAAACTTATTCAAGTTTACGGTCGGAGCTCAATCGGATCTCATTTGAATCGCTATGTAAATCACGCGGCTTCGCCTTGTGAATTACTATGCCATTCAAACTCATAGGAGTTCTGCCATAGGTTTCCTCTATAGAACATTGACTATATCGGTCCTATATCTGTGATCACAGTTTAGTATCCAGCACGATATCCCAGTTCAGTATCCAGCATGATAACCAATATCGTTAATTTGGAGCTTTGTTTAGGTTGTAAGCAACATTCTAGTCTATATAGCAGACTTCAATGACATGCTAAAATGAAAATACCATCAATCTGAGTTTCCTATTCAGGTCAATGTTTTTGACAATTTATTTTCGTAATTTTCAATTAAACGAAACGTCATGATAGTTTTTGGTGTCCGAACACATCCGTGATTGTTCACCTAATGATACCAGGTTCGCCGTTGTTTTTGTGAACCTTTCACTTAGTAATTCGTTCTCGTCTTTATTCTCAGTGTCAAAGAATAGAAATGGAACAAAAGACAAATAACTTAAATATGATAGAAGTAAGCTTCATGTCATTGTCATAATACAACGATAAAATACATGTAGAATAATTTCTTATGGTGTTCTGTGCACCATCTTCTCCGGTAATATATGATGTATATTTACAGGTGCATAGATATGATGATGTTCCCAATGGGAGAATAATTCTAGATCTTTTTGTATATGCATTATGATGGATAAAGCGATAGTCAGTTCAAGCACCGCGCCGTCTTTGGGTTACGGTACATGAAGGTTTAAAACAGAGCATGGGTCCCATTGGCCAGTCCCATGTGGTAAGAGGCGCTGCAGGGTTGGCTGTTCTATATATGGCATCAGTTTGACAAGAGGGACACCATATCATATTGCTGGTTATTGGATCGCAAGACACAATAGGTTAGAAACAGCGATCCGCCATTTTCCAGGTGCATCCTGGGGCGCAGGCAGGAATTCCTGCCTTAAAATGGCAGCACAAAACAGTCTGAGTTTAAGCCTGTGTGCCCTGGCCCTGGCGACAACAGACTGTACTAGAGTCTAATAAAGCGACAGCTCTGGCCAGATTCCGCTAGAGGGCATGAGTGGTGGTTTGTGGACTGGTTCCCTGCCCTAATGAAATAAGGGACAGGTAACGGGTTGCTACGACCTTCAACTAGACTGTAGTATGTCCCGTTGTCGCTAGGGCCAGGGCAAGAGTGGACTAGTGGTTTGGCTGGGTAATTGTGTGTCTTTGACTTGTTGTTCCTATTTCGGTGTATGTTTTTTATATGATATCCTGAATTTCTATCACGGAGTGGCAATTTGCCCTGGTGTTATGCTAAAGTGATGGTCTAGCGATGAAAACCAGGCTAGGTAAAGGGTTCCACAGGCACGACCTTCTATTTTGGCTGGTGCCTGCCTGTGACTAGCGGATACCCAGGGAACCAGCTAGTGGTTTGGCTGGTATCCGCTTGTCATGTACACCTAATTCTGCCGAGCCCTCTAGCAGATGACTGGGGAATCAGGAGGCGTTACCAATAATGCACCATAAAAATGGAACCCGTTACCTGGCCTATAGTCTAACTAGGCCAGGCTGCCAGGCTAGGTGGTTTGAAGAGCAGACCGGAAATATTAAAGAGGAAAAACGCAGACGACAGAGAGATCTATAGGATTATTAGAACTAGGAACAAATAGTACATTCATCAATGACGAATTGAGTGTGGAATTATCAATAAATAACAATAAAAGGTTTGGATTTTATCCCATCTATGGACCATTTTCAGTAACCCCATTGACAACATTAACGAGCCAAATATTAGACTGGTTCCCTGTCCCAATGAAATGTGGGACTGGCAACGCCCAGCTACAAGTGAACTTTCGCTGGTTCCCTGCTTATTTGCAGGGGCAAGGATAACCAGCACGACCTCTCACCTACTCTCCCAGCAGGATCTCTGCTAGGAGAGTACCTCTCTTCCTCACGAGGTTCCCGAATACCTTATTTATACTTGTTTATAATAAAGGATAATAAAACAATTAAGTAATGGTAAGCTTTCAAAAGATAAAAGACAATTTATTAGAATGTTTCTCTAAATACCAGCGTAGTACTAGCTTAACACTGTTACCCATGATGCACGAGAAAAATGGAGGCGTTACGCACAGTGCACCTAAAAATGGAGGGCGTTACCTGGCCTATAATGTCAGTGAGCACACAGGCCAGGCTTCCAGGCTAGCCAAATATACACTTGTACGGCTGCCTCTGCAGAGTCCAAATATAACAAGCCTGAGGAGGCCATTTGGGTATTTCAGTCTGCAGTGATTGGTCATAGTCAGTTGAGCACTCCTTTATGATACCATGACATGATCTGCGCCTTACAACATCACACAGATAGTGAAGGGATAGTTCTTGCAGCATGTTGGAGGTCTATATAACCTCTATATCATAATTTGGTTGACAGGATTAAGCGAGAATGATTGACCTACTCCCAGAACTCCACCACGGGGTCGACAGGCGTCATGTTTCCGCTAAGCGGAGCGCAGCCCGCCATTACTACGGACGTGACGTCAGTCGCGTTGTCATAGACACTCTCTGTGACGTTCGAGCAACTTAAGTTGAACGAAACCTGGCACCTGAAAACAGTAGAAATCCTCGTCAGCAGGGTTCTTCAAAGGATACAATACGCTTACTTCTGTAGATAAACTACGAATAGTTCATCGTCATTTTCCATTACTATCATATATAGTTACTGAGGCATGCTGATATTTGGAAGATAACTGACAGTCAGGAAGTGGAGTGCAGTGACTGGGATGTAATTCATTCCCTCTCTGACTCCAAATCTGCACAAGAGCAATAACTTCGATCTGACAGCATTAATTAACGATATCCAATGCCATTATTTTCTCAAATTCACATTACATATCCGGTATATGATATCTGCAGATAAACACTGAGATCATTACAGAATTGAGCAATGTTAAGCGCCAGTATTCGTGATCACGGTGATGTACAATAAGATTCAGAAGCAGGGGAGCACTACAGCCCGAGCAACATAGAGGGGACTGAAAAGTACTTATTTTTTACTTGGTATACAAAAATCCTGATAACATAGGCTGTAAAGTAAATACTGATTTGTAAAAGGTACCATATCGAGCTTTTGATTATGGGCTTTATTGTCATATGTATGTTGAATATATTCAGATGATTAATCTTTTCTTAATCTTCATGTGTTTTCTTAGAAAGCATGTTAAAAGATAGGCAAAATGTCTGACTTCTGGAATATGAGTGAAGATTCTATAGAATTCCATATGGAAGCAAAATATTAACTTGGTTTAAGTAAGTAGATAATTCTTTTACAATCATTTTGATACCTAAACTCTACTCTAAGTAGCAGTCAAAATGGATAATTTTGTTAACAAATAGAAAAGTAGTAAAAAGCCCCCTTTTGTGATATCTGCTATTTGAGTAGTCAATGCCAAATTTTGATATTTTCATTACAAGGAATGCTTTTCTTGATATTGTTATACAAAAGAATGCCTACTTTTTAAAAACTAATTAGATAGGCAACACAAGTCAATCTATTAGATTTATTCAGGGAAAAACTATTTGAGTCCGGATCCCACCATAGTACATGCCTTCCTGGCATATAGATAGAGCAAAAGTGTTCGAAGTTACTGTAGGGATGAATACCGTCCCAATTCACGGAAACACACTTCCGGGGACAACCATTAACGAGACATCACCTTCAAACTTGACTTTGAGCATGGACATAAAACTCTAGAGAATACACTGTCCATGCTTTGAGATTTTGAGACTAAAATTTGGGTTTGAGTTTAGCATATTCACAGAACGTAGACTACGATGGAATTCACCTAGCATATTTCATATTGTGGAGTAGTAAAAATATAACCCTGAACCTCGTTATGAACCTGTCCCGGAAGTACACTTTTGTGAGTGGGTATCTTTTTTATTTGGCTGACCTTGGGGTGTTCCACGGGTTGTCACAGTGCGACCAGGGCAGCACAGAGTGAAAGGCGTTGCTCAAGTAGGACATGTCCCATGCCAAGATAACGATGTAGTAAATGTTACACAAACACGCTATCACTGTCGTTGCCACACCGATCCCTACAAATTGTTTATAGATCAGGGACCTGTTTCAATATTAGTGGTAGTAAAAGCGAGAGGAAGGCCTCAACAGTGGCAGCAATAGTGGCACCAACAGCGGAGATCAGAAAATCGCGTTTCATAAGTGGCATCGCTGTCGAGGTACCCCTTCCGTTCGCTATGCCAGCATAGTGAACGGAATATTTAAAAAAATCAATATTTAATGAATAATTTGATAATTACAAATTATTCCTCGTCTTTTCTCCCCACTTTTTAGTTTTTATTTGACGTTTCCCTGGAAATAACGCTCCTTAGTTATGTAAACTGGGAAGACTGCTTAAGTGTAAATCAATTTCTATAGTAAAGTACTTCAATAAAAAATCATAAGCACTTAATGAGATTGCATCAGAATTGTTTACAAGCAGCTAGTAACGGACCATAGATTGATTCTGTGACAGTGCACTAGTGAATAGGATTGTTAAAGACTCTAATATAGCAACCTTCTCTTGTGTATCTCTGGGATGAACACAGACGAGGGGTAAACACGTGTTAGTCAGCCTACTTAAACGTGGGGAGGTGACACTGCTGGGTCGTACCTCGTCTTCTTTTTTCACATTCCTTGATTCCCACGGTCACCTCCCATGTGGGGATGACATACTTTACTGACACAACAAAATGCACATGTCCACAAATTTATGTTTCCTGTCTGTTCCCGATTAGGTACCAAAAGATGTTTTATTGACTTTTTATGTCTCTTGTCCTGAGGGAGACTTGAAGGCAGTAAAAAGGTTAAGCACCTCAAGGTTTTCAAGAATAAAAGAAACATAAGAAGGAGAGAATCTTGTGATTGAAACTCTATTTATAAAACATCGTAAAGAATTTTTTCTCTTCAGGTTTTATGCCCTTCATCTTCCTTCTTCGAAAAGGAATTGTGATTTTTCTTATTACATTTTGGGCTATAAACAAGAAGCGTCTCATTCTTCATTGGTCTTGCCAAACTAAACAAATGATATATTACCATGATATGCTAAAGCAAAATGATAATCTACAGAGCGATATTTTGTTTTAGATCCCCCGAAAATACATAATATCAGATTTGAAAAGAATAACAAAATGAACAAATTAAAAGGCTCATCGTTTTGGTGTCACCTGTAAGTACATTCCGCTACACTCATCAGCTCACAGGATGTGTGTTGCCACACTTCAAACATGGTGCTGTGTCAACAGGATGTTGTTATTTATAAAAAAAAACAACTAAAAAAACCACCACACGTACATTTACTTATTTTATCAGTTTCTTATCAACTTTCGGAAGCACCCTGGGAAAGTTCAGCACATGTTGTTTGTGACTAGATCGGTGTTTCTATGTACAGGCCAAACCCGTCACATGTTTGGTATTTTCTTGGAGGGTTATTGTTTGACCTTGAACTGACCTTGCCATAGCGGGCTGATGTTCCAGATGCCGTAGCCTCCAGCGCGCATGAACTGGCCGAGAGAGATCTCCAAGATGAAGATGGGAACTCCGCCACATATCAGACAGAAGAAATACGGGATGAGAAAGGCACCTGAAAACCACAATCAAATGCTATTGAATATCTTAAACCAAAGGAGAAAAGTCAGCAAATATTCAGAATGATTTCATGATGGGGATGATGTCCAATTACATGTGGAGACGGGTAGGAAAAACATCCAGTCTACCCCCAGTTTTCCTACAACCCATATCTGATGTTACCTAATCAAGCTTTAGCATACACATCTTGACTTAAATAAATTTGTAACGCATGTATACACTCACAGGAAATTATAATCATTTTATTGGGTGCACTTTATACTTTTATGAAAATGTTTACGGGTAAATCATTGACATGGTAACAGGCCTATACGGCATATAGCCTATGATCTATGGGGGCTACCATGACGCCCCCCGAGTAGGTGTTCTTCACTAAAGGAGGTGAAAAAGTAGGTGTTCTTCACTAATGGAGTTGCAAAAGAAGCGAGTGATCATTGGGAAATGTCATAACTCTTGCCTTGCTCACATATGTAAATAAAGTATTCCATGTGGAAAACATCATGTCCTGGGATTTAGCGTTATACCTTCCTGCTCTTGGATTGGTGTACAGAGTCAACGGAACCATGGTAGAACATTGAAAGTCAGTTGAATTTGGTAAGAACAAAGAGCCAGAATACAGGTTCTGTCCCCCGACCACCTATATAGTGACTGTTTCATGAACTAACAATGGCTATGTCCCCTATAGATAATACACTCCGATCACATGAAATCGCGGGGTATATACAGATATACCATTCAGGATTACACACCACAGTTGCAGTACTAATCACATATATATGATGTTGGCTCGTCTATGAGAAAGGCTGCTAGGAATTCATGTAATGCGCAGAGGGTAGAATTACTGAAGTGCATATCTTTGTAATCTCTACGAACCTGACAGTCCAAATACATGAAAAACCTGTCAGGCCAATACTGGAAACAATGCATACAATGTATAAATTATCGTGGTGAGGAGAAGAGATAAGCTCGCTATGTTTTTGTGGGCGTCGGCACACTCACAGATTTGCCTTGGGTCAGGTCTTCAGCTGATCCCGTAGTCTACTTTATGCACTTGGGAACTAGAAAGTTGACAGACTAGAGCATTCATATTTATGCTTTCTGCACTAAAAATGACGAATAAGAAACAATAATAAAGGTCTTAGCAGGATCCGGAAATGGTTGGGGCAACATCGACGACCACATTTAGGAAGATGGCATGTGATGAATCTCTAGTGACCACTTCCGGCAACAAGCAGGGACTGGATCTTGAGATCCGGCATCCAGTACGGTAACGGTACTTACTTAAAGATATTTTAATTCTTAAAAACTAACTGGAGATATGTTACATGTATAGCTTTAATATGCAATCACTTCGTGCATATACATGGACTGGAGTGGGAATGCTGTTTAAATTAGCTAGATCTGCTCTTATGGTCAATTGAAACAGTTGAAAGGCTCAGTAAATGTTAGCACCTGGCATTCATATAGAACTGGATCGAGAATCCCATAAACAGACAATATTCCACTCATTTGGATGCACCTTAATCTTCACTCGGCTTCGCCTTCATGGTGATTGCGGCACATCCAAGCTCGTGGAATATTCTTTACTTTATGATTCAAGTGTAGTTCTGAATTTATCACACCCCTTTCATGAAAATTAGAATAGCATCACAATATCAGAATAATTCAAATTACTTCACAAATCCAATTAGGAACGAATAAATCTCCACGGTGATGTCTTCTCTGTGGTCTGAGCTCTGGGCCGCTAATTGAGCCACTCGATTATGACGTCATCTCACACCACTCTGCCACAACTGTGGCGTAGCATTGTCACTTTACATGTGGGTCATCAATATGTATGATCTTTAAATGTTATTCCTAAGGCTAAACTTGTACCAGGGGTGAGATAATGTACATTGTGCCTTTAGACGCTATCGTGTATTATTGTACACGTTCTGATTTATGTTTTATCTTATCTTTATTTAAACTACATTTTATGTTGAGTTATCTACAATGTTCATCTGTCACTCGTATATCATGTCTCAGTATATAATTATGATACTACGAACCATGTTGCATCTTTTGAATAGCCTTTTGAATAATGTTCTGGGGGGTTTAGGAATGTATTACACACTAATAGGAAATAATTTATTAGGAATTAATCCACACCATCAGATTTGACTTTGACCTAACAGGTCATGATCAAACACATAAAATACGTTGATAACAGCCATTTTTTTATTTATTATAACTAGGGGGTGCTATCCCATCCCAAAATGATTAGATTTGATATGCACCTCCTTAACGACATACGAGCCGAATATGGTAATTTCTGCCAAACTGGAACATATGGGCCTAATATTGACTCTAGACAGCAGACTACATCTTGATCCTGATTTGTGTGAACTTCCGTCACTCTCGCGTTATATTACCGACTGGATTTACACATAGGTCGGGAAATGACTACAGCACTAGCCATACATGGTCATGGAATTAGGACTATTCTCGCTTTAATGGCACTCTCTGCGTGACCCCAGTAACCCGCCGCCATGGGTTCCCTTCCCATGATGCACCCTGTTCCCATACCCTGCCATGCTCATGTTACGCCGCTGTGCGAGTGACGTACTAATAAGGAACTGCATCAAGATCCATAGCCACTGACAATATACCATGGGTTTGGGTTGCGGAGTAATATCACGAGGCAAAGCTGAGTGAGATTACGTGGCAAACCAAAATGAATGGCATATTATCAGTGGCTATGGATCGAGTGTGGTCCAGATTTGGGTCCGTCCATAAATGATGTCACACCTAGGTGTGTGTGTGGGGGGAGGGGGGGGGGGGGGGGGGGTAGACTGAAAAGTGTGAGACAGGCAGTGTCCAGAGTTGTGTGACAGACCACATGTCACCTAATTTCAAAATCTTTGAGGCACAGTCACTCTTATATCCTCCCCTGTAACACAAGTCAGAAGAGAAAGACCATGTACCTGATGAGACCCGAGAGAATGGTCGAAACCACTTTACGCCAAAACGAAAAGGGCATGTGCAAAAGTTTCCCGAATAACGTCTCCCCCCCCCCCAAAAAAAAAGAATAGAACAAACAAAACGTATACAAAACCAATGCGCACTCTTCCAAGGTTATGATCTGCATTCCAAATATATAAAGCAAACTGGTCTAAGTCAGTCAAAAGAACAAGCACTGCTCAATGTGCACACGGTCAGTTAGAATAAAATCCCAAACGATTCATTCATAAAACAGGCCCCAGGCAGACACTGCCACCCAGTGCACCGGTAGGCCAGGGACCTACACACACAACCGCAGCCGTCCCCACCAAATGAATGGAACCAACCACAGAACAGCAGACATATCACAGTAGGGACACTGACCAGTAGGAAAACATGTGTGGTGGTCGCCGCCTGTCTAGCAGGTTGGATGACCCCAATCCGGAACGCTAGTTCCAGGCAGGATCCCACCCTATGCACTCTACGTAGGTTGGTTTGGTTTTCGGTTAGTTTGCACAAACCTAATCACACATGACACAACAACGTCTTTTAATAAACAAGGATGTTTATTAATCACTACTTCCCGGAAAGATCTGGAAGATCTTTCCCACAAGTACAGTACCCTAGCACATAGGTGCCAGGTAGCGCTGGAGAGGCTAATCTGAAAGACTCGCCTAACCACCAGGAAGGTTACAAGAACCTGCCGTCAAAGTGAGGGCCCAAGGGTCTGTTCCGTAGAAGAAACGTGCGAGGACAGCCTGTCGACCTACTGTGAACGCTGAGAATATATACCCAGCATTACGTAATCCCGGTCTCCGCCGCGCCACTCTCGTGTGCGGCATTGTCCGGAATCACTACACAGTAAGGATCGGCACGTCGCGCCACCTTCCGTAAAACAAACGAACACTGCTGGATTCCCACCCCACTATATTACCCCTCCCAGTTTTTACTAAGGGGGGAACCAAGGCAGCCATTTTGCTGCTAGGGGACAACCCAATTAAAAATTACAACGTAAATCCAGCAGTTCTTGGTCTACTCTCTAGCTTCCTGGTGTTCACAAGAATTCACTGATACCAATGTATAAGTGAAAAAGGTGGAATTGTAAGTCGGAGAAATTATTAAAAATATGGAAGATACGACATTTAGGAAAGAAGAAACAACATTTGAAGATGAAGGACTAGCCTCGCTAGCACCTTGAATAAATGTGATATTCACCCATCTTGAGCCGGGGAGCGTATTCTTGAGCGTTGGGCAGGGAAGACTCGACAGTCGCGGACCTACAGGTGGTCAGCCCGGCCTGTCGAGCACTCTGCCTCCAGCTGTTCCGGATCTTGTTGAAGTCCATTGTTGGCTCCCGGCGAGTGAAGTGTCGTTCTCTTTCTCATCTTGGAGTATCGAGCCCAGCTGGCCCACCGGCGTAGCAGACCTACTACATTCAGCCCGATACCGGCGGGTGCTGGGCTTCCCACTGTTCTTCAAGTTGGAAGACATCCATATGTAGAAGAAGGGTCAGCCTCGCTGGACACCTTCTGTGTTGAAAAGTTTCAGAATACGGAAATAACAGCCAAAAAGGCAAAACAATTCTCCATCCACCTGGTAAGAGTGTGTGGTATCAGTGTTCTTTTATTTGGCTCCAGCTATACTGGCATATTTTCCTTTGGCTTAAATCAAGTACCAATTAAGGCCCCAATTTTAAGCCGGATTCAGAACTTACGATCATCGACCCAAGGTAGAAGTAGTCGGCGTAATCCAACAGAACAGGGATTACGTCTACTATCTCATTATCGAGTCGACGAACTCAGTTCCGACACAGACCTGGTAAGTCAGTTCCATACCTGAAAGGCATAGTCTTCCTTACCCGGTACCAGGGACTAGTGTGGACTGAACCCACACCACAGGCTGGAGGTTTTCGTGATGGGGGCCTATTACAGGCCTGACCATCGAGAGAACCTTCAGCCATCTGAAACCAGGGTTGTGCCTTGGGGAAGTCATTTTACTGACTTTCCTCAGCCCCAACCCAGGATCGCTTATCATAGGTCGCTCCTAACTTTCCCTCTACCCCTCCCAGCGATCCTTGCGGTTCGCTGAGAAAGTGCAGAATTCTGGCTAGGAGGCCACATCCTGGAAGTAGCTCGGTCGGAAAAATTTTTTCCTCCCGGGGACTTCCCATACCCGTCTGACTTCGGATCCAGGAGAGTTGTTGGCTCTACCGGTTCCGAGTTTAGACGGCGTCTTCCCGGCCTGCTAGGTACCAATCGAGTCGGTCATTGTCAACCCTTAGATATCCTCGTCAGAGGATATCTTGAGGTCTAGAACTGGGTGTGCTAGCCATCGGTGGAACCGACGTTGCCGGGGCGGTCCTCTCTGGTCGCAGTGGACTCAGTGCAGACGTAGGCTGAAACTGAGACATCAACTGCTGCAGAGAGGTCGGTCCGGTATCTAAAAAGATTCCGGACTCCAACGGGATGATGTTGGCATTCACCCCCAGTGCCCCACTTTGTTCCTCGGGTTGATCCATCGGCTAAGCCTTGGAGGGCTTCGCTGATTTCTCAGCCCGTGTCACGGCGGGAGGCATCCTCGATTGTAGGACTTCAGTCTGATCCTGTTGGGTCTGACCTTGTCCTGACAGCAGGACCGTACTGGATGTAGTGTCCTGGTGGGAAGTTTCTTCCACGGGTGACCACCCCAACATGCCGGCGAGTTGCCGACGTGTCGGGTCTGATTCTTCCGTGGTGAACTGCAGAAATCTTCATAGAGCGACATACCCAAGTGCCGAAGACAACGTTCATCTTGGAGATGGGTCTGGGCTTCCGCCCGGGCAAACCTCGATTGGGCCGTGGTTTTCGCAATACGTGTGTCCTCTAAGTCCAACGCGTATTGTTTAGCCAGGCCCTTCGTGGCTTCCTTCACCTCGAACCGGGCTAGGTTAACTAGCTCCTGAACGAGGCTCTCATGGAGAGACTGAGCACCCCTTCGGACGCGGCCTTCCAACGTGCCACCTATATGCGACTCTAGTTGATCCGCCCGTTGGACGTATTCAACCGATATCACACAGGGAGAGGAAGTCACCTTCGACGCAACGGGTGGTTGTGTCGTTGGTTTCTTCTTTACCTCAACAACCGGGTTGGCGGGTGGTGGGAGTGCCGGAAAGGCCTCCTCATCCACAACTTTCCCGGGTGCTTGGGTAGCACCTCTGTTGAGCAGGGAAACTCCCGGGAGACTTGAGCTAGGACGAGTCCCAGCTGGTTTTTCCACGGGTCCGCTGGCTTTAGAAGCCGTTGGAACTTTCCTTCACTCTTGGCTGAGAGGAGTTTTAGTCCCTCAGTCAAACTTGGCGCAGCCTGGTAAGCAGCTTCCACCACGTCAGCGATGGTGTGCTTACAAGGAGCCAACTTTTTCTTCGGCTTCCGACTGGATCGCCCAGAAGTGTCATCCTCGCTGGACGAGGACGATGACAACTTCTTGACCCGTCGTCTAACCTTCGAGGAACCCTGAGACGGTTCCCAGCTATGGGACCGTTTCTTCCTCGACTCTTTTGACATCCGTCGTTGGTTCGAAGCGGATAGCATCAGACTCCCGAACCAGCCAGGATTCTTCTTCCATCCGATCTTAAACAATCGACCGTCTGTCACACAAGTTTCGAGCTCCGGCTTGCCTTTCTGAGCATCGGAACCTAAGTCAACGAATCTCTGCCACAGATTCATGACCCATTCCCGAGCAGCAGCACCAGCAGTCCGGTGTTCCCGGGCAATGTGTCGGCCTGGCAAGAACCACCCTTCTTACCAAGGCACTGTAGCCACGGTCGCTCAGCTAAGTGTACCTCAACGAGGTGCCTAGCGTAACGACCCGCAGTCGCATAGGTCGGTGACAATTTCTTGTCCCTCCCATGGCAACTCAAAAAGACACAATGATCGCCGTTACCGAACTTGTGCCAAGCGTACGCAATCCGGTCTTTGACCTGATCCTCGTACTTCAGTCGACTGACTCGGGACACCCCTTTCACCCGGTCGATGTACCAGGTGTTGGGAGAACCCTCGTCAACCAACCATTCCTCGTCGTCTGAGGTTCCATCTAAACCGACACAATCTGGGATGTAATGTCGGTTTCCATGACGGAGATCTTCTAGGCAAGTATAAGTCTTGCCCAGCAAAGAGGCGGGTAGCTGTCGAGCCACCGTTCTCTTCCCAGCCCGCTTTACGCCAGGCTGGAAATCACCGTCATCATTGTCCGGGTTAGATTTGGCCAGGGGTTTAGCCCTGTCCATCTCCGTTCCCCAACACTTGACATCTTCGCCACCCGTGGCACCTGTTGAGGTGCTCGGTGTAGCGTCAGCCGTACTCGGTCCAGCTTGCACCGCGAGCTTGTCCGAGCCTTTCGACCCAGCCCCCTTCGACTTTTCGTGCTTCCCGGGTTTAGGTTTCCCTTTACCCGAGTCACGCGATTCTAGCCGACCTTCCTTCTTAGCCAACTCCGCCTCAGCCCGTACCCTGGCTGCACGACAGAGTCGCTTCTTTTGCTGCTTCGACAGCTGCGGCTCAGTCCTATTATCATCCTGAGGTTTTGACAAGTCAGTGTTGCTAGCAGACTTCCCCGGCGCGGGTTTAGCCGGCTGCGACACCGGTTTATCACCTTTGCTGGACGGCCCCGTTACAGAGTCGTCCCCAACTGACGAATCAGTCTCCATAGCTGTCTCTGCACCAGCCTCGGTCCTCCCGGGTTTAGCTACCGGACCCGGGGCAGCTTCACCTCAGGTGGAGTCCAATTTTGGTACATTGACTGTACTATGGCTCGCGTTTTGGGATCCTGGATCCCAGCCAACATCTGTTCCAGGCTCTGAGTAAAAACCTCATGCCTGGAATCCATTTCTTCGAAGAACTTCCTCGGAGAACGACGACGCGGGCGGGCTCGGCCACGCCTCGGCATATCGCGCTCCGATTCGGAACCTTCGGCCATTACCACATCGAATCCGAGGCTTCGGTTTTCACCGAGCTCGTCTTCGGACGGGCACCTGAAGAACCCTTAGCGGCCGGGGCCGCCTCGGACTTCTTCCCGGTGTGACTTTTTCCCTTTCCGGGTCGTTCATCTCGGGTTACCCCAAGAAGAACAGAGTCCTCAGACTCGTCCCCTTCTAGGTCAAAATCACCATCATCTGACCCGATGAGCAAAGCATCATCATCCAGATCTGCCCCCCACTCAGCCGAGGCTGAGGATCCGGGCAGGGCTGAGGGGAGCTTGCGCTCACCCTCCGTAGACGGGGCACGGTCAGCCATGCTGCTACCGCCCGACTCCCGTGGTGCTAGGCACCACTCCGAACACAGAGTGAAGACTACTGAAAAAACAGGGTCTTATATACTCCTAGTTGACCCAGATTCGCAGTCGCGAACCAATCAACCGTGTCGAGACTGGCTCATCTTGAGCGTCTCAACACCGCATGCGTGAAGAAACCAAAGGTCAGCGTTACGCTCGACTTGATTCGTTCACGCCTTCAATCACCCAGCACAGGTTCCGAAACCCGGGGAAACCCTTTTTTGAGCTCCACCCCGAGTTCTCTACCGCGTGGATTTTCTTATCGCCGTCCTGTATCACGTCGATAGTATGGGAGACTATGTACAACTTTCATATAAATGGATCAGACCTTACAGAGCCTTGGCAATTCTGCAGCCTCTAGAGGGTCCTCGACGGGGTCCCTTAGAGCAACGTCTGGGCTGCGGCACACAACGACTGATTTTAAGCTAACTATTTGATCAACATTCACGTATAATTGACACGCCACTGACTATCAACGATCTACATTTTGTACCATTGCTTCTCGTTGTGTTTTCGACAACCCCGGCACCACTACTCTTTGTAGCTAACCACAGCCTTCGATTTTAGTCGAGAGCTGCGGCGGGGTTCAGAGTCTATTTTAGACTCCATTCTACATCTCGAACCATGTTTATTATAAACAGCTCGATTTGTAGCAAATTTAGACTTTTCCGTGTCGGGTTTTTCATCTACCCACACCTCCCTTTTTAGGTTAGCGCAAGTAGGAATCACCTTCCGCGGACGTCCCGGTTTCTGTCATGTTGACGGGCACCCATTCGGAACCCATGTAACCTTTGACCGGGACTTCCCTATCGGGGTCTGCCTCCGCCGTGTTGACGGGGGTTTGACACCCGGCTTCCCGGCTCTTTGAACCCGGGACCTCTCTGGTACCCCAGTAGGACCCGTGGTCAGTGACACATCCCGCATTGTAGCAGGGTGTGAAACTTCAAAGCCGGAACTTTCGCGCTTTCCTTCCCATAGTCGTAATCGAGCTACATGGGATTTGTAACGCCTTCTTGACCATTCATCCTCTATCACTACTGTCATTTCTGACAATATTTGAACAATTCTGAATGGTCCGTCCCAGTTAGGAGCGAGTTTTACATTTACCAACGGAGTGTGGTATCGCACAACCCGGTCTCCTACTTGGAACTTACGTGGTTTAAGATTGACATCATGGCCAGTCTTTTGCCACTCGGCAGCTTTTGTCAGGTTCCGTCTCGCGAGGTAATATCCTTCTACAAAATGTTCTCTGAGCTTTTCAACAAACCCTATGGGACAAGGATCATCTGTAGACATTCCGGGAACCCCATAGACTATGTCAGCGGGCATTACTATTTCCTCGCCAAAGACGAGTAAATTAGGTGAACACCCCGTGCTTGAATGAATGGTCCCATTATACGCGTGAACTATAAATGGTGCCAATTCGTCCCAATTCTTCCGGTTTTCATCTACCAGGGTCCGAAGACACTGGATCAATGTCCGGTTGAATCTCTCTACCATACCATCTGATTGTGGACGATATGGATTTGTATGTGTCTTTTTTATCTCGAGTATCCTACACATTTCTTTCCAGATCTGGGATTCAAATTCCCTTCCCTGGTCGGAATGTAGTACGCTCGGAGTTCCAAAAGGCAACATCCAGTTTTTCACTAAAGCTTCCGCACAAGTGGCAGCTTTGTGATTCTTCATGGGATAGATCTGCACATATTTTGTGTAATAATCCATCACCACCATCATACAGGTATTTCCTTCTTCGGACTCGTCGATACCAGATATGATATCTAGAGCGATTCTGGCAAACCTGACACCAAATAGCTCCTGTTGTAGCGGCATCTTTCCGAGTCCTACCCCGGGTTTGACTTTGCTACAGACGGAACATCCAGATATCCACCTTCGAATATCTGCACCCATTCCAGGCCAGTAGTAACGACGCCTTATTCTGGCTACCGTCCTTTTCCGTCCTAGATGAGCTGCACTCCTATGTTCGTGACATAGAGTCATTAGTCCGGAACGTAATTCTCGAGGGACTACTAATTGTAGAGCACGTTTAAGTGGTTGCAACGTAGTTCTCCATCGATACAATACTCCATCTCGGACCTCTAGTTCTTTCCATTGACCACATAGGTTCCAAAATTCTCGGTTTTCAGGCGAGATCTCGGGTCCTGTAGGTCTATGGAGCCCATTAGCTACCAGTTTAGTTAACCGGAACAGATCTGGGTCAGCTTGTTGACTTTCCTTAATCTGTTCTAGTGTCCACTGATAGTTCTGGGGCGGTTTTACTTTCTGGGAGCGTAGGGTAGCTATTACAGCTCTATGCTCACCACAGTCCCGGCAATCTGGCCGCCCACATTTCCGCACTGGTCTCCTTGAGAGATAATCCGCATTAATGTGAGACTTTCCAGCCCGGTGCTCGATCTGACAGTTCGTTAATCCGAATTCGGAGAGAGCCGCCAGCCATCTTCCAATCATTCCCTCGGCATCTTTAAAGTTAAAGAGCCATTTGAGAGAAGAATGGTCGGTACGTAAGATGAAATCTCCACCTGCTAGGAAGTGTCGATATTTTCTTACATACACCACAACCGCTAAGAGTTCCCTCTTAGTGGTACAGTAGTTCCGCTGGCTTTTACTTAAGCTGTTGCTAGCAAAAGCTATTGGAACCTCCATACCATTCTGAATCTGAGACAATGCCGCTCCAATACTCTCGTTACTAGCGTCAGTATCAAGAATGAACCGACCCTGGGGTAGAGGGTACTTCAACACGGGGGTCTCCGTAAATTTTCTCTTGAGTCCCAGAAAAGCATGTTCAGCTTCCGGAGTCCATTGGATCTCTTTTGGCTTCCCTGGCTTATCTAGTACCACATACTGTTGCATGGGGTGTGCAATTTCAGAAAAACCCGGAATAAAGTCGCGGTAATACGAACAAAATCCTAGGAAAGACCTTATGTCTTTTATATTCTGGGGGTCGGGCCAATTAGCTACTACCTCCAACTTGGAAGGATCCGCCCGGATTCCATTTCCGGAAACTATCCGTCCCAAGTATTCCACAGATCTGCGAAACAGTTTGCATTTCTGAGGTTTGAGCCTCAACCCATAAGATTGAATCCGCTCAAATACCTCTCTCAGGTTTTCTAGACATTCGACATAATTCTTTCCGAAGATGATTATGTCATCCAGATAAACCAAACACTTTTTCCACTGTAGACCCCGCAACATCTGATCCATCATGGATTCGAAAGTCGCAGGAGCGTTACAGAGGCCAAATGGCATTACGGTAAACTCGTAAAGCCCTTGATGAGTGGTGAACGCCATTTTAGGTTGATCGCCACTATTCATCTTTACCTGCCAATATCCAGACTGGAGATCCAAAGTACAAAACCACTGGTTCCCTCCTAGAGAGTCGAGGCTCTCATCGATCCGAGGTATTGGATAGGCATTTTTCCGGGTGATACTATTCAATTTTCTTTAGTCAATACAGAATCGGCAAGTACCATCCTTTTTAGTAACCATTACCACAGGGCTAGCCCAAGGACTTGCACTGGGGATGATTACTTTCTGGTCCATCATTTTCTCTATTTCCTCTTCTAAAGCTTCCCGTTTTACCGGAGGTAGCCGTCGATAAGGAAGGCGGAAAGGTTGATGTCCCTCTGTATCAATCGTGTGTTCTACTCGATCCGTTCTTCCCAAAGGATCTCCTGGTCGAGCAAAGATTGACTCCATTTTCTTCAGAAGAATTCTTAGTTCATGTCGTTCCCCACTGTTTAGTGTGTCTGTCGTCTGAACTAAGGTTTCCAGAGTTTCGTGCAACGGACTCGGAACTGGAAAGTATCCTGTTCCTGTATCGATAGCACTAACTCGTACTTCTTCATAATCATTTCCTTTAAAGTCCAATTTTCCCCGTTCAGATTTTTCATCTTCCCCGGTTATTTCGGAAACTGGAACAGGTGTGATTCCCTGCGGACCGGAGTCTACTAGGCCATCTACATATACTAGGGTTGCCCAGCCCAATGTATCACCTTTCTTCGGTTTAATCAACCCGGAGGTGTGATTACTTATAGGAATTGATCCTTCTCTAGCACTTCCGATCAAAGTATCCCAGGCCTGTATTCCTTTGTGAGAAAACAGTTCCGGGTTTGGCTCGAAGAGTGCATCTCCACGTGGTAAGTCTCCTTCCCCAGCTATCAGGACATTAACCATCTGCTGAGGTGGGATGCCCACATCTTGTCGGACAGAAATCAAAGAAGAAATCCGTTGACAACTACATTCCACTTCCATTAACTCAGGAAATTTGAGTCGGAGAGTGCCATCTTGTAGATCCACAGAACGTCCATGAGAAAATCTACGCCTTATATTCCACTCTCTTCAATATCACTGAGTATGGGACCCCATACAAATTCAGTGTTACCTATTGAGACTGGAATAATCACACTACCATAGCATCTCATGTGAGTGCCATTAGCAGCTTTTGCCGAAGCTCCAGGAACATGACATTCCTGTGCGAATCCAAGAGACTGATAGAGTCCATTGTTCAACACAAAGCGACTAGCGCCAGTATCTAATAACAGATCTATCTTTCTTCCTTGAATTCTAGCCGGCACATACCAACGTCGCCCACCTAAGGGAGACGGTTGTCGTATAAACCGTGAGATCCCATCCAAGGTTCCAAGATCCCATCCGCGTTGACAAAGCCATTGCAGACAGGGGTGCCCGGGTGAAAGATACTTACTACAGATCGTTGCGACCGTATTTTGTATCTTTCCCTTTTCTGGTAAGTGGGAAATAAATTCCTTCTTATTGATCTCACAGGTTTGGATTTCCTGGCACTTTCCTTCCCGGACCGCAGTGTTGCCACTCGCTACAGTCCTTCTTTGTTTTCCGGTTCACTCTGAGAGGCAACCGTCAACGCAGGCAGACTACGAGGTGTTTCCACTGTAGTAACGTTCCGGGCTTCAGGACAATCTGGAGAGATATGTCCCATTTTGTTACACCGGCAACAACGTCGGACATCCAGCTGGTTTTTCTCCACCTGATTCAGTCTTTCGTTGATTTTGGTCATCAACTTCATTACCTCAGAGGGATTTCCTTCCGGATCAGTGGTTTTTGGTTTTGCCTCTGCCACAGAAGGTACATCACTGTTCCTTCCAAAGCTAGGGGTTCGACCTCTCCCATGTCCTCGTCTATTTAAACCTCCTCTTCCAAGTACCATCGAGCAGACATTAGAGAGTATATCCTCTATTTCTGCTTCCTGACACTCGTAGGTATCTTCTTTTACTTGTGACCAAGTAGAACCCACTATGTTAACCCGGGAAGTTTTTCCTAGATTAGCATATTTTCCAAATAGTATACACCGTTGTTCATAGGCATCTACTATTCGCAACACCTGCATGAAGTTCATACCGGGCTCCCATTTAGAGATGACTTCCGCTCTCACGTCATCATCTCGAAGTCCCTTCACAAACTGAGTTTGTAGATCTTCATGTAGTGCAGGAGAATCTAATCCCGTTCCCGGGTAAACTTCCAACTACATTTGTTGTAAAGCTAGCCCATAGGCGCGAGTTGTCTCCTCTTTACCCTGGATCCTCTTTAGAAAAGTGGATCGGGGGTTCAGCGTTACCAGCTGACCACAATAGTAAGAGGCTACCTCCACTAGCTCATCCCATTCCGTACCACCGGAACGGCGAAAAGCGCGAAGTGCAGCTTCTCCGGGTCCATCTCGTAGCGCTCTTTTGAGGTATGGCAATGCATCGACTTTGTTCCAGCCATTACATTGTATATCCTCACAAAATCCCGCAAACCAGTGTTCCCACTCCATTCCTTTTCCATAAGGTTTTGGAATGACAGCGTTCCTTCTGGCTGCGTTCTCTGGGCGCATTATCGGAACCTTGTCGGCTCTTGCCATTGACAAGTTGAAGATCCGGTCTTGCTCGCTGATTTGGTTGAAAGAGTTGAATCCTAGTTCGGCTATAGCTTTACTAGTGTGTTCGGAACTCGGAGAACCCATTCTTGACTCAGAGGGTAGCCGGAAGCTAACCAAAGGAGTCTTCACACCCTTTGTTCCAGATATGAATCTGTTAGGGGTCTTCTCAAGATCTTCTACTTTCCCTGGAGGGGAATATAGATGATCTCTCACATTACTCCAGCCAGCTTGTGACATAGGCATCCTTCGGGATGATTCTGTCTCTGCTAGTTGAACTTGGTCCTTCATGTGATGTACCTGTTGGTCCAATTGCTCGATTTTTTCTAGAGTCTCAATCTCGCGAACCAAAAGTTCTTCCAAATTATGGTGCCGTTTGGCTACCTCCTCGGCGATCTCTCAATTTCGAGCTTCTAGTTCCCGATACATATCTCGGGCTTCCCTTTCCCGATCAAACTCGGCTAAGAGTTCTGGTCTAAGGAAGCCTACAGGAACCTCATCGGAAGGTACCCGTAATGTATCTTCCGACCTATTCCGGGGAGTACTAGACTCTCCAGGACTATCTGTCTGAGACCCAATTTTACTGAGTCCCTCCAGATCCCTCGCGGGGCCATGTCGGCTGTCGGCTGCCGGACTGAAATTCTTCAGGACCGTCGAACTCAAATTCTGAGCGGCGGTTCTCTTCCGAGATTTCTCCTTACCGGACTTCTGGGTTTCACCCCCTCCCTCCGGTTTTGGTGACTTTTCGTCATTCCGGGCCGGAAGAGTTTGTTGAGAAGTTACCTCTCCATCTTCACTCTCCTGTTCAGCCTGGGATCTGGTTTTTATTCCAGATCCGTGCATTTACCGAGAATCCCGGGTTGTGCAAGCAACCTAGGATCCTGGTCACGGCACCAGTGTGGTGGTCGCCGCCTGTCTAGCAGGTTGGATGACCCCAATCCGGAACGCTAGTTCCAGGCAGGATCCCACCCTACGCACTCTACGTAGGTTGGTTCGGTTTTCGGTTAGTTTGCACAGACCTAATCACACATGACACAACAGCATCTTTTAATAAACAAGGATGTTTATTAATCACTACTTCCCGGAAAGATCTGGAAGATCTTTCCCACATGTACAGTACCCTAGCACATAGGTGCCAGGTAGCGCTGGAGAGGCTAATCTGAAAGACTCGCCTAACCACCAGGAAGGTTACAAGAACCCGCCGTCAAAGTGAGGGCTCAAGGGTTATGTTCCGTAGAAGAGACGCGCGAGGACAGCCTGTCGACCTATTGTGAACGCTGAGTATATATACCCAGCATTACGTAATCCGGGTCTCCGCCGCGCCACTCTCGTGTGCGGCGTAAGAGAATATCATAAGAAATTATTGATCAGTAAGCCATTTGTATTTGAAAATATCAAGAATGTTTCAACCAACCTAGAGAATGGATGATTTAATAGTTGTTCTCCAGTATCATGAACAGCAATATTTACTAAGGTATTGAAAAGTGTGAACACATGGAAGCTGGTTACTGGTTGAAACTAATTTCTGGTAGGGATATGGTAAAGCTAGATACTGGAAACCTGGCCATTTAACCAGACTTTTATAGTTGGCACATTGGTAGTGAAGAGTTCGTCATTTTACAGCAAGCTGAAAGTCTATGTGACCATTTTAATCTTTAGGCGGTGTATAATGAGCGCATTTTCCCACACCCATTGAAATATACTCCGGTGGCTGAAGATGAAATTTGATGTCTATATGTTAATCAAGTGTTCTCTCAAGTGATACTATAATGCAGTACAGGATACTCAATTCGTATCAAGCTGTTCAGCGAATTACTTATCTTTTTTTTCCGCTGGTTCTAGTGTGACTAACGTTGACCGGGCAATGATAAGGACTCATGTAAGTACCTGGGAAGCAGGAAACTTTTAAATACTTGTCACTACATGGAATCTATGAAACCTAACATTTTACGATGCATCCAAAACCTATACAGCTATGATACAAAAGACAACATCATACTAATAGGAATAATCCTGTCAAGAGGCAATAATTTATCATACATTAACACATAAAATTGGACTACACTTCTGA
Source organism: Alentia gelatinosa (assembly GCA_950022655.1). NCBI lineage: Eukaryota > Metazoa > Annelida > Polychaeta > Phyllodocida > Polynoidae > Alentia > Alentia gelatinosa. The sequence goes on from OX465592.1 coordinate 23,265,471, forward strand.
ATTTAAAGACCTAAGACCATGATAAGGAATGAATACTTTTTTTTAATCAACTGGTCCTTTAGTGCCATTTGATGAAACCATGAGATCACTCACACTGCTATATCACTACCTCATATTGTAATTTCTTGTTATTTCACCATCTTTCACTAGAAATCACCTTCATGACTTAAATGCGGACAGAACTACTCTGGTCCATGTGATGGGAAGTACAGAAGTCCGTCTGTGAATGTGAGCTATTTCTGTCATCAAGGCAGGTTCTCTCATGTGGTCCAGAGTCAGCGTAATTTTGGGTTCCACCTCTGATGTTCTCTACAAAGCTTAGACCTCCCCCTAGATACCTCCTCAGCCGCCGTACAACTCTCAGGGGACAGTCCAGTGTACGCGGATAACCCGTAGTGTACAACAAAATGTGTCCTGGATCTAAGATTTAAGTACAAATATATGAGCCATGGATGTGTGTGTACTAAGCTAAACCCCACCGTATTTCAAACACACCCAGTACATGATATAATTCTACACATAGGCACTGATACTTAGGTAGTCTGCTTGAGGCCTCCCATTTTTAAACAGGGTCACGGTATCGCTATTAGAAGAGTCGTTCTACCAATAAATGTCATTTTGGGTGAAAAAAAGGATTTGGGCCTCTAGCTCTTTGCAAATCAAGCTATAAATTTAATTGTATTTGCTACATTTTTAGAACACATGTTCGTCTCATGAAATCAGATCCAGAAATTGGCCTGTCCCTCGTAATTATTTGCCCCGAGGCCTAGATATGACCAAAAAGGGGCAATTTTTGACATCACCCTCTTTTTCCCAAACTCTGTGACCCTAATTAAAAGAATGTCAGATTTGATTGTTCGGTTTGTTTAGGTAGTCATCACCCATGGGAAGGCAAGTTTTAAACCCCAGAAATGTTGGATGTTACTATTTACATTTATTCATGTAGAGTATTCTGCAAAGATCTTAATAAAGTTTTTATTTTAACCAGATAACAGGTCCATATAGTCGTATATATATGGACAGTTGTTAGTTGTATGCTTTTCATATATCTAAACCAAGAAAAGATTTAGCTTGCATAATGTCCCATATATTTATTATTATCCGACAGTTTTATATCGTGGGGGGAGCGTGCTTACTGCAGAACAGATGTTGCCCACTTTCTGTATATATACAGGGTAGCTACTGGTTGCAAACCACTGCCATCTGAAGAGAGGAAATCTCCCAAAGAGTGATCCAAGGGGTGGATGTATTTAAAGCAGATGTAAAAGTCCTTCGGAAAAGCTAACGCAAAGAGAAAGAAGCTGCACCATGCACAATATTGAAAGAGTAACGTTTAATAGATTTACAGACACCTTTTCAAAGATGTCATACTTCAGAGTATTTAGTAAAAACCTTTCATTGTATTTCATGATGCCAAATATATTCATATGATATTGTTGATGTGGAAAAGAGGTTCCTTTAAGCAGGATAGGCAACTTTAGAGGATAAAATAGGTTAGGTTTTGACTATTTCTTCTAAAACGCATATTTGGTTGAGGAGAATGAACATATTTCTTGCAATAGGAAAGCACATATACTATGATAAACACGAGTTTTCTTAGTCTGAAATTAAGACAAATAATGTAAATTGTACTCTGAATTTATTAATATGTTGCATGTTATGCAAGAAAAAGACACCCCCTTTTCCTCAACCTACAACAAAACTAATCCACTGGCCAGTTAAATCAATCTTTTCATATAGCCATGACTATATCATTTGATATCCAAGTGATTTTTTAGTGATTTTTCATGAATTTATTGGAAACGTTGTGCCAGTACATGTATAGCATTACAATGCCAGCATCTAATAGATAAAACAACTATAATGTTTTTCCGGAGATTCGTCTTTGAGATTGATAAGTAGTAATGATCTTCAATAACGTTCATCTATAGGTGTGTTACATGGTGCTTCTGGTGATGTCGTATTAGAAACATCACGTTTCGCGGTATACGTATTTTTTTTGCTGTGTGTGTGTGAGGGGGGAGGGGATGAGGGGACCGTGTAAAAAGTTGTCTCTCATACCGGAAAATGCGAGGAGACTGATCTACTTCTGTCAGGAGAAATGTTTGCTGCCAGGTGGCACACGGTACGTTCTGCAACTCGTTATTCATAGCAGTGTTTATTGCATTTCCAACCACATAAACCACCCCCTCTATCACTAACCATACACTCCCTAAATACACCACTAACTACACACCACACCACGAAATCCATCCCTACCCCTAACCATATACATGTACCACTCACCCTCACTAGATACACTACTGATAAACACCTAACCTATCCGCCCTATCACTAACCATACACTCCCTAAATGCACCACTAACTACACACCACACCACATAAACTATCCCTATTCCTAACCATATGGATGTACCACTCACCCTCACTAGATACACTACTGACAAAACACCTAACCTATCTGCCCTATCACTAACCATACACCACTTACCCAAACTAGAAAGATCACTTACCTCAAAATCTAACCCGATAAATCACCCCTATCTCTAACCATACAGCACTCACACTCATTAAATACCCTACTGACCTCACACCTAACCACATAAACCACCAGTGCTATCCCTAACCACATACCATTCACCGATAGTAAATACACCACTAACCTAACACCTCACCACATAAACCACCTGGCCTATTCCTAATTGTTTATTTGTTTTTTTGTGTGGATTAATGCCCCAGGGGACCCTGAGGGTACATAAGGACCATCAATGATCTTAGCTTTTCGTAGACTTATTTCAGTCAATGTTTTCAAATATTTTCAATGTTTTCAAATATTTTATATATAATCAAAGAGATTTCTTTCTTTCAAAAACATGATGTCTTTCTTTGGAATAGTGTCAAACAACATTACTGTTTTTCAAGTAGCCTATCCCTATCCACATGCCACTCACCATCACTGAATACACTACTGACCTCACACAACACCACATGAACAATCAGCCCTCTCCCTAGCCATACACCAATGACCGACACTATATACATGTACTTTATACCCTCACACCTCACCACATAAACCACCCATTCTATCACTAACCACACACCAGTCACCAATGGTAAATGCACCACTAGCCTCACATCTCACCACATAAACCACCACCCCTATCCCTAACCATAAACAACCCACCTTATTCCTAACCATACACCACCGCACTCACTAAACACACGACTGACGTCACACCTAACCACCTAAACCATCTGCCGTGTCCCTTACTACACACCACTCACCCACATCATACACCTCACTTAATAAACTGCATATTAATTTCTTACCATACACTTCATTATGCACCCATCCCACAACTCACCTCACCACATACCCACCTGCCCTTTTCCTCACCATACGACTCATCCCATTCCTCAACACATAAACCACCTGCCCTATCCTTCGCCACACACCGCCCCCTAACGACATGCACACATCATTCCGTCCATCCCATATGCTCTTTACCAATGACACTGCCCAATCAGTGTGAAAAAGGAGAGGGCATCGAGTTCACTTAGTGATAGGGTTGTAGCTGCAGTGTATTCCGACCATGTGGCGTCGAGGGGTCTCTATGAGGGAGTGATAGGGAGTGATAGGGAGTGGGGAGAGTAAATATGTCATTTGGCTGTCTATCAGACCTTGGGACGCTTGGCAGATAATGTACGCGTTCAGTATTCTCTCCTTTATCTGGTTCACAAACCCAATAGCCGTCTGTATAATATATCGGTTTTTCCTCACAGCGAGATTCTGGTTATAGTTGTATATGTCAAAGTAGGTTCTGGTGGCTGACAGAAAAACACATCCAATGTCTCTCCTATCCTCCAAAGCGATTGTATTTCAATGTAACATCAGTTGATCCCACAAATGAAGTTTAAATACACAGACGTCTGCTCGCTTGGAGTGACTGCTGGTATGTGTGAAAATAACTCTATGCTCAATATTGACGAACCATGGAATTACAACAAAATTATGATGAAAAGGTTTGGTTTTTATTCAGTCTAAGGATTTGTTTTCAACCCAGTTGGCACCCAGGCAACCTACCATTTCTACAGTTGCCTTTTGTATAGTTGAAATTACCTGTGAGCCAGCAAGGCATTTCGGTCAGGGTTAACTGGCCAGGGTGGGCTAAGCCCACCTCTAAGTTTTGCACCCTATCAATGTGACACACAGAAAGAGTAAGGATACTTTTTTTTCGGTAAGCTCAGTCTATGTCACCTCAAGTTCAACGACCCCTACAACCTTTCAGCAGCATACCTGATGTGAGTATTCCGCGCTCCAAAATCCACACCCCCATGGCGAAGAAGTGGATTAAATCTAACAGAAGAAGACATTTAAAATATGTGTAACATACGTGTACTGAATTTAGCTACGATTCTTAAAAATAGACACGAATGATATAAGATTGAGCTTACCTCCTCCATTCTTGTAGCACAGGTAGGGAAATCTCCACACATTGCCCAGGCCTACAGCAAAACCGATACATGATAAAAGGAAGTCCACTTTGCGCCCCCAGGTCTCCCTCTGAGGGACGTCGTCAGCGGTCTCTGGTGACGACTTAGCACCGTCCACAGGAAGTCGTGGGTAGAGCGTCTCTCCGTCCACCTTGTCAGTCATTTTGATGTGTTCAATGATTCACGTCCTTGACCTCTAATGCGATTCAATTACCTTCCTCTAGTGTACATATATAGAGGGAGCTTTCCTCCTGTATTGCGTCCTTGACCCTTGTACCAGAGCGCGTTATCTTCTTTATGTCGTCCTTCAGTGTCGCCGTGTATCACAGGATTGAAGTTTCAGGTACATTCACGAAGACGTTTACAGGTGTTTGGCACAAATGGTATGTGCAAATTAACTCCTAATGTACTCCTCCAGAATCTCTCAAGGATGTAGTAGGTATGTGTGCATGGCATGTGATGGAAGTCTGCTTGGGTTGTGATGGAGCTGTTTGGGGGTGTGACGGAGGTGTGTTTGGTGTGTGATAGAGGTGTTTGAGGTGTGACGGAGGTGTGTTTGGGGTGTGATAGAGGTATGTTTGAGATGTGATGGAGGTATGGGTTTGAAGAGATGTGTGAATGATAGAGATGTGAGAATGATGTGTGTGCGTGAGATGTGATAGCGCCTTTTGGGTGCTATATCAGATATGTGCGAGGTGTAGTGGTAGCATGTATGTGAGGTGGTGCAGAAGTGGCAGTGATATATATGCACAGGCTCCCTGGCAGCTAGCCTGTGACTGCCTTCCGCCTTGGATCAGCCAGTATCTGCCGCTCGAGGGACCGCTTGACACCAACAGATTGGCGCTCAGTGGTTCCACTCTTCAAGCAGAGTTCCCATCATGTATGTGGATAAAGAGACGCACCAACGGCCCTCCGCTGCGACAGGAGAATGCACCCCCCCCCCCCCCCCGAACCCCCAACTTCACCTACTCATACTGCCCTCGTGACATCGCCGCATCCCGCGCGGTGGCGCCACCCATGTAGGTGACCCGGATGCACTGTTGCTTTTCTCTGGCGGTTGGGTTTTCACCAGGGTATTCACCAACTAAGAGTAAACTTGAATGCTACTTGGAAATGAAGACTTGGGTGCTATATCGCTGTCTGCCAATCAGCAGACCACCTTAATGGTTGACTGAAATGATAGCTTTACTTGGGTCTGTTTTTTGTTACAGCTCTTTATCCTACCCCTAATAAAAAACGCCATAGGTTTAACATTGACTCAATGTATTTGACGGAGCGTTGGATAAAGTGTTATTTATGCACCGAGGTGAATAAAAAAACGGACCAATCAGGGACGAGATAACGAAAGTAGATCCGGCAGCATTGATAACTACTAACATGGATAATTACAAATATTCTCTGTATATCGGTGAGATGGGGTAGGATAAATACGAAACTGAACTCGAGTTAACCTTGTCAATGTTCATACCACTCAGGTCAAGTCTACTCACTAAACTCGGCTAACGCCTCGTGTAGTAATACACAACCTGCCCATCGTGGCATAAACATTGACAAGGCTAACTCTCGTTTGGTTTCTACTAATTATTTGCACACGTGAAGAGCAGAACTACTGTATAGATATATAGGCCTAATCCAAAATACAATCAAAAGTCAACACCAGAAACAAATAACCCTATATTATGAAACAGTGGTCATACTATATGACGTACTATTTTTGACTATAAGAACCCTGAAGTTATCCCGTTACACAGGGTTATGCATGCCAGTCATGGTGTCAATAAACTCTGGCGGCTTGCTCTGTACCACAAGACCACGGTATCATGTTTTAGGTTCTCTTCCCTGTTTACCTGCCCATATCTTGTTTTACACTTGGTTCTTACCCATACTGCTCATACTTCTCACGAGTACAGGTTGGAATACAGTTCCTGAAAAAGGACACCCTAACCCCACAGTAGTCAGCGCAGCAACCTACATACTGGAAGCACACCTCTCCTCACTGAAACCCATTCTGCTTCTGCTTCTGCTTCTTTCTTCACGTCTGCTAGTGATCGTTCCTCCAAGTGAACCCTCTAATGGCTGTTGATGCTTTCTGACACAAACCGGCAGAACCGCGTGGTAACTCAAAGCATCGACTGCCAAATTCTGTGCGATACCTTGAGGCATCATTTACGATATTTACAATGTCATTGTATTTATCAGTAAATAATAAACATGAAACCTGCACGCAAGATAGGTATAACGTGATATCTATGATATCCAGACAAAGCAAATAATATTAAAGCTGGTGTACCATTACCAGTAAATGAATCAATCGGGATAAAACATCAACCTCTTGTTGCGTTCTAGTAGTGTACCAGGGATATGGCCACCGATGCTACCTTCTCCCGGTTAGAAGCATATTGGCCACTCCGGGAGACAGGCAGAGGTTCACGACCGAGTTCCTGTTGGGTGGATATATCCACTGACTGGTGGCGCCCTCTCATGTCACTTTGGTTTACAAACAGATGTAGCACTTTCCCCCCCATTTTTTATGCTTTTATTCACATCTTTCTATACAGAAAGCTCTTCCCGTGAATACAGATTTCGTTTCACCATGGAGGCTTTAGTATTTGCTCAGTAATAAAGAGAAACAATACATAGAGCTTTAGAACACAACCTCGCTCGTCGCATGCGGTCCCAGAACCCCCGTGTGTGGCCGTTTATTCCTCCACTACCGGTCTACAACTTTCTCTCGCTCCGTCCGCCGCAGCTTCAATACACCACATTCCTCCCTTCTATTTACCTTTTACTAGATACAACAGTAAATACAATCAAGTATCAAATTGACAGTTTTATGGGAGCACACACCACTTTCCCTGACCTTGTAGTTGTCACAGTAGCAGTCTTTGTGGGAGTAGATTTATGTGTCCTTAGGCTTTGCCTTGGAGACCTAATAGGTACTTTGTTAGGAGTCTCTACTGAAGTAGGCTCAGTGTCCATGTCTGGTAGTATAAAATTTCCATCACTGGGAGGTGTATTTACAAATGGCTCAATAACAGGAGGAGCCACTGGAGGTTCAGTGGGAGCACACACAGCTGTTACCTGGTCATCTTTTTCCAGTGTCTCTGTAGCTTTGACTACCGTGTCGTCAGGTATAATATGATCAATATGTACAGAACGTTCTTTACCATTTACAATTCTTACTACATAGGACCTTGGTCCCTCAATGTGTGTAATTACAGCTTGTAACCACTTTTCTTTTCCCCCTCTTAAATTAAGGATTCTCACTTTTTGGAAAAGATGAAATTTACGATCTCTTGGGTGAGCCCCGTCTTTAAACTTTTTACTTGCCTCCTGGCGTTCTTCTACACTGCCTTGTAGAGATGGTTTTACAAAACTTAGTCTCATCTTAGGTACACGCTTAAGAAACAATTCAGCAGGCGTTTTGCCTGTCGTACTGTGAGGTATTATGTAGGAAACTGATGAAAGTTTAGGGTCAGGGTTCGTATCCCATCGAGTTTGAATTACGGAGCAGATTCAAACGAGATGGGATACGGACGCTGACCCTAAACTTGAATCAGTTTCTGAATTTATCTCATGCCATAAACGATGTATATGTATTCTTCATTAACAAAACAATAAAAGAAATCAATCTACATAATATGTTCTTATTAGAGCCAAATCGCCATATCCAATACGTCTTGTCAACAGCGTGAACGCCGACTCGACATGTCAATAGCGATCGTTTCACGCACTACATACCCGTCCGCCGCCACACAGGAAAGAGTCCGCGATTCATTCTCCGCAATTTGCGGTTTTCAATTGCTAATCTATTATGAAATATTTCCTAATTTTTATAAATATTAATTAATAAGAAGCAACAACACGTTCTGCAACATCTTAATTTTAATCATAACAAAGGAATGTTCATAGTTCAATATCTGGGACTCGAGGTTATGACCTTTGACCTGAGATTGACCTCACTCTCGTGGCGCGATCTAATCTAGACAGAGCGGCGCCATGCTACACAAAAACAGTCAGTTGTCAATACGTACTCGAGGAGAGAGGTTGATGTTTTGCGAATTGCTCGCTCCTACGTGATAATGTACATTTATATGTACATCGCCATGGATATTAGCATTCTGTAACATCCCGTACACCCTGGAAAATGGAGAATCATCGGATACTTTCGCAACTTTACCGCCTCTTCCCGTACCGCCACCTCCCGATGCTAGTGGTGGTATCGCCATCGCCATGCTGCTGTCACCGCTGGAGGATTTACTTGTATTTGGTACTGCTGCTATCGCTAGAGGATGTTTTCTTGATGAGGTAAGCATATCCGACATCTGTCGCTGCTGATTTGTTGTCGCTACAGCGTATCTATTTATTGAATCTACGCTTTTGTGGCCCGTTAGCTGGCAGATCATAGACGGCGCCACGTTGTTAGCCAATAGAGTCTGACATGTCGTTTTTCTTAGCGAATGATTTGTGAAACGCCCTGTCAGTCCCGCTTGTTTTGCAAGATTTGCGACTACTTTACCCAAGTAATTCAATCCCATCTCTGAAGTTATGTAAGCTATTTTGTCATTTAGTGTCGCTTTTTGTTTTGGAGTCAAAAAGAAACCGAAGCTAGGTGAACATGTAGCGAGAGGCCTTTTCGTTATGTACAATTTGTATAGTCTTACAGGACATCGGTCGCCTCCCGTGGCGAACAGTTTCGGCTTGAATGAATGAGTGTGCGAACCTTTCGCACCAACTCTCGTTTTAGTTGTTCGTTCTGTCCATTCCAAATACTCCCTTTCATTTTCCTGCAGTAGTTCAATGTCCCCATATTTACATTTCTTAGCTTCATCGCATCCCCTCCACCCGAATGCCTTTGTAAATAGAACCAGTAGACTGTCTTGCAGAGCCCGAGGACTTGTTTCCCCCAATAAGCCTAGTTCCCAGAACTTCTTCTCGTCTTCGACACTCAGTGGAGAGGCAGCATTTGGCTTGTTTCCAAGGCCTAGTTCTTTCAAACACTTTCGCTTAGATGATATTACATTTCTGGATGACTTGAAAACGTCTGAGCGAATAATGCTTTCGTTATAATCGTTATCACGAAGATGTCTGCAAATAAAAAAATAACCCATAAAGGTATGAGTTACTGTTGCTAAATTGTCGTTTTTTTACATTGAAATAGACAAAATTTTACAAATCTATATTATATAATAAACAATATATATTTCACAAATAATAAGCCTTTTTTTTAAATTTCAAAATTTCTTTTTTTTACCTGTCCAGAGCTCCTTGGTATGTAGTTAGAGTATCGGGTTCATATTCTGTCCCGTCCGCCTTTCTCGCTGATAACATAAAGTTGCCTATGTAGTTGTTTAATCGCTCTAGTTCGATGGTATGCATCTCCCTGGGTTCGTCAAAGCTGCTCTTGATATAGGCGCGGAAGGGTTTAACCACCTGAAATATCAAAGACAATAGAATTGTTTAAATTTACTTTCGTTAAATCTGTTGCTTTTCAACTTTGGGCGAATTTGAAACAGTGTCTTGGAATTCGCTAATTGTCAGAAGGGGGCGCTACTAGTTAGTTACAAAATATAAACAATGTCAATGATATGCTTACCAGATCCGTCTTCTGTGTAGTATTCTTATTGCGTTTCTCCTTAACGAATTGTAGCAACTCCAGATCGCTCAAAGTGTCTTTTTCGTTTTCTTTCAGGTCCTTTTTCCAGTCGCTCGACGTCTCTACAGTACTCGCAGACGGCAATTGACCACAGGCGGCTTCCACATCGTTTTCAACTTCGCTATACGGTATCTCTTCCACGAATAAATCATCCTCGGTAAGTACAAATTAAGCGACTATGTCGTCAACTTCTTCTTTTTTTTCTTCTAACACTTCTATTGCTACTTCTGTTATTAATTGCTTTAAACTTAGAGCCATTACTCCTGCTAGATACTGCTCTTCTGCCATGTTGACATTCCTGGCGGACGCAACCTAGCGCTATCAGACGGAACTACTTTCATAGAAATTTCCTGGATGCTCATTGGCTGACGTTTCACACGTGACCGTATCTAATGGTTATTAGATTTTTTTTTAGAAAGCTACTAAACTATTAGATACGAGTTCGTAACGTTAAGTCTATGGGAAACTAATAACTGGTATGAGATAAATTTCGATACCTAAACAACAAGTCAGAGACTTTATCAACAGTACTACCTGAAACACTAGACTTCAGATACATTCTTTTAAAAGTCTGAACATGCTTTTCTGCTAAACCATTGCTAGCCGGAAGATAGGGCAGACACGGTTTATGACCGAAAATCACGAGTGGTGATCATTTGGGCTGGAGGAGGGATAAAAAAAACCATAGGAGTATCACTGAAACCTTTTGTGTGTACATACTACAGGGAGTGGGCCATATACCAGATATATGAGGGTAGGTTAAATATTAATAATAAATGTACAGTACAGCACCAAAGTTGGGATGTTGATATATTGTGTAGAAACGACTGATCCCTTTCCATAGATGCATAGAATAGAATACTGATGTATTACACAGCATTTCTCCTGGAATTTATCTATTATAAATAAAGTTAAGACCCTAGGCTAGATTGGGAATGACATAATATGTTAGTATATCAAAGTTTTTTTAATTTTTGTTGTTGAGACAACGTGTTGTTGTGATTGAAATTGTCTGCAGAGTTAGCATTACTTGTTTTCACATAGTATATCTCTGTGCAAATATGACTTAAGTTATTTTCTTCTACCTAAAAGGTCAGATAAGATCCATACCTACAGTATGGTACATAGAAGTTGGGGTCAAAAGTCATAATCTGCATGCTATTAGGTCTGGAAAAGGGATCAGTCGTTTCTACACATATACCAGAAAGGCCTATTTAAGGCCAGTGGGAGTTAATTATTGATGTATATACATATATATTTTCTGGGTTAGACAAGTTTAAGTGCATTTTATAAGGTATCAATAAGATACATTGTTTTTCTCAGTGATTGTGAGCAAAATATGAAATATTCACTATATAATTCATTTTATTGTACATTTATTTGTTCCTAGCACATACTGTAGTGTTTTCTCCACATTCAATAGGTTTGGGGATGCCTACTGTAGCTGCTCAATTCAAATCTGGGTGTTGGAATGAATCTTTAAGGCTGGGGAGATTACTATGTCAGGGATCAGTCGTTTCTACAGGGATCAGTCGTTTCTACACAAAAAGTAACTATACATTCAGTTCTGATTTCTATAGTGTTTCAACACTACTGGGAGTTAATTATTGATACATGAATATATATACACTGTTTTTTATCAACTTAAGTGAATATTGCATGGTAATAATAAGACATATTCTTCTTGTTGGTGTTTGTGAGTGAGAAATGTATTATATTATTGATCTTATTTTATATTTATTCCTGGCACATACTGTGGTGCATTCTCTCCATTCAGTATGTTGGGGCATGACTGCTGCATGCTGCTGACCTGAAATCTGGTTGTTAGGTTGAATGTATAAGACTGGAGAGGTGGCAAAGAGGTATTTAAGTCAGGGATCAGTCGTTTCTACAAGGATCAGTCGTTTCTACAATTGTATATATGTCCACATTACTCAAAGTTGAAATGGAGTAGAATAATGGTACTACCCTGATGTCTTCCAATGATATCATGGTATATTAACAACATATATACAATAGTTAAATATGATACATATTGGAGCTATGCATGTGAACAGGGGATCAGTCGTTTCTACAAAAAAACTTCCCCTGGCTACATCTGGTGTCCCATAGGGTGTAATAATGGCCATCAATTGAGTTTTTTTTCATATATGACATTGGTATAGGTGAAGTATCCCCATGCCATAGCAAGTGACTCAGGATATTATATTTATTTATGTGTAGCATGCCTCTACAAAAGGATCAGTCGTTTCTATGGAAAAACTTCCCCAATGAAAACAGGCCCACAGGAGATTGATAATTCTAGCTGTATGTGCCAAATTGGCCCTATACCTTCCTTAGATTCTTGTGAACCATCTGAGATGAAGAATTATTACATAGCTGCATCAGTTTTCTATTACATAAGTTTGACAAAGTGATATCAACATATTTTTGCAAAAAAATGGGTATATTTGGGTGTTTTTTCGGCCATAGCCTCCTTATTATGCCTCAGACATAGGAAAACCTAGGGTACCCCTTGATGCCCAAGATGAGACCGATGTGAAAACATGAGAAAATCATATGTATATATGTTATTTGCAACACTTCATAGGCTGTAGAACGAAAATTATCCAAATGATCACCACTCGTGATTTTCGGTCTTATGTCTGATACCATTCTTAGACAGAAAATGTTTGAATTTTTCTGAGATAAACTGAGGACCATTATCACTTACAAGCTTATCTGGAAGTCCATATCTATCAAAAATAGTGTTCAGTACACTGATTGTGGCTTCTGCCGTAGTTGAATCCATAGGTACAACTTCTAACCATTTAGAGTAGCTGTCTACCAACAGGAAAAATTGTTGACCTTTAATCTCCAAAAAATCAACATGAACTCTTTGCCATGGTCTAGTGGCCCAGGGCCATAATAACAAAGGAGTAGTTTTAGGAACCTGAAAAGTTGTGATACAGGCACTACAACCCTTTACATAATCCTCAATGTCTGAATCCAAGTATGGCCACCATACATAAGATCTTGCCAACGCCTTCATTCTACACATACCAGGGTGGCTAAAATGTAACTCTTCAAGAATGTCTTTTCTGAATTTTTCAGGAACAATAACTCTTCTGCCCCATAACAGGCAACCATCTTCAATGGATAACTCTTCACGTCTACTCCAATAAGGTTGAACAGACTCATCTTTACACTCTCTGGACCAACCATTTAAAGTATACTCATAAACTTTACTGAGAACTAGGTCCTTCTGAACATATTTTGCTATCTGTTTTGCAGTAACAGGCAAAATATAATTTTCATTGATGTCTATACAAGCCCTCTGTTCTACCGGTGGTCTACTCAACAAATCAGCATTTGCATTTTCACCTGATGATCTATACCGGATATTGTACTGATATCCTGTTAATATTAGTGCCCATCTGGTCATTCTGGCTGCTGCTAATGAAGGAATACCTGTCTTAGGCCCAAAAATTCTGGTTAATGGCTGATGATCTGTTATGAGCGTAAAAAGCTTACCATAAAGATGCAAGTGAAACTTCTTTATCCCAAAAATAATGGCTAAACCTTCCTTTTCAATTTGGGCATAATTCTTTTCAGCCGAACTCAAAGTCCTAGAGGCATAAGCAATGGGTCTTTCTGAACTGTCCTCCATCCTGTGACTCCAAACAGCACCAAGGCCATAAGGGCTAGCATCTACACTTGATATAACCTCTTTCTTTGGATCAAAATGAACAAGAACTCGTTTTCCCATTAATTCTTCCTTAGCCCTACAAAAGGCCTGTTTGCAATCTTCTGACCACACAAAATCGATGTTATCTTTTAACAAGTTGTACAGTGGTTTCATTTTTGTAGCTAGATCTGGTATAAATTTACCATAGAAATTTACCATTCCTAAGAAGGACTTTACTTCTGTAACATTTGTAGGTGTGGGCGCCTCACTTATCGCTGCTACTTTTGACTCAATGGGTCTAACACCCTCCTTACACACCGTGTGCCCTAGATATCTCAACTCATGTCTAAAAAACTGACATTTTGCTTCATTCAAGCAAACATTGTGTTTTTTTAACCTTTCAAAAACTTGACACAACACTTTGACATGATCTTCCTCAGAACGTGTGGCTATCAAAACATCATCAACATAACAAAAAACATTATCTTTCCCAGATAAGATTTTATCCATAGTCGCCTGAAAAATAGATGGCGCGGTCTTGATACCAAAGCACAACCGTTTTTAGCTCAGAAGCCCCTTGTGGGTATTTAGCGTTAACAGTTTAGACGAATCTTCATCCAAGAGTAACTGATTAAAAGCTCCTGCTAGGTCTAACACTGAAAAAACCTTGGGCTGGTTACCCCCATCAGAAAGTTTTGCTAACATTTATTGAACATTTGGTAGTTTGTACCCATCATCTTCCAACAACTCATTTATCTTCTTATAATCACCGCATACTCTTACTGACCCTTTTGTCTGTTTAGGCACATGTACAGCGGGTGAGGCCCACTCACTATAAGTGACAGGATTAAAAATATCTGAACCTATAAGCCGCTCATACTCTTTCTCAACATCTTTTGACAATGCTTATAGTACTGGTCTTGCCTTTTGGTAAACCGGTTTGGCACCTTCTTTAAGTTTTAGACTGGCTCGAAAACCTTTTATGCCTGAGAAAACAATCCCTTATGTTCCTCTACAAGTTTTACAAAACTTTTGGGATAAACATTTGTCCCTTTAACCTGAGCCTTGGGGGTTTTCTCCTCTACCCTGAAAATGTTCTTCCAATTAAGTTGGATTTTTGTCAACCAGTCTTTACCGAAAAGTGAAGGCTTATCTCCCTTTACAACTAGTATTTCCAAATAATGACTGTCTCCATCTTTGTACCGTACTGGTACCATGATACTGCCTAGAACTGGAACCTTATCACCAGTGTAACTTCTTAGTTTTACATTAGATCTGCACAACTTGTAACGAGACAACTTATCGCGATAGACCTTTTTTCCAATAGTAGAAAGAGAGGCACCTGTGTCTAACTCCATACTGATAGGCTAACTACCTATACAAACTCTAACTGTGTATGGCTTTACTTTTCTTCTAATAGTAGTTGTGTAAATTTCAAATACTGGATCCTCACACACTTTAGAATTTGCCTTACCACCTTTTACCACTTTTTCTGGTGCTACCTCTGCACCAACTTGGCCTAGTCATTCACTGTCACTTGACTGACCAGGGTCCAGTGTAACCTGGTTGAGTCCGAAGGCCTCGTCAGATGAGCCCTCACTGTAGTCTATCGCTGCCTCGTCGTTCGACTCGTCGTCGTTGACATACTTTGTCGACCTTGACTTGCCCGATGGGGCCTTTAGTGGCCTGTTGTGACGCGCTGACGCACCACCTTGACTGTCCTTAGCGGTGCACACCCGTTGTAGATGCCCTTTTACACCGCACTTGTGGCACATCTCGTTCCACATCACACAGTCGCTGCTGAGGTGTCCCTGCCAACCACAGCAGGTGCAGGATTTATGGCTCGTCGACGGCCCTCGTCCGCGGTGTGACGACCCTCCGCGTTGTGACGACCCTCCGCGCTGACCACCTGCTTTCCTTAACAGGTGTACCTCAGAATCGTCCTTGGCGGCTGCCCCCATGTAGAGGTTGTTGGCCTTCATAGCCAACTCATCGGCCACACACTTGTCTCGCACGGTCTGGAAATTCAGATCCCGCATTGCTAACAATTGGCACTGAGTCTTTTTCATTTTGCTGTGAAGGCCTGACACAAGCCTGTCCCTCAGGGCCTCTGGCAGAAATGCCCCAAACTTACATGTCCTAGATAACTTCTGGAGTCTTACTACAAACTCTGACACGGACTCACTCCCCTCTTGGTTAGCTGTCCACAACTTATGGTGCTCAGCAATCACTACCGGTTCTGGGTTATAATGGTTGTTCATAAGGTTCTTTAGTTGGACATAGGTCTTGGTATTTGGCTTATCTGGCCCACACAAATTTTTCACCAACTTGAAGGCATCAGGGCCCATAACAGCAAGAAACAGATCTGTACGCTTGTCTGCTACTATAGAATTTGTTGACATGAAACTGTCCATCCGGTCAACATAATCATCAAAGCTCTCAGTTTTCTCCTCAAAAACACCTACATTGCCAAACACAACCATGTTGACACTCAATGACAGTGATACTCAGTGACTGACTCACACAATCTGTCTAATGCTTAAAACTGGGAAGCTCCTCTAAACTAACCTGAGTCACACACTATCTAGAATGTCTCTCCTCCCTTGTGGATTCTTTATCTCGTCGCCAATTTAGTATTTGCTCAGTAATAAAGAGAAACAATACATAGAGCTTTAGAACACAACCTCGCTCGTCGCATGCAGTCCCAGAACCCCCGTGCGCGGCCGTTTATTCCTCCACTACCGGTCTACAACTTTCTCTCGCTCCGTCCGCCGCAGCGTCAATACACCACAGAGGCGAACCGTATCCGGTTCTGCCCAGCTCCAGCCTCATTCCAGGGCACACCTACCGCATAAAAACCTGTATGCCTCCTGTGCCACAACTTGCGGGTCCTAACTGTTGCAGCATGGGCGTAATAAATCAACACTAACCTATATGTGAAAAAAAGAATCTAAATAGTATTTGAGATATACACTACAAAATGTATGTAAACGGTATTCATGTACGAGTAGCTGATATGAAGCTGACCAAAAACCTGTAATATTCTTCTTATTTTTTTTATCACTATTATCATAATTATTATTATCATTAATTATTATTATTATTACTGCCCGTATTTTCTGGAGCAATAGTCGCTCTCTACACATTTCGTTCTCATTACCATCCTCATATTCATGGATCCATTTGTGTCGGTAGTCTCACTGTTACTGTTATGGTGGATCTTAGGATGGTAAAAACGTTGGTAATTTATTACCCCTAATGTGTCTCTGTAATGACCCTGTCTTATTAACCCTGAACCTATGTACTACATTCACTAGGCGAAGTGTATAATTACTACACACGAATGAAGTGTATGAAAATACCATGTGCTCGTTCTGAAAAACCACAAAGGAATACCATCCTCTTGACGATTTTGTATTTAATAGACAAACAAACAACAATAACAACAACAAATATAGCTGAAATCAATAAAATAATTGGCAAATAATTTTAATTATTAGAAATTTAGCTGACCTGCTTGCTGCATACCAACAATCAGGTGTTCACAACACGAACACAACCAACTTACAAGATCATGTGACCGTCAGCAGTCACGTGTTACCAACGAACATTTCGCGCCAGTCTGCCACTCACCAGTCTTCACGAAAGACGTACTAAGCGGTTGGTTGGTTTGCAAGACATCATTGAAAATTCTCCAAGTAAGTCAAGCTGGAATGACTCGTAGAAGACAACTCCCATCCTCACAAAAGAAAAAAGGGACTAGAGCAAGCATCCGTACAGCTGTTCAAAAGACGACAGACGAGACGCAAAATATGGCGCAAATCCAAGATGGCGACCACCTGCACCTGCACACCAGTCCTAATTTGGCGCCAAGCAAGCCAGGTAAACATACAGCAAAGCAGAACGCAGACGCAATAACATCGGTCGTCGGGCGAGTTGACTCTATAGATGGCCGCCTAGACGGAATAACTTCACTCCTATCACAGCTCGTCCAGGCCAGCAAAACGAACCAACAAGCGTCACCGGCACACAGCCAGTCAGCCATGACGAGTCGAGCAGGGCAGCTCCGCCGTGACCGGCCGAGACAGGTATACCACCACCCGAACCACTCAAGCCGGACAACGTCTCCGAGGTATCCAGAAAAGATTTCGGACCTGAATCTAGAGGACGACGCTGCTGAACGTGTCGCACAAGCTGTTAGAAGTGCCCTTCAACTAGAAGTCAAAGGTGAGAAGAATATGCCCCATCACTTTGTCAAACATGGACCGAAAAGGATTAAAACAACATTGGATGATTTATCACTAGCGGAATATGTGTGGGGGTTCATCCAGATGCAAAAGCTTGCTGTCGATGAGGAAACTCGCGAGGCAATGCACAGGCATCTGGAAACCCTATCTGATGACGCCCGTGTGTATCTATGGCCTAATGTGAGAGCGTTTAGTGAAGAGGTGTGTGAGCGAGTAGCGTGCGGACGCCTGGAATGGACTGATACCTACGAAATCGATCGCATACAGACACGTTTGGCTCACGTACCTGGTCAGGCGATTGGCAAGGATCAAAACAAGAATACAACCAGACAAACCAGCAATACACTGGATCTACCACCGAATGTGGCACGCGCAAGACCAGGGCCACCATGCCAGCTCTTCCAGAAAGACCAATGTCCTGAAACAAGCCACCACGTCGTCGGAGGAGTCAAGAAACTACACATCTGTGCGTACTGCTTACAGAACAAAGCAGCCCTATACCCGCACAGCCAAAACCAATGCTGCAACCAGCAGCCGAGGCAGCAGGCGGGGTTTGGACAATGAATCGGACATACAGAACATGCATCTTCTATAATTCAGCAACCAGGCGAAGCAGACATGTAAGTCCAACTAATACTGTTAAGCAAGCAGCCGAGAATTCGTGTGTGACTAGAATCAAGGTTATGAATAGCCACAAGCCAGCTCTGATAAATAAACTTGAGAACACGCCACGGCACATGGATCACACCTACGTGCGTGTTTTGACAAACACAAGCCCGGAAGTCCCATGTGACCTCTGGAAGGACCACGTGCAAATGTTGATCAACAAAACAAACCCAACGCGTACTGAGACGCGGACCCCACATGACAGCCGAGTATTTGATCTCGACAGAGACAAGTTGACTGTTCTGCATGACGAGATTGAATGTTCCCAGAACGTACACCCAATCTTGCCTGTAAATGAAATAATGAATACTTGTGCATTGATGAACGATCTTCACACGCAGCTCACTGAGGACTTCGCAATGCGAGGTGACTCGGTAAGCGATGCCCCCCAGGACACCTGCAGAATGAGCGGTAGCGGTGAGGCTCAACACCGCTATGGCGTATCCGGGTGCCACCCTGGAGGGAGGCAGGATGTCATTAACAAAAAATGCAACCCGACCTTCGCTATAATCACAAGCCAACTTTCGGACATTGACTTACGACAAACGTGTATGAACCCTCCTGGAGACGTGACGATGAACCCGACCCTGGAGGACGGGGAAACAGCTGACCCAAACAGCCTAAAACGCTGCCCGCAACCGAGGACAAGTACACCGATACGAGCTCACACGCTCCGCAAATCGACCCCCATGGATGATGTAGGGGATTCACAGGTCACGGCGGCACTTTTGGAGGGTGGCATTAATGCACGCCGCATTGGGCCTGAGAAGTATAAGGAAAAGGTCATGAGTTCATGGCCACTACCTACAGAGCAAGCACACTATGGGGCTTTGACTCATATGAACATTTACCGACGCGTTCTACAAACCGGTCTGCCTAACTATCTTAGAGTACGGATACCGGTGCCCTCCCAAATGAGATGTGACAAATGGGAATGTGCTTTGAGTGGTTACCATGACAATATTATTGTTGATTTTCTACGCTTTGGATGGCCATCTTCATTCACGTCAGAAAGTTTACCCACACCATCATCAGATAATCACAAGTCAGCACGCGAATATCCATCAGCGATCGATGCATTCCTATACAAAGAGACAAGTCTTCAGGCGATGCTGGGGCCGTTTGATGAACCCCCCTTCCATCCATGGACACAAACAAGCCCATTATTAACAAGACCGAAACCCGGAACGACTGACAGAAGGGTCATCATGGACTTAAGCCATCCAGTTGGTAGCAGTGTAAATGACGGAATAGGAAAAAATTTTGTCCAGGGACACGAAATTTCCTATACACTCCCAACGATAGCGGATCTTGAGCAGTTGATCATCAGAGCAGGAAGGGGAGCCCTGCTATGGAAAACAGACTTGCGGCGTGCTTATAGACAGCTAAGACTCGACCCGCTCGACTACCCGCTACTGGGATTGAAACATTGAGACAAGTACTATATCGACTTATGCCCATCTTTCGGGTGCCGGTTTGCAGGTGCCGCCCAGCAACGGGTATCAAACGCCCTTGCTTGGTTGATGGCCCGGCGCTGTGAAACTATGGTGCTAGCCTACGTCGACGACTTCGTGGCTGTACATACTGAGTTCGCAAGTGCAGCCCAAGCTTTTGCTGGCTTCGAGACTATCTGCAGCAAATTGGGCATAGAGATAGCAGCCGAAAAATCGGTATTCCCGTCTACAAACATTGAATGGCTAGGCTTCAAAATTGATACAATAGCCATGGAAATAACTATACCCCACGACAAACTGGCAGTCATTGATGAATGTAAGCAGTGGATTGGAAGACAGTCGGCAACCCGACGCCAAATACAGAGTTTATGTGGTAAACTAAATCACATAAGCCAATGTGTGCGGCCAGCAAGAAGATACATGTCGCGTATCTTGAGCCTACTCAGACAAACACGCCCTACCGGAGTAGTACCAATTGATGAGCCTTGCAGGAAAGACATACAGTGGTTCATTGACTTTGCTGAAGGAACCAACGGCAAGAGACTCATAGTGACGGACAGACCTGAGATAAGGATAGAATGCGACGCCTGCTTGAAAGGAATGGGTGCTGTAAACTATGCAAGTGGCACATATTACAGCATACCGCTGCCACCAGCGTTCAGAGAAAACCACCATATCTCCCAAATAGAGGCTATTAATTGCATTCTTGCAGTGAAGTCCCTAATACCAGAAAACGTGAGAGGACACCGTGTTAACATTGTGACTGACAACATCGCGGCCAAGTATGCCATGACAACGGGGAAAACGAGGGATCCCGTCTTGGCGGCTTGTGCCCGGGAGATAGCACTTATCGAAGCTGTGTATGAGATCGAGATCGGTATCACCCATGAACCGGGTTCCACACTTATCCTCGGGGACGCTCTATCACGCGCCTCACATGACATGGCCATGGCACAGAGGGCTGCCCGTATTATAACTGAAAATAACTTATCTCCTAGACTACCAGCTAATCTTAAGTATATAATGTCTCCTACGTAATTTATCATTTACAGATGTACCTAACACCATCCTGGCCCGCCAGCTAGAAGTGGCCTGGAGAAACGCCGTAGCTCCCGGGACGCTCGTAAACCTAAAGAAGCAAGCAACAGTTTTTGTATCATTCATGACGACTCATGACTACGATTTCTTGAACCCCACTCCTCTCGAGGCCTCACTTTACATCCAATTTTTGTCGAATTCTTTTAAGAGTCTCTGGAGCGCGCACATTCATCCGCGCGGCTCAGGGAACTGACTCTGCATTCTTGTCCTATCAAGCTACCCGCGCGGTCAAAGGGACTGAACGACTATCTCTACATACACCAGAACAAGTGCCGGCTGTCCCCCTCAGGTTTTTCAAATTGATGATCGACGGACTGAATGCCTTGGGCCCTGAAGCCGTCCCGACTAAGGCCATCCTATTACTCGGGTATGCCACGCTCCTCCAGCAGTCCAACCTCCTCGCGACCACCGGTCACCCGACTGGAGGTCCTCATACCATACGACGGAGGGATATACTGGTGAACACGGCGGGTTTAAACGTGACTGTCGGCTCGACGAAAACGACAGGGGGCCCGAGGGCCAGTTTCTCCCTCCCGGTACACCGGTCGGGGGGAGCTTACTGCCCTGTCAGCGCATGGGAGAGTTACGCACGCTTATATCCAGCCCCAAGCCATCTGCCTGCTTTCGTGGATGCGGCCCTTAGACCCATACGTCAGAATGCACTCTTACGCCTCTGCCGCCCAGCCTTGGAGGCGGTGGGCTATGCAGATGCTTCCAGCTTCACTTTGCACAGCCTGCGCCGCATGGGCGCACAACAAGCCACATCTTCCGGTGTGGATGAGAACCACATCATGGCGCACGGCGCCTGGGCCTCGACATCGGGCATCAGAACATATGCTCCGCGCCCAGTCACCAACTCCATCGCGTCTGCACTCGCAACATCTTTGGCGCACAACCGACTCTTAACCATTCACTCAAATACAAATGGACAGAGTTTACTCTCTCATTTAATCCATGATGTCAATTCATAACATTATAACAGTTACGTTATTTTACAATGTATTTATCTTATCTCTTTGTCTAATTGGATAAAATGTCTATATTCATTTTTATCATGTCATATCCCGAAAGGGACCATTTTATCACTTAGTAATTTTATGTGATATATATTTATTAATAATGTTCATATTTAAATAAACATTATTTAAGGCAAGTCAGGTCTTATTCTTAATTGGCAAATAATTTTAATTATTAGTAATTTAGCTGACCTGCTTGCCGCATACCAACAATCAGGTGTTCACAACACGAACACAACCAACTTACAAGATCATATAACCGTCAGCAGTCACGTGTTACCAACGAACATTTCGCGCCAGTCTGCCACTCACCAGTCTTCATGAAAGATGTACTAAGCAGTTCCCACCCGCCCACACCTAAATAATATGACAGACTTAAACTGGCGCACAACTGACTCTTAACCATTCACTCAAATACAAATGGACAGAGTTTACTCTCTCATTTTATCCATGATGTCAATTCATAACATTATAACAGTTACGTTATTTTACAATGTATTTATCTTATCTCTTTGTCTAATTGGATAAAATGTCTATATTCATTTTTATCATGTCATATCCCGAAAGGGACCATTTTATCACTTAGTAATGTTATGTGATATATATTTATTAATAATGTTCATATTTAAATAAACATTATTTAAGGCAAGTCAGGTCTTATTCTTAATTAGCTTAATTTACCCTAACATCTAATGTTTTAGTTCACTTGTACGGAGCATTTTTTTAAATTATCATTTCAGCAAAACAAGCAGTTCAGCACAGGCATATCTCCCACAAGTATGCAACATATTTCATGTACATCTCAGTCGTTACATATTACAGTACAGTATTCAGAGGATGGTTAGATGTAGATGGAGTGAATCAGGGTTAGTTCCCCTGAACCTGACTTTGGGCACTTCTTCCATCTCATTGTTTTTATGTTGTGCTGGACAAGGCGTGTACCGATATGCTACCACGAATGCATACCGGGGGCCCGTTTCAATAGAATGCGTCACTAAGCCACTTAGTGACATGTTTAGTGACCCCAATAGTGACTTGAATAGCAGAATATCTTCGGTCTCGTTTCAGAAGGCATGTTACTGTAGGGGAGGTGTGTCTTGTCACTATTGTGGATGTGTCCCTAGTTTGGGACAGCGTAGCGGAAAAACATGTGGGGTACCCCATCTCACATACTCATGTCCTACCGGGAACAAGTGCCATCAAGGTGAAGGTCACTGCATAAATTAGTGACAGCCTTGAATAATTCTACACTGGCCACCAGAGCAGCATTTGCTATGACAGAATTCAAATGTGAATATCGTTGGATTGCATGAGCCGATCTCCTTCATATTTGGCATGTTTATAAGTTGTATTTGTCCCTAACTGGGGTTAAACTTTCATAGCTTAATTCCTACAGGAAGTAAAGTTGCGCATTTGTGACAATAGAAGCGAGAGGGTATACCCTCTTGCTATTTAGGACACAAAAGTGACACCAATAGTGACCGGACATGGGTTTTTTGAAATGGTGAAGCCACTATTAGCGCCTGTCTGGAACATGGACTCGCGGAATGGCTTGTCAATAAACTACTGAAACGCTACCTGTCGCTATCGTGTCCCAGGACACAGTAACGGACGTCCTACAGGCTATTGAAACGGGTCCCTGGGTCCAAGCTCCTTCCTAAGATAACCCTCTCACAGTTTTCCTCCATTCTGATTGGCTATCGCCCTCATAACAAAATCTTGTTCCCTTGATATGGTTGCAGTTTGTAGGGACCAGTGGAACTCGCTGGGTCCTCCATGTTCACAGTGCATTTTAATACCAGCCTAGCTAGTTGCCGGCCTGACCCGGTGTATTCCGCTGGGTGCCTTCCAAATGTGGTGAAAGCATATGTTTCACTCGCTTGTACCTGTCCTGGCACTAAACTGGTGCCCGGGTGGTACCTACCATTTCCAATGGTTGGAGGTGGTTACAGACCAAAATATGCGTGTGGTGGTTAGAGGAGGGATCGCTCCTGGTTTTCACACCATTTTTGTTTTGAAAAACATTGTGATGTGGAGGATTAAAGTGGATTTGTGGTTTCAACTCTTACTGAGCATCATCAGGCACGGTAACAACAAAGTCTCTCGTGGAGAATATGAGGAGGGGCATGCATGACGGTGCATCGAATGGTAGTTGGAGAATCAGGTAGGTTTTGGATAGGTCAGATCGAGTAGTGTGCGAAGATCATATTGACAATCTTCTCCTATAGTCAGATCAGCCGAGCGTTGTAGCGGAAAAACTAAATTTGACACTCGTCTATCCATATCAATTTTGAATATGTTGTGGTGGAGGAGGCATCCAAATTTTTTCAGCTACAATGCTCGGCGAAACTGAACATAGGAGTAGATTATCAACACTTCTTCCATCTCAATTGGTTTACAGGCCTCTTTGTGTGTTGCTGCTTTGAGAGCATCGCTGAGGCATCTAACCTTGGCATTCAATGGGTCTCTTAAAGTGGGTCACTCCAATTATCTCAACCCCATCCGGATCCAGCTCAGGGTGGGCCAGCTTCACAAGGCATCTTAGGTGTTGTTCAAGTGCCTCCAGGCTCTCCCTTGCCTTGTGCCTCCTGGCCTCTAGAGCTGCCTGGTTCAGCTCTACATGTTGCTGTGCTCCAAAATGTCTTTGCAGAACTGCATCCAGCTGTCCAAAGCTCTGAATCATCCCCGGAGGCTCAGGATCGATGAATGTTGGGTATCTCCCATTGGCTGCACGGAGGGCATATATCCAATATTTCATTTGTATCCCAGCGATTGTCCATGCCAGTCGTTTTGAAGTAACTGTGATACTCCTCCTAAGGTGTGTTACCATCATAGGTTCTTGGTTTCACATTAAAGCACTCCTGTTCTCTTATCATGCTTCAGGCCCTTGCAATGAGCCTCACAAAGGAGACAGGGGTTTCTGTTGGAGTGACTGAAATTGAGACAAACCAGTCACTGAGAATGTGGGCCTCACATCAGGTCAACTGGGATGAGAAGAGGGCGTTGCTGCTGAAGTGTACTGCTGGTGAAGTGATCAGCATTGCGATGAGTATGACACCGCCAATTGTGACCTTCGTATGTTTAATTCATGTTGGTGTATGTGACCTGATGGGGATGATACCTCTGCTAGGAGGGTGGCATGCTGTCGTTTGAAACCTATGTTTAGGAGAATGCCATCGGTCTGAGTGTTGAAATGGGCAAGGTGAGCACCTTTGCGAGAATCCTTGGTAGGGTCTACTGGATCCTACTCATTTGGAATAGTGCCACAATGTTCAGTATTGTGGAGAGGGTGACCAGTAATGGGAGGATCTGCGTTTTGCAGGGTATAAGGTTGATTCAGATTCAGACAATTGTCTGGGTTGCGAAACATGTCTGGACAGCTCTTGTTTCATCTGGTAGTCATGGTGCCTACCAGTTTTCTCGCGTTATACTGATCTTTCGTAACTGGGGACTTGTTGGCAGTATATCCCTTTGGATATTATACCTCTATGGTATAATCAGGCACCCTTGGCACATCTTGACTTGATGTGTCATTGCCTTGCTGTCTGAGAAGCATTTGAAGAACCTTCAGTATATATTGAACCAATGCACTAATACCATTGACACAGCAATCCCCATGGATGGGAGTATCGTCTTGTGTACTTCTAAATTGGCCAATCTTTCTATGTTTTGGGGAATTAGAGTTCACTGCTATGACTAAATGTACCTTCCTCATTTTTACCCTTTGAGCATTGCTTATTTCTCCACTTGTCCTGGGTCTAATATGGCTCTCTGTTTGTGTTGACCTATTGCTGATTTGGGCAAGATTAGAAAGCTGTAATGAGAATTTTTTTACTAATGCTTCATTTACACCACCACCCCGACAGCCCCAGCAGCCAAATTAGTGCATGGCCATACTCCACCGGGTCTGTCCTAGGACGCCGTACTTTCCAAACGTAAGTCAACTTGGTTGTCGGGGAGCTGTTGGGGAGCTGCCTGGGAACTTTAGCAGCACGGCAGCCACGATGAATCCCGGCAGCCCCCCTCACCCACCTCAAGTTTAATGAGAATTGGGGCTGCCGTACGTCCCCATACTTCACCTTAAGTCACCGGGCCGAGAGACAGGGGCTTCTGGATAGCACTAGGCTTATGGGGCCGTAGTCCACCAGGATATTCATTCAACTTCCGACAGTCACAATGAGAGAATACATTGAATAAGATACATGCAAACCACCAGAGAAGGTGAACACTTCTGTTTTAGAACTGTGAATTATGGGAAGGAATAAAAGTAAATTCCATATCATATATATATATATATATATATTTAGTCATCTCTGTGTGACTTGTATCCCCAAAACACACAAGGCCCACACCGTCAAAAAAACCGTAGTCAACCTTTCAGAAGCAGCACCATACCGGGACTGCCGCAATTCACCCTATGTCACCAGGGAACCACCTGTAGTCAACTGGGCTCA
This sequence comes from Alentia gelatinosa, assembly GCA_950022655.1. Classification (NCBI taxonomy): domain Eukaryota; kingdom Metazoa; phylum Annelida; class Polychaeta; order Phyllodocida; family Polynoidae; genus Alentia; species Alentia gelatinosa. The sequence goes on from OX465592.1 coordinate 23,292,223, forward strand.
CAACGCAAGTAGAGCACCCGCGCCGCATGGGGGAAACAATGGAAACCTGTGGCAACCTTAAATCACCGTGTTCTGCCTTAATTCGCTCAGATATTCGGGCCAAGCACAGCAAAGGCCATAAAAAGGTCATAAAAATTTCACGTTCACTTACGGTTTGAGCTGAAATGCCTGCCGTGGCTGTCGGGGTAATGGTGTAAACGAAGCAGAATTTCTTACCTTCTGTAGTGCTATTTCCAGGGGGAGTGAAAGACTATTTGAGCTCTTAAACATCTTGTTGACTTATTGCTGTTTTGGGCAAAGATTAGAAAGCTGTTATTAAAGAAATTTTCGAAATTCTCTCCGTGGTGCTATTTCCAGGGGGAGTGAAAGACTATTTGAACTCGAGAAGTACTTACCTTTTAATGGATGTAGTTCCAGTTGTAATCAAGGGTAACTTATAATATCCTCTAGTCAAACAGTGTGCGCGGCAAAGTGGGGTGTGTAGTGCAAGTTGCCACAATATACCAGTGCCTAATCGAACAAAAAGACCTCAAAGAGCATGCAATAAAGCTGTCCAGAACTAGACAAAACAAAAGGTATAGTCTATGAAATATGTCATGCACACAATCAACTACTAATGAAGGCTTGCAGTAATTATTTAGTAGCAAACCAAATATATGGTAACTCAACCACACAAGTCGAAAGAAAATTCAATGGGTGAAGAAGAATTTCAAATATGGGTCTCCTGAGACTACACTGGTGTACATACTACGCTTTCTCCTATACGATACAGAAGGAAGGATTAGGGATTGAGAGGTACAGTAAAACCCGCTTTTTATTTAATTTTTCGTATTTACCAATACACGCAGCAATTAGGGTTTTCAGTCTGTCGATGGTTATAAAGTAGATCATACCTATAGAAATGAAGAAAATACCGGTTATTAAATAAAAGGTTTATTAAATGTCCAATTCTATGCAAATACATGGAAAATGAATACCAAATAAATATAAAACAAATATAAGATAAATAGATAATTAATACTTGTATTTACAGCAACCAACACAGAGCGAAGAACAGTTTCCCAGTCCCAGGAAGGCATCGAGGGTGGATTGTACTTTCTGCATTCTAGCAGCTCTATGCCTAACCACAGTAACAATACAGTGGATCAGAGCACCCATGACCTCAGCAGTGCTTCTGTTCATATAATGTTCCCTGGCCCTCTACAGGAGGTCCCTGAGGTCCACCTCATTGAAGGCAGTGTCTTGGCTGGGGGTGAGGTCATCATCACATTCGTCTACATCAGCAGCAGTTGTAATTTTTTTTTTTTTTTTTTTTCAATTCAATTTTGGGAGCTCTGGTTTTATTTACTTTATAGCTGGCAGTCACCCCCGTGATTGACGGCCTGACCACTCTTTTCAAGGCTAACTTAGTCTGATCTACCACTCTAAACAGTCTTCCACCTTGGAAAACAGTTTCTGTACAGTTAAATCTTCTAACTGTGATATTCAATAATTGGGAATCCCCTGTCTCCCACAGACTCTTTCTTCCCCTTTATTCAATCTCCAACCACTTGTTGAAGAACCGCCCTGGAGGAGGAGGGATGTGGTGTTACTAGCATCATTTACCCCCCCCCCCCCCCCCCCCTCATCGAGCCTGAAGAGCACCATGTGAAACCGCTGAGAGATGTCTGGATCTATTTCGGAATTTCGCCTATAAGATATCACACCTAAAATGGGAAAACACCCCTGTTACACATGATGTCATACTGTCAACAACACGCCGTCACCATACAAATGGTTCGGTTGTTAAGGTCGCCAAGGTAGCGAGTGGTCTGACTATAAATACTGCGAGCAGACGATCTGCTCTCATTCACCCGCGGTAGCTCGACTTGTACACCTCGCCACGTATTTAGTTATCAGCAGCAGTTGTACAGTGATCGTAGATTCGGTGTCGCGGGCAATATACAACCTGTCCAGGTCTGCCAACAGGGTATTGTTAATGCCCAGCAAAGAGGTTGTTCGAGCCAACAGAGTCACTAGGAGGGATGTCATCCTCTTCTGTGAAGTTGTGTCGTAAGACTCAAACAACGATTTTTCTTTAATTCCTTTTGGTTCTGCCACTCGGGCAGTTCTTCCACCAAAAGTTCGATGGATCCAGCTACAAAAAGGTTGGTACAAATGGTTAGCATTCCACATTCCATGTATACAAAACAAGTATAGGCACAGTATACAAGTACAAAGTATGAATCAAATCGATAAAATTAAAGTAATGAAGTGATGGGGATGAAATGGTATGTTACATCATATCTAACATAATTAGCACAACTATTACTTCCACTCATTTATGGAATAAACGATGGAAGCATTTGCTCGGAGTCTCAGACTTGACCATCTCAATGGACTCGTGGATCCAGGTAATCACCTCTTTGGATGTCGTAGAACCGTCGTGGAGTGCACCCAATCTCCCTATGACATGCTCCAGGAGTTGTTTTTTATGATATCCCGACTCTATCTGCTGGATAATTCCTTGGTCTTAAGGCTGGAGTGCAGAGGTGGTGTTGGTAGGCAGATAAACCAGCTTGATGTGAGAAAGCTTCAGGTCGCTAGGGTGAGACGAGGCATTGTCGAGCAGGAGATTGACCTCCCTACAACAGAGTTTCACCTTGTTGTTGAAGCTGGTAACCCACTCCTGAAGACTGTCGCAGTCATCCAGGCTTTCTTGTTTGCCCTCCAGGTCACAGGGAGGTCTTGAAGGTCCATGTGAAGAAAGCAATGAGGTTGTAGAGATTTTCCAATCATGAGGCTCTTCTCAAACTCACCAACACTGTTGATACAGAGAGAGATAGTTATTCAGTCCTTGTTTACCCCAGCTGTCGCACCACCTCCGATAGCTTGGTTTTGATCAGGCATTGCCCTGAGGAAGAAACCAGACCTGTCCATGCGGAAGATGTCACCGGGGCGTAACCCTTAAGGATGGTCGGTAGGCGCTCTTTCCTATCATCAACTGTTGCCTCATCAACGGTGCCCCTCTGACCGGAAATGCGACAGCCAGAGATTAGGTGCCGCGACTTGAAGCGCGACAACCAACCATTTGATGCTTTGAATTCTTCATCAGCCTTTTTCCTGCAGCGTGAGGTACTAGATAAAGTATTTATTTGTGTTGACAAAAATAATCTTGCATAGACAACACGTTACGGTGAATACTTAAAATGTGACGGTGAATGTGTTGTCAGTATTAGGCAATGTTTATATCTTACCTGATCTTTGGTAATATTGTCATCTTCTAAAAGAACTTCACCCTCTGGAAGTATGCCGTTTTCTGGTACATCCTGAAATCAAAGACATCCTACAGTTAAAGAAACATAATCTTAATTCATTGGAAATGTTGTTTATTAATTACTGAAAAATCCTAAAATTCAATTTAAACCTTAATAATATTATATTAGATTCCCTTCAAAATGATATGATCTGAGAAATAGGTAAAAAGATGTATAAATAGAGAATAGTAACCTTTAGGATCCCATTTATTGCAGCAGTAGGTGATAGTGATCACATGACTCCAGTAGCATCCATTGCTGCATGGAGTTGTCCATATAGGGAATAGAGTAGACCGAGTAGCCAATGACTGCATTCGCAGCAAACCCCAACCTTGACCCTGACCTCCTTACATGATATTTTCTTGCGCCTTGGGACGGCTTTACAGTCGAGAGTTGACCTACAATCTAATGGGCCACAACCACCATCATTGCAGCAGCAGGCGGTGGTGATTTCATGTCTCATTCTGCCTGACAATTGAAGCAGTTCCCTTGAAGAGTCACAACAAAACAGTTCCTTAAGCCTATAAGACACCGACCCAACTGCTGTGCCCGATTCTACCTTTGCCCGACGGATCCGTCGGGTCTGTGACAATCTGCATCAATCGAGTCGATGTACGCACTTCACTGACCTGATTTTATTGCTTTTCCCGACGGGTCGGGCATTACTACCATGGCAGATATGACTGACTCTCCCTGACCTTAAGATTTCTATGTACACACTTTCACCAATTGTTACCGATTCTGAGTTGGCGGTTTGAATAGCGATGCTACCTATCCCCTAGTCCGATTTAGAAGTTACTTATATCGGTTTGTAGGTGAAACAGAGGCGATATAGTTCTGAAAACTGTTTCCCGATATCTTAATTGGATCCGAAGTTATCAAACTTTGAATAAATTTCTATGATTCCACACCAGCGGCCCGTGGCTCACCCCGGCTTGGCTCCCGGCGGGTCTCTTTGATCTCATCCCAGGTAATTTACGAGGTCATAAAAGGAGGAGGTGTCGTCGGAAAGAGTCTACATGTTGGTGTCTACATAGGTATAAGACACCAACATTTTATTCCCAACTCTCACTGAGCCGATGGTCGGGATGAATCGGGAACAAATTTCGGTGGCTCATAGGCTTAAAGCCAGCAGATCCTACAGAGAATTTTAAAGAGGTCTTTGTGTAAATAAACTTAACTACAGCCACATTTCTATTGGCAATATGGTCTCTGATCTAGGTTTCCAATGGGGTGTCTGCACTGGATGAGCGATGGAGCTCTTGCTTACATGATAGCAAAAGTTGTCATGACAGCTATTTATATCCTCCATGCTATGCACGACTTAATACATTCTGCATCTGCAGAAGTAAGATGCACTTGCCCTTTCCCTAAAATCATAATGAAAATAAAATCAAATGTAATTTCTAATATTTTTTGGAAACACATATGAATTATTAATGTGTGACAGAAACAGCTTATAAGTTAAATGGAATTCTATGTTTATTTGTGAAATAACCTGGATTATTTTTATTACAATAACAGTAAAGTTTTATAAAGCATATTTGTTTCTGAAAGTGATTGTGCACGTACAAAGTGTGATTGGCAGATTTTGTGTAGCTTTGGCTGGGGTCGGCAGGAAGAATTCCCTCATTTTCAGATAATCGGGTATTGGAAATCAAGATTTTAAAATTATTTCCACCTCATCAGGCCTTAATAAACTATTTCATCAACGATTCAACGATAGTTCTCAAATAGAACAGTTAAAATCATTGCCCTGTGTGTCCTGGGGGTTTCTGAACAATTGGCATATTTTGTGTCACTTGGAAGTTGGACTGGGGTTGGCAGACAGAATTCCCTTATTTTCAGATAATCGTGGAAGGAAAATCAAGATTTCGAAATTATTTCTACCTCACTGGGCCTTAATAAACTATTTCATTGATTATTCCAAGAATGTTACTAAATATAACGGTTAAGGGTATGGATGGGTGTTTCTAAACAAGTGGCACAACTTAGTTGGCTGGTTCCCCCTGCTGCTAATTCCGCCGAGCCCCCTAGCGGATGACCCGGGAACCAGCTTAACATCTTATAGGGGACAGAGCTATTGTTAGTTCATGAAGCAGTCACTAGGTGGTCGGGGGACAAAACCTGTATTCTCGCTCTTTGTTCTTACGAAATTCAGCTGCCTTCCAATGTTTTACCAAGGTTCCTTTGACTCTTTACACCGATCCCAGAGCAGGAAGATATAATGCTAAAAGCCAGTACATGATGTTTTTTACATGGAACACTTTATTTACATATGTGAGCAAGGCAAGAAAAGTGACATTTCCCAATTATCACTCACTTCTTTTGCACCTCCATTAGTGAAGAACAGCTACCTTTTCACCTCCTTTAGTGAAGAACACCTACTCGGGGGGCGTCATGGCGGCGCCCATGGATCATAGGCTATATGCCCTATATCACACTGCACCGCTAGAGCAACATACTGAAAACAGGTTTTGCGATAAACTGGAGCGGTGCAGTGTGATCTTAGATGCCCCCCTGGTGGCTTGAGCTGGTACTACAGTCTACTGCCTGCCCTCTAGCGCCTGAGCGGGATATCGGCGTTTTACCCACGGAATCGGTCAAGCGTAGCCAATACACTCATATCGTGAAACAAAAACGATGATATGACTTGTTTCTTATCCAGTGTTGGAGGTTCGTGGTATGATTTGAAAACCAACTCCGCTCACGTAATGTTTTCAGAGTGACAGCAGGGAATTTCTATGTTTACATGAGCGAAAATGGGGATAGTTGCGAATACTCTCATCGTATATTACCAAATGATTATTATACAACAAGTAAGGTGATGATTAGAATTATAGTATTAACTGCACTATTCAAACTAAATAAACAGTTGTGAGACTGACGAGCTTGAGTTGACAAAGTAGCCCAACTTTCTTTGGGAAGTTTGGTCGTTCGTGCGATGCTGGTGTCAGACAGTGTTGGAGCTGAAATACTCATGCTCGCTGAGTACAAGTTGAGTGATTTTTTCAGGTATCACATTATATAATTTTCAAAATAAACCTCTGCTAGCTATAATCTCTATCTAAAGAGTAATATTTAAGTACTCAATATTTATATGACAATGTTATTTATAAAATATTTAAATCATTCAACGATATTAATATATTCTTTAATTTCACTGTCATATTTTTGAAATAAAGGCCTGTGTTTTGACTCGGTACCTTACTAAGAGTAAGACTAAGAGTAGCGCCATTTACAAACTGACAGGAAGATGGAAAAGCTGGAAGAATTAAACAGGTAAAATAAGCTGCCCTTTCCTCGGGACCAGATAACCTTCTCAAACATAGACGGAATTACTTACCGTGACTTTACTTTTATTTAGCATGCTAAATGGAACTGTGTCCTTTTGGAAATCTTAGTCCGAGAGACAGTCACTGACTGACTCAGTCAGAATTCATGCACACCCAAAGAGCTCTAGGCAAACTGTCGACTATATTGGTATATCTCACTATACTAATATGGGATAATAAGATAAAATGTATATACCTTACAGGTACATACTCGCATACCTTGTTTCTTTCGATAAAAATATTTTTATCAAAAGAAACAAGGTACCGGGTATGCGAGTATGTACCAGTAACTTGAGTAAGGTAATACATTTTTATTTGATTATATATCTCCAAATATAAGTATTTGATGAATTGCATAAGGAAATATGACAACATCTGAGCTGGATTCAAAGTGTGCTGGTATATCTGTTGATATCTTGGTGAAAGTCAAGCACAGAATATGCTCCAAGTGCATTCTTTACTCTTTTTTCCCCCTCAACTCCTGTGATCCTTTGCACACATAAATTAGTGGAGTGCTGCCAGCACTTCATAAGTAGGTCAGTGCAATTTTTGTCAGCCAATCAGAATTTGTATTCAAAGTAGGGTGGTGCATCATTTTATACCATCATACTGTGCCGGTATATATTTAATACCAATACTCTAGCAGAGGTTGGTATTTGTGTAACATACTGGCATAGGTAAATAATAAAGTGCATGTGCTATCTGACTGTCCGCTAGTCAGACAAAGTTTCTCGGACTAGGAAATCTATCCTACAGGCTACAGTTACACTGTAGGGGTTTATATTATAGATCCATTGAGTCCAGGCCGATTTGAGTCGGTCTGTGGACATCTTGAGCCTACCCCTGAGCCTACCCTGTGGAGTCCTTGCCTTGAGCCTACCCCCTTTTTGGCCTTGAGCCTCTAGGTGTAAATAGCCACCAAACAGACTTTTAGTAACTACTACTAAATACGCTTTATGTCGCTTTTTGACAGAAGGTTGATATTTAATGTAAGTATTTGATTATTTGACAGATTGGTGCAAACTCTAAAAGAGGAACCGCCCTGCATTGATGATGCTATTAAGAAGGTCCCTACTGGTATCAAAAGCCAACTCTTGTGCACAAAGGTAACAACATTATTTTTTTGAAAATAATATTTTATAGTTTTAATATGTTTGTGTAATATCGCGGGAAAATGAACAACTGGAATAGATATGACCATATTTTACGAATGAAAGAAACAAAAACTATGAATTACAATTTTGGAATGTGATTTTTTTCAGAATTTCTACAAGGATACCTGGGTTTCACTGATCTTGGACATGATGAATGCTGTTGATATTTATAACTAGTATGTTAAGCAATAGCACGGACTTGGAAGACTGACGATAGTACTATATAACTTTTCAGAATTGTCTTATGTTAATACAGGATTTGTAGTTTCCCTTAATATTAGGCTGGTTGTATGTCAAACTCATTTCTGTCGTTGAATTTGGTCAGCTGCAAAATCCATATTATAAAATATAGATTACCCACGTCCATTTTTAGACCCCATTATGTAATCAGAATAGCGACAAATTATTTGTACTTGTTCATTGTTACAGAATGATTCTCAAGAGTTATTACTAATTTGACCTGTTTACTTTTACAGCAGGACAACGCCCAGTACAAGTGCACGCTCCTGCATAAGGAGCCCAAATTGAAGCTACTTGAGATCATGCAGACAGAGTCTCCCTCCCTGACTCTGTCTGACGCCAGTAAGTTTCCCACTTCGACTTACAAACTTACATTCCTATTGCTTCAGTTTGTAAAGGAAAATTGTCTTCCCTATTGTATTGAGATGGCAGTTTTACGCGTTTCCAGCGAAATCTTTGTTACTTATTCCAGTTTATAAAAATCAGTTCTTGTCTGTAACAAAGCTAGTGTAGATGGAGCCTAATTGACAGCAATAGAGCTAGTTTTCTGAGGCAGTAAATTTAACGTAAAAAATATTTCCACTTTTTTCCTGATACCAACTGTCATCCCGGTATATATCTGAAAATGGCCAACGTACCACATGTCAGAGGTGTTGATTTTTAATGTGGACATTCGTTTCTTACAGGTAATCATTTTGGAATGATGGCAAATTCCCATATGCTTTCATTTAAGCCATGTATATTGTAACGGTCGCGTTCGAATGACAACAACACCATGAATTAAAGTGCCCAAGCATCAAACTTGTTATATTGTAGCAATAAACTTGTACAATTCAATAAATAGCTATTATCATTCGCCAATCCTAACTTATCTACACTACAGTACATCCACAGTAGAGTGTGCTGAGCCACAGTCACCTCGCTCAGAGAGCTGGTACAACAGATTGTCTCAACTGGGCCGCGCTAGCTGTGTTTCTAATTTTTTTCGTTTTTTTTTCATAAACATTTATTTATACTGGATAGTACTCAGACAGAAGTCCGGTTTAAATGTACTCCCAGTTCATCATGTTACATAATCCGTTCTGGTAAGGTTTTGCTTTGTCGTTACATGAGACATTTCAAGGCAATGCAACATATCTACAAAAAACATATACCTTATCAGGTCTTAGCGTTACTAGTTTGTGCCGTACGGTAGCAGTACATTGTCCAGGTCCTTGTTGGTACTGTATAGCTGGTAGTCGAGGTTATCTTGAAAGTAATGTACACGAGCTCATATCTCATATATCACAGACTAGCAAACAATAGCATTAAATTTACATGGAATAGATTACAATTGAACCGTGACGTGATCGCCTGGCCACTCAGCTTGATATGTGCCACAGTCCAGTGCTGATTTACAACTGTTCATCCATCTTGATAATGTGCTTAGATATCAATGATCATATCATTTCAAGAATGGATACATGTCTATGATTTCCGTTTGTTAGAGGCAGAAGCCCAGCGAGCTCGCGACCAGAAGAAAGTGCTGGCGGAGAGGACTGACGAGCTGACCTGCTCACTCGCCGACTGCGCTGACCAGCTGCCTGCATGTGAGACACATTCACGTCGTTTACAGAGACAGCAATCGATGGTTTTGTAGACAGACAACCTTAAACCACAGCGAGTTGACACCTAGTGAAAGACGAGCGATAGCGAATGTATTACGAAGTCAGCCTCGAGTTGTTTGCAGAGCCGCCTGTCCACAAAACACATCCTTTGTTGTATTTATCATCTTCTCGAGTAAATGAAATCCAGTAATTCCCATTTTATAGGGTATATCATTAAGGACTTCTTTTTTTCACTAGTTCAAAGGGATTATTTTCTGTGGTCAATGGATTTTAAGAAGGAATTGTACGAGATCCATAGATACTGAAAATATGCCATGAGTTTTTGTCGAGGAGTAATCTCACGAGGCAAAGACGCGTTGAATTATATAGCAAACGAAAATGAATGGCATATTTTCACTGGCTATTGATCAAGCGGGGTTCATATTTCATCTCACCCCTATCACTGACTAATTGGCTAACATTGTGACATCATCCTCCATTGAGTTTTTTCCGCTGTTTAAAGTTCGGTGTATAAGATTCCTTTTTCTTTTGTAAAATAAGGATAATGTAAATTGAGCCACATTAACGCCAACAAAACCGTGGTCTGAACTCTCTCAGAGCCCCATGCTGTTTCGAGGTTCAGCGAGGATTCTTATATTTGCTTGGTTTATCTTGTTTCTACTGTTACTCAATAGCTGTAAGCCGGTCTTGTGGATACTCCAAGACGGCAGGGTTAGCTGGTAATGCCTGCTCGTTATAGCAATTAAAGGTAGTACTTTTGAACTATCAGCTGTCCTTACTCCAGGACTCCATCAGCCTCTAGACACAGCACTTTAGCAGCACACCGCTTATAAAGACACCTATGATGTGTACGCATCTGCATTTTAAGTAGTAACTATGTGTACACCTGTGTAGGACTTTACCTTCATACATTACACATCATTGTTACGTATTTTACTACGTAAATTATTTTAATCACTCATCATGTAGTTTTTATTACTACAACGTTTTATAGTTCTACATATCATATTACTTGCTGTCCTTAAATTTCTCCTTCCAGTACATATGCAAATGTGCCTTGCATGTTTTCTTGGTCTTTAAGAGGCATAAAAATCCACATGAAAAATATTTCCACTTTCTTTTTATGATCCCAACTGACATTTCTGATGCATTCTTTATCGCAAAAGTTTTTAAACCTATTTTCTTTGTACACAAAGTTGACAATTTATCATAATGTATATTCATTTTGCAAGTGGATGTAAAGCTGAAATAATGTACCAAACCCTGTGTTGTCCTAATCTTGTTTCTCTGTACATCTTTTCCAGTGAGGGAAAGTCTTGCTAATTCCATTGCAGAATTGGACCAAGCTATGCAGGAGACAAGTCAGCAGGTAACTATTACTTTTTCTTATACTTATCTGTAGGCTAACTAAGCCAGGGCTACAAATAATCTCGTCTTAAGAGTTCTAACAACAAGATTTAGAAAACGTGGCTAAGAACACTTCTAACCCCAACCGATGCTAACTTGAAATGACAATTACTTGTCAGATCCAAACCGTTGTATGCTACCTTCAGGTGAACATTGTCAAAAGAACAATGCAGCATAACAACCACCCGTCACGCCTGTGACATCACACAGGTGTGGACACTCTCCCATCATGATTTAGATCAGAAAGCGTTGTACACGACCAAGCACATTGTTGGTTGCAAATACTCTCAGAAAAATGGCAGTAGGGGTCGGGGATCAAGGTTTCATCCGAATCGGACTCTTCAGACATCTTAAAGTTTGGCTGTATCAAGGCATATGACTTTGTCACATTTAAGGCAAGTACAAAAGTAAATTCCTGAACTAAATTAAATTTAATAAAGTCAAAGGAGGTAAAAGCAAGACAACCAATCCCAACAAGAGGCTGTGTGAGTGGTGTCAGGGGAGTCCGCAAAACAAGTATAACAGTGTCATACTTGCTAAAATATGGTGTCACTAATCCGGTAACATAAAAAAAAAGAGTTCTAACATCAAGATATTCTTCATATGTATTATATAAAAAAAATTGCCTCACGTATATTCATCGGAAAATATTTTTTAGATAATTTTTTTATATAACTCCTATTGCTCCCAGCACCCTAGCCAGATTACTAGCAGTGACCGCACAATAAAACGGAAATACCCCCCCCCAAAAAAAACAAACCGGGGGGGCCTTGGCCCCTTGCCTGACGAGATTTTCATAATCGAAACTACTGAGTGACAGGAAGCCCTCAAAACCCGCAGAGCGCTCCTCACAAGCTTTCAGATAGAGAGCCTTGTTAATAGAACCAGCCCCTGCCCCAGTGAGGCAGGAGACCAGTACCAAAATCCCACACCAGGTGGCAGTTCAATCCCCAACGGGGACACTGCCAACATGGATTTACCTCCAAGCTCACCTGAAAGGTAAGTTCTAATTGGCACAGGGCACTCTCATGCATAATGAGAGATGTCCAAGACCAATTAGGAGGTTAGACACTGATTTTGTTAACTGACAAACCAATCAGAACGGTTCTGACAGGTATTTTCGCGGGTCAGCGGCCGCTGACGCGGTGTCGATTTGGAAACCCGGTCACTTGCTCAGTAGTCGCTTGCCAACGCCACGTCTCCACAACCCTATTCTTCATATGTAGTTCTCTGGTACACAGAATTTACCTTTATCTTGCAAGCAACTACCAGTTGAAGGCATACCAGACAATTTATACATGCACCACCAAAAAACAAGGATTTTTTTTTTTTTTTTTTTTTTTTTATTCAAAAAATAGAATGGACAGTATACAATCACCTACGGGTTTTTGGCGTTCTTCCTTGCACAATCCAACAATACAACAAGACAAGACAGGACAATACATTATACATCATTCTCTTAAGTGATATTCCTATACATATTTTTATATTTCTAGATGAGCCAGGTCATGTGACTCTGGAAAAAAAGATGTTTCTCTGTAATTATGACTTTAGAGATATGATGTTTGGACATTACAGTACAATTAAGCAGCAAAAAATTAAACAACACACAACATTAAAAATGCTTAATTGCTAGACATAAAGTTCTCATGGTGACCTATGGTTTTTAAACTTAAATGTGTAGTACTATACGTCTGCTATATTCTGTGAAAGTTTGAGGAAAGTGACATTGTTTTTGCTGTGTAACAAGCAACTTCTTAGAATTTCTATATATTCTTTTATAAAAATATCATGATATTGAGCTGTATATCAAAAACTAGTACGGTGACCCCCAAGTTAGATATGTGTACCAGAACACTTGGAGATCATCGTATCAAAATTTCAGGCAAATGACATGCGTTTTAATTTTCAAGCTAAATTGTCCGACATCTCTTTAATGCGTTGTGTCTTTCGTTAAGGGCAGAGAGGTGCTGCCTCCTCGTGTAGGTTCAGCACACTAAAGGGATAACGCTATTTTTTCAGGCGATCATTTTTGCAAAGAGGAAGGAAGAACTGAAAGCAGTGGTGAATGAGAACATTCAGAAAAAGGTATTCATTTACAGAGATATTTGTAACCTTATCGCTTCGATCATTTTGCGTATGATTAACAAAATATCACAATAGATACATTCATTGACTATTGAAAAGCTTTTCATACGGTGGATCAATTCATACTAAATAACAAAATATCATCTTTAGGAATACATCCGACCACCTGTAAATGGATAAAAAGCTGTCTAACCAATTGGAAAAAAATATACTTGTGCCTACGATCGGGGATTCAATCCATGGGGAAAACCAACACCAGAATTACAACATCTGACAAGTCTAGCAGACTTTAAACGAGCTACAACGACAGACGATAATGATGGGTACCGATGTTTATTAAATCAGCAGTGTTGCTCATATTCAGAAAACTGAAGGAAAGGGACTGTATTTGCCTTGTTTGCAGACTGTCCATGAGGTAGTCAGTAAAACACAACACTTCGAACAATATACTTGAGCAAAACCTTCTATTCACTTACTTCTCAGTATCATAATACTTGTTCATATAGCAAGATTATGTAAAATAGGAATATATTTTTCAATCGGAGAAATTTATAATAAACACTTCCACCACCACCCTCTCCCCAAAAAAAAACCACGAAAAAAAATCCCTGTATTCTGATGTAAGACCCGGTTTGCTGCGACTGTTTCAGGAGGCCTCGGTCGCTCAGTGTGAGGAGAAACGGCGCCAGTTGGATGCACGAATAGTATCTGCAGAAACACGTTTAGCTTCATTAAAGTAGCAAGTACCTACCAGCTTTGTCTATCATTATTCCTGCTGTTTTCATTTCGAGAGCCACGATCTGTCCACTAGACGTGGTGTCTTTTGTTCGCTATCTGTAGATATATAGGCATTTAATTCTCTCCATGTTTCCATGTTTGTCTGATTTGCTCATATGAATTTCATGCCTGTATACAATACATTGAACACACATGTCTGCTTCATGCGTGTCTCAATGTTTCAGAACTAGAATTTAGTTCCATTTATTAATGCCAGGTGGCTCCACCGGGTTTACCCGGCAGTCCCTTGTCCATACTGTTATCAGATGTCTTTGTACAGTACATTAAACACACTCCATGTGTGTATGCATATCAGTGTACCTTGGGACTTGGGAGCTTTCATGTATGGTTGTACACATTCGACATCCTGACTCATATAGCCTTTATTACGACTATGTTTTATGATTGTCCATTTTTCATTCATTAAGTCTCATCATTCTATTGGACTATATCTCAGTTGGCTAAATTACTTTAACCGTCCTAGGTATTGTCTACAAGATCTGATTTTTCAAGTCATTAGTCATTTCAATTACGTCTTTATTTGAAGTATTAATAAATCTAAATGATAAAGCTATAAAACTTAATGTTTCTTAGTTATAGCGATTCCGATTGTAATGAACTTACTTCGTTAAGTATTAGTGTGAACTCAAAGGGGTATTCCACCGGGCATACTGAATAGTGCCACAGGGGCGTCGTGTTAATTACAGTCTGGTGCATATCTAAGTAAAAAGTGCGGTGGAGCAGGCCACATTTCCCTTATGTAAGCCTTACGGCAGCCGCACGGCTAAGGGTCGGTAAAGGCTGATCAAATAGTTTCTTTATACTATCATACAGGGATGCAAGTTTTCAGACAAATGCCGACATTTCATATACAATGGCAACACTAGAATGTATATCCATTCATGGTCATTCTGTTCCCAAACAATGTTATAAATAATTTTTTTTTATTAGTGTTATACATTTTCGATTTTTCATCCCTGATCATAATAAGTAGAGTATAATTGCGGTAGTATGGTTATAATACTCCGAGACGTGTATACGCATGGACATTATACACTGTCCATGATATAGGTATACAGTACAATTACATCGGTTCTATTTTTGTACAATACATTAACCACGCCTGCCAACTTCATGGATCTATGAATGTCTTTGTGTGTACATGGGTGTACGAGTTCGTACCAGAGTAGAGATTTAGCAAGTGTCATGCTGCCAACTATAGTCTTACTGTGAATATGGGGAATTAGTTATGATAACTAATTACAGCTATTCGACATGTTATTGTTTTTAAATCCTGAAGTGAGACAACGAACGCTCATACAAGTATGCTTGTACATCTTTTTGCAATATATATATATATGTACATATTTGGTTAAACATTCACCAACCAAAAATCATCACAGAAAAAAAAATTCAAGCAGATTATTAAATCAATATTAAACATTGACTGAAATTTGATACTGTAAATATGATATCATTGACAACTGTTTATTTTATCAACAAGAACCATCCAGATATAGATCACCAAGACAACTATAAGCATATAAACCAATGTGGTTGATATGCTCATTTATGTACTTGGCATACCCAACTAATCACTAAACAAAGGCGACTCATTTGCGGAAACATTGTGTAAACTATCTGTTTAATAAAAAGCCATGACTCAAACCGATCTAGGCAGTTGTTGAGTTATGCTTGCTGACCACCTCTAATGCTATCCTTTATTTTTTATACATCTGCAATTAGTGTTTTACTGTTCAGCGCGGCCTAGCGGTGTGTAGCTTCGTTAGACCGTCGCTCGGTCAAACCCTGATGAGTTTGGCCTCCCACCTATGTCATTTCAGTCCGTTCACACTTAAAAGTGTCAACGGTGGTTGTCGGCGCAAGGCTGTTGTTTTCCACACGATATGACTACTGGGACAACTTACGATATTGTTATAGCTAGTTAAGTCTGGGCTGTCTAAACTTGATAGCTGATAATTGTCTCAGTTTTCCCACAGATAAAGCGAGGTCTGCTAGCCAGACTGCCAATGTGTTCTTGTACACCCACATGCGGTGTTCCTGTGTTATCCCAAAGAAGTGGAGAGAGACAATTCCTTGGTTATCCTTACCACATGTGAAGTAATACCAAAATGAGAACTGGAATACCATAGAATGCGATGCAATCACTATATGTCCTATGAAGATAATCTAAACGGGTCTATAGCCGAATTATACCCACACACTCAATGCTCTAATGGTATGTTGCTAAGTGATTGTTTGGACAAAAGCATTGTGTAAAGGATGTGTCCCACTGACAATAACCAGATGATGAACAATACGTTAGGCGTACTGCCCTTAATTAGTACACGGGGTGTATCATCCATTGTGAGTATGGGTAACAGTTATTATCCTACCCCTAATAAAAAACTCCATAGGCTTAACATTGGGTCACTGTATTCGGTCTGGAGTTCAGAAAAATGAAAAATATCGCTCTAGTGGTATACACTTGACAAATGACGTAATTTGTTAATGTAGAAGTAATTTAGACTGGCGGGGTAGGATAAATTCTAAACCAAACTCGAGTTAGTCATGTTATTGTTCATCGCACTCTGGCAAGATTGCCGCGCGCAGTAATATGCGATCTTGCCGTCGTGCGATAAACAACAACACGACTAACTCTTGTTTGGTTTCTCCATATGAGATTTGAATGCACATGTATACTTTATATAGTTGATACCATATATTCCTCGATTTCTATGAGCAAGTGGTGGTTTCACCCTTTTAGATGTATTCGTTAGTTATTTATTAGCTCTCCTTTCGAGTACCATGCTTATCTCCTTGTTTATGTCGTGAGGTTCCTGAATGGCCATCCATAAGTATGTACGCAGAATTTCTGAAATTATGGACCCCCAACCTATCCCAATCGTGTACGTGATAGAACAAAGAAGGAGCATATATACGCAAAATTTCAAATGCGTACTTTAAATGCGTACGTACTTCATAGATGGCCCCTTAGTATGTAGTTCCCTCAGGGGTTTATGTTTATATCGTTTTAGTGCTCCTGGATTGTCCGAGGCACGTACTTGTGCTGGCCTGGGATACTGTTACATGTTGATGTGTAACACTCTTTGTGTACGTAGTACAGCTTGGTTTGTGTGGGGTAAATAGAATCTGATCATTGACCCTGGTGCTGAGCAGTCGCGTATCAATATATCGTATACCCACGGATTAATATATCATCCAAGTCCGTGGTTTACCTATCTCTGTTTTTTCCTGTTATCGGCTATTACCACAACATGGTTTTTCTTATCATCCATTTGGAAAATCTGCGTTAAATATGTTATGCAACTCTTTTGTGTTTGCTATAGGCCATCTTGAGTATCATACAGTCTGTATGATAGTCCTACACATATGTTCTGGGCTGTCTGGATTTTGGTCAATAGGCACAACCTATATCTTTGATGGGTTAACTTAATTGTGGAAGGGGCTATCCCTAAAGAACATACCCAAAATATCAGAAAATGTTGGCACCCCCCCACTTCCAACACTCTCTCCACTTTGTAGACAAAATTTCAATAACAAAGATATCCAGCCCCCTCCCCTATACAGCATATGGATAGCCCCGAAGACCAGAATATCGCAGATACTGCATACAAGGTAAAACCCCATTTCCTTTGGCGTGTAAGGAGTCTGGTTCACCTTCGTGCACTCTTTCTCTGTTGGTTAGTTCTCTTCGCTGCCGCTATGTGGTGGATGGGTCATTAACTCGGCTATGTTGTACAGCCCAGTGTCTAGATCCTTCTGTGGTTTTGTTGTTGTGTGATCGTTTCATCATCAGATAATATGATAGCCAGCAGACTGTCCCAGAAACGACGAGAACCCTCTACCGACCTGGACTTTACCTCATCCTGAGTGTGAAAGAATTGAGATGTAGACATAACATTGGATGCTATTTGACTAGTTCTATCAAGTATTAAAGATAACATATCTCAGGAATCATTCTAAGACATACCAAGGTTTGGTTGTTTTGTTTTTCTATTTGGCATCGGCTTGCCATAGAGATGTTATTGCTATGTCTTCTTAAGGTTTAGTTTAACGACGGATAGAAATTTATTGATATTTATTGATACGATTCCTGCCTGTGGCCTCATTGCGGGGGAGGTACATAAGTCGCAAGGAGGGCCGCCAGAAAATATCCAACATGTTGGATTGCCTAATATTAAGAGATGTTGCGCACTTGTTGGCAACGATTGCCAATCTCAGCGATTATGTACCCGTATAGAATCGCAGGGAATTCTGTCGCAGAGAATTCGACCTGGAGGTATAAAAATTGCTCGGTGTGGATCCCACTTAGCAGTTGGTAACCGGCTGAGTGACAAATGTCCCTGAGATATGTGAACCCTCCCCTCAATCGCTGGGAGGGGCAGTTTCTCTCCACTGCCCGTCGACCCTGACAGTGGGGGTTGGTCAGCTGGGGGTGGTACAGATATCGCACCTGTTTCCTGGTCCACTGTGCAATTTTTCACCATTCTGTTGTCTCAGATAAATTCCCCTCCCCTAGTCACAGAGAAGTGTTCCATTACTCCCGTTGGCCAAACCCACCACTGGCACTGGGACCCCGAATCGCAGCGAAACTAATCTGCCTCCATAGGTCAGGGGAAGCCTGTGGTTCCTGACCTGGCGGCCCTCACCAAAGGGTGTACCAGGCTGTAACAGGGGTAGGAATTGCAGTAAAATTAACAGACATGTTTGTAAAAAAAGAATCGCATGCGATTCTTTGCCCCACGAAAGTACTAGTTGTCAGGGCGGGGAGTTAGCTCAGTGGTTAGAGCACCAGACTTGTAACCCCAAGGTTGTAAGACTTTGTGGGTTCGAGTCCCACCCCCAGCAGTGGTAGATTTACTACTATACCAAAGGCCAACCCTTCTCATACCATGTCTATGTGGTGTGGGAAGTAAAAGAACTCTCACCTCGGTAAATTTGTAGGGGTGAGATTTCTACCTGAATTCATCACATAGATTCGATCACCATGCACCCTAGTGGTGTAAAAGAACCTTGAGAAAGTCTGGAAAGGACCAATAATGGCTGACTGGACGTAAACTCAAACCAAACAAACAAAACAATACTATTTGTCAGGAATCGCTCAGTGGGTCAACACAACAAACCTTGCATGTATATTGATGTACTAGAGAAATCTGAATGCCCTCGTTAGCTGGGGGTCTGAAAACATTATGGTATAATTAGATGTTACTCATCTTGGGGACTTCTCTCCAGATAACAACTGGGCTCCCTAATTATTCTATTCTACAGGAAACCTAAACACTGTCTACTGCTTCTACTATTGCCACGTGGCGAATCTGCGACAGTGGGCTGCAGCCTGCTGAGAAGTCCCGTCAGGGGTAAACTTAGCCGTGACGCATTGTCTACCTCACATCTCAGCCCTTACCTCCAGCCCAGACCCCAAAATACTCAATTATTAACATGTATAAGGTCGAGCAAGTGCACCTCCTTTTATGAATGCTATGAGAGAGTGTCATGTGAAAAATACTCATGTGTAAAAGGGAGTCAATGTGACTTATTCAAACGTGTTTTTTTTTCAGATATAGCCCAATAATATTACAAATCAATCTTAACTGGATTCAAATACAGTAGAACCCTGCTTAAGAGAACACCCTCGGTTCCGACCAAATTGTCGCGTATATGGGTCGACCCCTTACATGGGATGAATTCAAACACCCAATAGGCCATTTTCCACTGTCGCACCTTATCTGCTTAGTTACGCCATGCCTGCAGCCAAACAAACACCTGGCAACGTATATTTTAGCATTGGATGATTGAGTGTATAAGCGTTATACATTTAAAATACCCATGCACAATACTTCCATAGAAATAACAGCGATTGCATCGTATTCCATGGTATTCCAGATCCAACTTGATGTGTCATACATGCATATCACCTCGCTGATACCTTAGATATACCTTAGATAACACAGGGACACCAAAACTGCATATATACTAATACATTGGCAGGCCTAGCTATAATATGCTTATCTTTTTCCAAGTGAAAACCAAGATAATTATCAATTGTAACGTTTAGACAGCACAGACTTGTTGATACAATACCCTAGTATGTTCTAGCAATTTAATCTGTCAAAAGACAATGCCTGCAATCACACCCACCGTTTACTCTAGCTATAAATGCTGTGTATCTAGACTCATGTGGGCGGACTCAGCTGAGTTTGTCCGAGCAGCGGCCTAATTAAGGAACTCACCATTTGGTGGTGTTGAACGGCAACACCTGTATTGAAGGAACCATTCTGAGCAGGTTGTCCCTTACACAGGGTGTAACTTAAGCTGGGTTCTATTGTACCAGCCAATAATATTAGAACTCAGCCTAAACTAGCCTCAGATAAAGCCCAATGATATTTTTACCCAGCATAAACTTTGACGTAGATATAGCCTAAGAGTATTAGAACTCAGCCTAATCTTTGAGGTAGATATAGACCCTATTGAGGTATCCCAATATTCTGTCTGTTTACAAGTTCCGGTGGTCGCTGGTTGCCAACGTTGTATGGTGATAGACACTTGACCCGTAACCCAGAATTATTGCAGTTTAACGGCTTTTAGAAATCCTCAAATTGAAATTCTGATGCCAGAAATGGAAATTTCAGCTATTTCTACATCTAAATCCTAAATCAAATTCAGTTTCTCCAATTATTAATGAGAAAACTGTGGTTCATGCAGTCGTAGTGTGGCAAGTCAGTCGGGAGCGGAATTTTTACTTACCCGGGGCGATAATAGGGAGATTTGTAACCTCTGGAGGGTCTATAGTAGACTTGCTCAATCCTTTGATTATGAACATTCATGAAATGATTTAAAACAGTCAGAATGAAGTTCAATAGTATCCTTCTCTGACTAGCCCATGAATCAAAGACTTGTCCACTAAGAACAGAATCTCCTGTTTATGGCCCCAAGCCACTCCCTGTAACCCTATACCTCCTCCTGCCCCTGCCCCCCCCCCCCCTCCTCCAGTTCCCTGGTCACCTCTGTTATCATAGCAATAAATTTAGCTTACTCCTAACTGTGACCCGATTAAGATCAAAGTGAGAGGCTATCAATCTCCCATCAGATAATGACCAGTAGCCATGATATCCGCATGGAGAGTGTTGGAAATACTGGCGCTATACAGCGCCAGCAATCTAACACCATTACCGATTGTACCAGTCCCTGTATCCCAGCGAGGAGAGTAGATATAGAGTGCAGGGACTGGAGCCAGTCTAGGTCTATAGCCTAATTGTATAACTCACCTTAAATTAGACTCAGATATGGCCCAATAATATCATAACAGCCTAAAGTTACATGCTAATAATATAACTCATCATGTAATCTAGACACATACTTAGCCCAATAATGTTTCACCTCAGCCCAAACTGGATTCAGACACAGCCTTACAATATCTCAGATTAAACTGGATTCAGATGCTGACCAATATCAATTTACCATCGTCTCAATGACAGACCAAATTCTTCACTTCACTTTAAGTAAATATAATTGATCAAACTCGTGTAAGTTTTTGTTATGTCAGGCATGTCACCTTGAATGCATACATGTATGTATTCAATTGGACAAGTCTTATATTTTATTATCCACCTATTACTAAGTCCCCATTGAAAATGTATGGGGCCACAGTAGACCACTACTCATTGTTTCTAAGCTGACAGAACCCATAATCATTGATTACGGATTTGAAAAACGGGCAAATGCACTCTCAGATATGAAGTCCCTTTGTACATGAAGAATAAAGAAAGTCCCAACCGGTAGACTCTATAATATGCCGATTCCTGATTTCAATTCATTTGTCAAGATGGATAATAAATACAACTAAGATTTTGTAAACAGACAGCTTGTGAACCACTCGAGGTTGACATGTAACACATATTACTGTGTCAACCTCTCGTGGTTTACGGTCACGTCCACACGGCCATTGATTATTGACTATATGTATAAAACATGCAAGAAGAAAAACACTGATCGATCCAAAACAGGCAAATGTATGCTTAAGTGTTTCGATGAAGATATAAACCCAATGTGCAACTTTTTATATATCTATCAACCTAAAAGTATCATACTTTGCCTCAAGATAAAAATGACAAATCATACGTTGACTATAATAAAAAAAAAAATAAAAAAAAAAATAATAATAAATAAATAAGAACACGAATATGTAAATCTTTTCTTTTGTTTTTTTTATTTCTTGTTGTTTTCCATTGTACGGCTGATGTCTCTGGAGGCTTTAGTTTGGAAGACAACGCACAGCGTTTCATCATTCCAAACTCATCAGGAAATCTTTGACGTGACCAGAGACGGCTTTCTCGTCTCTGTCCTTACAACCGTTCACAGCTGTATAAAACACTTCACTAACCAAACCAGTAACGGCTTCCACATTACACCAGCGTGTATAACATACGCTGAGGTATCATCACGGGTCTTCTCATGTCTCTAGTCTCTGCTAAACCACATTGACAACACTGAAGTAAATAATTTATTCATATCTAACAAGAGTACCCAAAAGTATGAAGGGTGTCAATGCTCTGATGCATTTCCGTTGCAAGTCATCGATAATAGTTCATACATATTTCAGAGGTAGATATTGAAAGAGGTGCATGCGTACGATAGACTGTATTTTCACAAGACCTTACTGATCCTACCACAGCTTGGATGTGCACAAGTTGACCGTACCCAAAATGTCACGGTGCACATCTAATGGCCTACAGCGTTCCCCTTAGAACTAATCACCATGCCAACTATTCGCAATAGATCTCTACACAGACTAAGGCATGACTGACCACTGCAGGCTACACCCCTTGGAGGCACTTAGATGAAAACTGAAAACTGAGATAATTATATTCTACACAAACTGTATTTCATGATTGAGGCACTCCTCTTGTGATGTGCACGGTATGCTCGGGGAGGCCGTGCCACGAGGCAAACACTACAGCCTGCACTGATAGTCAGCCAAGTTGCCAAGGTGAAGCTGGCTCTAGGCCAGAGAGTGCCACCAGTGACAGCGAGGTACGGTGAACCCACCCAAGCTTCGGGCTTATCTCTCCAGGATCGTAAGGTCTTGTGTGTCCAGGAGTACTTTCAAGAGGTCCAAGTACACACTTGTATGAATGATTAATAAAAACAACAATCAGATGTACTACCACACAGTCTAGTAGTACGGATAGAATTATGATTCTGTGGTGAATTGAGGATGCAAGTCGTATACCATGTAAACATCATTCCTACATAACATGAAACCCTTCACATACGATAAGGTACTGCAGCTTAAACTGACTTATATTTTAGCGTAAGCCACAATGTAATAATGTTCAATCACCCATAACACAAACATGGGTGCAGACATGTGTTTTATAACTAGTACCTACGGCCTAATGAGTTTCCCTGAAGTATACAAGATATAAACATACATTTTTAGAGTGAAGATTTCATTATTGAAGTGTTATAATTCCACACATCTAATATAGGTACATTTTCCTGTTAATAATGGTACAATGACAACTTGACGGTGTGATGATAACGTAAAAACAGAATCAAGCATATTCAGTTCAAATCTCACTCTGCTGCGGGTTTCTTTCGACGGTCATTTTGTGAACCAGAATAAAATGACTCATATTTCTATATCTATAACCGGTTATTCAGTGTATTTGTGCATTAAACTCTTTTCACGATGAATTGGTTCGCTGCCCAAAATCTCGACACTTTCTAATGACAATGATGTGGTTGTGATTCGGTACATGCTTCAAAATAAAAACGTGGCAAATTTCTGTCAATAAATACTATTATCAGTCTGGCGGGATTTGTACAAGTATAAATAGCCAGTTCTTAGCTAGCCAGCTTCAAGTAGGAGAAATTCTTAATGGATTTTATGCGCAACAAAACATCTCTCGCATTACTGACAAGAATAAAAAAAAGAAATATTATCACAGCAACTTTACTAGTAGTATTCACTATAATGCATCTTCATAACAATGCGGTTTTTTCCCGTACATTTTTGACAGATCAAAGTGTACAAAACGGAAGGATTACGAGGCGAACCTAAAAAATGCATAGTTCTCACAGGTTTGTGTATCAATTTACCCTTCATCAATATACACATATCTCTATACCGTTTTCAACTGCACAGCCACAATAATTCACCATTGTGGCTTGCCTGTAGCGCCTTTCTCGGTCATCACGCTGATTGTACACATTGTCCACACTCACACCGCTCGACTCTGGTCGCCAAGAGGTTCATCCCAAACCCCCTCCCGTACACTTCACACAGCCATCCCCAGATACACCGTGTGCAAAATACATACACAGACGCAACACATCAATATAGCAAACATATTTTTTCAAGTAAGTTTTTTTTGCTATATTTGTACTTTTTTTGGGGTTAAGTTTCAAGTATTTGAAATTTTTTTAGCATGATTTTTTTTCGTGTCTAATTTTGTTGAGTTTTTTTTTGGTGGGTTTTTATTTTTTGGTTTAAATGCTCATGCGGCCCACACTACACGTCTGCGTACTACTGTATGCTGCACGGTGAGTGGTCAGTGGCGTGGTAGGCGCGCGCCGTCATGCTGGACCCAGCCGTTCATCAGTGCCCGACCACTGACCACCCACCCACACTCCTCACCACACCTCCAACATCCAGTCTACTCTCACACACTGTCTTCATTTTTTTTTTTTTTTTTTAAAGTATAAATGCCATGTGCATTAGCTAAGTCGAACTCTTCAGCGAAATCCTCAATGCGATCTGGGCTTATAATGTACAATACAACTGCAGGACTCGGGACCAAGTTTCGCGCGATACGCTCTGAGTGTGAAGCGGCTCATCAGTGAGTAGCTCGCGGAGCGGCTCACGTCGACTGAGACAGTCGCTTCACCAGAATGTCCTTCATCTTCTTGGTCAAGTCCTCCAGTTCCTGTACGCGCAGCTCCAGCTCGGCATTGGATGCCTCCAGCTCGATGGCCTTCTGCTCCATGGCGGAGAACTTCTGTTTGCGGGTCTCTCGTGACCGCTTAGACGCGATGTTGTTCTTGATGCGGCGTTCTCGGTACTTCCTGTCGCTGGTCTTGGGGGCGGCGGGCGACTGGCGGGGCTTCTTGGCCGCGTAGTCGTCGTGGTCCGGGTTAGCGAGGCTCGAGGTCAGGTCCTCCACCTGCTCCGGGCTCCACTTACGCTTGCGTGTGGCGGTGCTCGACACCTCCGCCACGCCCGTCTCCTCCTCCATCGGCGACTCGTTCACCTACAACACACAAAATGCACCATTCTGTGAGTTTGAGAAGCGCAAACACCCACCATTTACACAGGTCAACGTTCACAGAAAACCAAGTCGCAGCTGCTGCTTTATTACGTCCCAAAAACACCCTCCCCCCTCCTTCTATCAACACAGGTCAATGTTTACAGAAAACCAAGATGCAACTCCTGCTTTACCACCTCCCAAACAACACCCCACACACCTCCTCCTCCTACCAAAACAGTCAACATTTACAGAAAACCAAGTCACTGCTACTATTTTACTACTTCAAGAACACCCCCCCCCTTTCCTTTCAACACAGGTAAACATTAACAGAAAACCAAGTTGCAACTACTGCTTTACTACGTCCCAGTGAACACTCCCCTCCGATCAATACAGGTCAATGTTTACAGAGACTCAAGTTGCAGCTACTGCTTTACTACGTCCCAGTGAACACTCCCCTCCGATCAATACAGGTCAATGTTTACAGAGACTCAAGTTGCAGCTACTGCTTTACTACGTCCCAGTGAACACTCCCCTCCGATCAATACAGGTCAATGTTTACTGAAACCCAAGTTGCAACTACCGCTTTACTATGTCCTAAAAACACCCCCCCCCCCCCCCCCCCCCCCACACACAACCCTCCTATTAACACAAGTAATCTTTTACAGAAAACCAATTAAAAAGCCTGCATGCAGCGCTTACCGTGAACAGGTAATCATTCAGGTTGGTGAAACCCTCCAGGAACTGCATTCCGCTGTCGCTAAGAAGCGCGTCTGCATGCGGTGACGTCACAGCGTCTTCAGCAGCCGTGGTGGCGTCCGGAAGCGGAAGTGGCGCCTCTCCCTCCAGCATGGCGAGCATGTCGTGGAGGGAGGGGCCGTCCTCCGGGCCGAGCACTGACGTCACGGCGTCCGGCGCCGACTTCCCGGCGGGCTTCTCTGCCGGCGAGACCGCGAACAGGTCGTCGCCGGTGACACCTGGTGAGCAACGAGAGAAACATGCCGGTTAATATACACCACTTTTATAAGTCTTTTTTTTTTGTCATGTGTAAAATTAAACAGAACTACTCATAAGTCAGATACACGACACCAAGTCACCAGGGGCCGGAGCCTTAGTCATTGTTTCCCCACTGACAGAACAGGCCCCAGCCCCACTCCGTGGCTGGTGTCAGCATGTTTTTACCGCTTTGCCTTTAGCAGCAAATTATGGAACAGCTAAGGAAACCAGGCCAAGGCTATGATAGATCAAAATCACGTATCACATGCAATGGAAGGGATTTGTTTATTTGGGAAGTTTAACGTCCAATATAGAAGGATGTAAAATGTGCGTAGATTGTAATAATACAATCATTCATTCTTTCATAACCCAGCAATAGTCTCGTAGTAGACTAAGTTGTGGCTGTAGCCACTGTCACATATCTATTACTAAACTTTCATTATCATCATTTCTAAAATGATATACTTTCAGTAATATGGATATACATGTATGATAAACAGCCACATCAGGTGAGTAAAAATAAGTGCAAAAAAAAACTATTAAATAAAGTTATTATTATCAATCCTATTTTCTCTCTGGTTTCATTTGCATCCCTGCAGAATGTGGATGTGGACTAATATGTACTCGGTGGGTGGGGCTGTGTAGGGTTAACTTGTACTTGGTGGGCGTGGACTGGTTAAGGTTAAGTTGTACTCTGTGGGCAGGGGCTGGGTAAGGTTAATTTATTCGTGGTGGGCGTGGACTGGGCAGGGTTAATCTGTACTCAATGAGATTTGTTTATCAGGATCTGTTCCCACAAGTAAGTGGAACTGCAGGTACTGTGTATCGACATAATGATAAATACCCTCTCTCTGATACGTATAGATAGAGAACTAACACCATGTTTATCTCCCGGCCTCCTGACACACCGTCACCAAGGACCACTAAAGCATGGCAGTAACTGAATAAGTCCTGATCAATACCGTACAGGGAACTGTAATATATTTATGTGCCACAGACGACTGAGACATGAAACAGCAATGCACACCAGAATATCACAGTGAGTGAAGTGGTAGAAATGCGGATAAATGCACCTGCTAGAATCAATTGGAAGCTCTTAGATTTCTTCATGTTGCTGCTTGTGTCTGGCAGTTATCAATAGCAGCGATCAACAACAACAAGGCGCGCGGTGTCCGCCCTGCGGGGCTGTGGTGCGGGGGCCGCGGTCACGTGGAGGGGCGAGTCGGTGCAGGGCGCAGTCGGTGCCAGCCCCGATGCCAGCCGGCCTCCTCTCCCCGGTCAGACCTGCGTGTCGGCCGGCGCCTCTTTACTATGGCGCGTCCTCTTTGCTATGGCTCGTATTGATTAAGTGCCGGGAGGCGCCTCCGCCCATCCCCGGGCGATCACAACACTCCGGGCTGCCGTGTGAGAATCCACCTCCGGGCAGAGTCCCCGTGCCCAGTAGCGGCTCCCCCAATAACTCCACACTTCCTGGTGTTTGTTTGTTGTGGGGTGTGGTACCGAATGTAAACACCGGTGGCGCTCCGTTGAGACGCGCTCCAGACGCTTGCTCCGTTAACACTGTCAGCGTTCCCGGTACGTACTCCGCTTATATACGGGGATCCCCGTGATGACGTCATCCCACCCCCTCCCCGCCGCTCAGCGAGGCGGAGACACGTTCGGGCCTGTCCGGGCCGGCGCCGTGCTGCCACCACGCGGCCGGCGCCCGAACCATGCGCAGTGTGTGGTGCGGCGGTCGTTGACCCCGCGCCTCTCACCGACAAGGTCAGAGCCGAGCGGCAGACGACAGGTGAACGAGACACGGAGTTCCCGCCGTCATTTTGGTTTATTTTACTTGCAATGTATTAAAGATGGCAATTTTCCTCTTTTCCAAGGAAATCCTTGTTTACAGTTTCAGTTTATACATTTTTTTTGTGTGCGTAAAACCACGAGAGGGAAAAACCACGAGAGGGAGTAAAATTGGGCATTATTCACACCAATAAACATTGGGCTCACCCAACCCCCCCCCCCCTTTCCATGCCTTATCCCTATTCCATGGCGAACAACGATATTTTTTCCATATTATCTCAGTTTCTCTGAGGCAGTAATTGCCATATGAAAAAAACGTCCCCTTGTTTTGCTCTCCCCACCTGATGTCACTCCTTGCGTTCGCTTGGGTAGTTTAACGTCCAATATGTACTATCAGGCATACTTAGGTTCATTTGACCTACATCTGTGTATCCTGTTGGAATAACAGGGTTCTCTCTCTGGGAAATCCATGCAATTTATATACTCGGAAGAGTGGTAGTTCACTAATTACACACTCCTCACTGGTCGTCCGTGAGTGCGTCACACGGGCGTGACGTCACAGACGTGACGAGCAGACGATATTCCCCTCAGTTTCGATTGAGTTCGAAACCACGACGTTTCTCTACGTTTAATATTGAGTAACAAAGAACCGCCAGAGCCTTCTATTCAAAGTAGGACACTAAGGATCTTTATTGAATACAGTGGTAGGAGCTCTCCTGGCACAAAAAACGGGGTTTATTTACAGCGTTCTCACACCAGACATATTAAAGAAGAGTACAATACGGAAACTGACTTACTGTCTTCGGACGTCAATAGAACCAAGTATTTTGACGTACGTAGACAGCCTGTTTTCGCATCATTATATGCCTAATAATGTCAAACTTTTACCACATACACGTACGTCACAGTGTGACGTACTGACATAAATAAGACATGGCGGGTGGTATACGTGAAAGATACGGCCACAGGTATATAATGAGGATTACATGGACTGCGTGTTGATAAAGTCACACCTGACTCTCGGAGGATGGAGAAGGTAACGCGGTGTTTATCGCTGACGTGGAGTATTGATTGATGTACACAGATCTTTACTCATTGATCGGTGTGGCGTGCGCCGGCCAGCCCTACATTGGCCTCACTCCCTAACTACACACACAAAACACGAGCCCAGGCCTCCTCCTCGCGGGGCTTAAACCTTGACCCGTCCGGTCTGATGGTGTGTTCTCTACGACACCGGACACAGACCAAATTAACCCCACAACAAACACAGATAGAAATATCCCCTCTTCTCGGAGTGGTCTGGGGTCTCGCTCGGTGTTTGTGTTGTGGAGCGTAAGATGGTTGCTGGCTCCAGCCATCATTGTTTTTGTTTGTTTGATTTAACCTCCAGTCGACCATTACAGGTCCTTTCCAGACTTCCTCAAGATTCAGCTTTTCTCACTGGTTTACGCCACATGGGTGGTGATCAAATCTAGGAGATGAGTTAGAAAGAAATCCCACCCCTTCAAATTTACTGCGGAGAGAGTTCTTTTATATCTCACACCGCCCCTCCACTTAGACACGGTATGAGAAGGCCTGGCCTTTGATATATTAGTAAGTCTGCCACTGCTGGGGTATAGGAGAAAAGTGGCTGCACACCACACCACATAGACATGGTATGAGAAGGACTGGCCTTTGATATAGCATTACATATCATCCCAGTGTAGTAAATACACCCAATTGTGACTCTTTCTGTATAATTTGTATACTTATCTTTTTCCCCTTTTTCTTTCCTTTTTTCTAACAACCAACTTTTAAATATACCCTTTCTATTTTTTCTTGTCTCTTCTGCTATATGCTAAGAATATCTCGATGTACAACGACACCCGAAAAATGTATCAGAATAACTCGTACAAACGAGAGATACAATAAACATGGAAGATAATACGGCAGTAGGTGTGGCACTGCCATGGTGGCGATCTGACCGCCGTTACCTGGTGAATTGTTAATAGACACACACACCTCTGGTTGCTAGGGACATCACACTGAATATTTCAGCTGGAAGGTGTGAGCGCCGGCCAGCGGCACCCAGTTGTTGTACTGGACATGGTCTGATGGGTGGGGCTTCACGAACCAAGTCCGTATACACTAGACTTGCTCAAGTGCAGCAATTTCCAGAATCGCCAACAGAAAATGGCGTGTATGTGAGCTATTGTCTCATATTTCACCTGATTATTGCACTAAAGCATCGGTGGGAGATATTACTGTGAAAAAAAACTAACATATTTGCTATTTTTGCATTGGCGATTCTGAAGATCGCCGCCTTGACTCGCTTGGTGTGTCCTCTGCATCAGAAATCAAACTCTTTAAAAATGCCCAACGAGGGTGAATTGTATGTCTTTCTTTCCTGAATAAAAAAAACAAAAGAAAAAAACCTCTCCCTGTGAGGAGGGGGTGAGGAGGAGGGAGGGATATCCATAGGACGCAGGGACCGAGTCTAGTCTACTCATTCACCTGTATCGCGCGCACGCGTTTTTCATCGTATAGAAAAATAAAACATTGGCACTAAAGTATGTCTGCGGATCTAAGATCTACTGTAACGCTGGTTGTACGGTTTGGAGGTTGTACGGGCGACCTGAATGGCATGTGGCTACACAGCAGAACTCCCAATTAAGGCCAAGTAGAGGGTACCCTGGTGGTATGTGGTGGAAACCTCGGCAGCTTTCCAAGTTTGGGGGCAGCCCCTGTCGAGGTGGGGGGAGGGCTGTACGACATTCATGTCAGTCACTGCCACTCCTGAAAAGCTGACATTGAGCTTACGAGCTTAGCACCCAGGGCACTAGACATAAATTAGTCATACGTACATAATAACAAAAACAAAATCATACAAAATAAAGCTAAGTTTGCAACTTCTCATCCGTGAAGAAACTATTTTCAAATTTGCATTTCCCTTGAGTTGAAGTACACTTGTCTGATTGTTGTCTGTCGTACACAGGATATGTTTATAGGCAGTATGGCGTCCATGTACTGGGTGTATTAGTAGTAAGGTGTCTGAGTTTATACATGATTAACGTTCAGCGGCGCCAAGACATGCGTTTAATTAGGCCGTCGCTCGGTCAAACACGGCTTAGTATGGCCTCATGCCTATAGCGAAACAATATAATCACACATAGAGTGTGAACGATTACGATTATGAAGACGTAGTAAATAACACAATACAAAAAAATAGAGTGTGAACGGTGGGTGTGATTGTAGGAATGTTGGGTTTTCTTTGCACAATTTGACTGGTGGGACAAACTAGTACATTGCATTTACGAATCTGAACTGCCTAAACTTAGGAGTTGATAAGTGTTTTAGTATTCTCTTAGAAACCGATGGCTAGGCCCAACGATGTGTTATTCTGCTGCCAGGTCCGGTGTTCCTGTGTTATCTGAACCATATCCTAAGATGATATGCATGTTTAACTCACCAACTTGAAGCTTGTATGCCATAGGAGATGATGCAATGACTGTAACATCTCTGAAGATAATTCAATCGGGTATAATGATCGCAATACGCTCAGACACTCAAGTAGACTCGCTCAGTCCTCTAATGCTTAAGAATATGTTGCTATGAAAATGCTTATCCAAGTATGCTGCGTATCTATATAAGACAGCCTCACTATATGCCTAGCGGGGAAATGTCTAGACCAATGCATGTGAAGGTCTAGGGTATTAGCATCCGCCATGGTGAAAAGAGTTACTTTACAAAGGCTGAAAGTTTGAAACCTACAGAAATCTTGAAGCAGAAAGCCTAAGGTTTTGTGGTTTGTTTTTTTAGGTGCTTCTCTCTATATCAGTAGACGTGAGATGCAGAGAAGCGACATGGAGCGCCATGGAAGTGCAGGGTCGATATTGACCGACCAGCACCCAACTCACCTAGCTCGTTTTCTATGTCGAGGTAACACAAGGATCCTTCACGTCGTAACGAAATCCGAGTTGGCATCCTTATCAATATTCCACCGCCGTCCAGGCTGAACCCACACTCTGATCCAACTGTCAGCAAAGTTCATAATCCCTCGCGCTAAGTCCGGCATTCCTCCTAACAGTTTACTCCAGGGTGCTCCGGTAAGAACGAGTGAATGCTTCCACCGGGCTTTCTTTGTTTATATCTGGTATTGCACCATCAAACCCAACCCCATCCCAATGTTGTGAAATTCACTCAAATCTGGCCTGGAGCGATTGAGCAATGGCGCCCCTCAGCCAATCAGATACGAGCTTACAGAGAAGTGTGGGTGATGCAAGGCCCAGTGAGTAAGGTTTAAGAGGACCAGGGGCGGCACCGGGCCGTCAGTAAGTATTCGCAGCCTTAACGGGCATTTCCTGCTCTTACATCATCGATATTTTCTTGTAGGTTTTCTCTGAGTTAAAAGGTAAATTGGCACCGTTTCCAATCACTCTTTCTACATTAATGGCGTATGAATGTATGTAAACAATGCAATAGAAAATAATGTACAAATTCGACAGTGTTAGACCTAAATATGTTTGGAAACACTACATAACTTAATAATGGGTAATTTCTGATTTCATCCATCAGTTTAGACATAAAATACGGATATTCAGACTTTGGTGACACATTTCCGTCCGAATTATATTCCTTTTCGGAAATTCTAACTTTGTCCCATTTTTATCTTTACCATTATCCGTAAAACTCTTGTAATCAATTTGGAAAAATTTCTACAATGCCTCCAAACTAGGTCTACAACTGACGAATTTGTGAATAACATAAAAGGGGCCATTTATAAAGTATGCTCGCACTGAGGGATGGGTGGGTGTTCAATTTTTTTTGAAATTTTGCGGAATCTCATTTTTTCTTCTATTGCATACAAGATAGAGAGTCGGTTGGGGGTCAAAAGTTTCAGAAATTTTGCATTCATACTTTATGGATGGCCCAAAAGGAAGACAAGTAGTACTTACTAATGTCAAATAGACCACTCATCCACCGAATCGAACGCTGTGCCGGTCTGGGGGACTGTGGCGACTGGCGATGTGCAGGATGCATTCGCCAGGTCCAGGTAGTCCACAAGGTCTTCCAGGTTCGAGAATCCAGTCGCCAGTTCAGAGGTTTCTTCACGAGGGTACGCCATTTCTTGTTCGTTCAAAGCAGTTAGAGAGATCACAAAGGGGTTGTCCAGGGTTCTTGTTGGGGGGCTTTGCTTGGTCAGTTCTTCCAGTTCTTAGTTGCTTAGTTTATGTTGTTGTTTTGCGTGGTGTGATTTTCTTTGCCCGATGGTAGCCTTACCCTGTCGGTACAACTCCCTTGTGGGGGGATTGCACCCCTCGCACTGATCTTATCCTTCTGTCAATGAAAAACAATGCATATCTATCAGAAGTGGACAGATAGTACAACTACATGATTTTTTCCCGTTTGTTTGAGTTAACTTCCTGTTACCCATCACAGTTCCTTTCTAGACTTCCTCGAGGTTATTTTACACCACAAGGGTGGTGATTGAATCTTTGTCATGAATTCAGGTAGAAATATTATGCCTACATATTTACTGACGTGTGTAATTCTTTACTTCCCACAACTCATAGACATGGTATAAGAAGGATTGACCTTTGATGTAGCAGCAAATCTACCACTGCTGGGGATGAAGGGGAAAAAGTGGCTGCATTGGGACTCGAACCAACAAAGTCCCTCAACATTAGATTTACAAGTCCAGTGCTCTTTACCACTGGGCTTATTTCCGATCCCCAACTTTAACAGATTTTTTTTACAACAGGGATGTCAGCTGGGGCCAGGAAAAAGGTGGATATATTTTTCATATGGAGTTCACTGCCTTAGAGAGCCTAAGAAAACATGGAACACACATCAATGTTGGCCATGGAATAGGGTTGAGAGTGAGTGAATGAGGCTCAATTCATAGAAAAATAATTAAAAACATATTACTTGTGTTTAGTACATGAAGAAGAATCTTATAAACTAGAAATGAAACAAGAACTTTACTTACCGTAATTATGTGTTTACATATGGTTTACTTATTTAACGCTAAGATCATGAATATAAAGAGTATTAGGTACCAGCTAATTTAGTTAATTTCCTCTTCATTCTATTTCGCAAAATACCCGTTTACTCGGTCGTTGATCGTTGAGCAACGTACATAATTGCAGGCCCCCTATACTCTACCGGTCTGTGGTTGGGTGTTAATTCCACAACATATTTGTCTACATCAGCTAAAGAGCGAAATAAAAAAATTATCGATATTTATATTTAGTGCAAGTTCATGAAAACTACTTAATCTTTGATTTCATCCCAAAAGATCTTTACATAATGTATTCGATACCATTATTTTAAAATCACACCGACATAAAAACTGCATTGATCTAACAATTTGAATGACACTGATCGTATATTGGAACTATTGTATTGAGGTTCTTGATAACAGTAATCACATGACCTCTTGAGTCATGGTGGACCGTTTCTCGCTAATCACGTTATCGTGAACACACAGGTGTTATCTTCATGTTCGTGTACAACAATTTCTGAAGCTAATTTGACTTTAGCCTCTGTAACCGAACCTGCCGTATAGCCACAACACTCAACAGAGATAGTCGATGAGTATTTTACCTAGACAGATACTATACTAGATCTAGACTATAAATAAAATAGTATAATTTACTATTGTCTATTAAATATGACTTTACTTTCAACAGTATTAATGAACTTATAAGCCACTAGGGATGATTATACTAACACCCTTACATAGACTAATAATAGACGCGGGGATAGACGAGTTATTGAGGAAGTTGGGGTTTCGCTTCACCGTTTTAGGAAACAAGAAAGTTTGGGTTGTGGGGTGTGACCATAGACAGTGTACCGGTATTCGTTGTCACCGAGGGTCAAACTTCAAAGCCAAACAACACTCTTTTTCAATCTAATATTTGATATAGTGGCCCAAACATGTGTCTCTGCGATATTCTCTTCAGAGTTTGCACACACACACATCCTGAATATGCACCATGACAAATACTATCCGGTGAAAGTTCAGCCATGGGATAGGTTTGACTGAATCACTGTTGCACGAAATTTAGCGATGTCGCAATACCTGCCCGACTCCCTGCACCCGGTCTGCCTGGCGACCGAGACCGGTTTGTCAACATCACACCGATACAACTTGTTTACAATCATGATCAATGCTCAACTGCAGTATACCGTTTCATAAACAACTAGCAGAATATCTTAAATGTCTCACTATCTACGGACAGCGCGTGGATTGTAAAATCCTTGTGAATATGACAAAGCTCTCTACCTACCTCTGTTCACCTCACCACCTCCCCTCTCAATGGCTTCCCAACCCCAGCCGCTGACTATTTCTACGCATGGTGCAATACGTCTATTTTTAGTAACAGTTCCGTTAACGTCATTGTCGACCAATCAGATTGGGGTTTTCCCAGGCAGTCCCTCTCCACACAACATCGGCTGTTTGAGATCATCTAGAGCTCATAAATGTTACCATATAGAGTTTTTAGTAAAAATGATATATGTATTGAATCAATCGACTGCTACTTATACTAATAATGTCTTTAGTTACAATATTTCTTGTGGATACTTTATATATGCGGTGAAAGTAACATCTAGGCCTGTGCTGGAAGAGGAATCTCTAGCTTCCCAGGGGCTCTTCTAGCAGATCTTTCATGCCCTTTGGGACGCTTACTGAGCTACATAATCTATGCTTGGAGAACCCTTCTCAGGAGGGTTTCCCCGGGCAGCGTGAAAATAGCGACAATATAAACAGTGTGGCCCCTCGCCGGGTGCATTATTATCAGGATAGAGCGGGGAGAGCGACTGATGCATAGACTCGTACGCACGTAATTCGTGTTCTAGTTATAAATAGATATGTATGGTCAGTTTGACCATATAACATATGAATCAGAGTATGCTATAAGGTATATCATATACCACAGACTTGTACATCTGTGTACAGAAAATCGGTACAGTGGGCAATTTCTCTACCTCCCTATATATTCTGCAGAAAATCACAGTACCGGGTAATCTTTGTATTTTGCTGGTATTCAGTCGATGTATCTCTTATTCTTACATCAACCAAATGAATTAAGATACCGGTACCGGTAATTATATCATAGGTCTTTCAAGTTTCAGGTCAGCATATATAATTCCAGCTGTTTCAAGCGCACTCAGCTGTGGAACAATTTTGGCATTTCTATGGTCTTTGCTTCCCTCAGCCCAAAATAGGCCGGCGACTTAAAGGCCAACTGCTGTGAATTAAAGAAGCCTCAGGCTGCCATGGCCTCGCCGGGGTGTTGACCCAACTTCAGGGAATTTTTCCAAGGGATGCTGACATCCCTGCATTCCCTATTAGCCCAGTCGAATGAGGAGTCCATGGTCAAGGGCGGCGAAGTACGGTGAGTAAGGGGCCTTCCATAATTTATGTCACACTTAGGGGGGGGGGGGGGGGGGGAGGGTATATTGAAAAGTGTGACATAGCCCAAAAATCACAGGGGGGGGGGGGGGGGGGGCTGTCCATAGTTATGTGACAGAACACTCGTCACCTTCCAAGACTTTTGAGGCAACTTTAGCTCGCCAATTAAATGTATATGGATACAGTTTTCAGTGGCAGGCTGCATGTTTACACTCTCGATTCTTCAGTGGTCACCTCCCATGAAAAAGAAGCCTTCCCTTCAGTGATGATGATTTCTACCATAACCCTATTCACACATATAGGAAGTGAGGAACTTAATAAAATTCCAGAGGGTTTAAACAAGTACAACTCAACAGCTGCCCAATTCGGTTTAGGTGATGGCTTTATTGGTGTAAACAACTATGTACAATGTTTCGGCAAAGTTAGCCTTTTTCATATTTTAATAAAATTATCAAAAAAAAAGGTAGAGATGTCACACTGATGAAAGAAATAAGGCGTGTAAGTAGGGATATTAAACTATGAATCAAAAAGGAACAATGTGACTATTGTAAGGGGAAGTTAAATGCAACTGTTGTGTAGCGCCTCTAAAACGTTATCCAGCACCAGGGCGCCCCCTACAGTGTATCTGGGGTACTATTGTAATAAACAGTCAATGCTGGCAAACTTGAAATGTAGACTGCTTCTGAGTTATCCACTGATCTAATCCCCACATTATACACAAGATTTGTGACATGGTGGCAACGGTGGGATCTTCTTGAGTGTAAATACATTCCTGGAACAAGTTGGTAATGTATAAACCTACATTGTCATTGAAAACAGAGGAGATACCTCTGAAAGCAAAGTGGTCAAGTGAGGAAGCACATTGTTGTTGTGAACAGATATGAGTAGATGAACTGGAGTGGATAAAGACTGTCTAATATTTTGAAATCACCTATCCAACTGTAGTGCTATACACTAGTAGAATCCTAGTACTGAGTGAAATCTCTCTGTGTGTGTCATTTTGAGTGAAGTTGTAGTGTTAACATCTGAGTTTAAGACTGTACTGTCACTGTCAACATGCCCAAATTTACCCCCCCCTGAGCCTATGACTTTTGATGCCCCTGCTAAATGGCCAGAGTGGAGGGAAAGGTTTGCAAGGTTTAGAATTGCCACAAAACTTCACAAGGATGACGGTGAAATTCAGGTTGCATCACTCATTTATGTGATGGGTAGACAGGCAGAAAATATCTATAAGTCCTTTACGTTTGATCCTCCACCAGCCGCGACCGAAGCTCAGCCTAATCCGCTTGACCCAAAAGATGATTACGATGTAGTGCTCGATAAATTCAACGCATATTTCGTCCCTAAGAGAAATACTATTCATGAGAGGACACGGTTTTACCAGCGGACTCAACAAGCAGGAGAATCCGTTGAGTGTTTTGTGCGTAACCTTCACGAGTTAGCAGAAAATTGTCATTTCGGGGATCGTGAGACCGAAAACATCAGAGACCGTCTAATCAGCGGAATGTCCGACAAGGAGGTGTCATTGAAACTACAGCTGGAACAAGACGAGTTGACGCTCGATAAGGCAGTAGAGATGGCGCGACACTCCGAATTGGTTAAAAAGCAGAACGAGACAAAGGTGGACTTTGTACGTAAACCAAAGCCGAAGAAACCTGCTGGTGGAAGCAGACCACCCAAGAAGGAAAGTGGCGGCCCACCAAAGAAGGTCAGCTCAAAGTGCGGAAAGTGCGGTTACGTGCATAGGACCCAGAAGTGTCCAGCTCAGGGAAAGAAGTGTGTGCTCTGCAAGGATTGGAACCATTTCGCTTCTGTTTGTAAAAATAAACCAGCCGTTGAAGACCTTGAAGTGACTATCAACCAAAATGACGATGACGATGGAGGAGCCAGTGGGTACTTCCTTGGAGCCGTTGACTGCCCCGACAACGACCCAGCTTGGTTTACAGAGCTTGACATCAATGGAAATTTTGTCAAATGGAAACTAGACTCTGGAGCCGACGTCAGCGTTATGTCAGAGGGGACATTCAAGAGGATGAGAAATAAGCCACAACTCAAGTCTGTCAACATTGAGTTGTCAAGTCTGGGTGGTGCAGTCAAGCCTTTGGGACAGTTTGTCGCCAGAACACACTTTAAAGGTACAAAGTATTTCTTTAGAGTGATCGTAGTTCCAAAGTTGATTGACTGCTTGATGAGCCGCAGCGTTGCCTGCCGTATGGGTCTGTTCAAGAAGATAGATCAAGTGGAGGTCTTCCAGGGTTTGGGATGCCTCAAGACAGAGCCTGTCAAGATTATGCTCCACGATGATGCCCAGCCATATGCTCTGACTGTTGCACGACGTGTACCCATTCCCCTGCTCCCAAAGGTTAAAGAGGAACTCGAGAGGCTAGAGGCCAACGATGTAATTCATAAGATTACAAAACCTACGGCATGGTGTGCTCCAATGGTACCTGTGGTGAAGAAGTCAGGTAAAGTGAGGCTTTGTGTAGATTTGAAGAAACTAAACGTAAGTGTTAAACGTGAAAGGTATGTGTTACCGACCTTAGAAGATGCAACATCCAAGCTAAATGGTGCGTCAGTATTCTCCTCTCTGGACGCGACCAGTGGATTCTACCAGATCCCACTTGAGGAGCAGAGCTCTGAGCTGACAACCTTTATAACGCCCTTCGGGAGATACTGTTTCAGACGACTCCCGTTCGGGATAACATCCGCACCTGAAATCTTTATGAGAAAGATGGTTGAGGTCTTAGATGGACTGGAGGGTACATTCGTGTACATGGACGACATTCTCGTCTATGGTAAAGACCGAGAGGAACACAATCGGAGGCTAGACAACGTCATGAAACGTCTTCAGGAATCTGACCTAAAACTGAACAAGGAGAAGTGCGTGATCGGCAAGTCAGAACTCAAGTTCTTAGGACATAAGTTCACCAAAAGTGGTATTGAACCAGACAGCGACAAGGTATCGGCGATAATCGAGATGCCCGAACCAACCTCCGTGCCGCTTTTACGCCAGATCATGGGGATGGTACATTACCTCTGAGCCTACCTCCCAAATCCTCATGACATTACTAAGCCTTTGAACGACCTGCTTCGAAGTGACACTGTGTGGTCATGGGGACAACCTCAGCAGGAGGCCTTTGATAGGATGAAAAAGCTGGTATCATCAGCCCAAGCTCTTGCCTACTACGATGTTTGCAAGCCGACCGTAGTGAGCGCTGATGCGAGTAGCTATGGTCTAGGTGGTGTGCTGCTTCAGGACCACGATGGTCAGCTGAAGCCCATCGCATACTGTTCAAGGACCCTATCATCAGCTGAACAACGGTATGCCCAGATTGAGAAGGAATGTCTCGCTAGTGTTTGGGCCTGTGAGAAGTTTGATCGTTTCCTTTGTGGACTGGAGAACTTTAAGGTCTTAACAGACCACAAGCCCTTGGTGACTCTGATCAAGAGAAGGACTTAGACAGAGCACCCTTGAGATGTCAAGGTTTGTTGATGCGCATGCTCCGCTTTAATGCGAGGGCTGAGTATGCACCTGGAAAGACGATGGTGATATCTGATGCACTTTCACGAAGCCCTAAGTGGGATAATGCAACTGTGACGGACACAGAGGTTGCAATACACGTGGCCATGGTAGAGGAGAGTCTTCCCATGTCCAACCACCGGATGGCAGAGCTTCGGAAGGCAACACACGATGATGATGTCCTCCGAGCCGCAAGTGTGTATGCCCTGGCTGGATGGCCGAAGTATGAACAGGACGTCCCAGACCAGCTGAAACAGCTCTTCAATGTGAGAGGGAGCCTATCAGTTAGTAATGGTCTACTGACTTATGGCAACAGGATCATCGTCCCGGAAAAGATGAGACCCGATATTCTCGACAAGATACACCAAGGCCATCAGGGTATCACAAAATGCCTTGAACGAGCAAAGGAGTCTGTGTGGTGGCCTGGTATCGCCAAGGATGTGAAAGGTATCGTGACCACTTGTGACCATTGTCAAACCTATAGACCGACCCAGAACAAGGAACCACTCATGACGACTACGCTCCCTGATCTACCCTGGCAGAAAATAGGAGTTGACGTGTGTCAGTTTGAGCGTCAAGAGTATCTTGTTATGGTTGACTATCATTCACAGTTGAATTGAGATACTTCATCTATCAACGACTACATCTTCAGCAGTGATAGCCAAGATGAAGGATGTGTTTGCCAGACTGGGATTCCCACAGGAAATAGTCTCAGACAACGGGCCCCAGTTTGCATCTGAACAGTTTAAACAGTCAGTAGTTTAAACTGTTCAGAAATCAGTAAGAAATCATCGACATCTGCAGCTAACTGAGACTGCAGACTCCCAGCCAAGTTCTGCAGTGCAGAGTCCTACAACTCGACCTGACCACTATCAGCCTTCTGTGGTCGCTGCACCTAATCCGGCTACATCAGCTGGTCCACCTACTCCAGCTCTCACAGAAACACCTGTGCTACGCCGGTCTCTGAGGATGATCAGGAGGCCAGAGAGACTGATTGAAGCTTAGTCTTGTCCCCCGACATGGGCTAAGAATAATGCCCGAGACAAGGCGCGAAAGGGAGAAGTCTACTCCTTATTCGCAGGATATGTTTTGTTCATGTTGTGTTGCTACTACAAATATTCTTTTACAGCTGATTAACATTGAGACTCATATAGACATACTAAAGACATTTCAAAGTAGTAGTAAAAGTAAGAGATAAAAAACTCCCTATCTGAAGTAAGACTTATTTGAGAGAAACATAAAGACTCTTGTTTAAGAAAGTTTTGAAAAAAAAGGGAGATGTCGTGTAGCGCCTCTAAAATGTTATCCAGCACCAGGGCGCCCCCTACAGTGTATCTGGGGTAGTATTGTAATAAACAGTCAATGCTGGCGAACTTGAAATGTAGACTGCTTCTGAGTTATCCACTGATCTAATCCCCACATTATACACAAGATTTGTGACAGCAACCAAAGGTAACCCTAGGAAATTTTGGTCCGTAATCAAAGGTATTTTTAATCCAGATGGGGATAGTGATGTTTGCGAGTTGGTTGAAAATGGAACCCGTGTAGATTCAGCAATGGTGCCTGATTTTATAAATAGGTTCTTCACTGAAGTGGGGGAGACCCTGTTCTGTAAAATAAAACAGGGTACCACTAAAATTGAAGATCATATTACATATATTACTCAAAATTCGGAAATTGCAATAATCCAAAATCTGGATATTGTAATAGCTAAAGATATAGTTTTGGTTTTTTTGGGTTTTTTTTAGCAATGTTTATTTCACCACAATTCAGAAATACACAAAGTAACAAGGAATAGGGTAACAATTTTCCAACCCTTGAGGAACATTCTCAACTAGCTATGTTCGATGAATTCACCTGCTCACTCTTTTTGCAGATTTTAGTCCAATTTATCTATTAATTATTTATTTCCCCCCTTTAGCTGGAAGGAAAACAAGTGAAGTTCACAAATGCTTAAATTTAAACAAGGTTGCCAGCCAGAAGCAAAACATCGGTATGGGATATTCAGTTTAAAAGACAAAAAGAATATTGAATATACAGTATGAGGTCATCCAGTAACTTTTCCGAGAATTAGAGAAAAACCTACGTTGATTCCTTAGGGGTGCACACAAAAGAGCATGATGAAGTAGTTTGGGAGTTAATATATGTATGTGATGTACTGGTAACATTTTAAAAATGGAGGAAAATGTGTACAGGACACTGACACGGACAAGGGAAAAAAAAAAAATCAGAGGATGTGCAGAGATAATACAATCAGAGGTTGTGTGAGCAACTTCTCTCCAGTTGCAGTTCACGGGATCACAATGTAGCATGCAGATTTATCAGGAAATCAAATTTGCTTAATTGTCCAAGAAAAGTACAAGTGACCTTTTCCACAATAACTTTCCGCTTAAGTTCCAGTAGAAACTGAGTAAGTTCAAGTCTATTGCCATAGAACAGTCTTTGTCTATGAATAAAGGCTTTTGCATAAAGAACAATAAAATTGATCAACTTGGTTTTACCCAATGCCATACCGGTTTCATATACACCTAATAAAATGTCCTTATGGGATAGGGAGACACTGAGTCCCAAGGCGGCACCGAACCATCTTTCCAGCGAATGCCAGAAACCGGCTACATCTACACAAGTCACGAAGAAGTGCAACAAAGTATCTTCGCTGTGGCAATAGTTGCACACAGAAGAGTCTAATATACGCTTATTTGCCAGATACCTATTACAAGAGATTGTACAGTTCAATATCCTATACTGAAGAGACTGCAGCCTCGTTTCACGAGATGTCCGGTAAGGGAGCATACATATCTGATCCCAATCCCTGTCGTAACAGTGTAGATCAGGAATTAAGCGAGACCATCTCTCCCTGACTTTGGGGATTTTTGCTTTACTATCCATAAGAAGAGTATAGATCGATTTGCTCCTTAGATTCAATACATTCACCGGGTCCTTACCTGGTATCTTCAACAGTAAGGCATTGTTTTCATAAATCTGAGTATTTGGTTCAACATTTCTTATCCATGGCGTGGCCAGTCTGAGGGATAACATATCCAAAAAGGTGAGATTAATACCATATTTACTATTTAGCTCAGTATGTGACATTAACCCAGATGATTTAAAAAGATGTTTCAACTGATAAATACCTCTTCTTTCCAACAGTACCCTTGAGGACTTCATTGCACCTATATCAATAAAGATGTTTTCCCACAAGTATTCGTTCATGCTCTCTATATCATCCCTGGGAGGACTATTGTATACACAAAACCACGTAGTGAGTAGGTCATTATAGAAACAATTTTTTGCCACAGTACTTTTCTTTTTTCTTTTGGCTAGGAAATAGTGGAAAAGCGTAGTTCCTATACCTAGTTCTTCCTTGGCCAAGAAGGACCAATTGTGTCCCTCACCATTAACTAATCTTTTGACCCATTGCACTCTGGAAGCATGTACCATCATTTCTAGATCAAGTAATTTGAGACCACCGTCTTTGATATCAAGGGTAAGAGTATCATAAGCCACCTTCAGGGTGCTCCCACACCACAGGAAATTTCTGACAATATCTTTAAACATCTTAAAAACCACTTTCGGTACAAAGGTAACCGAACAAGGAAAGAGCAACAGGGGAATCATGAGCGA
Organism: Alentia gelatinosa; assembly: GCA_950022655.1. NCBI lineage: Eukaryota > Metazoa > Annelida > Polychaeta > Phyllodocida > Polynoidae > Alentia > Alentia gelatinosa. The sequence continues at coordinate 23,335,723 of OX465592.1, forward strand.
ATTGATGACACATACTTTTCCTTTAACAGAAAGACTTCTGTGAGCCCAATTCTTGGCCAATGCAGAACATTGGTCCAATTTTGGAGAGTAGTTCCACTTAAGATGTTCTTCAATTGACATGTTCCTAGCAAAGTGTACCCCTAGTATTTTCAAAACCGGCACTTTTTTGAATTTACATTTAATTTTACCTTTATTTCTTGGATTGAAGACTAGTAGTTTTGATTTTGCGTTGTTTAAAGTGAGACCAGAGAAGGTTCCAAACATATCTAGAGTCAATAAAACTCTGTCGAGTGACCTTTGATTTTTTATGAACAGAGTCACATCATCGGCAAACATTGTAGTTTTGATATCTCCCCATTTTGTTGAGAAGCCCTCAATGGCAGCATCACACCTGATCATAATTGCCAATACCTCTACCGTTAAAATGAATAAATAAGGTGATACACAGCAACCTTGTCTATCCCCTCTCTCCGTTTTAAACCAATCTGTGGAGATAACATTGTTAATAACACAGCATTCCTGATTTTTGTAAATCAGACCGATCCACTCAATGAAGTGTTCACCCAGGCCAAACAGTTGTAAGCTCCTACACAGAGCTGGCCAGGTGACAGAGTCAAAAGCCTTTCTAAAGTCAAGAGAAACAATACCCCCTTCATCCCATTCCTCTTCATCCCTGAGAAGTGCATCCTGGATCTTTCTAAGATTTGTTCCCAGAAATCTACCCCTAATAAAAGCAGTTTGATCATGGTGAATTAGTTTGCTCATTACCGTGCGTAGCCTAATCGCCAAGGCCTTTGTTAGAATCTTATAATCATAGTTTAGGAGAGTAATAGGTCTCCAGTTATCCAAATTCTGTTTAGATTCTTGGGACTTAGGAATAAGTGTGATGATGCCTCTCTTTTGTTCATTCCCCAATTCACCTTTCCGAAAGGAGAAGAGTAAAGACTGATAGAGTGGCTCTCTTAAAAACTCCCGAAAATTCTTATATACCGCAGTGGTCAAGCCATCTGAGCCTGGAGACTTATTAACCTTAAAGCCCCGGCTCCATCAGAGAAACGCGATTGTCGCACACCTTTTATAGGCCCATCGGCGGTGTTTTATTACCTCAGCTGCGATAAATCCATCGCAGGAAAAGCCAGGGTATGTCACACTGGTGCGATGGAATAGTCGCAATGAACGATCAGAAATACATGCACATTATATACATATATTTGAATGTTTATATATATTAAGATATTATTATATTTAGGAAAGGAAAAAGAAATAATTGACACAGGCTTACACCTACAGTCACAGCCTTCCGTTTTCACAGCTTGTTTTGCTATCACACCTTCCGAGACATGGTGCTGTCATACCAGTATGTGCTAATCATTCACAGCAGGGTACACCATGTACTAGTGGTATGGACTCCCTTGCTCAAATACAACAGGCTTTTGAACATACTAACTATAGAAAGCATGCCATGCCTGTGTGACGGATCCGTCGCATATCATGAACATCTCATGATGTGCGATGCGACGGATTCGTCGCATCGCACACGTGCGCAAGTCCGGCCACACTGAGGAGATTGTGTGTGGTGCGACGGGCGGCGCCGTTTTTTATGACCCTGGGCCGGCGTTTATGACTTTTTATGGACTTGCGACGAATCGGTCTCTCTGATGGAGCAGGACCTTAAGTTCCTTGAGAGCCATTGTGAGCTCCAGTGCCGAAAGCGGCCTGTTTAAATTCTCTAATTCAAAGGATTCCAACACAGGAATCTTTTGCCCAACTACCCATAGTGTTCCATAGAGTCAGGCGGGGAGGAGAGCGAAACCCCCTTCTGAGCCCTGTAAAGATTTTCATAGTAGTCATGAATAACCTTTCTTACTTCCGTAGGGTCATTTATAGGTCTTCCAGCAGTGTCTGTAAGCTGTGAGATGAGCTTGTTATTATAGTTTTTCTTTTCTAGATTGAGAAAATATTTTGTTGGTCTTTCCCCCATACCATGCCATCTTACTTTAGTTCGGAGCATGACGCTTAGAGCCTCCTTCCTTTCAGTGTCCTCCAGATCCCTTTTTAAGGAATTAATCTCTTCACCAAAAGACTTCCCGGGAAGGTCCCTGGAATCCTCCAACCTCTGAAGGAGTTCTAGTCTGTCCTGTAGACCTTTTTTATACCTTATGTCCCGCCTCTTCTTATTTGTACCAAAGGTTATCGAGAATCTCTTCATCTTATATTTCAAGAATTCCCACTTTTTGTCAGGCTCTAGGGAGGTCTCTTGCTGAATAACATCCTGAATGGTTTGTTTCATACCGTTTCTGTATTCTTCAATAGTCAATAAAAAATCATTATGCTTCCAGAACCCAGAGCCCCTCTTCTGTTTATCTAAAGCAAGAGTTAACTTAACCGGGCAGTGATCCGACATGAATGATAGACCAATAGTGGCCGAAGCAACTCTTTTCTTAAAAGATTCAGACACAAGCCAATAATCTAATCTAGAAGCCTGCTTGTTACGATGGAAAGTAAAACGTCTAGTATCCTGGTTCCGCTCTCTCCAGACATCCGAGAGCTCAAAAGCCTCGATAATAGAAATTAATTTCTCCTGGTATCTGAAACACTTATATATGGGGAAACGTTATTTTTCCGGTCCTTGACTGGATCCAGGGATAAGTTCAGATCCCCACCAATTAAGATGGGCAGATCATTTAATTCAGAAAGATGCTTAAAAATAACATTTATGTTTTCTATCTGGCTGTTCTCATGAGTTGATGTAGGAGCATAGATATTTACCAGAATCATCTCTTCTTCCTCTAGTTTCATATGGGCTATAATGAAACGCCCTTGAGGGTCTATAATAGAGCGAACCAATTGGAAACTATTGTTGAAAAGGATGGCCACACCTCTTGAGTTGGTAGTCCCATGAGCCGCAATTATCTTGTTCCCCCATTCGCTTTCCCACAAATGAAAAGTGGAACAATCACTGTGCATTTCCTGAAGCAAACACAGGTCATAATTGTCTCTAACATTCTTAAAAACAGCCCTTCTTTTGACTCTGTCACCTAGCCCATTAACATTTATAGAACCTAATCTGACCCCAAAAATGATTCCTTATGATTTCTATTTTGAATGGTTTCGTGTTGACCTAGGATGAAAGCAAGGCTATCTCTTGAAGCATATGTAAGTAGGGTCAGGTTACCACTGAAAACAGCACTCAAACATATATCCCCGAAAGCGGGGCCACAAGAAACTAAGGATGTAAAACACAGAACAGTAAAACATACATCATCACAACACTGTACATCATTAAGACTTCGAACCACAAAATCACAAACCACCTGATGGTGAACCATCTCAATCTTAGTTTTGGGGAGAAGCAGCATTATAGCTGCCACAACCATTACTTCCTTTGATACAAATGTGGCCCAGGAAAGCCAAACCCAAGTCTCATACACTCACTAAAATGGGGTGAGTGTGAGATGATTGAGAACCCAAAAAGAAAAACAAAGAACAAGAAGTCACAAGATTCCATTGAGAATTGTAAGGGCTGTAAGGAGGGAAGCATATTTCCCCACCCCCGTCTCATTCATCAACAAAACGGGGGAAGGACAACGCTGCTCGTCTGGCAAGTTCTACAACATGTCAGACAAGGATAGTAGGGAGGAGGAGAGGGGAGGGGGTGCAGCAATTAATATCAGTCTGTGTTAACCATTCTCATTGGAAAATAGCATAAGATTCATTAACATTTCTTAAACTTAACTTAAAGCATTTAGCAGCATATGACAAATCTTAATTTCAACAACAACAATTTAGTGCAAACAACAGGGAGGCCTGCTGGGGGGGCTCAATCTAGTAAAAGGCATCGGTGGCGAAGGTTTAGTATGTACACGGTGCAAAAACGGGACATAAACTCTCAGGCCTAACAGAGGAAGAGGACCGGGGGCCGTCATTAAAAGTATGTAATTTGTACCAACTGTGGGGTTTCATGCAAAACTGATAAATCACCATCTTTAAACGCTTCATACAAGGCTCATCTGATGAACTATAATTTCTCTATATAATCGTCCAGGGTGTCACCCCAATACTTGAGAAGACTCGGGTTAGGATGGATACCATCATGAAGGAGCTTGTAGTTTGTCGATGTTTTGTTGTTTCTTCTACGATGAACAGTTCTAGCCAACCAAGGGGTTGGGAGAAGAGACGCCTTGTTCACCCCGACAATGTGTTGATTGATTCGTACCATCGTGCTGTCAATGATTTCCTGTTCTCTGTAGACATCTTGGGGAAGAAGTTTTGCGCAACGAGCCTAGTCTATACCAACAATCGGACCAAAAACCAGCCTTGTATCCCCACACATGGCCATCCACTGGTCCCTGATTTCGTCCACGATCCCCGAGACGTAGTGAACGAGTTCATCCTCTTCATCGAAGCAAAGTCTGACCGTGAAAGTCCCATTCCCCCCACTGTTTTCATAGTTAAAGAGCAAATAAAGAACATGGACACTAACAAGTCCAGTGGAATAGATCATGAATATCTTATTAGTGGAATTCACAGACCTCATTAACTTATCTATTGCAACTTCGTATTTTCCGAAACAATGGCAACAAGCAACCGTGATCCCGATACCTAAATCAGGCAACTTGAACGAAATAGGTAATTGGAGACCCATATCTTTAATAAAGCTGCCCAGTAAAATTTTAGAACGAATTCTGCATAAAGTCATTTATGATCTCCTTATAAACGCTAACATTCTGGACGCAAATCAATACGGATTTCGGCCTAATAGAGGCACCCCCGATGCCCTTTTTATATTCATAAACGATCTATATGCATATCGAAATGAGGAAACATACACTATAGCTATTTTTATCGACTTTAAAAAAGCGTTTGATAGTATACATCACAAGCTCCTCATAACTAAATTAAACCATATTATTAAAATCCCAAAAAAGTTGGTTGAATGGATTCAAAGCTATCTCTCGTCTAGGGAGCAAAAGGTCTTCATAAATCACCTATCGTCGTCTTTTGCCCAGTTAAAGTTCGGAGTGCCACAAGGCTCGGTACTAAGAGAAAACGTGGTTACTGAGCCCGTACGGGTGGCCGTTCGAGGTCATTTGATGAAAAAATACGGCCCGACGCCGTAGGCGGGAGGGCCGTATTTTTTCATCAAATGACCGAGAACGGCACCCGTACGGGCTCAGTTACTACGTTTTCTTATTATTACATGCCTACGAACCCTAGGGTCTTCTAAAAAATAAACATTTACGATACTTACATTCGGCGAATACGACGGCACCGCACTCACCGATAGTAACTTGGCATATGTACGTCCTTACGTGAACCCACTACGCCTCTATCTAAATTATATGATAGACTCGCTCTGATTCGTCAATGACATCCAAATTTCAAACTTTCGACCAATCATATCGCGTCTTACATATTAACTTCATATTCACTCTCCAACGTATCTTTTGATTCTAGTTATATATATATAGGCAACAACTCGGCCGAGATTGCATCATAAGTTATCTACACTTATGTCGTACTCTTAGCTAACGTTATTTTCAAAGACTCGGCTGGAGATTGAAATTCTGATTTTAAGCGGGTCAACCCGCGGTCAGCGGTCAGCGGTTTGACGAGAAGCAGAACTGCGCCATTAGTGGCCTAACTCGCAACATGGATTTATTGTACCTTGGAACCGACAAGTATCAAGTTAAGTATTATTTGCAATTTCAAGTTTAATTTCAACTATACTTTAAGTGTTAACTCTTATAGATCACAATTTCATTACGATTGAGGCAAAAGAACAAGTAGATTCAACATATTTATAACTTTTATTTACATCAAATTTCACAGTGTCAAATTTCACACGTGGTGAATCGCCATTTTATCAACCATACTTGATGAAGTTGTCATTATATCGCAGCGCTAGATAATCATTCTTAATATTCACATTTTGATATTTATATTGATGTTTGTGGCATTGAAAGATGCTCCCGATAGTAAACCTTTTATTAATTCCTGAGTGGAATAGTTTGTTTTTTTAGTCATTTGTAGTGTACTGTTTTCTGGATGACTGGATTGGACAGCGATAGGCATAGATATTTCTTCGTCGTCTAGATCTTTCACGAATTCTTGAGTTAGATGATTTTCCTGTGGAAGATACAAATAAAATATATTCATCAGAAAAGTTTGATTTTTTATATATTATTGTCTTAAACCTATTTCATATGTTTTAAAATGTATTTTTTCTAACTTACATCTTCAGGATCAGAGATGTCCATGTTGAACTTCGGAGACGATCTAGACGTGCTCACAGCTGAACGTGACACTGTGGAGTGGCCGTTGTCGACAGCTCTCTTCTTCCTAACGGCATCAACCTTGAAGTGGAATAAATATTAAAGAAATTTATACACATATCTAAATGTAACGGACTCCTGAAAAATAATAACTCAGTTATTATACATACTTCACAGGAAATAATACAGAAATTACCTCATCGATTGCTGGTCTCCCTTCTGCTGCTGGCAGTGACCGTTTACTAGGTCCGGATTGAGATGTCATCGAATACGGCAGGCCCTGAACCTGGAATTGTGTATATACAAATTAAGTATTCAGTATATGGAATGCAACAAACCTGGAATAGACCTCACTGTGTTGGATTTTTTTATTTTAATCAAGGAGCAAGTAAAACGGAGTAATGAACTGCACTGTGAAAGGATTTTTTTTTTTTTTTTCACCCCGGATTACAGTATTTTATGCATGGATTTATTATTTGATTTTTTACCTGAGGAGCCTCGATTTCTGACTGTAGTCGACGCATCTGAGTTGTTGCAGGTAGGGAATTGAATGTATTTTGACCCTTGTTTAAGATATCGTACATACACTTCTGTTGTTTCAAACTTGCGGTTGCGTAGCTTTGTAGAGACTGTATATTTTTGTGTCCTGAAAGCTGGGCCACAATATTTGGGGGGACGCCAGCATGAATTAATCGGGTACAAGAGGTTTTTCTCACAGAATGGTTAGTGATTTTTTTTCCTACTATCCCTGCCTTTATCGCTGCATTCTTCATGATCTTACTCAATTCGTTCTTTCCCATGTTTTGCCGTGAATACCACATCTGGGAGAAAGGAGAACGCTTGTGATTTACGGAAAGATAAAAAGGATATCCTTTTGTCATTGTGTCCGCAGGTCTATGGCTTGCGTACATCCGAAGTAATCGCACAGGGCACCTTTCTGGGTTTTCGGGATTTGGCCACATTTTTGGCACGAATGCTCTGGAATTGCCTCCATCACCCTGACGGGTTTTTGTTGTGCGTTCTGTATACGAAATAAACTCGTTCCCATCACTGTCTCGATCAATGGACAAGTCGCCCCAACATAGTTGTTTGGCCTCCTGCCGACCACGCATTCCCAGGGTCTTTGTAGTGACAAACCACAGGGCGTTGCGTAATCCCGTAGGTGTTGAACAATCAAATGCACCACATTCCCAGAGAGCGAGTTCGTCCTCCTCCGTAAGTGGATCACACTGTCACAATATAACAAAAATCAAAATTAAATGAGTTATTATTAAAGATAATACATTTATCATGAATTATTTTAATTTTATCACAGATAATAAATCAAATTGTCATTGTTAGGTCTATTTTACATACCTTATTTGGGTGGTTTCCGTGGCCATCTGCTTTCAATTCTTTTTTTTTACTTGATAGTACCTCTCTCGCCGACCTGAATATGTCCGATGTAGTTATATTGCACTTGTATTTCTTCAAGTCCAGATAGCGTTTCACACTACCGTAAATTCCGCTTAATGACTCGGGTTCAAAATTTGTCCCATCCTTTCGTTTTACACTTATAAAATATCCACCAAGTAGAACGTTCAGTCTTACTGGTTCAATCTCCGAAATTTCATCATATTCCCCATTTTCCTGGCAGTAACTTTTAAATCCGGCCACATCTCGACTTGTTTTTTTCCGTGTTTCGCAGCTTTTGCGGCTGTCTATGTATTCGAGAAGTGTTTCTTCCGATAATATTTCATTATTTACGGTTATTTCCTCCTCTTCTGGGATTTCTGGAACCGCTATAATATCCGACACGTCCATTGTGCAGCGGCTATGGACGACGGGTGGAGAAAAGACGTTCCTTGACAACGTTGCCGTAGTTTTAGTGATCTCGCGCTATCGTAGCGTAGCAACTTTTACTTTCGTATTTAAATTCATACCATTATATTAATGTAATAGTGGTTATGTATATTATTTTTATATTTATACGCAACTGTAATATAAATTATTTTATCTTTTTTTACCGTGAATCATGGTTTATAATAATCTATCGCCTTTGTTTACATTTCTCAAGCTGTCACTTCCGGTTATCGGTACGTCTTCACTTCGATGTCAGTAAGTAAGCTCAATTTCAATTTATTTAGGTAATTGCGTATATCTAGGTGTGTATTTACGGTAAATTTTGCATTTCAGATCTCTCACTTTATTCATTTTAGTACTGTGTTACGGTGTCCGTATCTCCTGTATAGTTACGAGCGTCAAATTGTGCAGTGGGGGCCGCCATTTTTTTTTTCTAACGTTGACAAACCTCTTCTCCTCTCGCGTTATCACGTTTGCTTTCGTTAGTTAGCCAAACGTCACTCACAGTTAGACGTATTCGGTTGACACCGCGCCCGAACACTATTTATACCATACCCTTAGCAGCGGTTAGTATTTACACACATTCGCTCATAGGTATGTAATAATATACACCTATGCCTCAAAATACTCAAAATACCACCCTCTGCTATGCAAGTGGTAGTTGAGCCGTACCACCATACAGTGCCGGTATGGCGCCATACCACCATACTTTGAAAGCTCGATCTCATTGGTTAAGACAGAAATATGTAAATAAATAATAAACAACCAAAATTCGGATAAAAGAATCAAACAGGAAATTAATAAATGATTTTATGAGAATATTAATACCAAAGAAAACAATTTTCAAACAGTTTGGATTTAATTTACGAAATCGCAGCTATGAACATCGTGCGTGGTGTGTAGCAGAAAATTACTTCCGCCCGCCCAGGCGTCTTTGATTATCACTTCGACATCGACTTATTTTGGTAAGTTATTGAATAATTATGAATATTTAGAGGTGTATAGTACAAGTGAAACTTGTTAACCTAATTGGGACAGCTCCTCGTACCTTGTTACTCTCGGTAAAATTATGGCATTCGCTCTACGAGCTCATGCAATAATTTTACCGAGAGTAACGCGGTACGAGGAGCCGTCCCAATTATTATTCATACTCTTTGTTAATGACCTAGACAACTGTATAAAGAACTGTAACTATTTTCAATATACTGATGACTTAGTAGTCTATACCACGCACAAGAACCCAGTATCAGCTTTTAATGCCCTGCAACTAGATCTAAATAGATTTGCAACTTGGTGCAAGCTAAACTGCCTAACAGTAAACACTTCTAAGACTAAGTTCATGTGGTTCTCCACTGTGGTTAGATTGAAGCACTGTCCTGTTGATCAGCTCAAGATGAATGAGTCCAACATTACAATTACCTAGGTATAGATATTGATTCATGTTTAACGTGGACGCACCATACGAGGAATGTTATAAAGAATGTAAGCTCAAAACTGTTCAAATTTGGTAAACTTAAGGGTAGACTGACTAAAGAAGTGGCCACACTGGTTTACGTTACCAATATTCTACCTCTAATGGAGTATTGCGGATTCATATACGGTAGTTTTCACAAGGGAGAGTTATCCAATATCGAAAAACTCCATAATAGGGGTATGCGCATTGCACTGTCTGTATCGATCCGGAAGCATTCAATAAATGAATTACATGAGTTAATGGGAATCTCCCCTCTTTGGAGGAGACGAAACAAGCAATTGGCATCCATAATGTATAAGAATCATCTAAATCAAAACTGGCTTGAAACTGCGCGAAGACAAACTAGACTAACTGATAAAATTGTCTTTGAAATCTATCACACCAAGAGCAATCTTGTTCTCAACGGTCCATATCTCAGAGGTGCGAGGTTATGGAATGCCCTCCCCAAGGACATACAAAATGCTGTAAATATGGATGACTTCAAAACAATGGTATTAGATTATATATAATATCTGAATTGTATGTATTTGTGGTTCAAACTGTAAGTGAATGTTCCTCACATCTCATCCCATCTCTGGAATGGTAAAGAAATTTCACTCTCTCTATATAAGATCTATTGTATCCCCTGTATTGCTGTATGGAAGTTGTATCTGAAAAACTTGTACCCCAACGAGAGATACAATAAAGAAACTAAAAAAAAAAAGGAACCCCACCAGTTTGTCTATTGGAAATATATACTCAGGAAGGGATTATCCCCAAATGCACCACCTGCCAACTTTTATACAGTGCCCATCTCATGGGTATAGGTTGAACTCATAAATGTGTTTCATTATATTCTAGGAGGAGGAAGATCTGGAGTACCACCAGAGAAGACTAGTGTAGACTAGATTTATGCTTGATCAAAAGTTCAGCACTATCGTACATATGATTGGTTGGTCTAAAATGACAAATACTACAGTAAAGTATGGTGAAGTATCAATAGCTTTTCAGTGATCTAGAAAATCGGGAGTTTTGTCTCATGTAAAAAGTTCAAAAGCTGATACCCGCGAATAAGAAAAGATGTCATTCGTCATAATCGGGGACTCTCGTACTAGGGGACTTCTGGATACCATCAGAACCTCTATTGCTGAACTTTACGATTGTATCACCATCCCAGGAGCTAGGACCGAAAGAGTGTCTATGGATCTATACGACTACCTATGCAATCACAGGGAAGTGAAAACCGTATATTTGATCTCAGGTATTAATGATATTACCGCCATCAACCCTGAAAACGGGCTGGTTACAGCATCATACCATATTAGGAAAGGATCTATTGTTGGTAAAATTATCGCGAGTTACCAACATATCATTTCTAAGATCGAGGAAGTCGCAGAAGATATAAAAGTTATTTTCTGCAGTGTCTACAGTGTGTCTATCACGGATGCAAATAAGGGCAGAGTGTACGATGAAGTGGAAAACGACCAGCGACAAGTCTACGCTGCAACTGTCGAACTCAACAGGGAAATAGAAAGCCTAAATCGCTCAGGAAATCTCATAACAGCACGTATAGACCACCCTATACAACCGAAGTGTAGAGGGGGATCGAGACTACCCAAGTACGAAAAGCTCGCAGACGGTGTTCATCCAAGTAAACCCACTCAGGAGGAGGTCACCAAGGAGATAGTTAAAGCCTATCGTAAGAACAAAAGCAACGGCCATCACATATAGTGGGATGTAACGAGTTCCATACAGGGCTCAACACATGGCAGTCTGTGTAATTGACATCGGAACGGGAAAACTATAAGATATTGCCTGGTGTGATTAGTGTCATACAGGGCTTTGAGCATCCAAGTCAATATATGTAATGTATTCTAATTTGATTATTTAGAGATTCCGTGCATTGCAATGTTATGAAGGTAAACCTGGGTAATGAATCTTAAGAAATGAATTAAATAAGATTGCAGTTTATATGTATAAGCAATACTATATATTATATGGTATATTCATAAGATTTATTACAGTCAATGGCTTGATCAGACGAGTTCCATACAGGGCTCTGATCATTCAAGTCAATACGTGGAACATATTCTAATTCTCTTATTTAAAGGCTCTAGTGTGTACTTACAAGCTTGACTATATATTACAGTGTATTCATAAGACATATCACATTTAGCATCCCATCTCTTGCCTTGGTTGATGCACAGTGTTGTTTCACATGGATTGAAGTTGGTGCTATAGGGCACAAGTCTGACACCCAGATCTTCAATGACTGAACAGCCTGAAGTGATGGAGGAGGACTGATGTGCAGGGTCCTGCAACTACTGCTGGTGCTGGTGCTGTTGTGTCTTGCTTAAACCACAGCCATGGTTGTCGTGAATCAGGATCATCTACTGGGGATGTCAGTCTTGCTGCTGCAGCTGCCCCTATCTCCCAGTTGTTGTTGACCTGACACTCATGTAGCACTGCCACCATATGCCACTCTGCCTCATGACAATGCTGTTCCTGCAGGCTGACGAGCTTACCGGCAATGTACCCAGAGAACTTTCTTTTTTTAGAATTTTATTCATTTTCATTTTTTGTTGTACTCTCCAGTGGAGGAACTACCACCTGGGGCTTGTTTGCTTACTTCATGAATGTCTGGAGCAGATTTATCAGGACAATTTGGTCAGCCCCCATACCTGTTGGTGTCACTGATGTTGATTTGACTCCTCTCGTCAGATGAAGGGGTAGGCGACGGCAGCCATGGCAGACTGGCACTGGAAGATGCAGTTAAACTGGCACTGGCCCTGGCAGATGGTTTGAAGGGAGAAATAGTCTGACTGGTAAGCTCTGTGATGTGATCCAACTGGATTTGGAGCCGGGTCCAGATCCATCTCTTGGTCACTGTCAGCATGTCCACACCCTGGCCTGACTTCCAACAATTCTCCACAGTTTGCCGAGCTTGATATGCAGGCTGTTGTACCACATCTTCAGCTCCTGGGGTTTCCATACCAAGTACAGTTATGGATTCTGCTGCAGAAACTGAGTCTATTTCGGGTAAGTTTGTGCAAACGTGTGCTGTCAGGCAGCAACAGAGGTGAGGAGGAGCATCTTCAGCTTCAGATGATTCTTGCTCTGGCTCAGCATCTGCTCCTGCATCAGGATCTTCAACTTCCGATTCCTGCTGTGGTTCTGTAATGGTAGAAATTGCGACAGTAGTCTCTGGTATATCTGGTGCAGACCCAGCAAACTATGATGGTGACCTACCGTGACTGCAAGCATTGTGGCGGGCGGGTATAAATGACACACATAGACAATAGTCCATGATTTTTTTTGAGAGGCGGCTGTAAACCAAAAGAGGTTACACGAGGTTAAAATAAACATCTAATAGAGGAATCCGTTCCAAGCAATGGTGCCCGCTTACGCGGGGTGTCCGTTAGGCTGGGTTCTACTGTATATCCAAGTTGGTGTAATTACACATTTATGTCTCAGGACGAAACACGGATTTTATATTCATTTACGCTTGGTGTGTAAATACATTTAAAGGCCACCTTTCTGTGCATTCAATACCATTTACATGTAATATTCTTGCAGCGTATACAGCGCCATGGACATTGCAGTCCTGAATTAAAATTCTCTGTCCAAGACAACGTCAACTTTGCCTTTTTTATGTTTACTATAGTAGTTCATTAGATAGCCCCTTTCTGTGGAACTTAAATACACTTGAACACAATCATGAACTGTTATTTGATGTGTTTGGATTCTAAACTCAGGCAGTTGAAGAAATGGGTATTTGCCTGGGTGCAAGTAGGTTACAGAAAACGATCCATATATTTAACTGAATATAACCCAAACCTTTCTATTGTTATTCATTAATAATTTCATGCTCATTCATCAATGATGAACATACTATCTACTCCTAGATTTTACAACGAGCTCAATGTCTATGTGACCACGTAGGCAGAATAGGCTATATATGAGCGTGTGAGCCACGCTCACAAAAACCGTCAGTGCTGCCGTCAGTGCTGCCACCTATGTATATCATGTATAACTATGTTAGTACTACAACCTATAGGCAGAGGAGGTGTGAAACGCAGCGCCCCCTATTGTTTTGAGCGATAATTCAGAACCAAAACAAAGCACCACGAATGCTCTGACAGGCTGCTATGTAACTCACACAGAATCAGTTATACAGAGTGTTTTAGAGTGTTTTGAGATGAGGATTCGCCACCAAAAGGTCCATATTACTTTGTTTTATTGTTCTAATGCCTGTTTTAGGAGTGTCATTATTTAGAAAATATGTAAATCGACCTGGACTTAAATGACAGCTGATGCAGATTCCTATACGAAAATATTGCAAAAATGGGCTAATTAAGAACAGCTACTACATACAATCTGTTAGAGCTCTATCAAAAATCTTTTCAGATATTGATAGAGTGGCTTCTAATTTATTCCAAACCACAATAGAGCTCAATAGAGCTCCACATGTTATGGTTGTTTTGTGTTGTGGAATACAGCCTTATTTCTCACAAATTCCAATGTTCAACCTACGACAGGAAACCTTAACCATAGCACAGGTATATGATATGTGTATCACTAAATAGGCCCATTTCTTAGGTTTCTAACTATGTTTTGTTTATCAAAATCGGCCTATTATTCATGACACAAGAGCTATTTGCATTTTGCATGTTTTAGTGTGGGCTCTTCTCAGAGCTCCTTCCCTCTTGCTGGCATGTTTGAAAGTGGCGCTGTGAGGCAGCTGCGATCGTATATATATGAACCAAGTTGCTATAGGGGGCGCTGCGCTTCACACCTCCTCTGACCTATAGGGAGCCAAAGTGAACCCGATGCAACCACAGATAGCCGGTCAAAAATACTATTTCCGGGTATAGGCACTCAGTACTTTGCACTCTCCCAGCAGAGATCTTGCGCTCTACTTCCTGTGGCCGCTTATATCTCTGCCCCAACCTGTCTGTTTGGGCTCAAATCTGGCCCCTACGCCAGTTTTTGAAATATCCTAAATTCTTAGTGCTTTGGGGAATATTTTGTGGTTTACATGTAAATAGATATGCATCTCTTTATATGGTAAATGATTTACACTCATTTCTGTTATTTGTTATATCAAATCAGGCATAGTCTTAGGGATTACTTTCTTCATTGGAAGGCACCTCATGTGTTACAGGGTTTTGTTTATCAACATAACACATGTGCTCACTCGAAGGGGCAGTCTAATCAACAGTAGATTCACATCATAAAGTGGTTTAGAGATGAAAAACAAACAGCTGGATTGTCTGTTAACCCCATTTAACAATTCAAATATTTCCTAACTAATGATATGTCAGTTGCTTGACTTGTATAACTTTTGACAGGTGCCTTGTTTTGAATCTGAGATCTTTGCTGGTCTCCCCTGTCTTGAGTGGAAACCCAGGGAACAGGCTTTGGGTTGGGGCAGAGATTAAGCCAGCGCTAGCGCCACGAAAGATCTGGGGGGAGAGTGAGTACTTTGACTATGTAGGTTCCAGATTATATGTGTCATTCATCAATCTTTTAGATCCAAATTTTTAATAAACTTAACAACTGTCATCGTAGTTTCGAAACAGAGTTATTCAGAGACGATAGTAGTAAACTACACTTCAAAAGTCACAAAAGAGACCAAAAACGAAAGTCTAGCCTCAAAGCCCCATAGGTTTAGCACTAAGCCTCTTTCTTACTGGCCACCGGAAATAGTGTTTTGTAGGTGGGTATCTGTGGTTTCAGCGGGTTCACTTTGGCTCCCTATGGAGAAAGGAAGAAACCAGGGGCACTAGACTCTAGTACAGTCTGTTGTCGCCAGGGCCAGGGTGCACAGGCTCAAACTCAGACTGTTATGCGCTGCCATTTTAAGGCAGGAACTCCTACCTTCGCTAGTACTAACCTGTCCTGATTGATTTGCCTGTAACCAGTATGTTACTCTTCAAGCAGAGGTCCTAGAGTAGCTTTTACTGGGCATGTACCAAATAAATCAGCTTGGAGAGTTACAATGATTCCCAGAATGGTGCTAGGCTCTATCAGGGCGTTTTTCAGTCTGCCTTTATAATGCAGAGAAACTTGATACAAAACATTCATTATCAAACATATTGATAATGATTATTTTATTCAAAGATACACAAAAGAAAATAGTAACATTGAAGTGTGGTGTGCCCTGGCGACAACAGGGACCCGTTTCAATAGTCTGTAGGACGTCCGTTATTGGCTCTAGTGACACAATAGCGGCACTTTGCATTTCAGTACTTAAGGGACAAACGATTCTGCGACATAGGATAACAGACAGGCGCAAATAGCGGCTTGTCCCATTTCATAAGACCGATGTCCAGTCACTATTGGTGTCACTGTTGTGTCCCAAATAGTGAGAGGGTATACCCTCTCGCTTCTATTTTCACAAATGCCTAACTTTACTTCCTGTAGGGATGAAGCTGCAAAACTTAACCCCAGTTAGGGACACATACAACTTATAAACATGCCAAATATGAAGGAGATCGGCCCATGCAATCCAACGATATTCGCATTTGAATTTTGTCATAGCAAATGTTGCTCTGATGGCCAGTGTAGGATTATTCAATGTCTGTCCCTAATTTATGCAGTGACCTTCACCTTGATGGCACTTGTTCCCAGTAGGACATGAGTATGAGAGATGGGGTACCCCACATGTGTTGTCCCAAACTAGGGACACATCCACAACAGTGAAAAGACACACCTCCCCTACAGTGACATGCCTTCTGAAACGAGACCGAAGATTTTCTGCATTTTCTGCATTCTCCAATCTTTTAGATCCATATTTTTGATAAACTTAACAAATGTCATCGTAGCTTCGAGACAGAGTTATTCAGAGATGATAGTGTAGGGGTCAGGGCAGTCGAGCAGCGTTGTTTCACTTTAGAACTAGGTGGCGCGAGAGCCGATCCTTGCTGTGCGGTATGGCCGGCGGACCCGCAGTATGTAAATGCTGCGGGTTCACCCGCATTACGTAACTCGGCCGCTATATAAGGTCGAGTCCACAGCGGGTTGATAGGACTTCTCACGGTGCCTCTTTACGGAGTGAACGTCTGAAACCTCACGAGTTGGTTAGGTTGTGTTGAAACACCTTTCAACGTTGAAGAGACCAGTATCTCTTCCCGCGCTAGTTGGTGCCCCGTAGCATCAACGAATTGTGTATTACTTTCAGTAATAAAGGAACGGTAAACTGAAACTGTCCGGAGTCTGGTTTTCTATTCGCGGTTAAGTGGTAGTTGGTAGATCTCGGATCTCCCTCCCTTCTCCAGTGGGTAAAGCCGAACCCACCTGTATTGGCACGGAAAGTACAGGGTAGCGACCAGTCTCGGAACCTCTGGTCGGCTGACGATCGCGGAGAGTGGTAACACACTTTCAGCGACTAGAGGGTAACCGCTACATTGGTGCCGTGACCAGGATCTTTGGCTGCTTGCACAGCCGAAGATCACTGGAGAGGTAGGATGGCGGAGAAGCCGGGTGTAAAAACCCGGTCAAAGATCACCGAGCAGAGCCCTGCCGCAGAAGGCGTAGCCAGCCCGGAGAAGACACAAGATGTCCGTACTCCAGTGGCAGCTGCTAGCCAGTCGCGGAAGAAGGCTGCGAGGAACGTGGCTGAGCAACTAAGCTCAACCGTGCTCCACATGGGGACCCCTAGAGCGGACTCCATGGAAGAAAAGGACCTGGAAGGAGTAAGCCGAATAGGCGATTCCGAAGAGGGTCCTGAACATGGGGAAACCCCACTAAACCGGCCTAAGATCGATTCTCGGATCGATCATGAAGCCGAGCAACGTCAAGCGAAGCAGCGTCTACTCGAAGAGCAAGATACTGCTAAGTTGATGTTGCAAGATGTGTATTCTCGGGCCAAGGTAGCCGCTGAGTCACTGCGAGTGCAGAAAGAACAGCTTGCTTTGGCCGAGGATCAAGAAAAGGCGGTAATGGCGCGCACACAGCGCGCAGAGGCAGACTATGCTTTAAAGTATAGGACTCCACCGCCAGGTTGGCAGAGTGTGACCAAGGATCATGTATACTCCCCACAAGGGAATGCAACGGGTCCTCGTGTGTTTACTCCACCACGGATAGATCGGAGACCTCCGATGGTGAACTTCGCTTCCCCAACGGACTCTCTGAAAGACTCTACGCATGCTAGTGATAGGGGAGTACTGTCTAATTCCGCGATAGCTGAATTAGGACTTAACCCTGTACTTGCGGAGAGTAACGCGGATCGGGTGTTCAATCGATCTCTAGCACAGGCTAGAGATGTCCCGATTGTGAGACCGGCAGAAACGGCCAGACGTAACGCCATTATTCCGAAGCCTTTTGGTAAAGGAATGGTGTGGGAACACTGGTTTGCCGGGTTCTGTGAGGATGTCCAGTGCAATGGATGGAGTACTACGGATGCATTGCCGTACCTCATGAGAGCGTTGCGAGATGGACCTGGCGAGGCTGCTTTACATGCCTACCGGCGTTAGACTACGCATGGATGGGATGCCCTTGTAGAAGTGGCGTCCTATTACTGTGGGCAACTAGTAACGCTGAACCCTCGTTCGACTTTTC
This sequence comes from Alentia gelatinosa, assembly GCA_950022655.1. Classification (NCBI taxonomy): domain Eukaryota; kingdom Metazoa; phylum Annelida; class Polychaeta; order Phyllodocida; family Polynoidae; genus Alentia; species Alentia gelatinosa. The sequence continues at coordinate 23,353,855 of OX465592.1, forward strand.
TAAGTCGGATACAGGGTAAAGACGAGTCCGCCCGTGCTTACGGGTTAGCCTTACAGCAATTGCTGATGGAGGTTTACCCCGGTACTAGACTGGACTCACCGGCACTGCATGAGGATCTACAAACTCAGTTTGTGAAGGGTCTCAGAGACGAGGACATCCGCACAGAGGTGGTCTCGAAATGGGAGCCTGGTATGACCCTCATACAGGTGTTGAAAATAGTGGACACCTATGAACAAAGGTGTGCTCTGTTTGGACAGTATGGAAAACCTGCGAGTAAAACCCGGGTTGCTATGCTAACGCCATCCTGGGAACAGGATGAGTTGGCGACCGAATAAACCAGCGACCCCGAAATGGAGGATGTACTCTCCGCAGTGCGGTCAATGGTACTCGGACGCCGTGGTTTCCGCGGTAGGGGCCGTGGCCGGTTGAATCCAGGGAGGCCCAGAAATGGGAACCCTCAGGTGACAGAACAGGCCGTGGGTAAAGATTCCAAGGAATCACCTACTGTTACGGAATTGTTGCTGCAGATCAACGAAAGGTTATCGCAATTGGAGAAAAACCAATTGGATACTCGACGTTGTTGGCAGTGCGGAAAGACTGGGCACATTTCTCCGGAATGTCCCCAGAAGCTGGCTGCTGTAGAAACCACAGACGGCCCTCTAGCTTTGCCTTCCCCACCTGAGGATCCGGTAAACTAGAACGGGCTACGGTAAGTGGCGAAACAGTAGCCCCTGCAACTGTACGCCTGAGTACACAAACTGGAGAACCAGCGAGTAAAGTGAATCTTACTCGGACCAGAGAGGAAGAGATTTCGAGTCAGATTGCTACAATTTGCTCTCGCTATCTATCTCCGAGACATCCCTGCTTACAATGGTTACGCCAGCGTGGATGGGACCTCGGGACCCTCGATGGTATTTCCCAGTTTATTCAGCAGCCTTCTCCTCTGGGGGGGAGACGGTGGTATGTGCCTGTGAGAATTCAGGGGTTGAAGGTATATTTGTTGGTTGATACGGGAGCAAGCCGCTCTGTGTTGAACCACAGTTTATATAAGACTTTTGAATTTGATCCGGAATGTAAAGTTTCGGAAGCAAGTGCAAGGGCTGCTAATGGTACTCCGTTGAAGTGCTAGGGCAAAGTGATTATCCCGATCTCAGTAGGTAACACTGAATTAGTGTGGAGTCCCATACTCAGTGATATCGAAGAGAATGGAATAATTGGAATAGACTTCCAAGCGTTGTATGGAGTGTCATTGGACCTTCAGCAAGGCCTGCTTCGGATTAAACACCCGGAACAGCTGGAAGTAGAATGTTCCTGTAGACGGATTTCTTCAGTGGTCTCTGTCAGGCAGGATGTAAGCATCGCCCCTCAGCAGATGGTAAATGTGCTAATAGCTGGGGAAGGTGACTTGCCGTTGGCAGATGCTATATTTGAGCCTGATCCGATGTTATTTCCAGACAAAGGATTACAGGCTTGGGACACTCTTATGGGTGGAGCTCGGATCGGATCTATACCCGTGAGTAATCATACTACGGGGAGGATAGTGTTGAAGAAAGATGACGTTGTTAGCCGAGTAATATTGGCTAACTCCGTAGATACAGTGGAGATCCGTCCTCTAGGTATATCATCTATCGACAACGACCCGAGAGAAGAGAGGATTGGGTGCGTGAACACAAACTCGGAAAAAGATCCCGGGTCTACAGTTCTGCACGAGACCCTAGAAACTCTGATCACTGCTGCAGATGCCCTGAGCGCGGAGCAACGAGAATTAAGAGTTATGCTAGGAAGGTGGAATAAGATCTTTGCGCGGCCAGGAGACCCATTGGGTAGAACTGATCGTGCAGAGCACCACATAGATACAGAGGGAAACATTCCATTTAGACTACCCTACCGGAGACTACCGCCCATAAAGCGGGAAGCTTTGGAAGAGGAGTTACGGAAAATGCTTTCTCAAGATGTGATCATACCCAGCGAAAGCCCTTGGGCCAGCCCTGTGGTGATGGTTACTAAGAAGGACGGTACTTGCCGGTTCTGTATTGACTACAGAAAACTGAACGGTATCACCCGAAAGAACGCCTATCCAATACCACGGATCGATGAGAGTCTCGACTCTCTCGGGGGGAACCAATGGTTTTGTACCTTGGATCTCCAATCCGGATATTGGCAGGTAAAGATGGCTAGTGAGGATCAGCCGAAAACTGCCTTCACTACCCACGAAGGGCTGTATGAATTTACAGTAATGCCCTTTGGCCTCTGCAATGCCCAGGCTACGTTTGAATCCATGATGGATCAGATGCTGAGAGGCTTGCAGTGGAAGAAATGTTTGGTTTATTTAGACGACATAATTGTTTTCGGGAAAACCGTGGAACAATGTCTGAATAACCTAGCGGAGGTCTTTGAACGTATAGAGTCTTACGGCTTGAAACTCAAACCTCAGAAATGTAAACTGTTCAAACGATCAGTGGAGTACTTGGGTAGGATAGTTGCGGGTGATGGTATCCGCGCTGACCCATCCAAGTTGGAAGTAGTGGCCAAATGGCCTCGACCCCGGAATATAAAAGAAGTAAGATCTTTCCTCGGATTCTGTTCATATTATCGTGACTTTATCCCGGGTTTTTCCGAAACTGCCCATGCTTTGCAACAGTATGTAGTCCAGGACAAAGCCGGAAAGTCGAAGGATATTCTATGGAATTCCGCGGCCGAGGAAGCGTTCTCGGGACTAAAAAGAAAGTTTGAAGAGACTCCGGTCCTCCATTATCCATTGCCTCAGGGTCGATTCATCCTTGATACCGACGCGAGCAATGACAGTATTGGAGCGGCACTGTCTCAGATACAGAACGGAGTAGAAGTTCCCATTGCTTTTGCAAGTAATAGCTTGAATAAGGCACAGCGGAACTACTGTACTACAAAGAGAGAACTTCTCGCTGTAGTAGTATACGTAAGGAAATATCGACACTTCCTCGGAGGTGGAGATTTCACGTTACGTACGGATCATTCCTCGTTGAAATGGCTCTTTAACTTTAAAGACGCCGAAGGAATGATCGGAAGATGGCTGGCTGCTTTATCCGAATTCGGACTTAAGAACTGTCAGATAGAACACAGACCCGGTAAATCACACATTAACGCGGATAGCCTCTCCCGGAGACCATTGCGTAAGTGTGGGCGACCCGACTGTGTAGACTGTGGGGAACATGATGCTATCTTGGCTGCGTTGCACCAGATGGGTAATCCTGATCCCGCGTTTTATCAGTGGACACTGGAACAGACCCGAGAAGCTCAACAGAGTGATCCGGATATGTCCCGGTTGATTAAACTGGTAAAAAATGGCCTCCATAGACCACGAGGAAAGGAACTCTCAATAGAGAACCGGGAGTTCCAAATACTCTGTAGTCAATGGGCGGAATTGACTGTGAGGGATAACGTGCTATATAGGATGAGAACCACAGTGTGTCCAGTAAGGAGACATTTACAGTTGGTTGTACCCATAGCACTGCGTCCTGGACTTTTGACTCTGTGTCATGAGCATAGAAGTTCGGCACATTTCGGAAAAAAGAGGACTGCCGCTAAAATAAAGCGACATTACTACTGGCCCGGAATGAACGCCGACATAGAGCAATGGATTCTAGAATGCGCGGTCTGTTGTAGGGTTAAGCCCGGCGAAGGCATAGGGAAGATGCCCTTACAACAAGAGCTATTTGGAGTCCGGTTTGCCCGCATTGCTCTCGATATCATTTCTGGTATCGATGAGTCCGTTGACGGCAATACCTGCATGATGGTGGTGATGGATTACTACACAAAATATGTGCAGATCTATCCCATGAAAGATCACAAAGCTGCTACCTGCGCGGAAGCACTTGTGAAGAATTGGGTGCTATGTTTCGGAGCTCCGAGTATTTTACACTCCGACCAGGGAAGAGAATTTGAGTCTCAAATTTGGCAGGAAATGTGTAGAATATTAGAGATCAAGAAAACACGCACCAACCCGTATCGTCCTCAATCAGATGGGATGGTAGAGCGGTTCAATCGAACGTTGATACAGTGCTTGCGCACGATGGTCAATGAAAGCCGCAGTAACTGGGATGAGTTAGCACCCTTTATAGCACACGCTTACAATGGTACTATTCATTCTAGTACGGGGTGTTCACCTAATCTACTTGTCTTCGGAGAAGAGATTGTGATGCCCGCAGACATTGTTTATGGGGTGCCGGGAGTCTCCGCTGAGATACCCTGCCCTATAGGGTTCGTGGAAAAACTTCGGGAACGCTTTGTGGAGGCTTATTACCGAGCAAGGCGAGGCCTAGAGAAAGCCGCGGAGTGGCAAAGGTCGGGACATGATGTTCGACTAAAGCCGAGAAAGTTCCAGGTTGGAGACCGAGTAATACGATATCACTCACCGTTAGTGAATGTAAAACTCGCCCCAAACTGGGATGGTCCGTTTGTTATAGTTGAAGTGCTGTCAGAAATGACAGTAGTCATCGAAGATGAATGGACACGGAAGCGCTATAAGTCGCATGTTGCTCGATTGAGAACATGGCACTGTACGCGCAATAGAGCTGGCTCTGATAACACGGAGTCCCCGCCCCAGCCGGTACTGCTTTCAGCGAAGCCAACTCGCAGGGCAGGGAAGTCCCGGGTCAAAGCCGGTAAGAGTTGCAAGGGCCCTCCGCCAACACGGCGGAAGCCTGGTCGTCTGCGTAAGGTAAAGATACCCCCGTCTGACTCAAGAGAGAAAGACTGGGAGGATTTGAAGCCCGAAGCGGAGGACTACAAAGGCCCTACTGATCGTTCTATGTATACGAAACATGGAAGATCAGTAAAAATGAAAATAGAATTGGAAAACAATTCAACCACCCGCCGCAGCGCCCGAATACGCGGCAAAGCTGCGGTCAGCTACAAAGAGTAGTGGTGCGTAATTGTTGTCGAAAATAACACAACGAGAAGTAAACGCTGACCAAACCTGCGAGTCCTAGGGTTCGTTGATTGAACGCGATGACGGTTGAAACCTGATAAAAGACGGACTTATGGCAGCAGTCCCGACGTTGCTCGAAGGGATTCCCAATAGAGGGCCCTCCAGAGGCTGCATTATTCGCCATAACGTTCTAATTTGATGGTTTTTAATCTCTCGATCATCAACTTATACCTTCTTGAGATGAGTAATGGTGGTCAGATGGAATTGGAAACCCCCACGGGCATAGATCCGGCTTGGCGCAGTGAAGCGTGGCCGGTGTCTGTACCCGCTGGGAGAGTGTGAAAGAACGAATCAAATGACACGTAACGGCGTCTTTGATCAGTTCGCGGTCGAGGGGGCGTGGAGTCGCTCGGATGATGAACGTCTCAACACCTCTCATTGGTCGAGGACATGACCTCTTTTAATTGGGGTCAACAGCCTGTATATAAGGCATTGTTCTCGGAGAACAGATCACTCTGGCCAAGTGGCGTCCCAGTGACGCCCCTGGAGTGTATTGCTGCGTTCAGCCTGGCTGAGCAACGCAAAGAGGAGGCCACCCTTCCCACGGAGGAAGAGGTGGTCCCGCAGGACTCGGCTCCGGCCGAGGGCCTTGCGAGCTCGGGAGACAGTGCGTCTGTCGGCCTGGGCAGTGACGACTCCCTAGGGGGTAGTCACAGTGGTGACTCGGGTGCTCTGGATTCCGGTCCAGACGACACCCAGTCAGCACAGTGCGGAGAGTCCAACCCTTCCACTACGGTGGCAGAGGCAGGACCCGGTTCGCCTAAGACATCAGTTTCGGCTGAAAGCTCTGGGCGAGTTGCTTCCGTGAAAGGTGGGAAACTAGACCTTTCCCATGTGAAGAGCTCTGGGTACGGGCAGAAGTCAGTTTCAACTACTCCTGCTAAGCCCAAGGCTTCCCGTTTGCAGAAACCGACGTTTACGCCGGTGAAAGCAGCGGAGAAGAAAGGAGATGCTCAGCGAGCTGAGTTGACTCCCGTTGGTCGCGGCCGCGGGAGACCAATTAGCAGACCTGATCCTCCTGCTCCCGGGGGTATTCCAGCCACTCCATGGGACCGGTGGACCCGGGAACTTCAGAAAATCCCTGATCCCGACATATGCGCTTTGGCTATGAAGGGGTTAGTGGATCGATGGGTTGCTAGTCAGGGCCCGGAGAATGTTGTACCGGTGGTATCCCCCTCAAGGGTTGAAGCCCCGGTGGTAGCACCTCCGGCCCCGGCTACTAGCCAAGATACGCCCGCCACTACGGAGAGCGCTATGGAGGTTGACGAAACCCCTGGTGCTTCCATGGAGTCAGTGGAGCCAGCTACTTCCTCGGAAGGAGCAAAGGCCGCTGAAGGGCGTGCCACGGAGAAGGCAAAGCCGGCTAAAAAGTCGACGGAACCTGACTCCGTGGAAGATAAACCGGCTGAAAAGCCAGTAAGTAGCTCCGCTGCCCGTAGGGGTAGACGCAAGACTCGCGCGGCCAGGGAAGCCGCTGCAGCGAAAGCTGCAGCGGACAAAGCGGCCCGCGATGAGCGCTCTAGCTCCAGTTCCTCCCGCAAGGGAGGAAAGGGTAAGGGAGTTGGAAAGTCCAGTGCTGGCAAGCTTGTTGCTAAAGGCAAGGGATCTTCGGATCCTAAACCTGGTGGCAGCAAGGAGACGAAGGGGGCCGGGTCTTCAGGCCCGGAGAAACCCGCGTCTACGTCAGCTGGACAGCCACACGAGAGTGCATCACAAGATTCAGATGAACAATCTGAATCTGCTGTGGTGGACAATTGTGGTCGGGTCGGAGACTGGGACAAGATCATGGATCTTGACGATGCAAAACGTCTTGCCCATGGTTCCGACGCCGACAGTGAGACCGGTGATTTTATTCCCGGTGCTAAGCGCGCTCAGAAGCGTAAGGTGGCCCGCAAGCTGCCGAGCTGTCTGGTTGGGCGCAAAGCGAAGTGTCTAGAAGACCTCCGCGTCAAAGACCGCCATTGGCTACCAGAACCGGTAGGAGAAGATGGCGTGTCTGATGACGAAGAGTGGCTTCAGGACGAGGGCTCTGCAAACACGTGGTATATCACCCGTGTGGAAGGAGTCAAGAGTGCCTCCAACCAAAAGTACAACATCCTCCAGAAGGAAAAGTTGAACTTTGCGTTGCGACAGTTTACTGTCGGAGGGCACTGTGTCTTTTTGTGTTGCCAGGGCGGGGATGTGAAAACATCACCTGCCTACGCCACAAAAAGGTTGTACGCGCGGCATCTCGTAGAGATGCATTTAGCTGAGTTCCCCTGGTACCGTTGTAACGCAGGACGGTGCTCAGCTGATTCGGGTTCGTCGCGCCGGTCGTGGATGATTCGTCACATGTTGGACGAACACGGGATCGGTGCTGTTCGGGGTAGGGAAAGGACAATGCGGCTTTTTAATAAGTTCGTAGGGTTAGTTCCCGAAGCCCGGGCTAAGGGTGTCGAACCTAAGCGCAAGGCTATTGACGGGAAATATACCGTGTCTTGGAAACAGAATCGTAGCTTCGGCACGACTCTGCGGATAAGCTCACCGGATATGGAACGGATGAAGCACTTACGTGACACCGCGCGTGGTAGCAGCGCGAAACGGGACCGGAGTGTAGACTCCACGAACCGCAAGCCTGCTGCAAAGAAGACTAAGAGCTCGTCTAAGTCCAGTAGTGACTCAGACGACGACTCGAAGTCAAGCCGGTCAGTGCGAAGCCAGACACCGGGCTCTGTAACTTTGGGGGATGTTCTCAATTCCTCAAAGACGGGCCCAGCGAAGGAAAAGCCTGGCCGGAAAGGGTCGAGTGTGCCTAAAGAGGAGAAATCCTCTAAGGGTTCTGAAAAGACAGCGGTCTCGTCTGACGCTTCGGCGTCGACTAGCACTGCTGGTGCTCGCCCGAAGAAAGCAAAAGTCCCCAAACCTAGCGAGGAAAGTGGTGCAGAAGGTGGTGGAGAAGAGGAGTACCCTCCTCTACCCCCACCACTGCGCCCTGCCCCTAAGGTAGTGAGCCAGCCTAGACCTCCGCCCGCGGAAGAGACTAAGCCTGGTAAACACGGGGAACAGGTTGATGTGTACTCCGGCGAACAACATCTGACACTGGCTACTATAGCTAAGACAGATTGGCGCCCGTATCATATGCAAACCTACTTGGACCGCGTTGATAAACAGTCGATTATCAATGCTAACAAGTTTAGGGTAGCACAGATGCGGGTAGCGGAGTACGAGTGCGTCATCGCTCATCAGCGCATGTCTAGCCTCTTGCAAGTGCCGTTGGAAAACATGGCTGCAAAGCTAGCAGGGGTTGAGGCGCGATTGGCGCGTTCCGAGCTTGCCCTGCAGGAGTACGACTACAAATGTCGCACTGTAATGGGGGTGAGCATGTTCGACGTTGAACCGTCTAACATCGCAGGTGCGGAAGCAGCCTGGTTGTTACATCAGCGTCGAAGGGGCCGATATCTTGACTTTGTGTCGACTCCAACCCTGACAATGCAGCAAGCAGGCGCATTGTTAGATTGGGGTCCCGAGAGGGATTACGCCCTAGACGGACAGTCGTCCCAGGCTTCGGCCATGGAGACTGCTCCATGCAACCGGTCTCAGAGCACCGGTGGAAGTTCCTCGGAATCTCCACAGGTTTCTCTGAGGCAGCCGCCGCCAGTGACCCGTGTCGGAACGAGACCAGCTAGCTTGCCTCCCCGGCAGCAGCAAGTCCCGTTCGGCCGGGAGTTGGAAGAATTAGGACCTATGTTCCCCCCGTTGCCGTTCACATCAACGGTGACGTGGGATTCTCCCGACATCGCTGACGACATCAGCACGGCTGACCTGAATGCGGTGATGTCTAGGTTCCGGGTCACAGACCCGCTTAGTCCACCACCAAATGTTGGTCAGCAAGCTGCCGCGACGAGGCCCGCCACCCCGTCATCTACAGTTGCCCCTCCAGCTGAAGCCCCCGCCGATGAACAACCCGGTTGTTCCGGCGAGAGGCCGGCTGGCTGAAGGGCCTGTAGCTAGGCAGCATCAGTCCATCCTACGCTGAATCTAGAGAACCCCCGGAGGTTCCCCGGTATCACTGTGGGATGGAGAGAGGCAGGACGACTTCTGCCACAGAGGATGGATCGACATATTCAACCCTAGTTGTCTGTGCCTGTCCGTCCGCCGGCTCCTCAGATATTAACTCAAGCAGTTCTTACCTGGGGATCACCCACGCCTGAATTTCAGGTGGAGAGGGTGACTGGTTTGGTCCCCCATATAAGTGGTGCTTCAATCAGCGGCCCCCGTGGTCGCTGGGAGGGGTAGTACAGGTGGATCAAAATAGAAAAGCGATCTCGGGTTGGGCCGTGGAGAATCACCCCCGTGGTGAATTTTCGCTGCACAACTTGAGTTTCAGAAGGCTGAAGGGTCTCTCGATGGTAGCCCCGTTGTAGGGCCCCATGGCGAAACCCTCCGGCCTGTGGTGCTTTTCACGGGTTATACTCTGGTTTAACACCGCGGAAAGCGAAGGTAAGAGATGGGGCTGAGACCCGGCTTCGGCAAGTGGTTTCAGTTCCCTGTGGGGTAATTCACGCTGGACTCGCTTGGTCTTTTGCCAGTGAAGGAAGTGTGAATCACCGCGTGGATAGGGGTTGGGGCCTTCAGTGGTTCCTGCAACTCCTATCCAAGAGATGGATATAGCGCGCCACGCTATAAGGACGCTGATACCAACTTTTTACGGAGATGGGAACTCCTACACGGAGAAGAAAACGCGCTTGGCTATCTTTTTCTATCTCCTTATACACATGTTACTCTCTTCACAACGATGACCTGCGGGACGGGCCATGTGAAGTCAAAAAGGTGGGGGGGGTTCGCGGAATTGCTCCCCCTAACTACGCTGGAGCTGTGCTGGGAAGACAGTAGGAAGCCTGGCGCCCGGAAGCAGGGGGCTGGATCGAGTAGGTCCCCACGCTGACGGGTCTGCCAAGCTCGACACTAATATTATGTTATCCCTGGCTTACAACTCCGGAACAGTGGGAGGCGGAGTGCTCATTAGTGAGGGCTGACCCCTTGTAGGTCCGAGCAGGTGAGTCCTCTCCGCCCGATACTCAAGGAAGCCAGGGAAAAGCCAACAACATCGGCGAGACGGGTGATATTGTTACGTTTATATTTATTACCAGGGTGGTAGCGAGGCTACTCCGTTTTTATATACCGTATTACCCTTATGTCTTCCTCTTTCAGCATTGAAAATGTGTAAATTTTACTTTCCCATCTCAACCTTATTATACATCGGTATCAGTAAAAAGATTCTTTGTGAACGTTGAATGGTTAGACACGTATTCAGAACTGCTCGACTTAGTTATTAAACTTTTTCGGGATGTCCTCTTTGCAACGCAATGGTTGCCGGTCCCCCCTTCGTAAAAGCTGGGAGGGGTAATGTAGGGGTCAGGGCAGTCGAGCAGCGTTGTTTCACTTTAGAACTAGGTGGCGCGAGAGCCGATCCTTGCTGTGCGGTATGGCCGGCGGACCCGCAGTATGTAAATGCTGCGGGTTCACCCGCATTACGTAACTCGGCCGCTATATAAGGTCGAGTCCACAGCGGGTTGATAGGACTTCTCACGGTGCCTCTTTACGGAGTGAACGTCTGAAGCCTCACGAGTTGGTTAGGTTGTGTTGAAACACCTTTCAACGTTGAAGAGACCAGTATCTCTTCCCGCGCTAGTTGGTGCCCCGTAGCATCAACGAATTGTGTATTACTTCCAGTAATAAAGGAACGGTAAACTGAAACTGTCCGGAGTCTGGTTTTCTATTCGCGGTTAAGTGGTAGTTGGTAGATCTCGGATCTCCCTCCCTTCTCCAGTGGGTAAAGCCGAACCCACCTGTATTGGCACGGAAAGTACAGGGTAGCGACTAGTCTCGGAACCTCTGGTCGGCTGACGATCGCGGAGAGTGGTAACACACTTTCAGCGACTAGAGGGTAACCGCTACAATAGTAATAAACTACACTCCAAAAGTAGCAAAAGAGACCAAAAACAAAAGTCTAGCTTCAAACCCCCATAGGTTTAGCCCTAAGCCTCGTTCTTACTGGCCACCGGAAATGGGGTTTTGTAAACGGGTATCTGTGGTTTCAGTGGGTTCTCTTTGGCTCCCAATAGCTGCAGAGTGTTTTCTAGCTTTAATCACAATAAACTTGTTGAAAGGTGCAATGATATTTATTGACATACGTGGTATTTACTATAGAAAAAAAGAAAAAGGTTTCTCAAGTCTTGGTAGTGCACTACATGCTTGCCTGAAATTGTGTGATCCTGAATAGTCCTAATAACTAACAACGAATAAGAGATGATGTAAATACACGGTTGTAGCTAACAGAATGTAAACAGAAGGAAGCTTCTAGAGCGCCCGTCTGTATAGGCGTATGACTGGTCACGTGACCAGGTGATGTAAGCAGCGGAGGAGTACACATTCGCTGCAGCTGCCGGAGACGGCAGATTTGGTAGATTGGTACAAGGAGTAAGAGCTAACTGAGCTATAGTCGCCTACTATAGACAGTCTACGGGAAGACTCTCAGTGCTGTGAGTTACCTACAGACTGACGTGTGAGTAACTAGCTCTCAGTGGAGAGAACACAGAACGCGTGGACTGCTACTATTTATACATTCAACCAGGAACACTAGGATACTTGACTATATCCATCAAAACAGAAACTGAAGAACAGAACATTTAGGACAATAAGCTAAAGTTTAATATACAGAAAGTATAACATAGTCAACGAGACTTTAACATTGCATTGGATACAATTGCCTGTAATCGTATAACACAGATTGCTCTCAGGAGATTAAATGATTCACTTGACTGGCAGGGGGGGACAACACAAGGAGCTAAAAGTAAGTTAGAAACAGCGAATCGCTTTAGGAAAAGAATCTTATGTTAACGATAGATATATAAGTACAGACAATCTAATAGCCAAGTGTAAGATCAAAAGCCCTGGGTTACGAAGGAAAATGTTCTTTATGGGTATTATTCGCTCATTATATAAGATAGGGGGTATACAGTTAAAAAATGAAGTAAGAATGGGACCGCAAACCTGAGGCTCTATTAAAAACAACATATACCTACCAAGACCGAAGAAAGAAATATTTAAAAGGTCTAGTATTTATCAAGGGATATTGTTATGGAATTCTCTATCAAAAGAACTACAAGATGCAGTGACAAGAGAAGGATTTAAAAAAGGAATATTAAGAAAACTACTGGAATAGGGAGCAAGTTCCTTCCAACTCTACGCTTTGATGGGCAAATGAGGTAGGATATAGCATTAAGGGAAGTATAAGAGAAAGAATCTAATAAAACACGACATACAAGGAGAGTAAATATACTGGTTGATATACATGAACATAACTTTGTATAGTATATTCCTATATACCCATTATTGAACTAACTAGAGTTACATACCGCTGCTGGGGGGTGCATTAAAAATAAGTTGTGTGTCGAGGTTGACGTTTTCGTCCCGCTCTCATGTTTTCGTCCCGCTCTGACGTTTTCGTCCCGCTCTGATCACGTGATACAATACAGCAGCGGGACGAAACAAAAGCTGTTGTGGTTACTCGACAAGGGTGGCCATTTGCTTCGGAAGTGTTTCAGGTAAAGAACTAAGCATCTTTATCGATATTTGAGGGGATATAGGAATAGGGAAACCAAGAACCGGTAAGCAAAAGTCAAAGTTACTCGGTAAGGCTTGGAAAAATTACTGCCCAAGGACGAAACAAAAGCTGTTGTGGTTACTCGACAAGGGTGGCCATTTGCTTCGGAAGTGTTTCAGGTAAAGAATTAAGCATCTTTATCGATATTTGAGGGGATATAGAAATAGGGAAACCAAGTACCGGTAAGCAAAAGTCAAAGTTACTTGGTAAGGCTCGGAAAAATTACTGCCCAAGGCGTCAGCCGCGGGCAGTAATTTTTCCAAGCCTTACCTCGTAACTTTGAACTTTTGCTCACCAGAACATAGTTTCCCTCTATTATTTATGGTATGTTGTTGATATACATGTAAATCTCATTTGTTTCATTGTAAATACCATCCCTGTTGATCGCCAGTTGATCCCTAAATTGTCAATTTGCTAGGAAGAACAATGTACCACATTGAAAGCAATAAAGACACTTTAAAAAAAAAAGAAAAAAAGTGTTCGCCTTTCCTCCTCTCAGGTCATCGGGATGTGAGGTCACCGTGTCTTGGTGACTCCGCTAAGCAAGTAGTTCTATCCCCTGTTAGTCTACAGAAGCAGGAAGATATAAGAAATAAGAAGTTGAGTTAGCTATCCTAATAACTACTGAAGGGTCCTTAATTACACCCCCGCTACGGTGCAGTAGAAAGAAAATCATTTTGACAGCCCTTTGACTGTTCTTTGCTGACCATTTCAAATACCACCTCTGAGTGGTGCTGGGAGGTAAAGTCACCCAATTTGTGCCAATTGTTTTGCCTTAATGTATTTATGGCTCTAGGTGTGCTGGGAGTTACTAAACAATTGGCACAAATTGGATAACCTTAGCTCCCAGCGCCCCTCAGAAATCACCCATTTTCACATGGTCAACCATAGAAAGTAAAAGTTTTGAAAATATCACCCATCTAGCAAGTCTTAATGAACTATTTGTTGCTCGATTCCAGCTATGCTTCTACACAGAACAGTTATATAGATCTATGGCCCTAGGTGTGCTGGTGTGTTTATGAAATATTGCCTATGTATCAAATCTTAATAAACTATTTAGTGGTAGGCCTCAGATATATATCTAAACAGAACAGTTAGAAGAACTGGTTCTTTTTGAATGATCAGCAGAGATTAAAGGTGATTTTAGCTATTTACCTACCTATTATAAAACGTGTAGATTCTGATAACATCCGCTTGGAGATGCTCCCGCACATAGAGACAAAGTGAACCCGACCTAGGCTTGGAGACTGAAGGGCCACGAGAGTGAGATTCTCGTGCAGTACTTAGCTGAATCCTGCTGATTTTTTTTGTGTTTCTCTACACAGATATACTTCTATCCTTAGGATTTGTTTCTATCCATACTGAAATCATAATTTAAAACTGTAGTTTTCTAATTGACTTAACCCGTGATCAGCCACGAGAATAATTGCGCTGGTTCCTGGCAAAAATCCTGTGTAACGTGAAATAATAGGAGTCCTAATTTCCTAAAGTTCAGAACGGCAGCCGAGAGAGGGCACCACTTTCAGAAACATCTTAGACTCCGACTCGACGAAGTCGCTAGTTACCTACCACATATAAAACGTGTAATTTTCCGTACTATCCGCTTGGAGATCTTCCCGCACATAGAGACAGAGTGAACCAGACATAGGGTTGGAGACTGAAGCACCATGGGAGTGAGATTCTCATGTATTTAAAAACTCGAACCTGGTCTTCTTTTTTATAGCACTATACTCAGACAAACTTCTTCTCTTATGATTCATTTTGAGCCATGCCGAAATCAAAGTTTAGTATTGTAGTTTTCTTATCTACCTTTCTCGTGAGAAACTAATGAGATCCCAACTTTCGCTGGTGTCAATCCATACAGTTCTGATCGCTGATGATCAGCTGAAGCACCTGTGTCATACGAAATGATTACCACAAATTTACGATGGTTTTCCGTCCACCCGCAAGGGGGCAGAACGGCAGTAAACGTTGGGGCGGGGGGGGGGGGGTAGTCAAATACGTCTCGACGAAGTCGCTAGTTACCTACTATATTTAAAACGGTAGAATTCCGTCGAATCTGCTTGAAGTTGCTCCCGCACATAGAGACATAGTGAACCAGAGCTAGGGCTGGAGATTGAAGGGCCACGAGAGTGAGATTCTCGTGCAGTACTTAACTGAATCTTGCCACTATTTTTTGTGGTTCTCTACACAGATGTATTTCTATCCTTACGATTTGTTTCTAACCGTACTGAAAACATAATTTAGAACTGTAGTTTTCCAATCTCATATGCCTGAGATCAGTCTGTGAGACTATTGCGCTGGTTGCCGGTAAAAGTACCTGTGTCATGTGAAATAATACACACGTACACATAGCCTGTAGTGCGGCTGACTTTCACCAGGCAGCGTGTTCATATGAAATGATGTTATACCTAGCATTTGCTGTGCATCTCCTTACTCTGTGTAGGAACCTAGAACCTGGAGGGGGGGGGGGGTGCGGTATCCGAATAAGAATCGACGAAGTCGCTAGTAGACCTATAATACCCTGTAATGTATCAGCATCGCTGCCTAAGGAGCCCCTGGTGAGTGAGATTGAAACTATTGCAGAGCACTCAAGCGTAGCCGAGGCATAGATAACGCTGAACAAACACGGCCGCGCACCGTGTTTCCTGTCCATAGATACAAGTTCGTGGTGGTTTAGAGCTGAAAGAGAAACAGTTGGATTGTCTTTGAACCCAATTAATAATTCCCATATTTCCCAACTAATAATACATGAGTTGTTTGAGTTTCATAACTTTTGACAGATGCCTTGTTTTGAATACGAAATCTTGGCTGGTTCCCCCTGTCCATACTAGATACACGAGGGACCAGAATGTATGATCTCACTGGGTTGAGGCAAAGATAAGCGCTAGCACCGCGAAAGGTCTGCTGGGAGAGTGGTGATCTATATCGCGCCAAGGTGGTTCCCCCTAGTGCTTTGCTAGGTAACTATACCAGTCTTTAAGGAAGTATTCTACTCTAGTATTCTACAACTCTTAGTGGCGCCATCTGCTAAATTCTAATAACTGGTTCCTTGTGACCTATTCTTATACCATATGTGTGAAATATCATGTTTTATTCGGTATGTTTGAACCCTAAAGATAAAATAGCTCAAACATTATTGGTTGATATATATAGGATGTACTGATAAATATGGGTTTCTTCAAAAACAAGTTGCATAAGAGGGCCCACTCTTATTTAACTGTTTTGTAAATGATATTCCGTATCTTCCACTTGTAACCAGTCACATATTCTACGCGGATGACCTAGTTCTATATACATCTGATCAAAATCTAACTCAAGCCATTAATCGCCTGCAACATGACTTATCTATCATGGTCGACTGGTGCCATGAAAACCGTATGCTGATAAATCATAAAAAAACCAAAATCTGTGTTTTCGGCCCGAAATCAAAACTTAACAAACTAAATTTTAATGATCAGAGTTACAAGTTATTTATCGGAAAAGATCCAATACCTTACTGCAATTCTTTCACATACCTGGGTATCCACTTAGATCAGACTCTAAGTTGGGAACAAAGTGTCAATGACACCTCACGTAAATTTAATCATAGACTCTTTAAGCTGGCCAAGATCCGCAGCAACATAAATCAAGAGACGAGTGTACAAATTTATAAAACCATGGTGGCCCCTCTTTTCGACTATTCCAGTATATTTATTGCTGGAGCTAGTAAGATACTACTAAGCAAACTTCAACGGCTGCAGAATCGTGGTCTCCGTATTTGTACGAAAACATTAGTAGGAGAGTTATCCACTGACCATTTGCACAAAATATGTAATGTACAAACCCTGAAAACTCGTCAACTTTACCTAGGCTTACTTAATATAAGGAAATACTCGAATACTACCGTTAGAGTTATTGACCCAAAAACCAGGGGCCAAGAAAAGGTAACAATCAAGCTCAAACGCCCAAAAACCTCATTCTATAAAAAAAAGCCCTCTGTACAGCTCAATGCTTCTGTGGAACGACCTACCGAAAGAAATTCAAACAGGTACTATTAAGGTATATAAAGCATATATAAAGAGGATGTACTTTAAATGATTCACTGATAACACCAGTTGATTTAGCTGCTGTATTTCCATTTTCATCACATTGCTCTCATCCTTGTACATTGTTGTACTTTGTATATGTACTTATGTAAATAGCATAAGTGGGGCTAGTTCCGCACACGACCAAATTGTAACTGTTCGTATGGACGGCCATAATAACTACTATGTAGAGGCCCGATAATGTACACTCTTTCTTGTGCAATAAAAAAAAAAAAAAGGAAAAAAAAGTGCGATGACCAGTAGTCTTTAATATTGGATGATACAGTATCACCCATATACTATATTCTGTGAAAGTTTGAGGAGAATTACACTGTCTTTACTATTTCAAATCCAAATTGTTGGAATTCTTATATATTCTATTATAACATCATTATGATATGACGCTGACCCCCACCTTTTAAGGTATTGTGGGTTATATAACACTTGGAATTCATCATATTCAATCTCAAGGAAAATGACATGGATTTTAATTGCCAAGTTAAATTGTTCGATATTTGTAATAAATGATTTCAAATACCATCCAATTCCCTGTGGGTTTTTGGTTTCCATTTGAATTTTTTTAATAGAACCCACAAAAACCCACAGGGAGTTGGATGGTATTTGAAAATATCTATTACAAATATGACATAAACCTCTGGTACACCTACAATCATGTAGGACCGAGGCAAAGGGAGAGAACACCCTTAAGTCCCTAAGGTTGGAGAATGAATGAGAAGGTACAATTTTTAAATCTAGATATGACAAGAACCTAATAAGCACCTACCCCCCCCCCCCCCAACCACCAACACACAGCTATCTTCCAGTAAGCCTGGTGCCAAAGAAACCACGAGACAAATACTGTCCAACAACACAGTGGTATACACAGGATCCACCAAAGGGACAAAAAGAAATAAGTAATCTGTACATACGTTATGAAAACCTGATCGACATTTGTGGGAAGAACAATTTGATAACATTGATGCAAATAAAGGTCGTTAAATGAATAAAAAAATATGTCATTTAGCAGGTTGCATCATACATAGGCTCTAGTATCATTATTATCATAATGTCAGATCTGTGACATAAATCAATACAGTTTGTTGATTGCACATTACAGATAGCTGATGCAGAGCTGAGATACATAAGTTTGCAATCACTTGCAGTCCTTCAGTCAACTTCAATGTTGTTCAAGTCCATGATGTTGAAGACAAGTCCATGATTCCATCAATCCTTAATAATGATTATCATACAAGGTAACTATAATTGTATCACTCCCTGGAGTTCAATATCTATTGTTGCAGTTCTGTTTCTGTACTGGGAGAAGGGTTTGCACTCTCCCTCAGCCTGACTGACAGATGTGGAGGGAGATAACAGTGGACAAACACTAGTTCCTTTGTCCTAGAATCAATGCAGTCTCACAAGATCATTAGCTTTTTTCTTTAACATAGATGAGTTAGGAGCATTTACTATAGCACCAAGTGCTACAAAATGCCCCTGTTTCTGCTTATTTCAATAAGATGACCTTAATTATATAAGAGCACTATGAGCAAGGAGAACTCTACCTTGAATAAGTGATGGAGTTCTGCTTTTGACAAATGGGCCTTTATGTTACTTCTGTAGTGCCACAGCATGGGTTGATCCACTTCTACTCATACCAAGGATCCCACACACCATAGCAGACTACAACAAATTTCCAGAACATCCTTATTTGCATATTAATGATACCCCGACCAGAAACAGTTAAGGTCCTGCAAGGTCCTGCAAGGGAACCTGATGACTAAGGGCACAAATCAAGAAAGTAGTAGATGCTAGATATTTAAATGTGAACAACCAACTCTCGATAAGTTACTTCAGTGAGAATTAGGTTCTAGGTTCTAGGAGGTCAAGCTTTGTGACTAATTATATGGTTACAGGAGAATGTCCACTATACGCAGACGACAGCCTTGATTTGGCAGTGGTTGCATCCCTGATCTGCCTAGATTATTGGCAGGATCTTACAATTATAGAGACTAGGAGCATCAACTCTCTCTGTCATCATAGTAACTTATAGCAACTAACTTTAACCAGTTTGCATTGTGCTTGATGCTTCTGATATCTCACTTGTCTTTAGTGGTGTTTAACACCTGGTCGAAAGGCTTCATATTAATCATCTGAAGAACACAGGTTCACGGATATTGATAAATTACTCCACAGGAATACAGTTTTGTCATAATCTGCCTACACTAGCTGAAGCTCCTCAAGGTAATGAGACAAAGGTCTCGTATAGTAGCGGCAGCATGTTGTCATGTTATTTAAAGGATATGATGACTATGACTGGGAAAAGCTACCTGATGACTGCAAAATTGGCGAGCTGTCTGTAGCAGCACTGTCTATATATACTTGGAACACCATAAGTTACCTATAACTGGCAAAAAAGACAGAAATCAGAACCATCATAGCACATGTATCAGAAGAACTCCTCAACAGTAACATTGAAAGCAGTGTACAATCAGAGCCTGAGGATGACAATGAACCAGAAAAGATTGTCATACAAGAAATATATTCTTAAAATGATAATGTCTCATCAGATGAATTCTTTGGTTTGATTTAATGTCCAGTTACCCATTAGAGGTTCTCACCAGACTTTCTCATGTTCTTTTACACCACAAGAGTGGTGATTGAATCTATGTAATGAATTTAGGTAGAAATCTCACCCCTACACATTTACTGAGGTGAGAGTTCTTTTAGTTCCCACACCACATAGGCATGGTATGAGAACGATTGGCCCATCATATGAAGAGAGTGTGTTCATAACATGAATAACACATCAAACAACAAGATCTGGGCAGTGTTCCAAAAGAGCAAATTTCAGTTATACACATGTACCATTGGAAGTGTGACCACTACCATGTACTTTGACAATTTACTGGATGTAACTGGGATTGTTTTAAGGTAAAGAAGGAAAGCCTTATCGAAATGGACTACATTACTTCGGCTTCCCCTATGCTTTGACCCTATTCATATGAAGATGGGGGGAGCATTTTTTTGCATTCCAAGGGGGGGGCGGTGGAAATTTATTTTTTGGGTATTCCAAGGGAGGGGGAACCTTTTTTCCAATAGGCCTTTTTCCACTGGCCGGCGACACACCTTATCTACTTGGTTACGTAATGCTTGCGGCCAAGCCATCATATGGCAACGTATTCTTTAGCATTGGGGGACTGAGTGTATAAGTGTAATATGTTCGTAGATTACGTTTAGATTATCTTTAGAGACAATACCTTGAATCCATCGTAGTCTATGGTATTTCAGCTACAATTTGGTGGGTTTAACATTCATATCGGCTCAACAATACTTAATATATCATTTAGATAAACTTATTTATAGAATTCATGTTACATATACTCACCCTTGCATATGGAATCCAACCCATATATCTTACCTTTGTCCCATTAGGAATGTCATTTACATACATACATATTTAAATATATAATGCACATGTCGCAGTCATATATACGTCATATATATATAATATATATATATATATATATATATATATATATATATATATATATATATATAAAACCCATCTGATACCTTATAAAATTATTATATATTTCACTTGGGTAGTGTTGTATGAGATGACAAATAATATATTTCTTAAGATTAGTTCATCTTTAAATCATAATGTCTGGCGTTTTAGATTCATGATTAAATATATTTGTCCAAAGTAATTGTTTTGCATATAATTGCTTTATTATAAGAGACTTTTTGTACCATGGAATTAGTACACAATCCATGGCCAACAGTGATGTGCTATGATGTTTACCAATGTATTTTATTGTAGGGTTTTGTTTTGTATTGTTTTTGTCAATTCTTTATTAGGGAAATGGCATTTTACATTCATCACCAGGTTTGGCATAGTTGCCATTCTTCCACAATGATTGATAAAGAGTCGAATGTCCCTCTTAGAATGTCCCTCTTAGTATGTCCCTCTTTTGGCATGTCAATAAGCTCCGTATCAACTAAATCAACATATAAAAACTGAGACAATAATCAACTCTGAAGTTTGTAGAACCTGTCTATGTTTTTAGAGTGTCCTAACTTGTTCTAACACTCCTATCTGGAAGAAAACAACACCTCTGCTCTCATACCCGCCACTCACACCCTATGTGTGAATGCATAGGCGCGCAGTCAGACAGCGCGATGTTTGGCCGAACGGCCGCGTTGCCATGCAACATGACCGCATGGCGGCGCTGAACGGAAAAACAGCTATTTCTTTTCTACCAATCGGTGTTCCAAAAACAGTGCCACAATGGGTACACCCTTATTGATATCAAGAATTTCATTGTTTTATCAAGAAATAATGGATCAATAAACATGAAACTTGCAGTGTGCATGCCTGTCAGGTAGAATAAGGTGGGTCAGTGGAACAACTCGAACTGCTCATTTACACCAGGCCTGTCAACAGGCGCCTGGAAGGTAGACATCCTGAGACGTCTGTTCAATGCCTAGTTGGTGGAATACACCCTCAACAAGGCCTAGTTGGGATTGAAAGCATCTGCCCTTTAGTGTATTGTCACTGTGTGGGTAGGGGCCCTGGTGTTGATTTGGTTAAGCACTCCATAACTGTTGGTGATACACTAGTGTAGTATCCAGACCTGTCACTACATATTATGTGCTGCCACCTAGTGACTGTATTTGTTATGTGTTTTACCCTGCCATCTAGTGATAATAAATAGAGATCATGACTTGCAAAACAATGCCTAGTTCCTGCCTTATTATCCCACCAACTAAAGCCAATTACTTCACAATTACCCACATCATTACAACTGGGAACCAGAGCCGGCTCTGGTTGGGTTAAATAACCTTGAGCTACTATAGCTGTAAGTGTCTAGCACTCTCCATGCAGATTTTTCGTGTGACCTTGACCTATGCTTGGAGAGTGAGATGCTTCTCATTCTTGAAGCCATTTTTACACAGTTTTCCTTTTGTGTGTATTTTCAATAATATAACCATGAAGGTAGCCTTTATTATCAATTTGGTGAGTTGTAGATATTTCTTGATAAGTATTTCTACACTCAGAACCCAGCATAGAACAAATCAGCGCTGACAAGGGTGGGTGGCTAATCTATGTTTGGTCGCACACATAGAAGCCCACGTTTCTCCTGTCCTGTTATTAGAGCGTGCTTGCACGCGCTAAATACATCATCTAGAGTTTAGAGTGGTCACATAGACCTTTCAGTGTGCTTCCAGAAAACTATCCCTCTACTATCTGCATGCTGTTCACTGTGATAGTGAGAACAGAGCAGGGAGCCAGAGTCTCAGGGTCTTAGAGGTGTTCCCAGCTGACCATGACCAATCACTCAAGACTAAAATACCTCAAAATCCAGTGGTGCTTGATATCTTTTGATCCTAGACTCAGGCAGTAGAAGGAATAACAAGTTGACTGGGTGCAAGTGGGTTACAGAAATATATCCATAGACTGAATCTAACCCGAACCTTTCAATTGTAATTCATTTATAATGGCACGCTCATTCATCTATGATGGACATCCTATTTGCTCCTAGTTGAGTGCGGGAAAACGCGCTCATATACGTCATCTAGAGGTTAGAATGCTCACACAGGCTTTCAGCTTACTGCAGAGAATCTAACCCTTCACTATCCCTGCACCAATTATAAAGGCCTGGTAAAATGGAAAGGTGTCCAGTATCCCAGACTGACCGTATCCCTGCCCCACTACTGACTTGGTTCCTTTAAATAGAACTTTCATGGCTGAGTGACCATGTCAAAGTGTGTGCATACAATGCATATATCATATGGACAGAAATCACATATCAATGGACTATGATAATAGTGCCAAATATATGGATGTTCCAGATGATACCCCATCTGAAGATGTCAAAATAACTCTTAGAAGTAGATGGAAAACAGATGACAAATATGTTAGTAAGAGGACTACCAAGGGCACTAGTAGTACTCCAAATGAAGTACCTTCAAGCAAAAGAAACTTGAGTGCATCAAGCGCTAAGGGGCTATCAAAGAGCAAACTGAGTGGCATAGCTGACCTGTTAGAAGTAGGGCAGTTGACCAAGACCCTCAATGAAAAATTCAGTCACAACCACGACAAAAGGAAAAAATGCAGATGGCCGTGAACAAACTGAGCAACTGGTATACATCTCACAAGCTAACGATCAATGTACAGAAAACAAAAATTGTCTATCATGGAAACAGGATTAAAACAAAGAAAGAGAATAGAGGCATTATAATGTTAGGAAGAGGTCAAAGAAGAAATGACATACCTGGGCGCAGTGATAGACAGGGATTTGAAATTCGATAAACATGGGGATAAACTTATAAAATCCATATATGACAAATGCTACCTGTTTAGAAGAATTAGAAAATATGTGTCAAAAGAAACTGGGTTAAAGATAACTAAGACATGCATTTTACCTATAATTGATCACTGCTCATTCTTGTTGGTCGGGGCATCAAAAGCAATGAAAATGAAAGTGGACCGGGGTATCTACAGGGTGTTGAGAATTGCCTTGGGCAAAGAAGCTTATGATCAACAAATGTATATAAAAACAGAAGATTTACTTATGAAAGCGGGAATAATAAAGCCGGAAATACGGAGAAAGGTCTTGCTATTAGGGATAATAAAGAGCTTAAAAGAAAACTCATTAATCCAGGAACTAACCCGGAACGATATTGGGGTCCAGACCAGAGCACAACAGAAAAGCACCCTGTACATACCTCGCCCCAAAAAGGAAAGGTTTAGATCGTCTGCGGTGTATGTTGGGGCAAACCTATGGAATTCGCTTTCGAGTGAATTGCAAAGTGAACAATCTCGTATTAGATTTAAGAGATTTAGTTAAAGGGAAATTGGGAGAAGGTTAGAGGTAATGGGTTTCTCGCTAAAAATGGAAGCGACGTGTGAGTGATAGCAGTATATGATATATTATTCAGCCATATGCGAATATTGTAAATACAGCACATAAACACATGTAAGTAAGTAAGCATAACACTGAAATAAGAAACATACAGTAAAGAGTATCACCATGTCCAAGATTTACTGGAACAAAACTGAGATAATAGGTAGTTTCCTACCAACACGGAGCTGAACTGTAAAATTGCGCAATCTTGTGACCGCTGAAGTACACCTCTCATTCATTGTAAATACCATTCACAAAACGTTATTTGTCAGTTTTGTTATGTACCATATTGCTTGGAAGAGCGATCTATATGTATCGAAGGCAATAAAACCATATAAAAAAAACAAAAACAAGTTGAATGTGATCTGTGGTATGCTAGACCAGGCACAAGTCAAAATCAAAAACGTTAGCCAGAAAATGAAAAACATCTCAAAAGAAATATACCAAAATATTAATATTCTCTTACTTTTATTTTATGAGATTTTGGTATACCGCGCTCTTCCATTATGAATGGAAATAACATATGCTCCTAGTTTTGTAATGCAGCCATCTCTCACCAGATAGTGTTGTGTTCATGCCTTGTCAGGTAGAGTGTCTGCCATTACTGTCTCCACGATCTCTCTTCTACCATGCCAGCAAAATATTCAGAAAAACTAGTACATGTACATACAGATGAACCCTCCAACATGTCAGTCTAGATGGATGAATATTTTTCCACAAATGGATATCCAATAGGAAATAGTGTATAAAGCCAATTTTAAGTGCAATAGATTGACTAAATTATACTCCTTTCAGTATAAGATCATCATCAGAATTATTCCCACAAAGAAATCCCTTTTCACTAGAGGTATCATTGATTCTCTGAACTGTGAGAGCTGTGGCGAGATTTATACGGTAAGACACTTTTTCATATCATGTTCAAAAACTAAGTGTTTTTGGAGACATATTCAAAGATGGCTATCAAAGGCTGTCCACACAAATATTGCTCTTGACGAAAGTGCTATAATACTTGGAAATCTCGAGAAAGGTAGTGAAGCAATCATTCACAATTTGTTTTATTCTTTCACTAAATTTTATGTACACAGACAAAAACTGTTTCATGGCGGCAATCTTGATGTTCATGCCTGGTATGCTGAATTGAAATATCACTTATTGGCGGAAAAACATATGTGCAACATTGAGAACAAACCAGAAAAATTTAAGAAGTTGAAAAGGTTCTTGGATATGATGTAATTGATGATTTTTTTCTAAGCTGTTATCGAATGCCCTTCCTTTCCTTTGGCATGTGGGCAAAACAACCTCCAGATCATAATGTAGATGATGATTCAATGTCTAGGTTTTAATTGACTTTGGAGTCTCCTCTCTAAATGCCACTATGACGATATTTAAATATATAAAGATGACAACCCAGGTTGTTAAACAAGACAAAACTGAGGATTTCAACTCTCACTCTCTCTCCCATCCCCCTATTGTCTTTCTCTTCCTTCTAATAACTAATATAAAAAAGGGGAAAAAAGTGCTAGCTAAGATAAAGATTATGCTAAGAGTGAATTTTCAGAGCAAAAATTGGCAGCTTTTATTCTTATTGTTCCGAATATCGGGGTGTATCGGGACCATGGCACCTTTTTCATGCACTCTCCCAACAAGTTACGACGCTTCCCGACACGGCCCGACGCGAACCGACGCGCTACGATATGCCTCCCGACGTGCTACGATATGGTCATTTTGTATAGGCTTGCGTCGGCTCGTGTCGGCGTTGGTGGGTGCGGAGTCTTGCAGGTACTGGGGCCGCAGATTTAACCGAACCAGGGCCCTCTTTTATTTTTCGCCCGAGGAGGCTTGAAATGCCCGGGGAGAAGTCCTAGGAGAGTTTGGGTTCGATATTTCAATGTATCATGGGGCAGGAGAGTTGTGGGCGACGATCTAGGAGATCTCCTCAAATTTCGTTTTATTTTCAATCCTCGGGCCGGGAGAGCTCCTGGAAAGTGTCCTGCAGCTCTCCTGGCGGGCGACACGTCTAGGGGTATCATGGGTTGTTCAAAATAACAAATAAAAGCTATATAATTCATTTGAACTATCGGAAATATATTTATTATGATTTTAATAAAAACTGGAGATCTCAGATGGAGAATTACGGTGCTATTCACTTAGATTTACATACATTCATAAATGATGAAATTAGTTCCCAAAAATACCACTATGTGCCACAACCTGCAGTATACACAGCCTCTCTTTCAAGTCTCCTCAAAAGTGTCCCACAGGTTTATATTTCTTCTTGGGGCTCTCTCAAAGGAGACTACGGCCGAGGATTTCTCTACCTCCCGAGGACAGGGTAAATCGAACGAGATTGAGGAGATCTCCTCAAAAATATCCTCCGTGGAGCTATCCCTCGTGGGGTCTCTCCTCTCCAAGGAGAGTTGAAAATAAAACAGGGCCCAGAGCTAATGTAGTGTAGCCCTGATGGCCAGTGTTCATGGCAGGCTGTCCTGTTTGCCTCCAAGATGTCAATGGAAGAGACGAGCGTCCTGTATGACTGGGTGTGTGCAGTGGTGGCTGTGCCGCACCTTACTTCTTGATGTCTTTTTGCACCCCTGGTCTACAAGCTTACTATGACCTTACAGTCTGCTTTACAGAGCACTATACCTGCACTATCATAGACATATAGATGGCGAGGGAGCCCGTTGAATAATCTAGGATCGTACATGTAGCCCTTTTTGTGTATGCCATAGATACCAAGGGTTATTACATACCTATGGCCGACAACTAATACTGTCTTAGCGAACAGACTTTGATATTATTAAATGATAACCTTTATACGAGGTACAGAAAAGGTTTTTTTCTGTATGACCCTTGATTATTAAATGGCCCCTAACGTCGTGGTCTTATGCTGTACTGCTATCTGGTGTGCATAAATAAAACTATTTTTACCAAAGAATTTGCTACACTGGCCGCCAGAGCTACACTACGTTAGCTCTGGTCGGGTTAAATCCGTGGCTACCGTGTAAATGTCTGTAGCATGGAAGCCTGGCCTCTGTGCTCACTCACATAATAGGCCAGGTAACGCCCGCCAATTTTTGGTGCATTATGGGTAACGCTCGCCATTTTTCTGGTGAATCATGGGAACAATGTTCAATTATTTTTTATCCTTTCAAAGGTTGCCATTACTTTATTTTGTATTATCCTTTATTATAAACAACTAGAAATAAACTATTCGTTAGGATAATAATATTCCTTGGTAGATCTGCTTTTAAAACTTGAATGGAACAAACGTATTTGGTTTGAGGTGCACACCGCCGACACCGTATGTGATTTAACCCGACCAACCTCTTAGTCTGAATAGAGTAAAAACAGAGGTGGTGGCCAATCTAAGAATTTGCATTATGCGCTACTAGGTGTGGCAACAATATGTGACAGCAATATGTACAGACTGGCTGCTGTCGGTGAAAGTGGTCTGATCTTGTCGAGATAACTCCTGTGGTGTTGGTTGAGCAGATCCTTACGAACCAAAGAACTAAATGAGTGTCAGATTTTAGCCCCATTTGAGTGCCATTCCACCCCTCCCAGTCTCTTGCTGCCACCCTTCCTTGCCGATCGATTATCCAGCACAAGCCGCGAACAGCGGTGAACACTGCGGAACCTCTGTGAAAGCAACGAGTACAAGACATCACACGCTCAGTCTCACTTTAAATGTGGAGGCGTGGAATCCCCAAGACTGCTGCCAGTAAGAGGTGGGTCGACCCCTGGTGAGTGAGACCAGCTCCAGGTGGCAGCGTAATCATTTATTATTACATACCTGTGGCCGAACGTCTAGGAAATACTTCCTGCTGCTAGAGGTGCAGTATAAATGATATTCGTGCGCACTGCGCCCATAGTGAATATTCGGCCGGACTGTGATCATCGGGTCAATTGGTACTTTTAATAAGCATCTAAAATGGCGGATTTTTTTAAATTAAAAAAACAACAACCCTGGGGGGGCCTTGGCCCTACGCCTGACGAGATTTTCATAATCGAAACTACTGAGTGACGGGAAGCCCTTCAAACAAATTAAAAGCGCTCCCTGGCAGCTTTCCTATAGAAAGCCTTGTTTATAAAACCAGCCCCTGCACCAGAGTGGCAGGAGACCAGTCCCAAAATCCCACACCAGATGGCAGCACACTCCCCACTGGGACACTGCCAACATGGATTTACCTCCAAACTCACCTGCAAGGTAAGTTTTAATTGGTACAGGACGCCCTCATACATAATGAGACGTGTCCAAGACCAATTAGGAGGACGGACACCGATTATGTTTACTGACGAACCAATCAGAACGGTTTTGTAAGGTATTTTCGCCGGAGCTATTGCAAATGATGCCTCAAGGCATCCTTTTCTATGATTTGTTAAATGTCATTATCTCTGCTGATTCAACATGCATTTTTATAAATTTTTTCCAAAGTTATGTAAAATGCCTTCATAGTGATAATTAATAAATAATTTTATAGTTATCACCATGGAAACATTGACCGACAACTTTAGATACAGTGGAAAATATCAATTTTCTCGACAAATTGTAACATAGGCTTGCCCTACAAAGGTGGTCCTGTGTCATGCATGCTGCATTTAAAGCCGTGCACCTGCGACCAGGTCCAGTAAAGAAATGGTTAAGGGGGATCCTTCCGGAGGTTTCGGTCATGTGACCTCGTCAGGCTATGATTGGCTTTTAGTTTCCCATCCGCCTATCTGTAGTATGAGGAGCTTGAGAGTTGGGGATTCCCATGTAGGCTGATGCTAGTCACTCTATAAATGATGTGGGTTTCATCATTCTCTGGTTCATTCTGATTGGAGGTAATTGAAAATTGGCAGTAATTGTGGGGCGGGTGATGTATGTCACGCCATCTGACGGCTTCCTGGACAAACAACATACTGAGACGTCTGCTTACTAGAGGGCGCTACCAGCGGCCAGCACAACGCCCGCTAAGATTTGTAACCGTTTTAGGTAGCTCCTCAGAGAACCCGATAAAGATGCGTGCAAGACCAGAGTAAGACTACCAAAACTGCAAAGACTGGACGCCTTGAGATCAAGACCTGCATGAGATAGTTTGTCAGTGATACAAATAAGAATGGAGGACGATTCATCTGAATTTCAGCGACTGCGGGCTCAGGTCGTCAAGCCCAGCAGTCGTCTCTGTCATTCAGGTACGCTGGATCCAGCGCCCGCTCCCCGCTACGTGATGTCGGAGAATGCGCGGTACTCACAAGCGGCGGATCCCGCGATCCAGGCACTTGGCGCGGGCGCCCAGGCACCAAAGGCCTGACAACAGTAACTCAGACACCTACCGATGCAGCTCACGACTTGTCATACTCGTTTGGACGATGGAGCTATGTGATTTGTCTCAGCACCCAATCCTTACACGATATAACTGACTGAATGCTCAAGATATACAGAGATGACGTCAGGCACGTCGGCACGTCCAGAGAAGGATGTCAACCCTTTCCTGGCAATCCTGATTTTGGCATTTATGCCTTATGCCCGTTGGCATAATTCAAAAATAAACATTTTTCTCCAGGGCCCTCATGCACGCCCGGGAATTTTGCTAGGCTCCCGAGCCACACTTCATTGAGGCTTCAACTCCCCTCGCCACACATTTTGAGGTGGGAGCTCAAACACCTCACACCATGACACGTCACGTCTCCCCGTCTGCGATGACACTTTCCGAGATACCCCAACATCAAGGATCACCGGCCACGGCTCCCTCCGCGCATACAGGACGACCCTTCTAGTCCTTCCGCACTTTTAGCCACAACGGCCCCAGCTCACCATGCTGGACATCACCATCATGCCCTCGGGCATAAGATCATATTCCATGCCAGAGAAGGACGTCGATCCCTTCCTGGCCTTTCTTTTTGGCATTTATGCCTTATGCCCGTTGGCATTTTTCATACTATTCCTCATATACATTACTTGAAAAATTTGATAAATAAATTTTTAAGCCAATCACACGCCTCCTCATAATTGGAGGTAATTGAAAATTGGCAGTAATTGTGGGGCGGGTGATGTATGTCACGCCATCTGACGGCTTCCTGGACAAACAACAAACAGCTTACTAGAGGGCGCTACCAGCGGCCAGCACAACGCCCGCTAAGATTTGTACCCACCCGTCCCACACCAATCTTATAAGACATTGACTGTCAGGGCTTTATGCCTTATGCCCGTTGGCATTTTTCATACTATTCCTCATATACATTACTTGAAAAATTTGATAAATAAATTTTTAAGCCAATCACACGCCTCCTCATAATTATCCTCTCCCCCCTAGGCTTCAGAGCCCACCATCGCGACTCATGGAGTATTATGCATAGAGCGCACTTCTGTTTATAAGTGTTCACTCTTCCCAGTACCTGTAGCAGGGACATTCCTGGTGTCCACATGGCTCACTACGGATGTCTTCATCACATAGGCCTAAGTCTTGGTACATTGCCAACTTGGAAGCTAACCTCGTACCTGAATATTCATCCATCAGTAATTGCTGTAGGATTCGCCAGAATATTCGCCTCTATCTTGGGTATGACTGAGATAAGAAACAAATAGTATAGTAGAACACCGCGTAAGCGGAGACCGTCCGTTCCGGGCCATAGTGTTCGCTTACGCGGGGTTGAAATAAACATCTAATAGACCCTCTTCACACTGGCGCCATCTTGTAATGGCCGCCTATGTAAGTCAATCGAAAACGAGGCGAGCCCTCTCCACTCAGTCCTGAATATTGATAAATATAGTTGTGTTTTTCTAACTTGAAAAATGGAAATAACTCTCACGTCTTAACTAATCGGCCGTTTTGTATAAACAATACATTGTTAGAAAGCTGAGACTTGGGCCTGCTGGTATATATATATATATATATATATATATATATATATAACTTTGCTTAGAATCCCACCAAACCATAACCAAAACTTTGCTTAGAATCCCACAAAAAATACCAAAACATGTAAACTTCCTCATTTCACAGAGATTTATTGAAAAATCTATCGCGATGACCTACAGAAATAACTATCCTATTTTATTAGGTATTTCATGACAATTAATATGGTACCTATATTGCCAGGCTGTGATAAATATTTCTTTAGATAATGGAGCGTTATCATAGATGACAAGGAGTCAAAAAGAGCACTAGAAAAAATTTGATTTTCAGATATTATTGCATTTCAGATACTGGCTTTGATACAAAGTTGTCAAAGGTTGC
The DNA here is from genome assembly GCA_950022655.1 of Alentia gelatinosa. Taxonomy (NCBI): domain Eukaryota; kingdom Metazoa; phylum Annelida; class Polychaeta; order Phyllodocida; family Polynoidae; genus Alentia; species Alentia gelatinosa. Next base: position 23,384,664 of record OX465592.1, read on the forward strand.
TATCTTTTACAAGTGCAATATATTCCCCAGTATATCTTATTTTTTAATTCTCCTACTGTAACAGGTTTATTATTGTATCAGACATTATCAAATATTGTGATAAATTTCCAAATTTCCTGACAAATAACTGATGCTTTATTAATCTATTACCTCAGGAAATATCTATCACAACCTGGTGATATTGGTATCGTTTTAATCATCTTGAAATTCCTAAGACGGTAGGATGTTCATTTGTATAGGTCATCGCGATAGATTTTTCACTAAATCACAGAGAAAACAGGAAAGTAACATGTTTGTGGTTTTTTTTACCTAAATTATCCGGATGTTCAATCTATGACTGGAAATCCTAGCCATGGCATAGGTATATGATATGAATATCAACAAATAGACCAGAGTCTTAGCTTTCTAAAAATGTTCTATTTATAAAAATCGGCCTGTTATTCACGAAATAACAACGATTTACACTTCTACAGTTACTCTGTGCTTATGGGGCTGAAGCCATGCTGCTGATACAGATGAGGGCATGCCTCGTTTTCATATGCAAGCATGTTGCTGGTTCTCTGCAAGCAGGGCCTAGATACATGCAACCAGCGCGACCCGATCGCAGCGCCACGCTTATGTGCAAGTGGTGAATAGAGAGAACCGTTCCGAGCAAAGGTGTCCGTTAACGCGGGGTGTCCGCTAACGCGGGGTGTCCGTTAGGCGGGGTTCTACTATATGTTCGTCATTTATGAATGAGTGTGGAATTTCAAAAAAAAGACTAGGAGCAAATGCGAAGTCTATTTCAATGGAAGAGCGTGTGAGTAATGATGATACTGGACACTGCGCACATTAACTTTCTCAAGTCAAGTCGATGATGTTGGCCGTATTCATCTAAACAGCGACGCTTGTCATTTGTGTCACCCATTATGAACCACTGTAAAGGTAATACAGGTTTACTTTTGGGAAGCACGCCTCGTCACCATGAGCATGCTCTAATAATATAACAATCAGAAGGTTTGGGTTTTATTCAGTCCTGGGTGATTTGCAGTAAGCAACTTGGCAAGCAGCCACTTACCCACTTGTACACAAATATAGCCACCGTGTACAATGTCTACTTCCAACTGCTGACAAATTAATCGTCGATTATTCAGGACCACTTGTTAAAATATGAAAATAATAGGAGGTTGGTATGGATGCTTCAAATCTGTTCAAATGTTCAAGCGATTTGAAATAACAGTAGCATGTTTCTACTTTCAACCGATTTTCTATATCACTTCTTTTGGACCCTTGAGATATTGCTTGCTCTATAAAATCAATCTTCTCGGGTAGTAGTGCCAAAAAACGCTTTTCAGGAAAATGACACGAGTTTTCATTTTCAATACAAATTGTCCAATAAGCCTTGAAGCTTTTATTTCAACCCCGTGTAAAGCGACAACTCACATATAAGCGGACACCCCGCGTGTTGTGACAGTAATTTCGGTATGGGTTGGTTCTCAACCCCCGTGTGAGGGCCACTTAATCTCACTGGTAATAAAAGGGTCCTGGGTTCAAACTCCAGACAAGCCCAATTTTGTTGTTTTTTTCTTTTTAGAATAATTCTTATCCTTTTATTCTTATTCTATAATGCTGAATAGGTGTATCATTTACATGTAACTGTCAGACACTCTGAAGGATACTATTCGAGTGAGTACATTGATTATATATACATGTAGTGGTTAGTTAGGCTGTCAGCTTCAGAAAAGACACCTATTAAGATGTCCTTCCAAAAGTATAGTTTTCAGGATCGAGGTCAGGACAATGACACCTTTATATATCAAACGGAAGGACATTTTAATTCACCGTCCTTCTTCGTGTCCTTTAAAATAACAATCGATATTTATTTAATGTGGACCATCATATGAGAGGCCTAGGAAGAATAAGATATTAAACAACCCCTGACAGCAGTTGTCCTCCGAGTACAGAGGCACTATCTTATAATTTCCTGGCGGATGATGGCAGAACCGGCAATCAGTCTGTGCCCTAAATGATTAAGGCCCAGCTGGGAAAACGGGGACACTGAGGACGGGGTCGGGTGCTCACCACGTGGAGCCGTGACTGAGGTGTTAATCAACTGGTTTAACGTCTCTTGGCGCACCCTCTCACAAGATGTCACACACTTTAAGTGGTATTCTGTACTCTCGCTATGCTCTACGGGAGAGGAATTCTTAACGAACTAGGCTTAGGGCCTTGAGAATCCACTGGCCTGCCTCCCGTGCTAAAGACGTACAGTAGAACCCCGCCTAACGGACACCCCGCGTCAGCGGACACCCGCGTTAACGGACACCTTTGTTCGGAACGGTTCCTTCTATTAGATGTTTATTTTAACCTCGCGTAAGCGGACACCGCGCGTAAGCGGACACTTTCGTCAGGAACGGAGGGTGTCCGCTTACGCGGGGTTCTACTGTACATCAATGCAATCCAAAGATTCCTATAATCTCAATGATGCCACCTAACGGGAATATTGTGTTCCAGTGGATTCTCAAGGCTCTAAGCCTAGTTTGTTAAGAATTATTCTCCCATAGAGCACAGTGAGAACCTTGTACAGAATACCCCTTAGAGAGTGTGAGATCTTATGAGAGGGGTGAACCCAGGCCGCACACATGATCCGTGTGGTACCTGCCTTTACCCGGCCCCCATGAGTTTCCTCAGATTACCCTCTAACTCTGGCCACCATTCTCAACACTAGATTAGATGATTTCTCGCAATTTGTAAAATGCTGATAACTAGATTAGTTTGAGTCAGTCCCAAACGTGTCCCCTCTATTTTATGTTAACAAAACGCTCAAACATAGAACCGCCTCAGTATTGCGACCACCTCACCTTACAACCGCATATTAGAAGACCCAGATGTAAATTTTCATCTCATTAATGCGACCATTAGTATGTTCACGGCCAGGAATGTTGTAGGTTAGCAGGTAGAGAAATGAGAGGGGAGATCTTTAGACAATGAAGGGGAAGGATTCAATGGTATGACACAATATTACTGATTATGATACGTCATTGAATGTTTCATGTTTTGTTTTTATGCCCTTATTTGTAATAATATGCTTAACAAAATATCTATTCTTTTACACGTTACTCTCTGTAAAGCGACCACCTAGCTAATGCGACCATTTTTTTAAAAAGTCCAGTCCTGAATGTATGGTCATAGTAGGATGATATGCTCTCTTCCTCTCTCTCTCTCTCTCTCTCTCTCTCTCTCTGCTCGTGGGTGCACCCGTACATGCTCAAGTTATTTTTTCTGTGGCTGTCCTTGTCGCTGTTGATGTACAGTTCAGTGATATAACAATGATACTAATTTTGTTGTATTATTTCAAATGCACTGTACTGCAGTGCGGTGTTGGACGAATTGTGGATCGTGTAATATCTATGAACCTTACCTTCAATAATCAAACTAAATAAAAGAAAAGAAAAACAGCAGTGGGAGTCTACTGTATACTGTTTAAGCAGTCCACTCCACCAGGAGACAAGCCAAGCATTTCACATATCCCGGTTTGAAATCTCGATTTCTCGCCGACCAACGCCCTGTGTCACGTGACCGGGGAATTCAGAGCGTGTCGTCCTCAGGAGGAGAGCTGAGAGCTGGGACCTGAGAGAACCGCCCTGTGGGCCCGTGCCAGCCCCTCACCAGCGCGTTATCCCCGTTATCACCGCGTACTGACCGCTGCACACTGCGCCGGACGGGCCTTTACTGACCTGGTGGACACTCGGAGAGGTGAGAGCAGGTGAGTGATGGAGGTGGGGCGCTAACAGAGGGTGGTGTAGGGCGGGGCAGAGAGTGTGGTACAGGGTGGGGTGCAGGGATCCGTCACGGTACAGCTAGGTGTGGCCGTGGTAGACACGGGTGATGATCATATAGGTTAGCCGTGCACCCCTCCACCCACTGGGCGTAGCACACTGTGAACACTGGGATAGCGAACAGGAGGGATTCAGTCGGAGATTTACATTGTTCAGAGTCAGGTGAGTTTTTCTACGATCATGTCATTGTCCTTCCATACATGTCCTGCAGTTCACTCAATGTGTGATTTGTTGTGACTGGACGTCAAGACGTCGGTGGGTCCAGCTGTGAATCCAATATCGTATTATATTTACGCTCTTAAAACAACGACGCCCCATATTGCTTCCTCTTACCTGAACTTCCCAATTGCCATCTTGGATTAGAGACAAAGATAAGAACGAGAGCCCAAAGAGGTGCGGCACTTATTCATTTAGTAGGAAAACTTGTGTTGCTGAGGGCTTCCTCAACCACAGAGGAGATTGCAGCATGGAGCAGCCTCTACTCAGGACACAATACAACGACGAAGCTACAATCAGGCACAAGCGCATACATGTAAACTGTCAACGCCATTTAAAATAATGATTTCTTAAGATATCACGACACCACTGTAGAAAAGAGAGACTTGCTGAAGGAGGAGAGTGGGTGTTGACTGTGCGCTCTTTGTAGACGTGGACTCCCCCTGTCACAGCACACAGCGACCTCCGCCTCTCGTCATGAAGCCCCTACATCTAACATTTATTACCTAGCATATAAAGCAAGCAGCAGATAGGAGTCTGTCGTTGACAGATAAACATTGAAAAAAGGAATAATACGCAAACCAAGGTTCTGGAAGGTCTAGCTTGGTGATGTTTAAATGGGAGACGAGGTACCCGGAGGAAGGGGGATGTAGAATGTCCCCGGTGTAGAGGCAGGCTCGGACCTTCACCTCCCGAGCACCAGTCACTTGCCTGCTCGCACCTGTGTAGTCAACATCTGGCCTGTTCTTACGCTTTACATGATGACAGACGGGATAGATTCCGCTTCTGACGTTGACTTCATGACAAGGGCTAAGGTGTATTACAAGGTCCTAATGATTATGACCAAGCAGGACGTAAAAGAGGTTTCAATCCCCCTGGGACAGACTAGAAGGCTCCAGCAAACCCTAGCCACCCTGAAAAAAGAGAGATTCACCCAATCGGTTTTATCAATTGCTCCCCATTCACTCCCCAAACAGATGCTCAATTTTGCAAATACAAGGGCCTTTAACAGACACTATGACTGGAGAATGCCAAACCAGCTTTCTTGCGGAATTGTCACCCCTCCTGCACACAGACTGAGATCTTTTCAGAAAAAGAAACAACAAAACAATCATATATTCCCTACTATTATTCAAAATATTCAAAATATTAACGGAACAACTGTTTCCCGCGAGTCTTAAGCTATTTACTGCTCTTTATTTGGAGATTTTACCTTACACATTAAGAAAGCCACAAAAAAAACCATATCAAAATACCACAAATTGCTGTCTCCAATAAAGGCTCCATTTCAGCAAGATCTGCTTGGAGTTGCTCCCCACCATAAAGGCAGACAGTCCATGGGGACTGAAATGCTGCGAGAGTTAGATTCTGGTGTGCATAAAAAATGTAATGCTTTAATGTTCGAATCTCCTTACCATGAGACAAGCCTCTGAGAGCCTCCACCATTGTACAATGGCGCAAGGTTCACTGGTCCTAGATTGTGACTGCATTACAATCTATCGTGGGAAATCAGCTAAGCTAGACTGAATGTCAATAGTTTGGTCACTTTGCAGCAGAAGGCGTGTCCATAGGCTGTAGCGACAGAGTCGCTAGTGTGCACAATACTAACTGGTTTCAGATACAAGTGGCCGTAATCTCCGGCACCTAGATGCATAATACCCGTAATTACCATCCTGTGAATTGCAAACTCCATGTAAGTCTGGTATGGGGATTCTGTAATCGGTAGATGATAAAGCGTTTTATTTTCCATCTATTACAAAGTACCCATTCAAAATGTATGGGGTCACAGAAAACCTCTACCGTATTTATGTTGGAATAAACCATAACCATTGACTAGAGATTTGAACCGATTGTATACGGCCTGAAGCCACTGATTATGGGAAAATAGTCCCTTTGTGCTGAGGAGCAAAATAAAGAGTCCCTATTGATAGACATGTACCATATAATATGTCAGTAGGTTGGGCAGTTTTTATTGTATCTGGGTTTTTAAAATGTTTTTCTTTTTATTATTGTTTGTGTGTTCTTGTTTCTGTTTTTGTTGTTGCGCTAGAGGACGCCCAGATATCATGGGGGTTACTTACCCACCAGTGTCACATGGAAGAACGGGACTGTTCCAGAATTTGATCTCAAATCAGAGCTCAAATAAAAAAAATCCTAAGTTTAATTTACTGAGAAAATAGATGATGAGTACAACAAAGTTTTGTAGAAAGGTGGCTTTGTAAACCACTCAAGGTTGACTTTGTAATACACTTACTAACGCTTATGTATTACTACGCGTCAACCACTCATGATTTAGGTCCACCCATCCGCAAAGTCATCGATTGTTGTCTATATGGACAACAACTCTACATTCATAACTTCTATTTATAGCATTATGGAACCACACCTCTATAGTTATAACCAACATTTACAACGTTTTGGACCACAGCTTCACATTCATAACTACGGTAACGTGTATTAGGAAAACAGAATGGGCGTTGTATCTGTTAACGGATATAAATTCCTGGACCATCAAATACTTTCCCAGACGTCAAAAGAAATTACTGTAAATCATCACTTTGTTGATATTCCCACAGTGCATAGCGCCATCCGGACGGCGGAAGCCAATCTCTCAATCTCTGGACACATTCTTTGCTTAACATTCAACAATGGAAGAATATGGAGAAGGTATTTCCCTTCTACATGCGTCGTAGATGCTGTATATTATTATCCTTGCTAATATGTGTCCAAGATTGTAAATAACAAAAAAAACCCAAAAAAACCCAACAAAAACAACAAAAACAACAAGAACAAAGGATTGTTGTATCAGGCTCCAAATGACTATGAGATAAAACTACGCTTACTGCAATCGTACACAAACACCAATTGACCACACGTCATCCAAAGACTGTAATCAGGGCTGAGTCGTAACTGTGGCGTGGTTCAAAAGAGCGAGAGAAAATATAATCAAATAATAGGACCTGAGCTAAAACAGTGAGGACCCCTGGCCGTGAGATATAGGGAGTGACCCAGGTACATTTGTTGAAACTTAAAATCTCAAATTGTTACTGCGTTATAATCATCCTTACTTACTTCATAGCCCTGGCTGTGAGGTAGGAGGAACTATGTGTATGTAAGTGCTAAAAATGTAGCCAATACTGTTGAGCCGAAAGTGATGTATAATATAAGAATTGCACTACTGTATGGATACCACCCCTCACCCATCAAACACCAACGTCACATCTAGATGACTAGATGTACCCCAGCGACTCTGACGGACTGAATGTACAGCAGGAACAACTGACCCGTGTCAGATGTTGGCAATGATAATTCTTAAAAAAGAAGAAGAAATTAATACTTGGTCTTTATCTTTATAGTTAGCTGAGGTGTGGCATGGATCATATGCTTTCTCTTTATGTTTATAGCTAGCTGATGCATGGCAAGGATCCTGTACTTTCTCTTTATGTTTATAGTTAGCTAAGGTGTATCATGGATTTCTCGATGAAATAGTGTATATAGAAGAAAGACCTGAAAAGTGACGATCAAATGAAATGTGGTACCACAGATAATTAAGAGGGAAAACCCCGCCCTGCGACACACTCCAGATACACCAAATAGCCGCAGCAGGAGGGTGGCTCAGTTTATGATGATGATGTATAATTATAGGAGCCTAACAAGGGAAAGATTCAATGATATATCTACCATGGCACTGGCCTTTGTGGTTTACACACAAGCATACGATATAAGGGCTATAAGGTTTTCGGTTCCCTCAGATATACAGCTTTTAACTGAACTAACATGAACTACTGGTCAGGACACTCTCGGTGTTAATTCTTTGCCTTTTAAAGGCCGCGCCTTTCTTTAGTTACACACGACATCGCATCTTCTCATTTAGAGATAATGAGCCTTCTGACTCATTATCGCATAATCAGGACTTCTCCTTTGAGGGTGTGTTCCACCAGAGGGGACCACAATTTCGACTGCAATTTCGACATGCTTATAATGCCATTTATCATTGGTCGACAAGAACCATCCGAAAGAAATGGTCGAACCGATTATCTGAGTTTATTTGTTTGTTTGTGTAGGGTAGTTTAACGTCCAATTTGTTCAATTAGACTTACTTTGGATTTGACCGAATCTATGAGATGAATGTAGGAAGAAATCACAGCCCTACACATTTACCGAGGTGAGAGTTCCTTTACTTCCCACACCACATAGAAATTGTATGAGAAGGATTGGCCTTTGATATAGCAGTAAATCTACCACTGCTGGGGATGAAGGAGAAAAGTGGCTGCAGTGGGACCAGAATAAACAAAGTCCTGTGCTCTTTACCACTGAGCTAACTCCCCACCTCGGTCGCTTTAGTTATGCTTGCATGCAAGCATATCCGGTCTGCACCACGAGGTGACGAGGCGACCAAGAGGGTAAACAGATTGGTAATTTCTGTCCACCCCAGCAGACCTTATCTGAGTTCCCCTTAATAGAAGTCAATCAGTGTTGGCCACTAGCTGCATGTGAACTTGTGGTCGATGATTACATGCAACACAACGTTGGATGTCACAATCTCCAATTAACATATTTTTTAAAAATTTTTTATCAAGACGTGTTTATTTCAAAAGTGAAAAAGGACATAAATGTTCACCAAATAATTGGTGATCTTCCACATTTACTCCGTGTGGGACAGTACTGTGGACAATACATCGGACTTCACAAACATATATCATGTATTATAAATCTATAAACATTTCTTTATGATTGTTGATATAATCCTTCACATGATTTTTGAAGTTATCTCCTTTTCTGATATTTTGAATATCTCTTGGGATTATATTCCACAACTTAATTCAAATATAGGATAAAGGAGAACCATGCTAAAAAATACCCACACAAAACATTGAGGATCACTGACGAAATCAAAGTGTCTATAGAAGTCAGGCTGTCAGAAAATTGGTCAGTGGTCTCCGTGGCTACTAGAAAAAATGTCAATCAGTGGTTCCTGAGGATTCCTTAGTGTAGATGTTCCACGGCCGACATAACCCAGAACCTGTGAAAACGCCGACTGCAGGAACACAGCAGAAGCTATTTTAATACGTTTTTAGCAGCCATTGGCCATTCCACATCTGTGCTGTAGACGACGTTGAGCGTGTGGCCTGCTCGACCACACCTATTTCTATATCTTCATCTGACAGCCGTAGAAGGACTGTTTCCATTAGCCGAAGAAAACGGCCGAGACCTTTTGAGTTACCCAGTAAGTCTGTCGGTGATGTCACCGACTGTGTGTCGGTATAAAAAAATTGGTGAGGGTAGTAGATTTCACTAAGTGACCAAGCTTTCATTCAGGGGTAGGTGGTGCCACATTGCATAATCTAAGCAGAAAAAGGCATGGGCATTTCCCGAGCTGGATCATTTATATTGACCGATTTGGGGTCAGCAGTGCCAAAAGTCTGTCGGTGGTTCCTGACTGTAGATCGGTGGCGGGAAATTGGCCAATGGAAACGGGCTTTTAGGCGGCAAGCTCAGAGTAAGAAGTATACAACCAGGCCTGATGCATACTTTTGGGAAGCACTCTCTCTCAGCTTTAGGTCAAGGGTTCTGCCCTGCAAAACGCTAATCCATATGCATCCTGCTTTTTATTCTCAATTCAACTCACTTACTTTATTTAATTGAAAAAGACCACCTCCCTTCAAGAGATGTAGTTGGTTAAGGTATGTCACCAACATTGTTTCGGTACAGAGAACAAGAAAATTGTCCAAATTGTGATACAGACACTAAATTGGTTGTAATTTTCTTCTTTTTTTCACTTATTAAATATCATTGACGAGCCACTTGAGGATAATTTTCCATTTCGATTTTTCGTCAACTTTTAAAAGAAAAGTAGGAGTTCTGAACAGTTATGGTGGAATGGACGACGCAACATACGTGCCATAAAAACGATATGGGTAGGCGCGGGCGGTATGTAGGGCATACGACCACAGGTATATAATAATATTCCGGTATGTGTTATTGTGTATTCCACTGCATCTCAGTCACACCAGACATTTCCCCTTTTGTTACACCAGGGATTTTATAGTCACGACCATCATTGATAGCGACCGTTCCGAGGGCATTGGGTTGCATAGTTCAATGATCCTCTTTGTAGCAGAGGATTATGTATGCAGTCTCTATATGTCCAAAATTTCATAATTCTTTCTTACCGTTATACCGATTATGGGCAACGTTTTATACCTATTCTATCATTGAATAATGATAACAATGATCATTTTGAATCGTTATCTATTTGCGGTCAAAACTGTATCAATTTCTAGCACATTTCACATAGTTATCTATTTATCATACACCAGTGCACATTGTTCTTACGCACACTAACCTCTGCTTCCTATATTGTAAAAATCGTGTTTGGGCCACTCGACCGGATGCTCCTTTACGGCCCAGGGGCCCGTTTAATAATCTAGGATCGTAAATGAAGACCCTTTTCTGTAACTGATACAATGATTATGTTTAAGAATGTTTAAGTCTGTTCTCTAAGACAGTCTTAACCATCCATAAGGTTGTCCATAAGTGTTGATTGAAGTTGACCCTCATCGTCCCTGAGTCTCCATGGCATGCAGAAAAGAGCCTACGAGTACAAGCCCAGATTATCAAACGGGCCCCAGGTTCATGTGCCCAAATAGAACTTTGAATGGGAATTACATGTCATTTCTAATAGATTAAAATATTTGAAGATTTACAATAAAACGAACACCGACCTTGGGTTTAATAACCTGATAATTGTTGATAACTCACGGACACGGAAATACGCCCCTCCCGTATTACAGCATCGGGGTAAGTATTTGCTAGTCCGTGATTAAACACTCAGCCTGTTTCCTAACTTATCAATACAGACGATCGAGACCTGAAGAAGGTGTGTTTAAACAGGAGGTATAAAGTTGGTGTTGGTTTTTCAGCCTCCACGGAGACAAGATGCCGCTCCACAATGGGGGACGAATCGTTCTCGTCATCATGTCAGCCATCGTCTTCGGCGCCTCCGCCGTCTTCACCTTCTTGAAAGGGGCTGGGAATGAAGGTGAGTAAACAGCATCAAATTATGTGTAATCTAACTATTCCCGTTACTGAATGAAGCTCTGTGTAAACACCATGTAACTATTCCCGTTACTGAATGAAGCTCTGTGTAAACACCATCTAACTATTCCCGTTACTGAATGAAGCTCTGTGTAAACACCATCTAACTCTTCCCGTTACTGAATGAAGCTCTGTGTAAACACCATCTAACTCTTCCCGTTACTGAATGAAGCTCTGTGTAAACACCATCTAACTATTCCCATTACTGAATGAAGCTCTGCATAAACACCATCTAACTATTCCTGTTACTGAATGAAGCTCTGCATAAACACCATCTAACTCTTCCCATCACTGAATGAAGCTTGTGTAAACACCATCTAACTCTTCCCGTTACTGAATGAAGCTCTGTGTTAACACCATCTAACTATTCCCTTTACTGAATGAAGCTCTGTGTAAACACCATCTAACTATTCCTGTTACTGAATGAAGCTCTGTGTTAACACCATCTAACTATTCCCGTTACTGAATAAAGCTTGTGTAAACACCATCTAACTATTCCCGTTACTGAATGAAGCTCAGTGTAAACACCATCTAACTATTCCCGTTACTGAATGAAGCTCTGCGTAAACACCATCTAACTATTCATGTTACTAAATGAAGCTCTGCATAAACACCATCTAACTATTCCTGTTACTGAATGAAGCTCTGTGTAAACACCATCTAACTCTTCCCATCACTGGATGAAGCTTGTGTAAACACCATCTAACTCTTCCCGTTACTGAATGAAGCTCTGTGTAAACATCGTCTAACTCTTCCCATTACTGAATGAAGCTCTGTGTAAACGCCATCTAACTATTCCTGTCACTGAATGAAGCTCTGTGTAACTTCTAACTTTTCCCAGTTATGAAATAAAGCTCTATGTAAGTGCTAGTCATATTTATAAACTAGAAGGGTTATACATGTATAATGATAGTCCAATGTATATACTAAAAGGGTAATAATGATAATCCAATGTATTTACTAAAAGGGTGATAATGATAACCCAATGTATAAACTAAAAGGTCAATGACGATAATCTGTGGATAAACTAAAGGGTGATAGTGCTAGTCCAATGTATAAACTAAAAAGGTAACAATGAGAGACACATACATAAACTGAAAGGATAGTAAAAAAAGATTCGTTTTATATTTTCTATGGCAACAATAAGGAGCCTTCTGCAGCGCAGGTTTTCATCATACCTCCTATATTACAACTTACTTACTGTGTGTATCACTGTCCCCCTCTTCAATCTCCTCGTCTACAACATATATGCTGGCGTATGTGTGTAAAGAGAATATACAATTAGGTAGATGTAATGGAGGATGACGATGAGATGGATGATTCACTACGTGCCACTCATCTTGTAAGTTTTGCAGAAAGACTTAATTGCTTTATAAATGTAGACGATGTTTGAGGACCATGCATCCTGCCCGCGAGTTCTTAGATTATCGATGCATGCGATTTCAACTGCTTATTGGTGTGCAATGGTTAATTAACCCAACTCAAAGGAGGTGGGATCTTCAGAACGTGTCTCGGTTTATTCTTATTGGGATGTTAAGAAATTCCTGTTCTTCTTTTCAGTACTCTTCCCAAATAGTACTTCTGCCATGGCAGACAATTACAGCACCGTGGTGACACCTGCCGAATTTACGCACACTTACATCTGGATCATTACCTACGCGTACCAGGTAAGCAATATATCAGCCTTCCATGTACCAGGTAATCAAATATATTAACCCTATATATGTACCAGGTAATCAAATATATTAACCCTATATATGTACCAGGTAATCAAATATATTAACCCTACATGTACCAAATCTATTGACCCTACATGTACTATGTAAGCAAAAACATAAACTTTACATGTACCAGGTAAGCACTATAATAACCCTATATGTACCATGCAGGTAAGCAAAGACATTAACCCTATTTATTATCCACCTTTAAATACAAAGTGTCCATAGAAAACACATAGGGAGTGTGTATACAGAAAAAAATGCGTATGGAAAAATAGTGCATAACCAAAACGAACTGATATTGACATGCCACTTGTTCAAAAAAGGTGGATAATAAATACAATATAGACTGGTTTCAGATAAAAGCGGCCGTATGCTCCTCGGAGTTGACTCTGTGCTATATCCTCGCATACGCTCGGATATTATTACTCCTAGGGGCATACGGCCGCTTGTATCTGAAACCAATCAATATTGTCGATATATACCATGTAAGAACTAAGTAGAACCCTCCTTAAGGGGAAACCAACGGTTCTGAGCAAATTGCCTACATACACAGGGTGTCCCATATATGCGATGATATTCAATATATTGAATATTGTCGCAAGGCATTCGCATTTCCATGCAAACATCTGTGAACGTCTGCGAACGTCTGCGAACCCAAAGTCGCATGGGAAATCGCCATAGTGGATCCGGCGCTTCACATGGGGTGTCCCCTTACTTGGTTCCGATTGTTTAGACACCATCCGATTGTTTAGCTACAGACTCAACCCAACCACAGCTAATGTAGAGTAAGTCTAGCGTAGCTCTGGCGGCCAGTGTACATATTTGGGAATTTCATAAGAGGGTGAAAGACCTAATTTGTAAGGTTCACACAGAATAGCGCTCTACCTGTAGTAATATTGATTTGGCCCACTCTAACTACAGCCTGTTCTTGTTGCTTTTTGCAGGGTCTCTTCGTCCTTTATGCCTTCTGCAGTCTGTTTCGATCGAGCGGGCCTGGTTACCTGTACACCCATCCGGACTTTCTGCCCCCTTCCCTCTACGTGACCTTCATGCTGTCTCACGCATGCACACTCGTGTGGCTGTTCACCTGGAGCCGGGACTACCTGATCGTGGCCCTCGTCTTCGTCTTGCTGTCTGCCATCATGGCCATCATAGCCGTCTGCATCGCCAGTTACCGCATCTTCGCAGACCAGGGTGCGTTGGTGGCGTTCGGCCACCCCACTGAGTACCGCTTGGTGTACCTGCTGGTGATCAACCCGCTGGGGCTGCATGCCATGTGGCTGACCATCACCAGTCTCCTGCACCTCTCCATGAATCTCGTCTTCAACTTCCATGTGTCCATGGCGGCAGCGGGTGCCATCTCGCTCACCATCCTCACGGCCTACGTCATCTTCTACTCGCTGCTCGACCTGGCCTTCTTCGAGAGCTACGTGCGCTACCTGTACACACCCTTCATGACGCTCATCTGGGTCACGGTCGGCATCTTCATGGGCAACCTCGACTGGGACTCCTCCAACACCATCTTTGTGCTGGGTCTGACAATGGTCACCTGCATCGTCTTTCTCATCAAGGTGGTGCTGTCTCTGGCCAGGTGCGTGTCCAATCCACTCTTCCGGGATGGCAACGGCATGCCGCTCCTTACCGAGAAGCCCAGCGTCTTTTGGACCGGTGCTCCGAATTACGCCACACCTCCAGAGGGCATGCCCGGGCAGCAAGGAGGGTCCATCTGGCCAAGTCTGGGCCAGTAGGGATAACGCCTGAGTCTGTCTGTATCTCTGTCCACCTCTTTTTGTCGCCATTGGTCAGATTCTGAAAGAAATACAAAATATTGACTGGTTTTCTGATACATGTAGTTGTATGCTCCGAGGTGTTGATGCTCAGTAATATCCGAGCAAATGTGAGAAACTCCGAGGGGTAAAGAACTGCTTTTATCTGAATACAGCCAATATTGGATTTATCATCCACCTTCAATCATATCTTGTACGCCTGCTGGGTGATGTTACAGGCATTATTTCTCCGTATGTGTGCTTTATCGCAAGCGAGCATATACAACCTAGCCATTCCAGGTATGTCCATCAGACTTCCTGTAGGTTTACTATGGGCACTTTCTATTAGGTGGATAATAAACCGAGGCTTCTCCATTATCGAGATTTTGGAAGATACGCATTATTTGTCACCATTGCCTCTGACTTCCCCTTTTATGCTCAATGTATATCTTCCAGAATCATTTTTCAAATTACGGTAAATTACTTTTTTATGCATCATCAACTGACAAAGATTTGACTGCAAATCTCGGCCTTGTGTTATCCGTGATATGCAAAATGATTCTCTGTTTAAATAAGATAGTAAAATAAATCCGCTGGATCTTCTTGACAATATATCGTTATTTCTGTCTGTTACAGGAACATGACTAACTGAGTCTGACTGTAGAGTATTTTATCATCTTTCTATAATTACGTATTCCTGTATGTTAAGTGGCATTCACACGTAGTGATTGATGTACCTGAGACGGATGCTCTTCACACCTCTCCCCTAGTCTCAGAAAATTCTACTTTGGTACAAAAATCTCAAAGTAAGGTGCCAATTTTTGCTTTTGCCATTCTCAAGGGAAAAAGATGAATATGATTCACATAGTAGGACACACCTGATACATAGTCTCAGAACACTCACCCTTGAACTCAAATACCCTTGAGTTGAGGGGGTATGAAAAACATGTAATCCTGCTTACTGGCCTCCTATTGGCTAGATTTGCTACTTAGTTCGCAAATCAGCAGTGGGTACATTTGTCTCACTATGAATTTGATATGTGTTTAAAATCTAAATCTCTCGAGATTCTGTACCTTGTCAGGGGTAATCATTGATGACAATCACAGGGGGAAATACTTGTCTCATGGAAATGAAACCCTACCATTCAGATGAGGAGATTGTGTTCCAGTACATGATCTCAGCAGGATTTGTCTCAGACAAAAACCCTGTGAGGTACATCAATCCCACCATGTGAATTTCACAATATGCTTAGAAAGGTGTTCGATGATCAAGCCAAAATGGGGTGGGCTTTCAATCAACATCTTTGAAGTGTATCATGTATCCAATCAGTAAGGAAAGGAAATACCTGCTACAAATTTTCAAAATAAATGGGTTATTTTCGGTGGCTATGTATCGAGTGCGGTTCAGATTTTATCTCACCCCTATCATTAACTAATTGGCTAACATGTGTGACATCATCCCTCATTGAGTATTGTTTTACAATACTCCATAGGCGTTGAGTATGAGATCCCAATCTTAAGTACATGTGGGAAAAATACCAGGGGTGAGATGAAATATATGGTCTCTCAATGGTGTGTCATCATCGGACGTTTTAATTTTTAGTAATTCTGAGAAATAATGATTAAACATCTCAAAAATAGTTTTCCTGAGCCTTGAGGGTTGATACCTAAATTATGTATGACATGGATTCTAATATCAAACCTTGAATATAGTATTTACTTTGAAATTGTGGTTATGGGATTGTACGTCTTATCAATGTTGTATCATCAGGATATCATATATTTTAATATGCCATGGTTATCCGAAGGGTATACCCGTGTGTTCCATTGATTATCTGAGAAATATTTTTCATTAAGATACTGCTAATGCAAAGCTGTACGGACATCGTTTATACATTCAAAATATATAACTTTGTCATCTCCAGATCTGGTGTTAGAATAGAAATATAGGGTTATGGGTAAGTATTACATATATATTTTTGATAAATGTTTAGTACCCTATTAACATTGGATTTATTGCAAATAAAACTCAATAGCTTATGCTTGTCCCGTATCAGTTGTTATTCCAAGTTAAACATATTATAACCCAATGAGCAGGACGACACTCCTGATTTTGATACAAAACATTGTATTTACTAGGAAAATAAAGATACACATATTCTCTGCAGGACAAGATGCATGTACTCAGAAATTCCATGTAAGAAAGATACGTTCAAAGAGTGGATAATGACACTAAATGAATTGGATTTGACGCTAGAAAATCTTTTCACAAAAAGTGTATCATCATAGACCCATCTTCTATTTCTCTATATTATATAATATGTTAGCTACATAAACAAGACGGTATGTTTAGGTAAACACATCATTTATAGGTTTACTGTATTCTGAAAATTAATTTTAACGAAAATACTCTAATTGGAAGTTCACATGTAATGGATGAAAGAAGAAAGAGCGATGCAATATAAAATGGAAATAAATAAAACAACTTGTATGATGATAAGAAGAATGTAGAAATCACCAGCCATTTTGGCCTTTTTCCGCCTTTTTTCCTAAGTAGTCCAGAAGGTTAATAACTGCACACGAGGAAAGTCATTTACCATCAAGGGTGGTTGTTTTATTAGCAACTTTGAAAGTGTCATACCAAGGGTAACCATGTGACATGTTCTTAGCCAATCAGAAAGTTTGTTCCCATCATACGCCATAAAGCCTAAACAAAGTTCACGTGAGATGGCCAACGTAGGAAATGTGACATATGTTCAATATTTAAAGGTATGTAGCAGTCAGCGGCTGAAATGATCACTAGATTATGTCACATGATGATATAAGGGTGGGATTTTTAAAACCTGCTAAATTGCCAAAATAAGCTTATTCAAGGTTCATGTTGTATAAATGTATCTCATTAATGTAAAAATGAAATTATTTGGTGCATCTTTTGATAGTCTTTCTTTCCAACATAGGGTTTTGTAGAGCTCTGAGGAATTTTTCCTTCCGAAAATCAACAAAAACTGTGATTTTCTAGTGATTTTCACTTTGTTCAAAATCTAAGACACAATTTTGAGCCAATTGTGTTTATTAACATATTTAAAGCATACGTCATGAGAAGTGTAGACAATATAATTTTGAAAATTGGTAAAAGATTGAAAAAATATTAAAATGGTGAAAATATCTAGGACCTTCAAATTTTCCAACATAGAGACCCATAGAGCATGTTGTTCAACACCCCGACTTTCATTGGACAATACTAATGAAATATATAGAGAGAAATTAATTTTCCTTTATTGTACAATGCTGACAAGAATCCTGGCTATGATACCTAAAAGTTTCAACACAATCGGATCATCCATTCTGATATCAGAACATTATGATTCCATGATGATAGTTTCCCAAAAAACGTTGTGTTGGACCACACATCTCTAAAGGGTGTATAAAAGAAACAATAATCATAATGGAATAACAATTATCCTACCCCTAATAAAAAACCGCCATAGACTTAACATAGGCAAATTTTATGTGGCAGGCCGTGACATAAAGTGTTTTTATGCCACTAGAGTAAAAACAATATTGACCAATCAGAGAGCAGGATGTCAGCTACTATGAAAAAAGTTCTGTTGGTCGTTGAGTCAATATTTATCTTTTAGTAATACAAAAGCATAGACGGGGTAGGATAAATACGAAACCGAACTCGAGTTAGACTTTCCAGTGTTTATGCCACTCTGGTCAGGTCTGCTCCTCACTACACTCGGCTATCGCCTTGTGTAGTAATACACGACCTGCCCGTCGTGGCATAAACATTGTCAAGTCTAACTCTCGTTCGGTTTCTTCTAAATATCCCTGTTTATATTAAGTACCCCTACCACTCATGAATACCAAGGTTGATTTTTTTTCTAAATAAAAAAATATACTTTTTATGGTTCAAAAACTGGAAACGTGTTGTCCGACACCCCAGGGTGTTGGACAACATGCTGTATTATAAGTTATGATTTGGGGGTTGTTTTTTTATCAGTAATTGAGTGGTTTGCTTTGTTAAATATAGCTTATTATCACTTCATTAAAAATATAAATGATTATAACCTCAAATATTATTTTTCTCATTGTTTTGAGCAATTCTATTAACTTGTTGTCCGACACCCCTCGTGTTGTCCGACATCCCTGTGTTGCCCAACACCCCAAATATGGTTCAGAGCTTTTCTTTTAAATGTAATATATGATAAAGGTATTCTGGGTAAAATATAATGTGTGTCACTATATAATATTAGTCTTTCTTAAGTTATAAGCATTTATGACATTTCTTGAAATTTCAAAAGTTTAGGGGGCTGGACAAACTGCAGTATTATACACAACTTCAAAAGTCTCTCAAATCTAAACCATTCATCTGATTTTGTTGGAATAATATTTTTCTGGAAGGTACTTAGTAGGTGGCTAACATAAAATATAAAAAGAAGTATTATTTAAAAAAAAGGAATTTTCATGTTTTATCCCAGGACCAAAGCGGAATTTAGCAGGTTTAAAAAATCCGACCCATAAGCCACCCGGTGGATGTATAGAACCCACAGATCAATTCAAGGTTGGAATAGCCGGTTGGGTCAATATTTCTTCTCACAGTATGTAACGAACACAAATGATTAGATAAACAATTGTTCATTCACTTCCTAAGACTAGTTACAAGCACATCAATGGGAGAGCTGAAGCTCAATCCCAGACCAAAAAAATGTATGCTAGCGTAATACCAGGGGCGGGGGGACGGGCTACAAACAGCCGAAGCTGAGTCGCCTAAATTCAACCACCGAGAGAGTAAGGAAAATTTCACTCTGTTGAGATGCTGAGACGTTTCTTCCTGATAGGAGGACTGTGACCAAAAGACCTCCCGAACTAGCAGCAACCCAGCCATATATACAGAGTGGGTTACATAATAAAGGGCGAACCAGTGGCACTTCCATGCGCAGGTTCAGCTATGTTACTCCACAGTAGGGGCCAGACCGCCACGCCCTCTAGCAAAGAAGGAACATGAAAATAACCCAGGACCTCAAAAGTCTGGAATTCTCCGACTCAAAATCATTTTTCCCTCGATCCAGGTAGTGTTGTTTTATGTAGGCTCTAAAGAAATATTTGATAGGTAAAATTCATAGCTTAAAATATTGATTGTGAAATCTTTAATAACTTTAGTTGAAATCATGTGAAAGCCCGAAGATTTATGGATACCTAAATGTGAAACGCGGCGACAACTCTTTCTCACACAAACCACACCGACACGACCAGTATAGAAGAGGTGAGGTTTGGGGCGCCGTTTTGTGCAACTCCTTCATTTGTGCACAAGGTTTCCCATACACACCAGCGACATAAGCAAAACTTTTTTTTCCGATGATGGGAGGAATTACTTAGTCTTACTGTGGTTAAACGAAGGATACACAACAACATAGCTTGTAATATCTTTACCTAGCATAGAGTTCATTGGTTACCATTTTTTGAGTCTAAGTATTTTCGTATGTCTGCCTTAAATTTCTTCTTGATACTAGCAGCACATGTATAGGTAATTGGTTCCTGAGCTTGATGCTCTATATGGGAGTGATTTACAATATGTCATACTTTTGAACCGGTGTTCATAAAATTTCCTCCTACCGTCACTCCTGGTTCCACTTACATTTTTGTCGATCGTTTTTTCGTCAAACGAGAGTGTATACATAATAGTCAAGAGTTGAAGTTTTCTGCGAGTTTTCAGCAAGTCTAGTTCACATTCAATATGGATCATCTCAATTGTTGTTTTTTACATCGCACTTCTGGGGGATGATACACATGGCCCGGTATTCTAAAAATACACACAAAAGGAAATAACAAAATAGTAAATTGGCTTTGAGGTTATGACTAAACACACTCTCCAAGTAGTATGAAAGATCTGGTCGAAGAATAACAAACAGGTCCCGCTAATGGGTCAAGGTGGCCGCTTATTTAACCCGACCAGAGCTAATTTTGTGTAGCTCTGTTGCCAGTGTAACGCAAACATAAAAGGGGAGAGAGCAATTATCAGTTCATAGAGGAGTCACTAGGTGGCCCACGGTATATACCTAGTATCTGCAGATGACGCCCCCATTCAAGGGCCAGATCTTGAACTGTGGCTCTTTGTCCTTATGAAATTTAAGTGGCTGATCAAGACTTCTATTACTGAAATTATTACATAACCAATGCATAAAAAAACAAACATTGAGAGGCAAAGCGACACATGGATCAGCCTTGGTCGAGGTGTGACGAATGGTAGTGGTGACTGGTGGCGATCGATTGAAGTTCCGGTTCAGTTTACCGATACACTGGCAACAGAGCTACACAAAATTAGCTCTGGTCGGGTTAAATAAGCGGCCCCCTTGACCCAGTAGTAGTACCTGTTTGTTACTCTCCTAGCAGATCATTGGCAGTGCTTGGAGAGTGTATTTAGTCATAACCTTGAAGCCAATTTACCATTTTGTTATTTCCTGTTGTGTGTATTTTTAGAATAGAACCACCATGAAGTTAGATTCCATCCTCAGTTTGTTAAATTATGAATTGTATTTCTGCTTTTATAGCCTACATAGAATAAAACTATTTGGTTTGAGGCGCACCCCTACTGATCCCGTGTATGATTTACCCCGACCAACCATTATATCGTAGAAGGGGTTGGTTGCCAAACTATGTTTGCGTATGCATGTTCGAGGTTGTGGTGATCTAATAAAAGTTTTAAAAACTTGTCTTGTAGAAGGAGGAGTCCTGAATGGTTTGTACTGAATTAGTAAAGGGTGTTTGCACGGTGTTTGGTCCTCAGACATTGAATTTGGCTAAATTCCTTCTTCTTTTTCAAAAAGAAATTTGAACTAAGCTCTCTTTATTCCTAAATCAACCGTGTTATACATGCTATCCCTCATAGTTTACATGAGTCAATCACTCATCTTTTACACAGGAGATCATTAGAGTTTAGGAGATTGATGTATTTGACATAATTTGTATAATTGAATATTGGCTTATCAACATGAAACCCGATGGACTCCAGCAGACTGGCCAACACATAGTGCCTGCCCAGAGAGGTGGGGTCAACGAGTGCACCCAGGCCCGCGCCGTCAGCTGACTGGTCGGCTAGACCCGTCCGACTGGTTTTTAGAGCGTGCTTGCACGCGTTATATATACGTTGCCTATAAAAGGTTAGAGTGGTCACATACACTTTCAGTGTGCTGAGAAAAATCTATCCCCTCACTAGCTGGGTGATATTCGCAGTGCTATTGGGTAAGGAAAAAAACCATATACAAGAGTCTTATTCTACCTTATATAGACTATGGTGACATCTATTACAAATGCTGCAATAAAACGGACCTTGCAAAAATCCAGAAAATTCAAAACGCTGCCCTCCGAATAATCACGAACTCAAACTCCCGTACCCACATAACCGAGCTCCATAGATCTGTCCAAATTCCCTACCTCTGTGATCGCAGAGACATGCATATACTAAATATAATAGCAAAACAACTAAACCATACTGATCTTTTGCAAGTTCCGAATAGTAGCACTAGAGCAACCCAAGCTCCATTATTTAAGATAAATACCCCAGTAAATAACACATATACAAGGAGTATTAGATACCATGGAGCACTATTGTGGAATGCATTGCCTCGAGAACAGCGTGAAATCGATTCCTACCAAACTTTTAAATGTAATCAGAAAGCTTCTCTCCTGGCAAAAATCCCATAATGCAATTTATCCTATATACTGTTGTACCTCTACTATATTTAACTCATTTGAGATTATTATGTTAATACTAAGGTCACTGGATTTATCCTACTTGACAATTATTGGTTGTTAAAATGTCTAACAAACCATCAACTTGACTATATGATACTGCCATTAACTCAGTACTTTGGTATTTTGTATTTATTCTTGAACTACATATTATCGTTAGTACTCTCTATTTACCCAAATGAATGAAAGTTGAGGACAATTCAAAGCACAGCATGCTACCTGACCAATATCTTCTATTACTTTTACACTGTCTGTAAATATGTTGTGTTGCATACGGATGCACGTCAAAAGACGATGCAAAAATTACGTCTGTATATATTCATATTTCAGCTCGGCACATATTGAAACCAGTCCCCGGACTGAGTGTAACCGAGTATAAATAAATGTTTTTAAAAAAAAGGAGGAGGGTGCCAGTGTCTGAGGGTCTTAGAGGCATGCCCAGCAGACCATGACCAATTACTCAAGACCAAAATACCTCATTGACATACTGGTGTTTGATATGTTTGGATCCTATAGATAGACTCAGGCAGTTACAGAAATGGCAAGTTTCTTGGGTGCAAGTGGTTACAGAAAACGATCCATAGACTGAATGTAACCCAAACCCTTTAGTTGTTATACATGTAGAATTGCCCGCTCATACATCGATGATGAACATTATATTTGCTCCTAGTCTGTGACTCCAGAATCTCATCGCCTAGCCTGTTATTTCTCAGGGTCAATTCCTAAAGTCTTTACTCTAACCTTTCTAACTCTGATCGTTCTACTCTTGCCTCTTCTTCTTCTGCGCGTATCCTCTGAAGTATTGCTTCCTAGATAAGGTTTCCACACCCTGTTCGTCCTCCTCGTCCACCAAGGTCCGGCCCGCTCTCAACTGGCGGTGATAACGTATTTAATCGATTTGTAGCGAATTTATCGCAAACATCGCGAATTTGATCTGCAGGTTCTGCCATATTGTTTTCGCAACAGTTGCGTTGTTATCGCAGTAGGGGGCGTTAGCGAGGAACTACTTTCTTTCGCTCTCCAAACACAGTCGCGGTATCGCAAATAGAAATAAATAGATGAAACGTCAGATTAGGGAGTGAAATTTCCGTATACCACAGTTTTGAGGCCGTATACCACAGTTGTGAAATCCGTATACCATAGTCATAGTATCTGACAAGATTTATATAATGGGTCATGGTTTACTGAGTCCCCATACAATTTCAATAGGACCTTTGTAAACCATGAATAATAAAAACCTTTACAAGATTTTCCCCGCGGTCCGGGATGACTAAAACTACACCATGAGCAGTTTTCTTTTAAAATATTCCAGTCGCCACTGTTGCTGCCCTTTTTCCTTAATCACCATGTTTCCGCGATTTTTGTAAACTTTCCTGTACAAAAAAAACAACATTGGTAGACCGTTTGAGGTCTTGCCACCTTGTGGGACCGTTCTTGACAGGATGAGGGAGTGAAGCCAATGCGAGATGCAGCTAACATTGACGACAGTGGCGTCCCCTTACATTGATAAACAGAACAAACTGTGTTCACAGTTTATAGATTTTTAGAAATCTGTCGGTTGTGCCACATTGCATAATCTAGGAGGAAAAATGCGTTGGTCATTCCTAGCTGGTTCGTTTACATTGACCAATTCTGCGTCAGTAAAAGTTTAAGCCCGTCGGTGGTTTCTGACTGTAGTTCGGTGACGGGAAATCGGCCAATAGAAACGGGTTTTATTCTGCTGAATGAGATAGACACTGCTGAGTGACTTTGAAGGCATCCTATATTAAAATCATACTTTATTAATAGATCACATAAACCAGATTGGGTGACCTAGCCTCAGACCCAATAAAAGTCAAAATGGGAGTGCCACAGGGCTCAGTATTGGGCCCTGTTCTCTTTGTTTTGTACCTTATTAACTGTTTGAATGCCTTGAGGCATACTGAATGCATCCTTTATGCAGATGACATTGTTTTAATGATAACAGGTAGTGACAAACATATTATGGCGACTGTTCTGTAAGAAGATCTTGATAGCCTAAACAAATGACTAATTGAGAGGAACCTGACTATTCCATTAAAGTTAAACTTAGAAGACCCAATATGGAACTTTTCAGATGATCGCCCCTCTATCATGGTAAATTGTTGTGGGATGAATTGCCGGCTATGGTGCAGCATATTGGAAGCAGGGAGTATTTTCAAGTCATGGTTGAAGGATAAGTAGCTCCTCCTATTATTTTTATTTTTGTGGATTGCATGTTATATAAGCTACCCACGTGTATGGGGCTGACTTCAGAAACATTTTCGGATGGAATCAGTCGAAAACAAATCAAAATATTTCTAATAGGGCTCATTGTAGTGTCAATGCCACTCACTCAGTGTCGATGATGATTAGTTTGTCCTAGCGTACTTGTGATGCTTGTTACTGTAGGGGCTGCTACTACTGGCTATACCCACGAAACTTACATTCCTGTTATTGAGTGATAATAACTTTTAGCAGACTTTTGTTGTTGTTACCCACTGTTTGTACATGTACTTGTCTTCAATAGTGTCCTATTGAGAATGTTTGACGTTGAAGGTTGAAAATTCTCGCCAGACAATTATGATTATTGGCAATTGTTGTACTTCCTCATTCATTTCATCTCATTTCAGTATGACTATGTGTGGACACCTAATGTATCTACATCGGAAGGGTAATGTTGCTTACCAAGTAAAATGTATTTATTTAGCCTCTTTGGAAATCTACGAACACTGTAAATCAGCTCAGAGAGGGACCAATCGGCAGAATGACCAAGGCCTGAAGGCTATGTACAAATCATCAACAACAGTTAATTAAAAAAAAAGACGTTGTCCCAAACATTAAATACCCTGGGGCAGAGATACGACCAGTGGCTCAGGGCTCTGTTAGGAGAGTGACATGAATTCTAAAATATAATGACTAACACTTTTTACATGAGATATTATCCATAAACATGTTTTAATAAACATCATCGCCACAGTAGACTGAGAAGCACGCTGAAGGTCAACATGAGGGCGGAGAGATCGTGAAGACGCGGTCCTCGGCTGGAGACTGCTGACGTCATGCCACATCCGGGCCTGTAACAGTACTGAGTGTCGACGAATGAGATGCGGCCTTCCAGACCGGCCGTGATGGGGCTCTGAGCCTGAATGTGCCGCACCAGTAAGTCAATGTCCACGTCGCCTGAAACAGCCAATAGGGTGGAGCAGATGAAAACACAGTTTCTACAAGGCCTAGCGTTCAAAGATAAAGCCATTTGTCCAGGAGGACAGTCTTCGCGGGGGTTCGAACAAGATTGTCCAAAACTGTTCAACAAAGTTGAGCCATGATATCTTCCACTTACAGGAAAGTGTCATAACAGAGGACACTGCTGACAAGAACAGCATTATTTATCAATTAAACCGGCAGAATTATGTATATCATGGTCTCGCATACAAAACGGTAGAAGGTGAATATCTGAAATATTTAGTTAGATTCTCTTATAACTATAAATGATGAAATTAGCTACCAAAACCACAACTATGTTGTACTCCCCGCAGTTATTAGATAGCCTCCTCTCCAATGAGAGGGAGGTGCATCGTAAGGCCTATCACAGACGATGTTTAGCTGAGTGGATGTCGGGCTAAAGTTTCCAAACTCTGTTAAAGACAAATGCGGGTAGGTATCGAAGCGCCCCCTGGTTCTACTCAATTAACACTGGTGCTGCCATCTGGTTTCATGAAAATGTAGAACTTTCCCATAGCAACAATAGATAAGGATTGCAGTTTCCCATAGACACCAATAGTTAAGCGCTTACATTTTCAGATGACCCTCCCATAGAAGTTAGCATGGTGACATGCCACTTTTTTTGCATTTTGTAATTGCTGATATATGGAACTTATATTATCCTGAGTTATTTGCAAAACTCAATAGAATTTAGAAATCGCACAACTATCAACCTTTGTCTTTGAGAGAATGTAAATAACAAGATGAACTAAGACTCACCATACACATGATGGCGCTTCATATTCTTTGGTATGACGTCATATCCGTCTCCGCCACTGACTAGGAAGGAAGGGAGGATGACCTTGTAGATGACGTCATCGCGGAGAGGTTGGAAGCGAGGCACGGTGCACTCGGCGCAGCGCGCGTGCACGGAGGTGACTCGGGCGCCGTTCGGCCGCGAAAGGTCGTACACCACGCGGAAACCTGCCACAGGGGGCACACGTACGTCATTATCAGAGACAAAAACAACAATAAGATAGATATGACGCCGTTTTCTTTTAGTGTCATGTTATCTCATTCTTTGAAAGTATTTGAAAGTATTTTTTAAACTTGGGGGAATCAGTTCAGCGATGAAACTGGAAAGATCATTTATTTTTTTCAATTATTTGTTTCAATTGAATATATTGATTCTGGAGGAAATATATAGAGGTTATGATGGTAATATACATTTGACGCCATTGATAATGATTTTTATATTATTTTGGAGCATTTTGGTGAGACAAAAGGACCTACAGCGGAGTCACCAACTAAGTACCTGCCAATAGGAGGCGAGCAAGCATGATTGCATGTTTGTTACATCCCTCACCTCCCAGTCCCAGAGTGAGTGTTAACTGTGACCATGTCTGACATTATGTACCAATTATGTCCTTCCGTGTGAATCAAATTCGCCATTTTTCCTTGAGTCTGGTGAATGTACTTAACCATGAGAATTTTGTACCAAAGAAGAATTGTCTGAGACTAGGGGAAAGGTGAAGCGCGCCAGTCTCAGGTACATTAGTCTCTACTTGTGAATTCCACTTAACGTGGCTAGTGGCTAGAGTATCATGAAGTGGCCGGCAGTTGATGGTGCGGAGGGAGAGAGATGAGGGAGTTGGTGAGGGAGCTCACCGGCGACCTGCAGGAAGCGGCCCTTCTGGTTGACGCGGTCGTAGTCCCACACGGAGTGCTCGAACACCTGGCG
Organism: Alentia gelatinosa; assembly: GCA_950022655.1. Classification (NCBI taxonomy): domain Eukaryota; kingdom Metazoa; phylum Annelida; class Polychaeta; order Phyllodocida; family Polynoidae; genus Alentia; species Alentia gelatinosa. The sequence continues at coordinate 23,411,977 of OX465592.1, forward strand.
GATGTGGCGACCCTCCAGCTCCACCAGGTCGATGGTGTTGGCGAACGGGTGCACGTTGTACGCGTCCTTCAGCGTCACGCTGCCTGCCACACGAGCAGCATGTTTAGTCATCATACGTACTATACCCCTATGCCCAAAAATACTGCAAATACCAACCTCTGCTGTCCAAATGGTAGTTGAGCCATATCACCATACTGTGCCGGTATGGCGCCGTACCAACATGCTTTGAAACGTGTAATAACGGAAATACAAAAATAATAAGAATTTTCCAAGAATTTTAACTCTATTTACGAAATTGTGGCTATGAATATTGCGGTAAAGCATGCTAGCAAATAACCGGGAACCAGCTTAAGTTAGCAGCAGAAAAGGACTTCCGCACTACCAGTCTAGTTTGATTTTCATTTCGATGTCGACGAACTTTGGTAAAAACTACATTTACGGATATTTAGAGGTGTATAGTACAAGTGAAACTTATTAACCTAATTGGGACAGCTCCTCGTACCTTGTTACTATCGGTAAAAATATCGTATCCAAGTAGGTTTACTAGTTTCCGTAAAATATCACATGTAGTATGTTTAGTCATTATACACACGACGTGCAGTATGTTTAGTCATTATACACACCACGTGCAGTATGTTTAGTCATTATACACACCACGTGCAGCACGTTTAGTCTTTATACACCACGCACGTGCAGCACGTTTACTCATATACATGTATACACCTGTGCGAACCTTGCGAACTACTTTACTGAGACATGGCTAGTGTGCCTGAACGAAATCTGTTCTGAGTTGTTTTGAGTTCTAAGAAGGAAGTGAATATTTCAAAGTGAGAATTTGTATTGATGGAACACACACTTTATCTTCAGAGAGTTTTTGATACCACTCCCACTCCCATCATGGATGGCCAAGTCTTACCTGCGGAGACGGAGCTTCGGATACCTCCCCCGTTGTGAATGGCAAGAGACACATTGGCCCAGTAAGCCTCGTCTGGGAACTTGAGGTGCCACGTGACCATGGCATCTGTCACAAAATTACCTGGAAGTGGAGGAAAATGGTAGCAGTGAACCTCTCACAACTAGTACCACAATGCTGTTATATCAATGTGTTACTTACCTATTACAGAGTCTCCATAGCAAATGTATAGAGCACCTGGAATTTGCTACTCGGAGATTCTGGCATGTCAGAATCTCCGGAATGAATGGTCCCTATGCAACGTTCAGTTGGAAAGTCAGAGACTATATCATTGTCCTTCTGAAGTTATTTTGATCTCTTTTTCTATGATAATGAAGGATTAACTCGAATACCAATATAGATTGAAAAAAAAAGAATGTTTTGTTCACACCACAAATAGGTAAATTGGGAACTATATGAAGTGTGTAAGTTTACACTGAATTACTGCAATTCTCGACAGAGTTGCCACCGCACGTTGGAATCTGAAAATATGTTTACTTTACACTAGTTGGCGACTTGATATAGTTATTAGGAAACTGTTTTAATCGAGTAGGTGGGTGATGAATACAATAACAACTGCTTTTGATTAGAGTGCCTATTACAGTGAGAGATAATTGTGAAACTATATTTAGGACTTCATGAATACATGTAGATATTTGTTAAAGCAACCTTAGACATAGTATCCATCTATAGATTGTCTCGCTATATCTAGGTCTTCTGCTAATCTTTAACCTATCCACCCACACACGACACACGACAGTAGTTCAGCTTTAAGTGAAAATATTACAGGTCATCTATATGTGAGAATATTTCTAAAGGTCAGCTTTTAGTGAAAATATACCAGAAGGTCATTTCTAAGTGAAAATGATTCAGAAGGTCAGCTTTAACTGTGTGAAAAAAAAGACAGAAGTTCATCTTCAAGTGATGATATAACAGGTCAGCTTTAAGTGAAAATATTACAGAAAATGTCATCTTTAAGAAGTACCATTCAGGATGGATACACACCTAAGTTACACTCTCCAAGCCGACATGAGGAGCGCGATCCGTCCAGGAGGACATGTGACCGGCCCAAAACTCGGCCGAACGACTCCTCCAGGGGCTGCTTCCATGACGTCATCATCTCCAGGGTATCAGGGTCTGTAGGAGGAACAAAATACATCATAAAACGCATCACCAAGGGTGTCTATACTTCACGTTTTGTCCTATACGCTACCCTTCCCTATTGCATCTGTGGGCCAGTCCTATAGCATTGGTAAAGGAGCAATGGACCAGTATGTATTCGGGCGTCATAGAGGAGTCCCCAGCTGGCCGTGATCAATTACTACCGACTGAAGTACCTCATTGGCCTATTGGTGCTTGACATATTTGAGCCCCACAAAGGCAGGTGTGGAACTGGCTGGTTGATTCGGTGCCAGAGATATACAGAATGTATAAAACACAAACCTTAATTGTTCCCATTCCCCCCTTATTCATCAAAGATAGAAATAGCATTTGTTCCTAGTATTTCTTACAAAACACCCACTGGACTCCCGATACCTAGTCCTCACGATTGACTTCCGAATTTAACAAGAAAAATCGATGCATTGGTCATAGTCTTATGTATTTCTAATCACTGTGTATTGGGAGATATTTTGTGCTGTACCAGCAGCAGTGGGTGCACGGTTTTACCATGAGAAAGCCATCTTTTACTGGCCAATTATTCGTCACCGATCTGCAGTCAGGAACCACTGACGTCAGATTGGTGAATGGAAACAGACGTGCAGAGAAGCGTTCACTGATTGTGCATTGATTATGCAATAAGGCCACCACAGCTGACATAATCAAAGGGGTTTGAAATCATCGGTGATGGTCAATGGTTTGGAGGACAGTTCTGTCGATATGGACCTGTATAATGGGGCAGAAACAAGGCATACACAACACCCTCACGGATTCTTAGATACCGACGTGCAGTTGTTGGCCACCACCAACTGACTTTTCAGAGAACTCAATTAATCGGTGCCGTTTTCATCGGTCAGTGGAAAATAGCTTATAGTATGAACGAATGTATATGACGCAAAGTTGACAGGAAAGAGACACAACACAGTGAGTGACTCGATGGGGTAATCAAACAGAGCTGCGGTTCATATCGCCTTTTGATATTCCCCAAATTATTGTACAGACATCCTTGTAGAGCGGTTTCCCTTTTACCCCCTCAGCCCAATCCACCTTCACCCCACTTGATGTACTTTACCTTGAGCTACATTGTTATCCATGAGTTGTGGGTTGCCTGACCACCCCGTGACCTTGCCAGCGTCATCAAAGGTCACGTGAAGGACGCCCAAGTATTTTCCAAATGCGAAATCCTGCACCGCGAGCACAGTCGAACCGGAAGTTTGGTTGATGACTTCCGGGTAGGCGCCGACGGGCGTCTCGTGGGCGGGAGGAGAACCTGGAGTCGCAGACGGTCATTTAGAAAAAATATTTATACCCTTTTCATTATAATTCATATAAAAACATCGGCGATCTACCACCACACCCATGAGGATTTACGATGTGTAGCTGTCTATATCTCACCCCTCGTGATTTTTCAATAGACTTAACATTGGGAAACTCATACTTAATGTCCATGGAGTATTGTAAAAATAAAAATTCAATAGACGATGATGTCATAGACATTAGCCGAAGATGTCATAGACATTAGCCTATCAGTCAGTGGTACGGGTGATATAAAACTTGAACCACACTCGATCTGTACCCACTGAATATCTCCCATTCAGTTTGGTTTGCTATGTAATCTCACTTGGCTTTGTCTCGTGAGATTTATCGGCAACCAAAACTTATGGCATATTTTAGCGGCTATCGTTCTTGATGTCGTTCCTTCTTAATCTTTCTGTAGACCAAGAGATTATTTCTCGTCAGCGTGACTGGTGTGACTTATCTGATTGTCTCTAGTCTAGGCCTCGATTAGCAATCTACCATAATTTCGACAGGATCTACTGGAGTTTCTCCCCCACATACAGACAGACATTTATAACAAGACCTGTGTAGGAGACTGAAATACCACGAGAGTGAGATTCTCGTGTAGATCCATACTCAGATTTACTGCTTCTCTTATGATTTATGTTTAGCCATATTGAAAACGAAATTTAGTAGTCTAGTTTTCTGATCTCCCTTCCCTGAGATGGGTCTCTGACAGCTTCCGCCATTGTGCAATGGCGCAAGCTTCGCTGGTTTTTTTTTTTTACAAATGATGCCATACCTGTGTAGAGAAAGGTGTTAGTGTGGCCACCAATGACCAGGTCAATCCCCTCCACCCCTCGCGCTATGGCCAGATCCGTCTTCCAGCCCGCGTGGCCCACGGCGATGATTTTGTTGACACCTTGCTCCTGGAGTTTGGCAACTTCCTTTTTAATGGAACTCACCTCATCCTCAAATATGAGATTTTCTGTGTGAAAAACAGACATGATCATATGACAATTATACATTTTTACCTTTTCTTTTTTTTCTGAAGAAAAAATACTATAAGTATAAGCTCACCCCACCCTCAAATCCAACATTTTCTGTGTGAAAAAAAAAATTCATATGATAAATGTTCCAATTTTCAGGTATTTGTAAGTTACATCTCCTTCTGTAGAACCTGTATTTGAAACTCTAGTTGTATATGAGATACACATAATTGACAGTTTTGTGACTAGGTGGACTAAAGCTACAAGTAATTGAGGCGTAGTAATACACGAGCAGAGAAATTGCTATATTATAGGGTCTGCTACTGTATACGGCAATCCGTAAGGACATTTCTTTGCTCTCCAAGCATAGGCTCAGTCTTCAAAACAGAAACAAAGAGACTAGAATATAGTTTGGGAGTGAATTTTCCCATAAGCAACGGCTTTGAATTTGAAATCCGTAGTGAATGATTATGGGTTCTCACAGATAAGATGTGTCGTGGTTTACTGTGGCCCATACATTTTCAGATTGATAAATTGATGGATCTTTTTAAATTCGGATTTCAGGAGGTTGAAATGACAGGCTTGGCATCTATGAACTCTGTGCCATTATTGGCTGTTATGACAACAGCCAATAAGGGATGCACAAATTGTTCCGGTTCAGTGCCCGTTCCAGTCTGTTGTACATGCCAGGAGGTAGATCATGACATTGAAGAACTCAAAGTGTCCTTGGTAGAGCGTCCTGCCTCTGTGTGGACGGACTAGGAACTAGGGCTGAGCGATAATAAATGTAATATATGCCGTTCAAATCATGGCAGCCGGACTGCAAACATCAGGGAAGATGAAACCAAAATGGCGACTGTTCCAATGCAGTCTATTTGTTCACTAAATAAGTAACTTTGATGATTACTTTTTTTCTCATAGAAACCAACATAACTTGGCCACGAGAGGGATGTGTCGACAAGAACTCAACGGCGTCGGATGTCTGCCAGATATGCTTATAGTGTAAAACCCCACAGATCAAAGGCTGTCATCACAGGGCAGCCGTGAGGAATACGCTTGTAGGCATAAAATAAAAGCTAATTTACTAGGTAGCCATCGCACATCACTCCACCGTGCGGCTGCTCCCAACGAGCATGTTGCCTCCTACACTACACGGATGGCTGTCACCACCTGCCAAGTGGCCGCTGTGAGATTTCTGTGTGGTTGTAGAGTCAGCCCAATGGAACACCCCCTTGGGGGTGGTTCTGGCCCAGGAAATTCAGGTCAACTTTAGACTGTAGAACCGTCCCAAGGCGCTATTTTCACTATGTAAGGAGGTCAGGGAGAAGGTTGCAACCATTGTGATTTGCTCTGAAAGCAGTCATTGGCTGCTGGGTCGGCCCATGCCTTCTATATTCCTTATATGGCAGTGAAGGCACAGGGACAACTCCATACATCTTTAGACAGTAGAGGAGGTGATATGAAGCCAGTATCACCTACCTGCATGTGACAAGTCAGGCGTGTCGGTCGTCGTGTACCCAATGACCCCGATCCGCTCGCCACCTACCGTCCTCACCGTGCTCGACCGGAAGCGGCCCTTCATTTCCGGTTGGTGCTGGGGGTCGATGTTACAGCTGAGAACTGGAAACGTGACATTTTCCAGAAACGGGAGCAGACCCGACACGCCGTTATCAAACTCGTGGTTGCCCAGAGCCTGCCGGAGAGAGAAATATCGTGAAATATAATTACACCAAATCAAACCAGAAATACGACGGTTCACATGTAGGTGCTACATGATATCATATATAAATACATATACATGGTCGTATCAACTTCATATACCGCTGGCTCCTACCCATGCTTTTTTTTATCTGGACAGTAATCGATGGTTTTGTGGACAGGCGGCAGTAATCCACGAGTGGCTGATGCATAGTAAAAGACGAACATTAACGAGTGTGTTACGACGTCAACCTCGAGTGGTTTATAGAGTCGTCTATCCACAAAACCTGAATTTGCGGTATTTGTTAATTATCTTCTCGAGAAATTTAATCCCAGGAATTGCCATATTAAAGTGTATATCGAGAGGGACGTTTTTTGCTCTATATAGCACAAAGGAACTATTTTCACACACCTGTGGCTTATGGCTATTCTAAACCTATTATCGAAATACCTGGAAAATGAATAAAAAATGAATGAAAAACAAATAAAAAGAATCGATAGATGAATATTTACAGCGTCCAGCATAGTTCAATGAACAGTTTCACAGGCTCAGGGAGGCCTCGAGGGAAGCTGCTGAGGGTGGACTGAACTTTCTTCAGTCTAGCAACTCTACACCTGATCGTGGTACCAATGCAGTGCATCACAGCACCCACAACCTCGGCATCCACAACCCCGGGTGCACCCCTCTCATAAGATCTCACACTCTCTAAGTCGTAATCTATACAAGGTTCTCACTGCGCTCTATGGGAGAAGAATTCTTAACGAACTGGGCTTAGAGCCTTGAGAATCTACTGGCACACAGTGGCATCATTGAGATTATAGGAATCTTTGGTTGCATTGATGAACGTCTTTAGCACGGAAGGCAGCCCAGTGGATTCTCAAGGCTCGTTCGTTAAGAATTCTTCTCCATAGAGCGTAGTGAGAGTACAGAATACGACTTAGAGAGTGTGAGATCTATGAGAGGGGTGCCCGGAACCGTAACAACCAGCTGACTAGCACCCAGACTTATCCTGGGCTGCCCAGAGCCGCTAGAGACACGATGATAAGTAGGCAATCAACAAACCCCGGCCGCCGGGGCCCGCACAAGAAGGCTTTGTCTATTATCTCGTTATCTGTGGTTGTTGCCTTGTTGCAACAACTGTCTGGCCACCACACTCATACCATAGACAATCAATGGGGATAATCTGGAGCGTCGTTCTCACACTGTCCTGTTAGATTTGATAAGGTGTTTCTTCAAAGTCGACCCTTAAGCAGGGTTAAGAAACATTCCGTAATGAAATAAGTGTCCGCTTAGATAGGATGTCCCATAAGTCGGGTGCCCCCTTAGGCGGGATTGAAATAAACTCAAAATATAGGGAAAATTTTCTATTCTGAGCAAATTCTCTCCTGAAGTGGGAAATTTCCTTAAGCGGGTTCTCCCAGAACCAGTGTTTTACTGTACGTCATTTCAACTTTAGTGATTGTACATTCACCCATATTTCAGGGTATTTTTCCAAACAAATAACTCAAGCTGAGGACAAATCACTGTCTGCTCTCATCTTGCATAATTATCATAACGTTACAAGAATGCAGATGGCAGGAGAGTTGTGTAGTACCATGGCGTCGTACTGGAGAAGGTTCATGAAGTGAGAGGCGGCCCGTCCCTTGTGCACGTAGAACCACAGGGTACCCTGGAACTGGTCGCCAGCGTCCAGAAGGAGCAGGTTCTCGTGTTGCTGGCGGAGTGTGCGTAGAGCCGTAACGCGCCGTGCCACGCCGCCGTAACACGCGCCCGCCACAGCATCCCGGGCCCTGCACAAAGAACAACTAACATGTTAAAAGCCGAAACAATCACACGCTGCAGCATCCCGGGCCCTGCACAAAGAACAACTAACATGTTAAAAGCCGAAACAATCACACGCTGCAGCATCCCGGGCCCTGCACAAAGAACAACTGACATGTTAAAAGGCCGAAACACGCTGCCGCCGCAGCATCCTGGGACCTGCACAAAGAACAATTGACATGTAAAAAGCTGAAACAATCACAAGCTGCAGAATCCCGAGGCCTGCACAAAGAACAACTGACATGTTAAAAGCCGAAACTATCACACGCTGCAGAATCCCGAGGCCTGCACAAAGAACAACTAACATGTAAAAGCTGTAACACGTGGCAGCCCTAGCATTCCGGGCCCTACACAGAGAACAACGGACATGTAAAAAGCCATAACATGCGGCCACCATAGCATATTGGGCCTACACAGAGAACAACTAACATGTAAAAAGCTGTAACATGCCCCTGCCACAGAATCCCGAGGCCTACAAGAAGAATAGATAATTGTAAAAAGCTGTAACACATGCCCACTGCAGAGTCCCGTGGCCTACATGGAGGATAGATAATTGTAGAAAACCATAATTCATCCCCACCAGTGCATTCCAGAGCCTGCATTGAGAACAATTGATATGTAAAAAGCTGTAACATATGCAGCAGCATCCCGGGGCTTGCATGGAGAACAACTGACATGTAAAAAGCCATAACATGCACCTGCCACAGCATCCACAGGCCTGCACAGAGAAGAAATGACATGTAAAAATCAGTAACATGTGCTACAGCTTTTTTTCTTGTTATCTATTCAATCAACAGGATAAACAAGGTGACACATCGTATTAGCCTATAGGCGCTCTTCCATACAATCGCCAAAAGGACATGAGAAGACAAGACCTAGACAGTACAAAAATTAAGTACACCGTACACATCACAGTACGCCAGACAAACGCAGACCTTGCTTCAGGAGGCAAATTTTCTTATACAATCTCAGAAATTACAGATCTTCAAAATTACAAATACCTTCTATTATACTTACATAATCTTTACTAGGCTATAAATATCAGTAAATATTGGCTATCCCATAGTTCTTATGAACAATCGAGTATCAAGTGTAAATATGTGCACTACTCATTTGTACTGAAACGATAGGTTAAGATCTTTTAATCTCTCTATTTATACAACAGGAAAATTTGGTTACATATAGTAGGGAACAAAATAACTATGTCTTATAAAGAGAAGAGTTCCATTTTCATTTATAGTCCAATTACAATTATCAAATTCCAAATTTTGTTCATCCCCAAATCCTGGGGCCTGCATGGAGAACAACTCACATAGTGAAAACAACCTGACAGGATGCACACCAACAGGAAGCACACTGTCAGGCAGCACACTGACAGGCAGCACACTGTCAGGTAGTACACTGACAGAGAGCTCACTGACAGATAGCACACTGACAGAGAGCTCACTGACAGATAGCAGACTGACAGACAGCACAATGAGAGGCAATGAGAAGCTGGTATGCAAGTATGCAAGTATTGATACCACGTGACCCGAAGGCAGCTATCCTATTCGCCGCTTGCACTTCCGGGTCCCTCTACTCGGCGACTAACGCCCCACGTGTGTATCAAGTCCGCATTACCACTCCCAGGGGGTGTCGGGCCCAGGGTACAGAAATCGCAAAGTGAGCAAGGAAAAGAGAACCAACATGTTGGTCCCCAACATTGCAAGACTCAGGCAAGGAGTGCATCACCAACATGCTCCCCCTCCCCACAACCGGTGATACAAGAATCGATAGGGAAAGTTCAACAAAGGGTTATGCTGTGGCACCTGATTCACTAGGTGTATCACCTTGGACCGTTCCTCTGTTACCGACACAGGGACGGTACCGCCAGGGGTGGTGCCCAAATCAGAGGGAAGGGCTGACACATCTAGTGTTTATGGTCTGGTACCAAATAGCAGGGTACCTAATCGCAGTTCCTGAATCTCTAGGGTGTCAGCCCCATTTAATCTGCTCGCACTGTTCCTTAATTGCCGATATTCCATGGACAACTCTCAAACGGATGGGGCTGTGAAGCCAAAGGTTACACTTTGTGACATGGGAAAAAGACACAACCCCTCCCCCAAAAAATGTGTTGCATAATTTTTGAAGAGCTCCTGGGACCTGGGACCTGTTTCAGTAGTCTCTTGACATTAGGCCTAGACAGACATCAACAGCGGCACCAATAGTGCAAGCAACAGCGGAAAAAGACTAGCAAATATCTGAAGATCGAAGTGGCCAATCTTCTTCATATTTGGAACCATTATAGATTATATGTATCCCCTACTCATGTTAAAGTGTCATTGCCTAATTCCTACGAGAAGTGAGTGAAACTCTGTGTGTCATCGACTGCAATCTTGTGATCTGTCCCTATGGTGTCACAGACGCCATCTAGACATGTCACGAAACTACTGAAACAGGTCCCAGTTTCACTATTTTCGTGACATGTCTAGATGGTGTCTAGATGTTGTGTCCGGTCTCATATGAACTAGACATTAGACTTTGTCTAGTTCTTATGTTAGGGGTCTGTCTTTTCCTAAGGGCAGCTACTTGTGTTGTCACGAAACTAGACAACCCCAATGTCTGTATGGTGTCACAGACATGTCACGAAACTAGTGAAACAGGTCCCAGCTGAATATTGACTGATTTCGATATAATGCAGGGAGAAATCCAAAAGGGTCGAGCTGGTGTCGGGGCGATGTGTCCAGTGTTTCGCCTGCAGAGCGGGGTCAGACTGTAGGTGGTGAGTGCTCCGTGTGACCAGGGACTGAGTATTACCCGGCGGTCTGATATGGACACATGGAGGATCCTAATCTAACTCAATCACGGCATCGTGACGTGGCCCCGTGCCCGCTACTGGACGGCCCCAGTGCGCATGACCAAGTCAGCCATTCAGGTCATGCCAATCGGGGTGCGCCAGAGACTGGGCGCCACCTCTGTGTCCTCTGTTCCAACGAAGAGGTTGGTGTGGTCCAGACCACAAATCGGCTACCAAGCCACCAACAGGGCAGCATGGTATACTCAGTTTAGAAGGCATAGCACATAGCTAGGAACAAAAGTATGTCGAACATTAAACCATTAAAAATAACTTCGGTCTCTTTATTGATTGGTCATGGTCAGCTGAGCACGCCTCTAAGACACAGAGACACTGGGTTTCTGAACTTTTCTCAATATCCCAGAGTTGGCACGTAGATAGTGAATTGATAGTGTTTGCAGCACGCTCAAAGTCTCTGTAACCTTTGTCCCTATACTGTTGACAGTGTATGTGAGCCTGTGGCCCACGCTCAATGTCCGACGAATAACACTTCCTTGTGACGATATTGGTTTCAGCAGATACGGTTTTTTAAAGAAGTATATTACTTACACTAGACTGGCTCCAGTCCCTGCATACTATGGCTACCTTCTTGCTGGGATACAGGGACTGGTACAATCGGTAAAGGTGCTGGGTTTCTGGCGCTGCTTAGAACCAGTATTCCCAACACTCTCCATACAGATGTCCTAGCAACTGGTCATGATATATGCTGAAGGATTGATACACTATCACTTTGATCTCAATCAGGACACAGTCAGGAGCAGGCCAGAGAACTGGTGGAAGGGAGGGGGAGGGGTATGAGGAGGTAAAGGGTTACAGGGAGCAGCTTGGGGCCATAAATAGAAGATTTCGTTCATAGTGGACAAGTCTTTGATTCATGAGCCAGTCAGAGAAGGATACATATTATAATTTATTCTGATTGTGTTTAATCATTTCATGAATGCTCATAATCAAAGACTTGAGCAAGTCTATACTTATACCTATAGTGTGGAAAGAAATACATTTCAGTTAGATGTGAAACAGGGTGATTCTAGAGTTAGAATAACCTGTCGGGCCCTGAATATTACATGTGAATAATGAAGAGAGGAATGCCCGGAGCTAACATCTGTAAGCCTGTGCATACACGCGGCCGTGTGTGAAGAGGCTGTGGCTCAGCTTAGAGCGCCACGTGTAGACACACCGTCCACCGAAGTCAATTTATATTTTACGAGGACGAATTGGTTTACACAATGTTGCGGCTGTTTATATACTGACTCTACTGTATATATATACAGTAGAACCTCGCTATGAAGCAGACTTCTCTCTGCTACAGTCGCTCGTGTTTAGGGATGGTCTACTTCGCGGCGTTAATTAAACATGAAAAAGAGATATCGTGCTGAAAGAGCCCCGAGCTGTGGGTGCCCGCCTTAATGAGGTGCACCACAATTAGTGCCCGAGTGTATTGTTAATATACATAGGAGGTAATTAGGGTACACAGCTGGCTGTGAATCATGTGTGGTTGTCGCCTAGTAATACACGAGCATGAGCGGTTGATGCATATTAATAAACGAGCATTAGCAATTGTGTGCTGACAACTTGGGCAGCTTACAAAGCCGTCTATCAACAAAACCATCGTTTGTTTTATTTATTATCCATTTTCTCTAGTAAATCAAAAATAGGAATTATCTTATTAAAGGATATATCAACCCAGTAAACACAAGACGTAAATGTAGGTTCCCCACAGGTAGATTCCTTACGTATAAAAACGTATGTATGTTAAGGTTTACTTTTATCTGTAGAATGTATGATGATTTTAGGTAATTTTAAGTAAATTCACATAATTGATATTACGTAAACTGATATTACGTAAATTTACGGTTATGTGCATGAATTCATTTATGTGCATGAATACAATAGATGGCATGGCAGTAGTTTCTGTCAATCTTTTGTACTTCTTGGGCAGGGCACGGCCTGTAAACTTGCTTTGTTTACGAAATTTACCATACCAGTAGTTTCAATTATCATTAATCTGTTGATCTTGTTGTCACTGCAGTTATACTAATTTATTGTAATTTTGGCAGTTGGGTGGGACCACACCCTTCTGCAGGTATATGGTGTTGACATTAATGAAAGTCTAGTTTTATTTTCCTGCTGAGAAGAAATTATAGGCAAGTGTTGGGACCTATTACAAAGAAAAAAGTACACAGAATAAACTCTAGCTGACCATAGCTGAGTAAATGCCAAAAGTGCATTTTACAACATTCTTCAGATTTTCAAACATGCAGAACTGAAACCTGATATTTTTAGAATATTGGATCAGATAATTGAGGAGCGTCTCAACCAGGAGCGTCTCATCCATCACCTGACGCGAGGCCCTCCCGTCAGGTGGCGCGTGTGTCTGCTGTCTTAATTGATCGGTGAGTAAACAGTCTCAGTAAGCAGTCTCAGTCAACAGTCTCAGTCAACAGTCTCAGTCAACAGTCTCAGTCAACAGTTTCAGTAAACAGTCTCAGTCAACAGTCTCAGTCAACAGTCTCAGTAAACAGTCTCAGTCAACAGTCTCAGTCAACAGTCTCAGTCAACAGTCTCAGTCAACAGTCTCAGTAAACAGTCTCAGTAAACAGTCTCAGTCAACAGTCTGTCAACAGTCTCAGTCAACAGTCTCAGTCAACAGTCTCAGTAAACAGTCTCAGTAAACAGTCTCAGTAAACAGTCTCAGTAAGCAGTCTCAGTCAACAGTCTCAGTAAACAGTCTCAGTCAACAGTCTCAGTCAACAGTCTCAGTCAACAGTCTCAGTAAACAGTCTCAGTAAACAGTCTCAGTAAGCAGTCTCAGTAAACAGTCTCAGTCAACAGTCTCAGTCAACAGTCTCAGTCAACAGTCTCAGTAAACAGTCTCGGTAAAAGGTCTCAGTAAAAGGTCTCAGTAAACAGTCTCGGTAAACAGTCTCAGTAAACAGTCTCAGTAAACAGTCTCAGTAAACAGTCTCAGTAAACAGTCACGTGGATCGCCAGGAAAACACGTGAGGCGCCCTGTGTAGTATGTGGGTGGTTACTGGAGAACTCGACCCGAAACGACCTTGACCCGTAGTTTTCAGAACTCGACCCTTTTTGAAGAAATTGATTGGAGAACTCTACCCGTTTCAGAAACATTTTCATATAGAAGTAAAAGTCTGACAGTATTTCCGCTAGTTGGCATCATTGAGATTATAGAAATCTTTGGTTGCATTGATGTACGTCTTTAGCACGGGAGGCAGGCCAGTGGATTCTCCAGGCTCTAAGCCTAGTTCGTAAAGAATTTTTTTCCCACAGAGCGTAGTGAGTGTACGGAATACCACTTAGAGAGTGTGAGATCTTATGAGAGGGGTGCACAAAACAGTACCAGGCTGTACCACTGTGAGTGGTAGGAGATGCCTTTAGTTGGGAGATGATTAATCACAGCTCACCTGCAGTCGGACCCGAACTTGGAGAACTGCTCAAAACGCGCGTGCACGTCATTGGTGTGGACGACCGTCAGGGTAAACGCCGCTTCCGCCGGAAGTAGCACGTGACTCATCACGTGACTGATCCACACGCCCTCTAGGAAGCGAATCATGAACCGCGTGGTCGTAGAGAGTCGAGTTATCCGACCCATGCTGATACCTCTAACCCAGTTACTGGACACCGGGTTTTTTTTCTTTCTTTAGATATGCGCTCTTATGATGGTAATGATGATTAAGTAGATGAATGTGAGGGAATATATGATGGGTGTTTGGTGAATGCGGCGTCGTGAACACTTGTTTGTACACAGCTGTGTTAAGGTAATCCCACACAGAATGGACGTTCAGCGGCTAAATCAACACCCTGCACTCTGTCCCTGGTCTTTGAGGGAGAGATTCAAATCACTCATAATGTAGAATGCGATCCTCAGAGAAGTGGTAATCCCGGTCCCTGCCTGTATGTAGCAGCATGTATCTATGCCGTATACTGAGATCCAATGATAGATCTATAATAGACCACAGGGTTAAGCAGCATCTGACCTCCTCCACCAACCCTCCTCTCCGTCCCTCTCTCAGTGGTGACTTCCCACCCACTGACACGCCACAAACTAGCGTTACCCAGCGCTAGCGTCCACTTTCTCCAGCAGCCAATCAACGGCCAGCTCGCGCCCGGTTTCAGCGTTCCCCACGCGTCTCCCAGACTCGTGTAGTACAAGGTAAAGTCACACTGCGCATGCGTACTGGATCGTTAACTCAGAGAAACTGAAACAAAATTAACATATTTCAGAAACATTTGATAATTTTAGACTATTTATAAAAAGTGAATGGTTAAAGAATACGAAGTCGAAGTACTGAATTATCAAAGGTAGTGTATACGGAAATAAAGATAAAAAATCCCAGTCTTTTCATATCTCCAAAATATGGAGGTACATGTAATCGAAGTACTGCGCAATCAAAGCAGAGATGCCTCACTATTTGTGGATTAGCGTGTGTGTTTGGAGGTGTGAGGGGTGTATGAGGGTTTGATGCTCCGTGTGTAGCGGGGTGATGCGGGTATCTCGGCGCTGATCGGGGTGGAGGAGGTGACCCGTGACACGCCGCGTTAGAGGGTAAAACACCGGGGGATTCACGGAAACAGAAGGGGTCGGGGCGTTTATTAAGTCCACGCTCGGGGTCACTCCAATACATGAGTTACCAGTCAACGCGCCTAGCGGTTCAGTGTTGAACGTGAGTCACACGCTCATGAATACTCGAGAACTCAACCTGTAAAAAACTCGACCCATAATGAACTCGACCCGTTTTAAATCTTTCCGACTCAGGTATCTGTTTAAACTGTGGAGAAAAATTATATTCAGTAGTAAGTATGTTATCTTGGCTTCGGTTTTGACCTTCTCTGGGCAAGAAAACAAACAGAAAACCCTTCCCCTAACCCTAACCATATCCCTATCCCTAACCTTAACCCTACTTCTAAACATAGCTGGGCTTGTTTTCTATATCTGCTGGTTTTTCTAAAAGTTAACGGGCAGACCTTCTATATCAAAATGTCATGTTCATAATTATCTGAAACGGGTCGAGTTCTCCAATCGATTTCTCCAAGACGGGTCGAGTTCTCCCAACAACTACGGGTCGAGTTCGTTCCGGGTCGCGTTCTCCAGGGAAAGGAGCTGAGTGCCAGTGTCTCATTGTCTTAAAGCCGTGCCCAACTGGCCATGACCCATCCCTAGAGGCCGAAATACCTCATTGACCTATAGGGTGCCTAATGCGTTTGGATCCTAGATGTGGGTTACAGAAAATGTCCTAGACTAAATATAACCCAAACCTTTTAACTCTTATTATCTATAATTCCACGCTAATCTATCAATGATGGACATACCCTTTGGTCAGTGTCAGCACTTGTCAGTGTAGCTTGGCGCCAATGAGATTCTAATGCATTTACACTCAAAGAGTTTGAACAGTGGGTGGGAGCGTTTACAAGGCTATTGTTTTCCACAAGATATGAATGTTTGGACAAAATAGGGAATTGAAGCGAAGAGTTTGAGCTGTCTAAACTTGATGGTTGTTAATTCCCTCTGTTTATTCATAGATGAAGCTAGCTATATGATAGACAGGCCTACCAGTGTTATCCAAACCATATCTGAATTATTACATGAGCGATATGCATGTTCAACCCACCAAATTAGAACTGGAATATTATAGAATACGACGCAATTACTTTACTCATCTAATGATAATCTAGAGAGGTATTACAGACATATAACGCTCATACACTCAGTCCCTCATTGCTGAGGAATTCGTTGCCATGACTTTGTTTGGCCGAATGCCTTGTGTAACCAAGCAGATCAGACGCACTACCGGCCTGCCGTAAAAGGTCTATAGACTTGATACTGGTCCAAATGAATATTAGTGCCCATATTGTGTTCTGCTTTGTACCTTAACTTTGCGAATCATGTTTTTCTCCCTCTGACGGGATATCCAAAATGAATGTTGACAATGATTTGAAATGAATGGAAATCAATGACAAAGTCGTATCAACCTGTCAAAATATTACTTAAAATGTTTTACTGAAAACCCCACATACATACAGAAGTGCACCTGCCAAAATACACACTGGGTCACTGAGAAATCGCAACAAGATATTAACTGCCTAAAAACACAGCTGCTGATGAAACAAGCTCAAAATAAATTCAAAGAAAACTAAGGTTGTCATTTTTTGGTCAACATCTCATGAACGTTTGCAGGTCGTCCATTTATACAAATATCCTGGAGTATCGCTCGATCAAAATCGCAATTGCAAATCACATGTAAATAATATTGTAAAAATAGTATCGCACAAATTATGTCTCCTGAATAAAATCCGCCCGTACCTCACGAGGCATGCTGGCTCTATAATTTACAAATCAATGATACTCCCGCTAATAGATTACGGCGACATACTATATGCAAATGGGGGACTAATTGAATGAAATGGGCCTTAACTCTTACAAAATCAAGCCCTTATGATGATATACGGTGCTCATCCGCATGTATACTGAAATTCTTCATAGATCAACCAAGACTCAAGGTTAAAAAATTTCAGAAATTCTGCGTACGCACTTTATAGATGGCCCCTAACTGTTTACAAAAGACCACTTATAGGGATAGTTGCAATAAACACTTGAATGTGCTTTACGCATCCATGTCTCAATCTACGACCTCTATGATCTTTACAACCTTTTACGTCATATACCGGATAATGCCTTGAGACATTATTTACGATATTTATGAATATCTACGTTACCCATGTTTAGTCAAAGAATTTGTAGAGAATATACATTTTGTATTTGATATTACTAGTTAAAACAAATAGAAATATTATCTGTAACGAGATACAATGACTCAATAAGCACGCAACATACAGAGAATATATGCATAATACTGTAGGAAACATTGTAAGGTAGAAAAAACTATAATAATCCTAGGGATCACTTGACATATCACGTGATCAAATAATCAAATATAGGTCCAGAAGAAAATCTTCTCATCCCCTAGCGTCACTGCCAGAACATCAGTTTTAATACCCTTTTCTGGATTAATTCCAATACATTTCTATATGTCTGTATCGTCTGTAAAAACTCCGACTCAGCGTCGAGGCTAGCGAGACTACCCAGCGTCCGTATAACCTCGGTGTGAGCTAAGTCTAGGGCGGATGATCCTGGATTACTTCATCCACACATACACCCACGGATTATCTAATACATACACACGCGCACACCCGTGGATAACCACACCGATGTGGAGTCCGGTTTATTTTATTTTCTTCCTTTGAAGCGCTCTGTTTATTTACCTTAGCAACACATGTGAAAATATACATTCATAAGAACCCTACAATATGTTAAAATAAGTACTTATATAGAATGTCCTGACCATGCTTTACAAGTCACAGAATCAGATGCTAATTTACGGTATGTACAGAGCGAGGCGTTTACGCCGAGTTCCGTACAAACGGTAAATTAGCATCGAGTTCTGTGACTTGTACAAGCATGGTTGGACGTTTAAAAATTCGGTCGCCGAAATTAAAAAAAAATCAATTTCATTTTTCTTAACAACCGAAATTTGAATAAATGTGTGTGGGTAGGTAGTCTGTATTTTGGTGTACGGACCACTGGTCCGAACAGTATTTTTACGTCATATACCGAAACGGTGCGTATTTACAGTATATACGGCGTGGGTATATAGTAAATTGGTAGTCTAATTCTATAGCAACTGTATTATTACTGAAAGAATGTAAGGGAGACACATATTTACAGAATTAACCAGAAGCGAATTGCTACATGTAGTCCAGTCAAAATAATCCAAAATAGGGCCTAACCGGCCACAAAAAGCAATAGATTCAATTCCAGTGGCATTCATCTCAGAATACCTTACATAATGTCAGAATGAAAATCGAAATTAATCCAAGTGGTGGAAGTAGGTCAAATTAGCATAAATCCAATATGGCCACCCTAAACATATGAAGCCTCATAATTCTAGATTTTGAGGTTTCATATGTTTAGGGTGGCCTATTGAGGTAGAAACATGATTTAAAATGCTAAACACATGTTTTCTGGGGAATCCATACAAATCACCAGTTAAATCATATCGTTTGAGTAAATTAGTGTAAATTCAATATGACTGCCTGAATTCTATGAAACACCATAATGTGGGTTTGAATAAAGATGTAAACATGATTTAAAATGCTAAATATATGTTTTCTGAGGTGGAGAATTCATATAAATCACCAGAGAAGACCTATCAACAGAGTACACTAGTATAAATCCAATATGGCTGCTTGCACTGCACGAAAACCACTATTTTACATATATATATATATACGATATCGCGATAAGGCACGTATCGGCTGTATCGTGGCTTGTTTAGACTTGTATACACCTCTTATATGCGTCTGCGTTTCGGGCGTCTACGAGACAGTTTCCATATGTAGACGCGCGCGACCTGGCTGTCTTTCACGCCTGGCGTATTTAAGATAAAACATACTCTGTGGTATCAGGCGTATATATGATACCAAAAAAAAAAATTGCGACCCGCGGCCCGCCCCGTCCTGTGGGTGTTGGTAGAGTATGCACAAACACTGACCCGCCACCCGCGACCTCCCAACCCCACCCCCTACTGCCCCCCCACAACCCCACGCCACCCCCAGCCAGCCTCAGTGAGAAGCCCCCCGCTGCCCGCTGCCCACCACCCACCGCCCGCCGCCAGCCGCGTTTGTACAGGTTGACTCAGTGGGAAACCCTCCCTCACTCCCCCACACCCACCCATACGCGCCGCTGCCCGCCGCGAGGTGTTATGGTGTCGGGTGGGGGCCGGGTACACATGTGCAGCCGTATTCACACTTGTGCGGCCGCTTTCACACTTGTGCGGCCGCATTCACAGGGGGTAAGATGATTTCATGATTCAACCTCAAGTCTGAAGAGGGTCATTATATAGTAAGCCTGATTGTCCACACATTGAGATGGTGTTTGGAAGTAAGATCTCTTAGAAAAACAATTAAAAAAACAACATAATGCCAGGTTTACTATGTGTAATTAATCAATTTATACTTAATTAGGTTTTTATAAAATAAATTGGTAATATAAAATTGCAGTTTTCATATAATACAGACTTGGATGGTTAATGGAAAATGAAATATGCTACCATTGATGTCCCCAAGTGGGAGAGGTCGGAATTATTGGATAGTGGCGTAAATAAATAGAATCAGGCGTATATATGACGTATATAAGATCGCACCATGGACACGTATATAAGCCACTAGATAAGGCATCTACGAGACGTATAATAATATGATAGACGTGTTTCGCATACATATGTAAAGTGGTAAGTTTCGTGCAGTGTTGATAGAACATTAGATAAAATGTTCGATAGAACATTAGATAAAATATGGGACAGATGGTATTTTGGAACATGAGTAAGCTATTCCTATACAAGATAACCAGCTATCTAACTATTGCCAATTACCTAACTGATATGTATCATATGAGTTTTCTCTGCATTTTAGAAGATTCCACATTTTGGACGTCATGTGTTTATATAATTTGATTTAACAGCTTGCCCTTCAACTTTGCTTTTGTGTATAATTCAAAGTTATCATATGATGGCATACGTATTATCATATGATGGCATAATTTAAGGGCCCGATTTTTGGCAACGCTGTAGTTTGTTTAGTAGGTTTGTGTTTGACTCATGAAAATGTATGTCGCCATATTCTAAGAAAGGTAGATTTGAGTTTGAATAAAGATATAAACATGATTTGAAATGCAAAATATATGTTTTCTGAGAAGGCATACTTATTGAGTAAATAGGTGCTATAAGGAATAAATCTAATATGGTTGAATCATAAATTTTTGATATCATAGCAGCCTAACAAGAAAATATAGATATACAATGGTATATATATATAATGGCAGACATAGACTTTATAGCTGCAGGAACATTATGTATCTTTCAGATTCATGAGACAGTAAAATGTGAGTTATAGGTGCAAATATAATAGCACAATATACCTAGCTTGTTTGTTTGTTAAATATATATTTATATATTCAGAGAATGTATTTGTTCTCCATATAATGACAAAAGGACAGTGGTGCCCCCTATGTCCAGAATGTTTACATGGGCTTACAGGGAGACTTACAGAGAGTGACTGAAATATGACAGTATGATATTGATCATGAACACTTCAGCCATAGCTTGGAAAGCATTGTTGTTCCTGATTAACTTAAGAGCAGTTGGTTTACCAATAATTTACACATCAAAGATATATCATAATCTAGTTTTGCATTGACAAACATAATGTTATTGTTTTATCAATATTTACACTTCCCTTGCCATCAGTTTCTTGGAAGGCAAACTGGGTTTAATAGGGAAAGCCTCTACTTTTATCTAGGATAACCTTAGACCTGGCTAAGGTTGTGATTTATTTCTTTCTTGAGAAAGAGAAAGATACAGATGTTCTTATCATGTTGATATCAGAACAGACTGTAGAAGACATGAGCCTACTCAACTGCTGGTTTTCTATTATTGTTCTATCCCTGGTTGGGACATCTATTGTATAATTATATGCCCATTCCTAGTGTCCACTGTCTTCAGACTTAAAAAGCCCAAAAGAGTATATTTACCAATATCAAGGCAATGGAGCCAGAGCTTTTCAGTTATTTCCTTTTTCAAATAAAAATTTAGGAATACTAACTTATTGGATTATCTCTGTGTCTTCAAGATCCTCTGTGATTGATCCTGAAATGTGTGTGAGCTGTTCTAGGATGCCTTGAAGTAATTCAATTAGCTCTAACATTTTCTGTTAGGTCTTATCAATCTTCTGAATACCCCAAACCTAATCGTCTGCTAGTGTTACTTTTATGTATTGAATATTTTGTTTTGTATCTCTAATGATTAACTCTCATGTATAAAACAATCCTAAATAAACTTGTGCCTGTGGAGAAGAACAAACAAACCTTCCGATATGCTGCGCTTTTGGAGCTAACCAAGTTGATGTGATTCTACAGCTATTTTTAGTCTTATTTCATCATTACCATTGTAAAATCACAACATAATTCCTTGATAATGTATATCATAATATTGTTTTGGGAAATATTATCAAATTCTTTGCTTTATTTGATCAAATTTAGCAATATACTGAAATTTCCAAAAGGGATGCCTAGTATGCCTGGCAATGCCTAAAGGGATCATAGCATATGAGCCCTGGGGATGCCTCCAAGTATCATGGCATAGAAAATGGGTTAAAATACAAGAGGGTCTGCATCGCTGTTTCCTTTGTAGGAGCCATAATCATTGAATGTTATTTTCCGTTATTGAAACACAAAAAAGGATACAAAGTTTTTGGTTGCAGTTTTCTCTTAATCCAGAAGAAAAATTGAAACCTAATTAACCATTCACTTGCAGATGTGATTATCTCTAATAGTACAATTTATATTTTGTATTTGATTGACCTATTGCTTTTGAAAAATCACAGGTATCATGTTCCTTAGCCTGAGTGTGCATTGTCTTTGTAGCATCGAAAGCACCCAAATTATGGTATTTCATAGAATTCTGGCAGCCATATTGAATTTACGCTAATTTACCCAAAAGATATGAATCTACCTGTGATGTCTATGGATTCCCCACCCAAGAAAACATTTGTTTGGCATTTTGAATTGTGTTTCTACCTCAATTTAAACTAGGATTATAAGGTTTCATATATTTAGGGTGGCCATATTGGATTTATGCTAATTTGACCTACTTCCACCACTTGGATTAACTTCGAT
This sequence comes from Alentia gelatinosa, assembly GCA_950022655.1. Taxonomy (NCBI): domain Eukaryota; kingdom Metazoa; phylum Annelida; class Polychaeta; order Phyllodocida; family Polynoidae; genus Alentia; species Alentia gelatinosa. The sequence goes on from OX465592.1 coordinate 23,434,453, forward strand.
TTTCATTCTGGCAATATGTGAGGCATTCTGAGGTGAATGCCACTAGAATTAAAATCTATTGCTTTTTGTGGCCGGTCAAACCTTATTTTGACTGGACTAATGGCACAGAGTCGGTATTCAGTCATCAGGTGGTGGGTGGAGATGCTTTGTTTGTTCTGAGTGACGATTATGGCACAGCCACACTAGTGGAGTATTGTCTATTCCTATATACCCATTTCCGAAACCTCTATAGTTAAATACCGCTGCTGGGGGTGCAGTAATTATAAGTTATGTAGCGAGGCTGACATGACATAAAGAGCAGCGGGACGAAAACTTAGCTATTGCAGTTACTCGATAAGGGTGGCCATTTTTCTGGGGCTATTGCAGGAAAAGAAATAATCATTTCTATCGATATTTAAAGGTATACAGGAATAGAGGACCCAAGTACCGGTAATCTAAAGTCAAAGTTACTTGGTAAGGCTTGGAAAAATTACTGCCCGCGGCCAAGGCCTTTGGCAGTAATTTTTCTGAGCCTTACCTCGTAACTTTGAACTTTTGCTCACCGGAACATAGTTTCCCTCTATTTTACGATTCAAGTGCGGTTCTGGGTTTATCTTACCCCTTTCTTTGACATTAAATATCATCACAACTTCAGAATAATCAGAATATACTTAGCAAATTCACTACGCCATGGCCATGGCGTAGTATTGTCACTTTACCAGGGTGATCATTGAGCATATTTTTCTAATGTTATTCCTATGGTTAAACTTGTACCAGGGGTGAGATAAAAAGTATGTTAGACACAACTTCGATACCTCTCACACATACCTCTGTCACGACCATATGATTCTCTTCCGATATTACTGGAGATAAACTTGTCACTTACTTTCAGAGAGAGGAAGCAGATCATTATCCTACCCCTAATAAAAAACGCCATAGGTTTAACACTGACTCAATGTATTTGAAGGAGCGTTGAATAAAATGTTATTTATGCACCGAGGTGAATAAAAAAACTGACCAATCAGGGACCAGATAACTCTGGTCAGGTCTGCTACTCACTACACTCGGCTAACGCCTCGTGTAGTAATACACAACCTGCCCATCGTGGCATAAACATTGACAAGGCTGACTCTCGTTTGGTTTCTACTAATTATCTATAACATATTGCATACAGCCTACCTGTAATTTAGACATGTGAGAGACACTTAAGGTATCTCAGAGTACTGTCCACATCATCCCCTCACATTTGATAAGGCGTCCCTCCATAGGATCCCCTTACACGAGGTTAAGTAACTTTTCTACTGTAAAGAATTGTTCCCTAGCACAGGGTGACCCCAAATGCTAAGACCCTTGACGTGAGCTTAAAATGAATGTCTGAAAATGTGGAATATGTCAGTTCCCAGCAAATAATCCCCAAACGCTGGGTGGACCCTTCCGCGGGGTACATCCTTACGCTGGCTGAGCCCTAAGTGGTGTTTCACAGTATGTGGGAATCCTATCCTTCATTATCGCTCACATTCCCACATAACGTTGTTTGGTTCGTTCCCTACAGTAATCTCCCTCTCGCGGTAACCACGCACCCGGGCGAGAATTGGGGTTGTCACACCAATTGGTGCATCATTTTGTTCGCCCGCGTCTAATGACGTCATCTTAACCGGGGCCGGAGGTCACGTGATGATGGGACTAAGTGAGACTCAATCTGACAGTGTGGCGGCTTCTACTCTCAGTACGACCATGACGTGGGGGTGCCGTCATCATGCCAGCCAGGAAGCTTAAAATAAAGTACGCCGGAATATACGGAAACAGGCTTACTGTTTCCGTATACCAAAAATATGCCGTAAAATTATTGATCATGTGCATGCCGATGGTAGAGGGGTTTATGATAAATGATTTTACTAGGTACTTTGATGTACAAAGAAAATCCCTTTTAAACACTCCCAGTAAAATAATAGAAAAGATATTGCATGAAAAGATTTAAAGTTTAACTCAAGACTCAAATATCCTGGTAGAGGAACAGTACGGTTTCTCGCCCTCATCGATGTACGCTGGATGCTGTCTTTAACTTCTGTAAGGCGTTATATGCAGCTCGTAACCGAGGCAGACATGTAGCCTGTTGCTACGTGGACTTCCTTAAGGCATTCGATAGCATCCATCATGGTCTTCTTCTCTTGAAATTGACTAAATTATTGAAAATGCCTGTCTCCATCGTGACCTGGTTGTAAAGCTATATCTTTCAAAGAGGCCAGTATGTATTCATAAATAGCACATCTTCTGAGAAAACAAATGTAAACTTTAGTGTACCGCAAGAATTGGATTTGGGTCCTTTGCTTTTCGTATTATTTATCAATGATTTTGTCTGAAAAACTCGAACTTTTTGCAATATGCGGACGACCTTGTTATTTTTGTATCATCTGATTCTCCCGAAGCAGTTCTACATGGTTTGCAACAAGATATTACCTCTTTGGGAAATTGGTGTTCTCGTGATGGGTTGACGATTGATGTAGATAAGACGTGGTTTGCTATTACAAATAAGTAGAAAAATGTTCCAGATGCAAGTATAACTCTCTTAGGGGAAAAATATTGTAAAATGTGACAGTTACAAATATCTTGGTGTAACCATGGATTGCGAACTAAAATGGTGTAAATATGTAAATCAAATGTCTAAGAATATAAGTGGAGGTTTATTCAAGTTCTCGAAACTGAGATCTTGTTTAACAATGGATGCAGCGAGGATGATATTGTTAGCAAATATAACCCCTCTGTTCGAATATTGTTCTCTTTTGATCGAGAGTTTTAGAGGACAAGACCAAATGACATTGAAAAAATTATACCATCGAGGTTTAAGGATAGCTGCAAACAAATTCAGTAGACGCCATAATGTTCAAGAGTTACCAAATCCCTGTGAAGTAGATCCACTGTGGAAACATAGAAAAAACCAGTTATGTCAGATAATGTATCGCAACCGATATAATGTCAATTGGATTGATGAATCACCCCGAATTGCCCGATCTGCGGACAAGATAAGATTTTACACTGACCAAACCAGAAGCACCACCATTCTCAACTCTCCATGCTATAGAGGAGCGAAATTGTGGGATTCGCTACCACCGACTGTCCAGAAGATCGTCGGCATGGACTCTTTCAAAGAAGCAATCGGAGCCTATCTGTAATCAGATATGTATAACATAATCATAATTTATAGCGTGTTAAATCTGTACACCTATCATCTCATTACTTCATTTACTCTTCCTTCAATCTCTTCTGTATTTAACCCAGCGTTCTGGCTGCATAAATAATTTTGAAACCGAGGGAAATCATGTAATTTACAATTGTATGGATGTATCATTTCGATATATCTGAAAAACTCAGCCTGGCTGTTTTCGTATTATCATATACCATAAAGTAACGAACTGTACCTTGTATTGATATGAGTTGGAGGGCTATACCCTGTTTGTCACAGTGTCACGTATGGTTATAAATACGACATGGGTAGGACCAACAGTATACGTAAGGTATACAGCAACAGGAGCAAGTGCAATGTCTATTTTCAACGGAAAGAGGTGTGATTTGGCTCGCAGGGACACTGGGGCCAGTTTAACAATCTAGGATCGTACATGTAGACCCTTTTCCTGTATGCCATAGAGACCTAGGGACGATGTGGGTTAACTTTATTCAACACTTATGGATGGCCTCATGGATGGCTAAGACTGTCTTAGAGAAACAACTTAAATATTTTTAGATATAACCCTTGCAGAAGGTACAGAAAAGGATCTTCATGTACGATCCTGGATTAATAAACAGGCCCCTGTGTCCCTACACACATGGTAATTAGCCTGGTCAACCCCTTCAACCTTGTTTTAAATTTAAGTTATGACGTCGGCAGTGGTTTCATCTCAACCTGTGACACTCGCGTTCTGCACTCCCATTATGAAGCCTTATAAAGGTGAATACAGGGTTACCTCATGAAAGCACGAATAGGTATAGGATATAGCGCATGTGAGCATGGTCTATTAATACTTATATCGAATACAGTAGAACACGATAGTGTGGCGCCCTTTTAACCCTTCAGGAAGCATGATGCCTCCAGGATGATTACAAATGTATATGCAAAATCCAATCGATAGAAAATGATTGTTTCAATTTTGTCAAAGGATAAGGAACATACAAATCTTTGATTTGACCAAAAAACACATCAAAGCGATTGGTTACCATGGTAAAATTCTTACATGGCGTGACATTTTTGTTCCTGGATTTAGTGTCTTTCATGTCGATTGAAGTAATAACAAGTTCAAGCCCGTAGGTGGCGGTAGTGCATGGCAGAGCTGTCGTATCGGTATTGTTACTATCCTAGATGGTGTGACAGTAATCTGAATGAAGGATGGCCAAGATCACGTTATAAGCTTTAATGCCGGTGTTACTACAATGATGGCTTGCTATGGACTAGTGGCGCGTTGCTAGCCCCTGGAGCTGCTGCGCTATACATTCACTACTCTATTGATCATTGTTAGAGACTGCCCCCTCGTGGAGTATTAGTGCAGAGCCGGCAGGCTTGTTGGACACTTTCCTGTACCTCGCACAAGGGTTACCGTTTAATGATATTTAAGCTCGCTCGCTAAGACAGTCATTGCCATTCATAAGGTAGCCTAAAAATGTTGAATTAAGTTGACCAACATCACGTCTCACGGTCTCCTTGGCACACAATAAATAGTCTTCATGTACGAGCCTAGATTGTTGCTGGTTCAGTCAACGGAATTTTTGTTTTTCAACAGAAAAGTTGTAGCGCCAGCATAGAACCTAATTCTCCAATGCACTGGCTATGAACTGTTTGCTCCATGAATGATATATCTAAGGAGCCTTATGTATGATGTACTTATGCCCTTCTGACGATGCACACAGCGATGACGATCATTGTCCTTATAATAATGACCTGTTAACCCCAGACCACTGACCCTATCTCCCGGTAATAGATGACTGATAATGTTAGCTCAGAGCACACATGTTTGCTCACGTTGTGTCTTCACTTTCAGGTTTTTTTCTGAGGGTTTGCTGTAGTGGTCTGTGTGTTTATTCTACAAATGGGCAATGATGGTATAGATGGAGTGTTATATCAAATGTCATATTATATGATTATATGCTGTACTATATCATATTACCATGAACAAAACAGAAGCGGAATGGCACACCAATACTTTGTTTCATTAACACTTTATAAACGTTGTTTCCCAGCACACGATAATTAAGATATCATTCAAATGATGGAACTGAATACATCTATGGCATTCAATGAATCTTTTTTTTATTTTTACATTGTGATGCGGTTGCCTTAATAAATACCGGTACCCCTTTACATGAATAACGACAGCTATGAAAGTGTAGTTTAGCGATTCCGATGGTTACAATTAGTGAAAGTTTTTAAGTAATTTCATCGATCGTTGGCAATCACAAAAACAAAGGGCGACGACGAAAAATAGCGACTACGAGCATTACAAAAAGACACTTTTTATCTTTGACTTCATCGCTGGAGGGCGATATCTACAAAAAACCGGTCGGGGCTTGCATTAGCGATTCCAAACAAAAGACTTTTTTTACATATTACCCGATTATGTTTGTTCTTAAAAGACAAACTGGCACATACTTGAAGATGTTGTTCATTATAATGAATAGAAATGTTATCAAAATTCAGGACGAAATACCCTTTATTTTGTACATATGCGTGTAGTAGTCAAAATTTGCTAATTTTCACTGTTTAACGACAGTGATAATTTTTGTGTGATGGTCTTTAACCTTGTAACCAGCTACAAAGATAGAATATAGACCTACCCCTCATACTGCACTATGCGCTCGTCCGAGATTATTTTATAACTTCAATAATGAGAGTTTTGACTAGATACTAGCGACTTCGTCGCGTCGTATCCCCCCCCCCCCTAGTCTGTTCAAGGGACGTTCCCTGCTAGACAGCACTCAGTGGTGCCCCCTACTACTAATACCTGGAACTATCATTTAGTTCCCGACCATCATTTCATGTGACACCAATTTTACCGACTACCAGCGCAATTTTTCTCGTGGCTTGATAACTACAGTTTTAAATTATAATTTCAGTATGGATAGAAACAAATCCTAAGGATAAAAATAGATCTGTGTAGAGAAACACAAAAAAGAGAGGCAGGATTCAGTTAAGTACTACATGAGAATCTCACTCTCGTGGCCCTTCAATCTCCAGCCCTAGCTCTGGTTCACTATGTCTCTATGTGCGGGAGCAACTTCAAGCAGATTCGACGGAATTCTACCGTTTTAAATATAGTAGGTAAATACTATAAGATCTAACCTGTATACATGTGGAAACCGCTAACACAAAGCAAAATGGCCATAGGCGGAAGTAAGATTTAGGAATTAAAATAGATCATCTATAAAAGGAAGTGAACGATCACATGAGCTGCTGACGTAAGCAACAGCGGAGTATACCTCTGCAGTTCCTGCGGAGAGCAGCACTTGGGTTTGAGAAAGCTGCTCCTCACTGGAGGACGAGCTTGAATTGAGGTGCCGGAGGCTTTGCTCACATGGAGTGGAGTTGCCGATTGTCACTGCAAGAAACTAACGCCTTTATACATGTATGCGCAATCGCGGCAGCGCACGTATCGGCTGAAAATCGACTTTTTTCATTTGTATACACCTGTAATCCGCACCAGTGTATGAGGCGTATACAAGACCGTTTCCTTTGGTATACGGACGCGAATTGGCTGTATTTCACACCTGGCGTATACAAGAGGAAATATCCTCTATCCCAGGTGATGAAAAAAGAACAACACTCATGTGTGTTGGTGGAGGGTATGAATACTGACTCCACACTACCAACACAAACACTGAAGAACACCTATTGGTGAGGCGTATACATACACACGGGAGCTAGGACGACCTTGTATAGGCAAAAGCATAACTATATACGCCGGGTGCATTCATATGTAAAATGGTGGTTTTCGTGCAGTGTGTAGAACGACTATCGTGTGAAACTCATCGCATCTGTGAGTAACTTACAAACCGACATGTAAGGAACTATCTCTCGATGGGAAAGAACACAGAGAGGATACATTGGACTGAATAGAACGGAACACTGAATGGACTAACATCAAGGAAGTGTGTAGTGACTATGAGTGAGTCTTAAACCTTCATATTTGAACTTTATTTTATTAAGGACATAACATGGACGATGGAATGAAAACAGAAAGTCTATTCAAGCAACCTTGGGCATATTTCGGAATGATTGACTAATAAGACTTGAAGTGTTATATTTATGTGTGAAATCTCGGACGAGCGCGTAGTGCAAAATAATATCTGCGACGGGTCCTGTGCTGTTAAAAAAGCTGACGTACTGCTAACAAAAGACCCCACGCCCTTTATTAAAAGGCACATCCTAATCACCTACTGCAATGCTTGATCTCCAACTCGAGTGTAACAGCTTCAGTTAAATCGGGATAGAATTTTTGACTATTTTGGTGCAGAAGTGCAACATTTGTGGTAAGATATTTTGAGATTTAACAACGATATGTCAGTTAATTAAGAGATTCTGGTGGATTTAGCACTTTAAATGGGATTTAGAGTGAAGAAACCACCCAATGGCAGCCTGCCTATAGATCCCAGATAAAAGGTTAAGCATTTATAGCCGTCAGGCTTCAGCGGAATGTAAAGAAACCCAAAAGACCCAGATAACGGGTGTCTTTGAAGACCTGTCTAGTGGCTTTGGTCTCTTTTACGACCGCTTCAGGACGGGGCACGCTGGGACAGGCTGCCTTGCGCGCCTCCAAGTGTCTGTGAAAGAGACTATAGTGGCTTGTGCAAAGGCTACGTTGAATGTGACATATCTAAACGATTTCTTACATCACCCAATGACTGATTGGAGTATTTTGTAAGTAAAATTATAAACACATGTAGACGTGGATTTTAGAACTCCTCATGTTTCTCAGAGAAACATCAAACATCATCATTTTAATCTACAACCCAACCTACTGTACAATAGCAGGGGAATATATATTGACATTTTTCAAAGTATATCCTTTCCAATTTGAGGGGATGTTTTGAGCTTCATCTTGGTGTATGACTTGTCTGGTTAAATTGATGCACAAGGTAAAACCTGATATATTTTTTTGGTTTTAATTCATGTGATTAATCAAACTCAGCTGAAAGTTGCAACAAAGGCAAAAGATACTGATTCCTGGGATAGGGATATTGTCATGGCAACACTCTTACAAACAGTAATATATATTTCCAATAAAAGAATGTACATTGACAGATAATGAGATTTTCTTAAAAGAAAAAGAGTAAGATGCAATTTAATCATATTACAATTGACCTTTAAGGACTCAGTGACAATGTATGGGGAGAAGGTTTGTCATATATTTTGCCCATATTGAAATTGCATGTTTTTTAAAGCAATTTTTGGTCACATAATGTACTATTCGTGTGTATCTAGTAGAATGAAGAACAGGTCTTAGACTTTTGAAAATTTTATGATACATTAACAGGTATATCTTCTCTTCAAATCAGTACTCACTGTGTTTGTAAACATTTCTCTCACTTTCAACTTTGACATAATTCAAAGTATACCCTTTCCAATTTGAGGACCTTTCTCAAAACACACATTTGGTTGCTATGAAAATACAAATCTTCCTATTTTGGAATGTTTTCAATAATAATATGTAGAGTTCATAGAGACCTTTACAAATATCAAATATGGAAAGAAAATATGCAAAATCAAAAGAGTTATGACCAAAAAGTGTGTCTGGTGTGATTTAAAAAAAAAATGTTATGCTGCCATGGAAACCGAAATTGCAAAGATATTAAAAAAATCTGACCCCTCATGAAGTTAATTTGAATAGGGGACGTTTTGGGCCTCGTTTTGGTGTATGGTTTGTTTGGTTAAATTGAAGCGCGAGGTACAACCTGAAATAGAGCCCTTTTTCATCATGAGATGCAGTACTAATATGCAAGATATCAACTCTGTAATTCGACGTTTATCACAGCATGTGAGCGGTAATAGTAATGGCGGGAACGAGCGGCGAGGGAATATGCGAGATATTATAGAAGGACACACAACATTTCATTTGGTCGTTCTTAGCCTTTCCTCGTATTCACAGAAACATTGAATATCAGAATCTCACCGTGCGCACGTAAGTTAGTGAAACGTATTCACCTTTTTTGGACACCCCCCCCCCCCCCCCCCCACATACTGTGTTTCTTTCGATGAAAATATGATACAAGTTCGTTGAGTGAGTTGATTATTTTTACCAAAAGATAAAGAAAGGAGATCCCAATAATGTGAATAAGCTTCACTAAAATCGTAAACTGTGACCTTCTCTTGATTTGATCATGTTTGTACGATGGAGGGAAGAGTAGAGTGTTGAGTTATTGTAGTAAAACGATAGATGTCACCACTGCGGTTCACCGCGTCTCTTCGTCCCAGAGTCGCCATAGATGGAAGTCGATAGTTGTGGAGTGATGATCCTGTGAGTATAACTAGTTATTGAGCGCGGGAAAATGCACTCATATACGACACCTCGTTGTTAGGTAGGTCCCACAGGCATTCAGCGTGCTGTAAAGAGTCAAACCCCTTCACTATCCATGCCCCAACTATAGAGGCCTGGTAAAATAGTCCAGTATCCCAGCCTTACCATGCCCCTGCCCTTCTTCTCATTTGGTTTCTAGAAATAGAACTTTTAGTTTCTAGTCCTTTTGGGAACAAAGCATTCACTATGTGAATACTGTCATTAAATGATAAACACTTAGATACGGATAGTAGGACCAACGTGGCTCGGAACCGACTGAGAGTATTTGAACAGAATCCTGCTATCAGATAGTTGTGGATTCAAAGTTTCAAGCATTTCACTATCGTAGGAGTTCAAAGCTTCAAACCACCATATAGCCAGGAAAAAGTCATCAGGTGGTCATTGCCATTTGATGACTTTGTGATTACATAGACCGAAACCATTAGAAGAGTCTGATTACCTGTAAAATGGGGACCAAGAACCTTGGACTAGATGGGCAACCAACCCCCGTCTTCGATCTACCCGAAGAAAGATTCACTCTTCCAGCAGAGATTCTGACTCTGATAGTAAGAAGATCAACTAGGCGAGTGAAAGTCAAGGTTGTTCAGATCGGATTCCACCAGAGCTAACGTCAGTGTAGCTCTGGCGGCCAAAGTAACCTTGGACTTGCTAAAAACTCTCCTCTATTGGCATTCGCACCTCGCAAGGTGGCAGCACATAAAGCGCACTGGGAATGGACAACAGGTGGCACTACTGTGATTCACGTACCCGAAAAGCACCTGGTAGATCCACTCTGATTGGATCAAAGGACATACTGTGGAGAGGTGAAATGCGATCCATGTGACTATAGGGACCAATGTTAATCATGATACTAGAGGGACCTGTGCCTTTTGAACATCGAGTTGCATTTTCATTTTAGAAGTATCTAAGAATTATTAACCAGTGCAAGTTGCATTTCTTGTATTGTGTGCAGAGTTCAGGTTTAGTTCAAGTTGCATGTTCTCCTTTATACATGTAACATCGCAAAAGTTAGATTCTGGTTCTTTATTCTTCTCAGTTCTATGGTCTCATGAAAACTTTCCATTGGTGCGATAAAGTAAACTGAGAAACATGCGTACACCTGCTCACACACACCCACGCACACGCGCTCACACACCACCCACAGAGGGACGCACCGAGGTCTACATCTACACTGGTGCACATCATTTACCGCTAATACTCCAAAACGAATCCAGAGACACGCAATACACCGAGAACTGAAAGCAAAATCCACGTACAACATCCAAGAAAAAAGAGATAGAAATGGAAATGAACCCCAAAAAAGGTAGATTCGGGTTTAATTTCTCTCTTTTTAATAGTCATTGAATCGTGTCAAATGTCCGGCTTCGTTTAGACATTTTTTACAGAAGGGAGTAGGTGCGTGGGGCGCTGGGTGTATTATGTAAGCGGACGGTAAGCGGCAGGAGCCGGGATGAGTGATATCAGACACGATGACATGAGAGACACGGAGCCGATTAGTAACCGGAGAGAGGGGATCGTCACTGCGGGCTGACCCGTGCCTGGCCGCCCCTGCCCGCGGCCACACTCCCCACCGCCTGCACCACACCCCCACTCCCCCCTCCGCTGTTTGCTTAGATCATGCAAAGTCCCAATTGGCGGCGACTTGTCGGCGACGCGCAGGCCGATCATTTGTCGGCGGGGAAGAGGCGGGGCAGGTGTAACCGCGCAGGACTGCTCGAGGGTAGACTTGATCAAGTCTTTGATTGTGGACATGATTAAGAAATGAAACTACTTTGCAACATTTTCCCCTGCCGCCTGACAGGCCCAGGAACCTGTATCCCGACAAGGAGGGGTGGGGTAGGTGGAGGGGTAGGCATAGGAGACAGGGACTGAAGCCAGTCTAGGTGGAGGGGTGAACAACAATGAAGGAAGCTCCAGGTTTGTATTACCAGCGAGACGCAAACGGGATGCTGATGGGACAGAGAAGAGATGCCAGCGAGATGCAGGCAGGATGCAAATATAATGCAGTGAAGACAAGATGCAGACAGGACACAGATAAGATGCAGACCGGACATAGACAAGACGCAAGTATGACGCAGACAGGATGCAGACAAGATGCGGACAAGATGCAGATAAGATACAGACAATACGAAGACAGGACATAGACAAGACAAAGACAAGACATAGACAGACACAGACAAGATGCAAGCAGGACAAGATGCAGGCAAGATGCAGACAAGATGCAGACCAGATGCAGACAAGATGCAGGCAAGATGCAGACAAGATGCAGACAGGACACAGACAAGATGCAAGTAGGACGCAGACAGGATGCAGCAAGATGCAGACAAGATGCAGACAAGATGCAGACAAGATGAAGACAGGACATAGACAAGACAAAGACAAGACATAGACAGGATGCAGATGGGACGCAGACAAGATGCAAGCAGGACAAGATGCAGGCAAAATGCAGACAAGATGCAGACGGGACATAGACAAGATGAAGACAAGACGCAGACAGGATGCAGACAGGACGGAGAAGGGATGCTGGTGGGACACAGACGAGATGCTGGTGGGACGCAGACAGGATGCAGACGGGACGGAGACAGTATGCTGGTGGGACGCAGACAGGATGCAGACGGGATGCTGGTGAGACGGAGATGGGATGCAGACAGGATGCAGATGGGACGGAGACGGGATGCTGGTGAGACGGAGATGGGATAGTAACTCTAATGCGGACCAGCTCATCCCTCCCTTTGGCCACCACAAACCATAAACAATATACTCTCTCCTCTATGTCTGTCCTGTATGTCTCTCTCTATCCTGTTAACAGCTGTCCTGACATCTATTAATCTTTGTATTGTAATGTATTCGTCCTGTCTAGTTTCGTTATGTTGTGTTGACGACATGTAAGAGCGCCTATTTTTAGGTGAATGTACGTCTTTATCTGAATTAAAAAAAACACAAAAAAAAACGGGACGTAGACTTGAAGCAGATGGAAGGCAGACAAGATGCTGAGGGGATGCAGATAGGATGCAGATATAGACGGGACACAGACAGGACCGGACATGACACAGGATACCGATACAATGCAGGACGATAATAGAATACAGACCAGGCGCACAGACCGGCACTGATGGACGATCGCGACGCGACTACCACCCGACTGAGACACAACCTCGACACAACTTTTGGCACAATTTCGTTTAATGGTTTATAATTACATGAAAATATAAGAGCGATGTGGCTTTCTATTACCCGCCATGTTGTCCAAACCTTTATATTAACAACCTTAGATGAAATGAAATAAAAATTAGGTATATTACTTTTGCAAAGTAAGCAAATACAGAGAAGCTTTTTATATATATATATATATATATATATATATATATATGCCTTTAAAGGCAAATCGGACAATTCATCCTCCTGGAAATTAGATGTGTTATCTCTATTTGATGTGTTATCTCCAGGTGTCGTAGAACACATAGCTCACTTAAATATGGGGTTATCGTGCTAATTATGGATTTAGGGGTCAATGCTACGAAAATATTATGATAGAATGTATACATAGGTATTTCACATCGTAAAACCCATGTCATTTTCTTCAAACTTTCACAGGACACAGTAAATGTGTAGTACTAAAGAGTATAGGTATCCGCCCTTGTTTTTGAGAGAATTGAAGCATTGTCTCACATCTATAGTAATTTCTGGCGTTAACACCAGAGGACAGCACTGTTAAGACGGTCTTCAGTTAAAGTCACGAAATAAAAGGTTAACAGAAACGAATGAAGCTCCTAAAACGCGTATTATAGGATCGCATGCCGTCCCACTCGTACCAAAAGGAGGAAACATGGTGATTTTAGATATTAGAGAATGTGTTAAGGATGTTTACCAGGGTTATCCCTTTTTTGTGTGAAAAAATAAAAAGTGGACAATTCTCGAATAAGATTAAGCCCAAGAATTACCGTATCAAATGGTATATCTTAAGGGATCACTATTTGCTCTAAAGCAGAAAGGGACTCTTTTTAGGGTATACAATAGATTTTAAGCCGTATACAACGGATTTCAATCCGTACATAGTTGGTATCTGACAGTTTGTGTTGGTTGTGGTTTACTAGGTCCCTAGACACGTTCACTGGGGACTATGTATACTATAGAAAATAAATAAGTATCTTCATACTGTAAGTGTTAGGGGTCCGCCTACTTTCCACTAGTAACACTGTATACATGTGGAACCTTATTAGCGATGACTACTCAATTGAAGACATGACTTTGAAGGGCTAATGTATAAACTGTGCGGTGGTACGGCATAGTTCCTCCGTCAGCCGCTAGATGCCAGGAGAGTCGGCGGGTGGCGCCGTTCGCTCAGTTTCGTAAGAGCATTGATTGCCTAGAAGTTTGCCTATGTACTCCCAGATTAGGTCAGGTACCTACTGCCATTTGTCAGATGTACTATGAGATAGCAAGATAGGTTTCCATGGGTTCTATTATTACCAAATTCAAATACGTTCTCACCATTTCTTTCTAGTCCAATCCACTTGACTGTGGCAGCAAAAAACATACCAGATGTCATTGTGAGTGTTATTTCTTCTTTTCTTCTTTGTTAGCTTGGGCTTATTTCTGTTTCCGTTTGACATTTCAAATTTTACACATCTTCTTATAAACAATTCTGTGAATCACCAATAAAGGATTTCATTACATTGTGGTCTATTTTCTTCTTATCATTATATTTTAAAGAGAGCTGAACTCCGTTTATTAATATAAAAAAAAAGAATTGCGGGTACGTAGGCAAATTAGTAACCTTTGTATGACCATGTGAACAATCCATCGATACACAGTTGTTTATCTCATATGCCACACTTGCTCACTCTAACACTGAACAATAGCGGTAAGAAAAAGACATACTAGAATCTCGTACCAGGAAAACAAATATAGAATGTTCGTACTCAGTTCTCTGTTTGTCATAAAAACTTTGACAAAAATCGGATAACGTACCTTGTAGTCTGTTTCTTTCCCCCCATTATTTCTTTTATGTTTTCATTACTTCTTTTTTAAATATGATTATACTTTTATATATGAGGCAAGTATTGATATTAATCAAAGTTCTCTTATCTTTCTCCTTGCTTATCTACGTATCAAGTTGCCACTCTTTTTTTTTTTTATCAAAGTTTTATTTTTCTATAAAAATTCTTGGATTCAGTATTCTGTATCAGCGGTTCTTACTGTTCCCGATTTGGGTGACTGGAGATCATATTAAGAGTGTAATACAATAGCATGAGATTAGAACAGGTCTAGACCAGAACAGTAATGATAACCTAAAGTAGAAGCCCGCGTTAGCGACCACCCTCCGTTCCGGGCCAAAGTGCCCGCCTGTAATATCCTCCTCTTTCCCAAAAGATCTAAACCTGAATTAATCAAATCATATATTACGAAGTACCTATTATCCTTCTGATTAAAATACACACCCATTTTTCATCATTATCCCGGTTTCTCCCTGCCGATAAATGACCATGCTGAGGACGTAGAATCAATAATGGGCCTTTGCACACAGTAGTTATCTTGTTCTCCACCAGAGGGCGATCTGTGCGTGATCTGGGCGTGGGAGAAGATGGAGGCGAGTGTCAGGGTTAACAGAGACTGTGGCCCCACTCAGAGCAGCCCGCACAGACCCGCCGACCGCCCCCGAGCAGTTCCGACCATCTCCGAGCCACTCCCCAGCGCTAACTGCTCCCGTCGACGCCAGAGGGCAGGGCGTCCAGTTACTGCCAGCAACCAGCGCCGAGGCCCGGATGTACCCGCAGGTACGCATGCGCAAATGTACAGCGGCGTGGTATTGTCTGAAGGTATGGAGAGTGAGATGGGGCAAATGGTACTAGGGACTGGAGAGGTGAGAGAGTGAGGGGTGGCAAAAGAAAGAGGAGGTTGTGGGTTACTGTTTGATCCACATTGCTGTGGTTAAGGAGGGGGAGTGAGGCTGGAGGTGATGGTCACACGTTACTGAAGGAGAAAAAGATCAACTGCTCCATGGGAACTTCTGCCAAAAAAACAAGAGGACATTTACAAAAATGGAAGATCTGAAATATTCTACATTATCTCTCTGTCTCTGTCTTTCTGTTTCTGTCTCTGCCTGTCTCCCTCTTTGCTTCAGACTGAATGAGTTTCCCACATAAATAACAACAGTAGACTCATAGAAGCTTACCTTGTGATGCCTTAAGTGGTGACTGAGAAGATCTTACTGCCAAAAGTGTGCTTTCAAATCACCAAAACATCTCTTGGTGGTCACAATGTAGGCTTCCGACGATCCTGTAAACCAGAGTGGACCAGGCCCTGTCCAGGTTTCAGCTAGGATAGCAAAGGCAGCCAGCCATTCTGATCAGTCAGATAAACCGAGACCAATTGAGCGCTGAGAGAAGGCTTTGGGGCTTGTGTAAGGGGGTGTTTCATTGGCGCACGCACACTTGACGAAATTAGACACAATGTCGGGACTCACATGTTTCTAATGAAAAAAAAACCGATCTAATGTAAAAACCCAAATTGAATTTACATGCAATTCTTTCTCCTGAATCTCCTAAAGCCGAGCGTACACTGAGCTAAAACCAGTCCATGGTAGGCCTGACGATGCACCTCCCAATGAGAAATCTATATCGTGTTGGAAGGTCAGCTAAAATCGGTGTAGCAGTCTACGATTTGTTCCTGATGAAAATCTCCTTCGGATAGTCTCTACGATGTTCAAACATGTTAGGTCGTCAAAGACTCACAATGAAATCCGTGGCATATTGTAGGGTGTCTACCATGCACCAATTCTGCACCGAAGTTTGTCTACGATGCACAACATACTGATGCATCTCGATTTGGACATTCTGCATTGAAAGGTCTACATTTTTATTGTAGTTGATGGACGCCTGGCCTAACGATGTTCAGCAAACCATGGCAATGATCAGCGTTCTGTGATAGGTCTGCTGGGGGGGACCGAAATTACCAATCTGTTCACCCTCTTGGTCGCCTCGCCTCCTTGTGGTGCAGACCGGATATGCTTGCACGCAAGTATAACTAAAGCGACCAGGGTGGGGAGTTAGCTCAGTGGTAAATAGCACGGAACTTTGTTGATTTGGGTCCCACTGCAGCCACTTTTCTCCTTCACCCCCAGCAGTGATAGATTTACTGCTATATCAAAGGCCAATCCTTCTCATACAATGTCTATGTGGTGTTGGAAGTGAAAGACCTCTCACCTTTGTAAATGTGTAGGGGGTGGGACTTCTTCTTACATTCATCTACTAGATTCGGTCAAATCCAAAGTAAGTCTAATTGAACAAATTGGACCTTAACCTAATTAAACAAACAAAACAAACAAGATTGTTGATATAAACATAACCTGCTTCACATATCACGTCTCAGGGCAAGTAAAGGCAATATTATTCATTTGGGAAAGTATAATTTTTGAACATATTCTCTAACTTTTTCCTATTTCAACTATCTTCCTGAAATTCTTCCATCCTCAATACTCGTGATTATCTAGTCAGATGACATATGCTTCATTTAAGGTAAAAATTGATTAATCGTGAATGAAAGGTTACTTGACGCTATATAGGTCTCCATTTTGGAATATAGAATAACGCCACTTTACTCGAGTACTTCACCGAGGTATTTGAGGAACAGTCCCCTGGTAGCGACCTGTAGCGGGGAATGTCGGTTGACGGGGACCAGACGGCACCAGCACAACACCCGCCAGGTACCAGCAAGCACCGTGTCCACAGGTGGCGCCATCGCACGGCGGGGAAGAGCGGAAGGGACAGGCGCAGCCGTTATGATTGTCGTCGTTATGAGAGTTTTGGATTTAATGCAATCTCTCTACACTAACAGCAGCAATGTCAATGATTACAGTGTACTTGCGGCCGACGTCGACTGTCGTAGCCCTATGTTGCTGACATCTGCCGTTGGAAGTCGCTCTAATATCCTTTGATTTAAGTGTTTATTGGGAAGAATCGGTAGAACATTAACAGTTTTTGTCGATGTACGCCAACCTGTGTGAACAGACCACTATCACAGTCTTTATGTGTGAACAGACCATTATCACAGTCTTTATGTGTGAACAGACCATTATCACAGTCTTTATGTGTGAACAGACCATTATCACAGTCTTTATGTGTGAACAGACCATTATCACAGTCTTTATGTGTGAACAGATCATTATCACAGTCTTTATGTGTGAACAGACCATTATCACAGTCTTTATGTGTGAACAGATTATTATCACAGTCTTTATGTATGAACAGACCATTATTACAGTCTTTATGTGTGAACAGACCACTGTCACAGTCTATATATGTGAACAGGCCACTGCCAAGTGCTGATTCCACCAAACTATGGCTTTATCAGAAAGTTTCTGACGTCTTTGGTATGTATCAAAGAATATCTTGCACGATAAATCGTATTAGGGCCCGAAAGTACCAGAAAAAATGTGCGCTTCCGCCGCCAACTATCCCTATGCAATATTTCCCGATTTTCCCCAATTTCCAATTTTGGCAAGTTTTTGTTGCTCAATGGAATCAGCACTTAACAGTCTTCTTGTGTGAACAGACCACTACCATGTAAACCCCAAGAAGTTGGTGGGAGATCTCTCTCTCTCTCCCTCTCTCTCTCTCTCTCTCTCTCTCTCTCTCTCTATCTCTCTCTCTCTCTCATTCTATCTAGATTCATTACTAGACAAAAGAAGTAGCCAACCATTCCTTGGCGACAGCAATTTGTGAAATAATTTGACCTTAATTTTGTTGTTGACTTGTCATGGTTACTATTAGCACTATTGTTGCGCTAGAAGTCGCCCTGTGTTTTACCTAGATATTTGTCTACTTGTCAGATGGAAGACTTGGACTCGTATAGAATTTGACATAAAATATAATAAAACATGTAAAATAAATCACCCGTCTTAAGGGACACCTCATGTAAGCGAACACTTTGCTCCGAACGGAGGGTTCCCCCCTAACGCGGGTAAAGTGATTTCATACCAATGAACTCAACATGGTTATGAGACATAAAAACAAAGTCACTCTTTGTCATCTGTGAAAATGTGAGATAAAAAGCTCGAGATAAACCAGCCGCACGCAGCTTTCTGTAAAGCGCACCTGTCTGAGCATGTCCCCCGCCGCCCGGCCCGGGACCCGCGCCCACAATGAAGCTGTCAGCCGCCGCCACGAGGGCGCGCTGCCAGCCGGGCGTCCGTCAAACCTGCCCAGCCAATCAGCGCACGGCGTGTGTGTGACGTCAGGAGGTGGCCAGGAGGGAGACGCCAATGGCGCGGCCGGGCGTCGGGACACTGACAGTCGTTTGAGTGAGGACGCGCGGACCGGCCGACGTCGGACTTCTCTGTCAGGTGTGACTGGCGTCTACGCATGCGCTGAGAGAGACGCGGCGCCACATGGGAACGCTGCCCCGGCGTCTGCTGCCCGCGCATGTCAGATCTGCCCGCGCCGTTTCCGTCAGAGAGGTGCAGCGTGTGAGGGTATTGTGAGCGAGGCCTCGTGCTTTGATCTCCACGTTGTCTTTGTGACTCCGTGACTGGAAAAGAGGTAATTATTGTTCACCTCAGAAAACACTGCCTTTCAAACTTTCACAGCGTGGGGAGGAGTTGTGTGTATGTGTGGGGACTGTCTGTTCATCTGTCACACACCCGCAGCCTGTGACTAGCGCCGTGCTGAGGTGACGTGACGTGACGTGACGTGGTCACGGTCCGCCGACCACCGCCCCGCTCCACTGGACAAGCTCATCAGCGTCACGCCTGGCTGGGTTTCAAGTCGTCGGATGAGCCGTGACGTTTTTTCCCTGTTTTCTAGGCTATAGGCGGGCAGACGGTAATCTGTAGTACGGGCCCCTCATGACCCGGGAAATAGGATCTGTCCGTGGACTCCTCCATGCCAATAATCTGATCAGACTCATTCCCTGAGAGTTTTTACATCTGTGGTGATGATCGGAACTAAGATGGGACGAGCGGGCGTGTCATGCTGACCTCGTAATCTCTCCCGCGTTTAACCAATCACTGAGAGCGGATCCCGACACTGCGTTCCCTGCGAACTCTAAAGCGTTCTTTGGGGCGTTCTATCTGTGACGTCATCCGCCTATTGTCGTCTGGTCGGCGTTCTGGATCAAGCACAAGATCACCGGACGCAGGGGCGCCGCCGTGTCGGCCAAAGGGCGGGCCCGTAGACGACGCGGAAGCAGACGACATTTCTGGTTTTTGTTTCCCGCCAAATCTCCGCCGGAGAGCGTTGCCAACAGGTCGCCGGTCTGGCACAAGGACTCGCCGCGAGGCCAGCGCTCCCATCGTCCTATCTCCCTCACGGAAAAATCTGGCGTATATTTTGCTCTTTTTTTTAAACTAGAATAATGCAAACAGCCATTTTACAGAACTAACAGAGTGGAGAGAGAAGTAAGTGCGATGATCTCCGAGAGTTTTCAAGTTTGAACTTGTGTGAGTTATCTAATTTCCTCCTCCTTTCAATATTTCATTCCAATGATTAAGGAAATTGAGACGTCTAAATGCATAGAACCAAACTGTAAACTGAATCACTGCTCATTAAAATGCTGGTAATACTGGACCTGTTATCAGGGAAACTACTAAATAAATATCAGCTGCACGAAACATGGCCAACACGTTAAAAACTCTCTGAGATTTAAAACGTGCTTCAGATTTAAGTTCCAGTCGGCATGCCGGATTTGGATGCCAGTTTATGACAGGTGTTTGACTTAAAAGGAGACGATATTTTTCGCCGAGAATGAATGTGAACATGAGTTCGTGTGTGGTGAGCAGCCCGTGGCACCTTCCCGCCTCCTACCCGGACGACCTCTCCACCGTCTCCCCGCTGGCGCCCGGGCTGCACGGCGGTATGGGCTCCGTGTCCGCCGGCTACCAGCCGCTCCTCTCCGGCGTCTGCGTCTCGTCGGCGTCTCCCCCGGCGTCCTACAACGGATACGGCGGGATGAAGGAGGACGCATGCGCCCTGGTGCTCACGGAGACCGGAAGTCATGTGCCGGACACCGAACACGCGGACGGAAACGGCGGTCCGCCGACGGCCGCGTCGCCCGCCGCCTGCGCGACCAACGCCGGCGGCGGGGGGATGGACGCGGGGCTGGTGTCCCTCGGCTCCCTGACCACCCCGCCCCCTGTCGGCAGCCCAGGACTGGACCGGAAGGTGCTCACAAACCTGGACACGTATAAAGACGGCTTCCGGGACGTCTACATGAAAGACATCGGGGGCGGCGGCGGCGGGAGCGCGGGCTACACTGGAAGTAGCGCGTCGCTGCAGGGTTTCATCGTCGGCGCGTCGCCCAAAGACCCCGGCCTCTCCATGGCGAACAGTTTCAAGGATTACTGCGGGAATGCCTCCGCTTACAAGGACACCTTTGGTATGGCGGTGAAAACGGACCCGAACTTCCGGTGCACGTCACCGCTCGGACTCGGAAGCGGCGGAAGTGGTTTGAGCGCTTCCGGGGGAACCGGAATGCCGCCTCCGCCGCACGCCGCGCAGTTTGGCGTCGCCGGCGGCGTTCACTACATGCACGGGACTCACCATCCGCCAACCACTTCCGGTATGGTGACCGGAAGCCACGCTCCGCACCATCCGACCGCCTACCACCACCACCACCCGCCGCCGCCGCCGCACCATGGGCTGGCGGGCGGGGGCGGCGGGGGAGCGGGGTACGTGAACGGGGCGCCGGGCGGGACCCCCGGCCTCCACCACCACCCGCACCACCACCCGGGGCACCACCACCCGGGGCAGAACGGCCTGGCGCCCTACCACTCGCCCCCGCCCGCCTACGTGGGCATGGAACCGGTGAGCGTGCCCTCCTCGCCGTCAGCCGGCACCACCTTCCCGTCCAACAGCTGCATGTACTCGCCGTGGGCGCCGCCGCTGTCGACGACGGCGGCGGGCGGCGGGCATGCGGGTGGCTTCGGTGTGCGGGGGCCGGGCGGGGCCGGGGCCGGGGCCTCGACGCCCGGCGTCACCGCCCCGTCGCCCGTCACGTCGGCGCCGCTCAAACCCTCACCGGTCGTGATGACCACGTCGTCGACGGCCGTCAGTCTGCCCAGCACCATCTCCACGTATTCCCTCAAAGGTAAGTCCTGCGTTAACCTTTATTTACCTGTATTTACCTGTACGTATTACTTGTATGTATGCGGGCTCATTTCCCCGTATTGTACACCAGTGCACAATGTTATTTTACTTACTGCCCTCTGTTCCCTAAATCCTGAAAATAAAATATGGCATTGTGTGCCGTTTACTGTTATACGTCCTAGGTGGGCGTGCTCATGTTGCATTGCAACTTCATATTAATCTTAAACATTGGAGGTGTATAATAAAGGGAAAATAAACTAGGCATTCAATCTGTTAATTGTTACTCACTGACAGACACGAAAATACGTCCCTCCCACCTAGCAGCATCAGGGCAATTATTTGCCGGTCCGTGTGTTCGTAACACTTATCAGATAAAGTAAGTTTTCCCACTTTTTCTCCAAACAGGTTTTTGCTAGATGTGCCCGCCCTAATTACTTATTTTAAACCTCGGTACTGTTACCATGCAGTTACTTGTAACCATCTTCAGATACCATTATCTACCCGTGGTTACCTGTATACATTTACCTTTATTTCAATCTACATTTTATCACATATAAGATTTATTTATCCCTTCCTGGGTTTTGGACGAATATGATTTAATGTCGGTGAAAACATCTCACTCAGCAAACTTTAAACCGGGAGATCGCCAGAATCTGCCTGATATTTATACAATAGGAACCAGGATGAGAAATATTCCCTATAAAACAGCAATATGTTTAGTACGAACTACGTTCCCATCCGAGAAGCATTTCCTTCTGTTGAATAAATGTCTACCGATATATGGTCACTATAAAATCAGTTGCGGGGTGGTGACTTGAGATAATCGTCGACACGAGGACAAACAGAGTGTTTCCACCTGATGACTGGAATAGGGCCACTGACTGCTGTAATAGAGATCCCTAGTGTGGGTTTTATAGCACTAAATGCATTTTGTAATCGTCGACCCACCATAGAATACCCGATTGGAATTTATCGGTGAGGCGAAACGTCGTCTAGTGCTGCCGTGTTGCGTATTCTGGGGATGAAAAATTGCTGACCTGAAATTTGTATTCCCGTTTCCACCTGACGATCATGCGCCATTCAAGTGTCAAATAGTCGTCATTTGGTGCAAAAAGCAAGAATCGTTGGCTAGTATCGTCAGAAACGCCGTACCAAAGAGAAACGCCATCTCCGGAGTGACAACTCTCTACTACTCACGTCTGAATCATACGGACAGAGCTGCCGAGTTGTCGGAGGTTTAGAGCAGATTATCATTTCATCTTTGACCCTCAAACGAGAACCGTTTCGTCCGCAGTAAGGACGTTTCCTAATGATACTAACTTAGATCCGAATTACGGACTTAGTAAAGTGTGGCGTGGTGTGAAGGACCAAAGATGTAACCCATACGGACCGTTTACACGCCGATCAAACAATCATTATACATCTGTGGTCAAATATCATACGTATACCGCCCGCTCGTACCTCCGTTGTCGCAAAACGTAGCCGTGCGGTGTCGGGTGTATGCGTTGGTGCTCCACCACCGCGACACCTCAAGACACATCACGACAAATAGGCACGCGATTATTCAAACGTAGGCCATTTACAAGACAACCAAATCGTGTCCAATCTCGCTATAACTTGTCTGTCGGTGGAATCAGCACTTTACCCATGTCGTATATATGGCCGTACAACATGCGCGTAGCATGGTTGGACGTTATATATTTATTATATACCCGAATTTTTTTTTCAAATCATTAATTTCATTAAGCTTAACAACCAATATCTTAATAAATGTGTATCGCATGGTGGTCCGTATTTTAGTGTACGGACCACTGGTCCGTACAGTATTTTTACGTCATATGCCAAAACAGTGCGTATTTACAGTATATACGGCATGGGTATATAGTAAAGGTGTGTATGTGGCGTGCAGGGTATGTACGGAGGCGATACTTAACACATCTTCCATTAGTAAATGTATAAATGTTTTTATTCTAAGTTACATGTATATCATAACATACCGAAACAGGATGACTCTTTCTGTACGTGATAAATGCAAGGTAGAATTGACGATCAGATGTAGTGCCCGGTTTCCGTATGATACACCATACTTTTGATTTTGAACCACGTATAGGCGACTCAATCTTACCTAGTTGGGCATGTGACATGTCCCTCGATAGATTTATTGTTTTAGGATGGTATATTCATATTCAAGATTTCTACGCTTTTCTAAATCATGTACAGATAGATATAATCTTCAAATGGTGCAGGAACTAATAGGTCCTGCACTCCATACCATGTGACTTGTTTTATTATAGCGTTTTTAATTATTCAGATCTTTAAAAAACATAAATGCTGACAGAACATAAGGGAATGACAAATGAACTAAGAGAAGGCCTGACTTGATTATAGACGTATTGCCTACGTGTTTCGTATAATGTGATTTATAGATCATTTATACATGACCTGCTGCTGTTACGACCTGCTGGTCATGTAGGCAGCATACGGAGCTATGATTTCTATCAGAGACTGATGAGAAATCCCCTTTCTACGTATTTAAGTTGTTGTTTTTAAATTTCTTTATTCAAAATTCTGTATACTTATATCCATATCCATAACAGAAATGCGCACCGTTTAACAATATAACGTAAAACCAGAGTTCTGTACTATAGAATACAGAACCTTGTTCCATACAGGTCGACTAAAACATAGTTCTTATGTCAACTTACGGTAAATTTGTATTCATTTCGGGTATCTGATAAACATAGAACAACCTACCATGTTTGTACAGGCTACAAAAACTAAATGGGAGTTTATGGTTTGTACGAAACTAGGCGTTTACCCAGTTTCCGTACGGACCTAAATTCCCATCCCGTTTTGTAGCTATAGTAGAGAAGGGTCAGGTCGTTCTTAATAGATACACTTTTTTTCTCATTTGATAGCAAGGCAAGGATGTCATTAATTCCTATACATGTGTCATAACAATTCAACAGTCTTTCAGAGCTAGTGAAGCCTGATTGTTCTACTGCGCACAGAACATTGATACTTACATGCCTCTATTTTACCAACATTTTTGCAAAGATTGTCATGAAGAAGGTAAGATAAAAGGGAAATGAAATGAAAAGAATAAAGACATAAACATAATAATAGACTCTTACAGAACTGAAGGATCTTGGGTAAATGAGGGATGAAAATGAGATAATAATTCTTCGACCAATTTGATATCTATAAACCTCTCAGTCTATGCTTCAAGTCGCTTTCAGATCAGCTTCACGAGGATGGTGAACACATTTACCGGTTATGTTAATATATAAACTCCGGCTAGGATGGGACAGTGACTGTATCTCAGAAGATTATACTCAAGTCAGTGTTGACGTAATATACGGAAACTGGTTTACTTTTTTTGTACGACAAAAATACGCGGTGACGTGATTGATCATATACTTCCCGATGGCGTAGGCAGAGGGATGTATGTGAAAAATAATGTTACCAAGTATTTTGACTTACAAAGACAGTCAGCCTGTTTTCGTATTATTATATACCTAATAATGGGGACATTTTAGCTAGTCACTTCATCACATACCCATAGGTCACAGTGCCATGGGTAGGAGCGGGAAATTGATACAGTTATAGTAATAACTGTTATATGTGACCGTTCTTTTCTGGGTATCAGGGCGCTTTGAATGTTTCAGTTATCCTGTTTTGTCGTCTCGTTTCTATAGCATGTCATCAGATAACTATATCCTTATGTGACGTACATAGGGCTCATATCTTGAGAACAGTTGTTTCCATGGGAAGAACATAAAATGATATATTTGTTCTGATAGTCATAATGTATACTCATCATATTGTGATAGCGGATCACAGACTTAATCAGGTACATTTTCCCTTATTCACCTTTTTAAAGATTCTTGTTTGGAAATATAGTTGTTTTTTTAATCTAACTTTAATAGCTGATCACCACACAGGTTAGTAGAATGCAGGTCCAGTGTTTGCAATGCTAGTTTCGCTGGTTCTCGTAAAACCTAGGCTCACTGTATGAGTCAGGCCGGGGATCAGTTTACACGAGATAGTCGAGATTTTAACGGGAACTCGCGTCTAACGTGATCACACACGGCCGTTTTAAACACCGCCATTATCAGGGAGAGGAACAAATAACGGCGCCAGGAACCTGGTGGATGTGTAAACGGGGAGTACGAGGGGCGCGTACGGAGGCCTGTGTGTCAGACGCAAGTCGCGTATAACGGGAAACTTCCCCTGGACTCTTGCCCGATATCAGGACCCAAGTCCTACAATCAGAGCTGAGAAGTGAAAATAAAAACATTGCAATGCACTACGCTGAAATGTCAGAAATCGTAGACGGCTGAAAACCTCTGTATCGTAGACAAACTTCGGCGTACATTGTAATCGGTTTTTAGATACAAAAGTGTAAACATTGTCTTGACGAACCTGACGACGCAACCATTATTCCAAATGCAGAGCTAAAGGTAGCATTTTCGTCTTTGAACATATCGTAAACAATAATTCAGGTAATATTGAATGGTTAGGGTAATCTTTTACCAGAATACATTGCAGAACATTATGTATATTTCTTGTATACACTAAAACCATCACACTAAAACCATCATGCTCTGAAGAATTGCCCACAATTATTCTACCTAATTCCTCATACTTTTCTTTTGCGTATTTCACACGTGAGAGGAATTTCCCTGTCAGGATACTTTGCGATGCACTCCGAAAGTCTGTAACTTTTGAACATGTTTAAATGTCGTAGACACCCAACGGTACACCTAATCTTAGAAACATGATCAATTGCCACGATTTCAGCGGACTTTCCGGCGCGATTTTTATTTTTTGTCGGGAGGTGCATCGTAAAGCCTATCGTAGTGCATTTGGAGCTCAGTGGATGCGGGATATGGTAACCGGTGAGCTGCATTTACAATGTACGTGGTACAGCCACACATCAGATAATGTCTATAAACCCTTCTCTATGTGATCAGTTGGTTGTGCGTAGATTTATACACTAGATATAAGTATCATCTGGACTTCATTGTGCAAATTACTGGACCCAAGTCATGACACGAAATTCCGGTAAAATAAAATATCCCCTTTACCCCGTCCATCCTGTACGCAATTGAATAAGCGATTTACGCAAAACTTCCAGATTTCGGTGGCAGCCCCCCCCCCCCCCCCCACACACACACATGCTTAATAGATGACCGACAGGACTATCTTCATTGTGATTGATTCAACTGGCCCCTGATACCGATCCACGTACCCTGCTCGATCAGACTGCAGCCTATTTGCCAGGTTACACACTTCATGGTTTGTCCAAACCTGGTATATCTGAGCAAATCGCCAAGAGATAGAGGCAAAAAACCCACAAAATTGCACTCTAATTCTTATGGATTCTATGATTTCTGAAAAGAATAATTCCAGACCAAAGCTTTATCCTCAGACTACAGTTCCCGTTTTGAATGTGTGAAGAAAAATCTCAAAATAAATTCTGAGAACCTGAGGCCTGTTGAATAAGTTTGGCTCGTACATGAAGACCATTTTCCATACGCCAACGAGACCAAGGGACGATATGGGTAAACTTTAATAACGCTTATGGACGATCTTTGGTCAGGTAGGGCAGAAGGAGAGAGTATTTTCCGTACACAATGGTTTTTAATTACAGTGTTGGTTATATACAATGGTTATGGTATATGACAGTATTTAATATTTGAATAGTTGGTAGTGGTTTAATGAACTACTCAAACTACTGTGTTATAAATACCAGGACTTTAAGGGCCTGTGAAATAAGTTATGCCTGTGAAGGTAAAGGGTACAAGGATACCTTGTGCGAGGGTTATCGTTTAATCATATCCAACAGCCACCAATTTCACAGACAGTCTGCAAAAATTCAAGATGTTTGACTGTCGTCGACACCCTACAATTGAGCCTTTCTTGAGGAACAAATCGCACACTGCCGGACTGCATCGTAGGGTAATCGTATGGGCATGATCGACTGCACCGATTTCAGCTGACCTTCTAACGAGATTTTGATGTTTTTCATCGGGATGTACATAGTAAGCCTATCGTATACGTTTTTAGTTCAGTGGACGCTCGGCTTAATAGATCAAGTTTTATATAAATATAGCGACTTCACAGGAGAGAGGTTTCATAGCGAGAAAGTATTTGGGTGGAAAATGAGAGCAGGGTAATTTTGCCTAATGGTACAGACGGGAATCAAACCCATGAGTTCATTATATATGTGTAGTAGTCCCATAGCCACTATACCACATAACCCACACCTTCTGCGACAACATGGAGTATCAGATATTGGAGTGATAGGCAGACTTTGTGGCTTTAATTATAGATGAATAGGAATGCGGGAGATGGATTTTGAATAAACCATGCGGCGCCGGAGTTCTACACAACACCACATTAAATCATTATCACTTCCTGGAAAACTTCAAGCACCTGATTTCAAACATGATGACTTTCTATTAGCTTTGCAGAACCAAGCTAATTTTAGAATGTCTACTTAAGTGCGGTGTCACTCCCTTCCGTTAAAAGCCAAACATATGAAATTTTAAGAGAGAAAAAGAATCAGGTGACATTATTATTGAAATTTAGCAATTTTTGTATATATTCTTTATTTAAGAAGATTGTATTTCCTTTAGTCAGCTCGAATCATTAGTTTTGTACTCATGTATTCAATTGCGCATGTATGAGCTACAATTTATTTTTGGTATCTGTTATAGCCCATAATTTAATAGGGTATGCCTTTTCTGTCAGACAGTTTAAATTTTGGTTTCTTTTTGTCACGAGGATTCATCACTTTGAATTGAACATCAAAATGATTATCTTTTCAAATCAAACTGCGTATCTAATACCGGGGACACACCAAGCGAGTAACGGCTGTGATCTATAGAATCGCCAATACAAAATAGGATATATGTGAGATATTATTTCATACGAATATCTCTCACGGATAGTTTAGCATATCACAAGCAATAATCAGGTGAAATATGAAATAATAGCTCACATAAAGGTCATTTTATAGGTGTGCAGACAAGGCGGCTTCGCGACCAACGAGTAAGTGACTGTGAAATTTTTTCTCACAAAAGAGTGACCTTCTCAACCTCCAAAGAGAAGAGAACCTTACTCTGTGTCAGACCACCCCCACAGGGAGGTCAGACATTCCGGGAAAACTTTTTTCCAATAAAGGTCATTTTATGTTGGCGATTCCGTAAATCGCTGTATTACTCGCTTGGTGTGTCCCCGGCTTAAGTCACGATGGCCTTCATATAAGCATCTGCGTAAGCTTAACGAACTGCCAGGGCTACATTTACCATGTCAGTGTAAAGGCAAGTCTGCCGTCATATGGTGCCTTCTTCAAGAGACAGCTATAATGCAAAATGAAACAATCAGGAAGATTCCATTTCTAAATGCCACCCAGAGAAATGGAAACATTGCAGGCAAGAATGTAGAATTTAAAACAGAAAGCACGAGAGAAATAGAAAAATAACTAGATGGATAGAAGGCAAACAAATGTCACCAGGCTAAGGACACTACGCTCTGAGAATTGGTCAGTTGTGGTGTCCACGATCTCAGGTGCCTACTGGAACAGTGTAATGTGGATTTTCTCTCAAAATACTTTGCAAGTTGGAGTCTTATCACACAAAAAACCCAGACAAAGTCAGTTTAGTTCAATTTGACATATTTACACCCAAAGGTTACATTTCGTTGTGTAGTGATAAGTATCAACAAGAGCACGACGTTTCTCGCTATTTAATGTACCTGGGAGATTCAACTAATGATAATAAGTAAATTGAGGGTTTCTGTAACCCACCGTTTACCCCGCGAGAAGCGTAGTGTGCTGGCGACGTAGCAGAGTGTCCAGATACCGACGGATATAGAGTGTGACATATCTAATAAAAGTGTGTTGGCGAACTAGATCTCCAACTCTGTTTACAAGTCTCGCCAGTGTGACTTTTTAAGGGCAGATGTCAGTAGACATTGATTCATAATTCCCCCATGTCCTCTTTATGTTTTCTTGCCTTCTTCTTTGAAGAGTGTAATTTTCTGCAGGTGTTTGGTCGTGCGTGTAGCACCACCACGGCACGGTGGTTCCGTGAGGCGGAGTCCCTAGGTACACGGCGGGCCTCTAAGGACGCTGCTATCTACTCTACCATCACCCACCCCGTCCGCGCACGCGCAATGCCTCACAGGACACTCCCAGAATGCATTGCGCAACCCAAGGTCATCAGCGTGACCTTGAGCTGGCACGTGACCTGCGCGAGGGGCATTGTGGGATACAACATGGTGTTTTGAAGCCGATATCTCATTGACAATATCGAGGCAAATGTTTTCAAAAGCCGACATTTCGCTGACACTATCGAGGCATATAACACACACATAGACTGATCCCTGACGATTAGATCGTATCTGTGAGTGTGGGGGGAACATGTTTAGCCACTGTGTTTGCGTAAGATTCAAAAGCGTTCGACGACTATCAATATTTGACCGCAATTTCACCGACGCCTCAGCCGTGTCACTGTATCGGGATGAATAATTGAGACAGCGCCAAAGTGTGGCCGGCTCGCACGCGATGCAACGCGCGGCGGACTGGAGGGCGCGGGAAACGCGAGACGATTACTCTTTAAGGGTGAGTGGCGCTCCCGGCCATGTAGCGCCCGCAGAGAGGAGGGTGTGTGGGGGAGGGTGTGGGAGGGAGGGGGGGGGCGGTCTCCAGGTGTTGCTCTTTGTGATTGCGCAATCCCTACAAACTCTTATTGAACGACAGCTGTACATTCTGTATACCATCTGACTGTTCTCCATCTTTAAGCTGGGTTTCCACCTACTACGGTAAATACGTCGACCTTACGATGCAGAATATCTAAAATCGTAAATGCAGTAGGAAGGTCTGTATTTAGATAAATGTTGGTGCAGAATCAGTAAAGCCGAATAAGCCTTGATCTTATTGGCCGACGAAAATGGCACTGATTTTTTAGGAGACCCGAAAGTCTGTTTGCGGTGGTCAGCAACTCCACGTCAGTGACACATAATCCATGAGTGTGCAGCGAATACCGGGTTTTCCGTGCGTTTCACGTGTGCATATTGATGGAAATACTTCAAGCCTTGATTCAGTGGGTGGTGGTGTTATTGTGGAATTTACGCCAAATCAGTCGGTCACCATTTCAAATTCCAGGCCGTTTCCCTTCACCAATCTTGCTTTGGTGGTTCCTGACTACAGATCAGTGCACAACAATCGGCCAATTGAAACAGGCTTAGACACTGACACCCGAGATATTCCACCGATTTACAGATAGTCTGCGACAAACAAACATGTTTGAATGTGGTAAACAATCTACAGTTGAGCTTTTCATCGGGACAAAACCGTAGACTGTCAGTCTGCATCATAGGGTAATTGTAGAAATGTGATCACTGCCCCGATTTTAGCTTTCCTTTCGACGCGATTTTCCTATGGTCTATTGCAGACGGTTTGTATTCGTTTTTATCTGAGTGAACGAGCAGCTTTGAAGAAACAAATGGGGCCGATGATGACCGCCGATTATGGCATTTCGCACCGCCGACCGATTATGCGACAAATCTAGTGCACTAATCGTCAGTTGTTAACAGAAATGGTCAACGATTTTACTCCCCTGCCTTTTGCAATATGGCACCACCGACCGATTTCGGCACCCACCAATGAAATCAAAGCTCATTGAATTAATCAGTAATGCTCTGCAATTTACTACCAAAAGTCGGTGAGCGTCCATTGCATTCATCACTACCCATATTTCACTCATCGATACATGACCGTTTTGAGCGTATCCCTCAGCCAACAATGGCGCAGGAATTTTACCCTCATAGTAACTACAGACTAGGTTACCACTCTTTCAGTGATCTTACAATTTTTGTATTACTCTTTGTTCAGATGGACCTCTATTTGTCCATCCGACATACAATACTAAGTTCCAAATAATTCACCTTACATTATCAATATCAAAGCGTTTGCATATGGTACTTACATCTACTGCAATACTGTATTATGGTCACTTTACTTTCTATAATTTAAAGGCATTGTGGTATAGTCATTTGGTTACAACTAGCTATTGGCGAATTGTGGCTGTACATAATGAATGTTTCAATAAGCGTCAAAGCACGGGGTTGTAGGGTGCAGACATCACAAAATATTGTTCTGTTTTAGGGCCCACCTTTTCTGGGACTGCTTGAATAGTTGATAGCTGTTCTTGTTACGGATTTCAGGTGGTAAGCTATTCCAGCTTATGTACCGCGTGAAAATTGTCGGTGGGTCTTCGGCAGGCAGGTGGAAACGCCCATGAGACTGCTACAGTATATCCAGTCCCTGACATACAGGAGACCTCCTAGGCCCAGTATTCCACATTCACTACCCGAATTCAATACTATAAGAACCCATGTCAAGTGGTGTTTCCGCCAACCGACAAAAAGCCACCGATTATATGAAACTTTTACAAAAGTCGGTCGGTGGATCTGCTTAACATCTCATCGGTGTACATAATCGGTGGCGGTCAGAATAAACGTGATAAATATTATGGTCGTCGCCGACCGACTTTTGACAGTCAAATCATTCAGCCACCGATTATATTCAACATTGTTAGAATTAGTTGGTGACCTCAAAAGTCGGTCAGTGTTGCTATATTGCGGGATATTAGAGAGAAAAATCGCTGACCTTTTTTGTTTTCACCTGACGATTGTTGTACCAAAAGTGTCACATAATCGGTCGGCGGTGCTAAATGTAATAATCGGTGGTCAAATCGGCAGATGGAGACACCACACCAGGTGTAGAAACTGTACGAAAACCCATAGAGCGGGAGTGAAGCAAATCATGAACCCTGTATAATGTACATGTTTACAGTAGCACAGAACTTCGCAGTGTCTCGCAAACGGGGTTCTACTATATATATATATTCGTCCATGTACACTTAGGTGCTATGCATGTACAGATTTGCGACATTATATAATGCATATATAGTTTAGAAGTAGGGACGTCCAGTAGCTTTTATTCATTGCATAAAATTCCCCTAATTCCCCTTTTTGACACTTCTAGGTGTTACCTTCACCCAACCACAAAAACATTAGAATGTTTTGAAAATGATGGGCAAGGACCCAGATGCCAATAGAGATTGGCCGTACCATATTGTGACCTCGCAATTTCAAAAGTGAGGATGG
This sequence comes from Alentia gelatinosa, assembly GCA_950022655.1. NCBI lineage: Eukaryota > Metazoa > Annelida > Polychaeta > Phyllodocida > Polynoidae > Alentia > Alentia gelatinosa. The sequence continues at coordinate 23,467,253 of OX465592.1, forward strand.
GGAGGGGCGGGGGGCTGCCTACATTTACACCCCTGTATCTAACACAAAAGTCTCTGAATAGTTTCCTCCTCTGAATGTGAGCGTCTCTCTGCGGGTCTCTGTCTGTCTGTGTGTCCCTGAAAGACGCTGAAAATGACGCGCGGCGACCTTTCCCCGGACACCGGCCTAACATGACACGACGTCAAAATGTCATCATTGCCCTGTGTGTGTGTGTGCTTAAAACATGTATAAAGAATTCACACATTCACGCACCACACCCGTTACCTACGCACATCAGCGTCTGCAACAAAACGCGCGGTTCCGTCGCAGACGACTTTCCACCGTATTGTTCTATCGTTCTTTGTTGACGTCACAGGGCGTGACGTCAGGGAACCCTGCAAGTCGCAGTTTCCTGTTTGTATTTTGCGCCGTTATTATCATGACGACTATTGATGGTTTAATGACCTAACAACAACTAGATTTATGTTTGGCCTAGATAGAAATCTGTTAGGGAAGCCTGACAAGATGTGTACATATAGTAATATCCGAGCGAACGCGAGGATATTACACAACCAGCCAATGATTGCATAACCAGCGGGGTTCTACTGTACACCATCATCAATCGGCGATGGTTGAACACTAACGGGCAGGAATTAGCACCTACATTGGAGTTGTAATACTCATGTATTTGTCATAGCGTATTGCCTGCCGCTCTGTTTCCCTGCCTGGATCCCCGTTACTCTTTAATGTTCACCGGCGCAGAGTTTACCTTTCTCATCGGGGATTTGTATTCAGAGCAAGCATGGCGAGGTGAGACTGAATACAGCCTCCATGTTCACATGTGTCAACAGCGCAGCCAGCACTGCCTCCATCCTCCAGCCAGAAGCACGGCCCGATTACAATGGACGATGAATTATTAAACAGCCCTGTGGACTAATAAGAGAATGGAGAATGTATGTAAAGTCTCCGAGGCCATGGCATGGAAGCAGGTATTGCCGAGTGTGGGACAGGTCATGCCTTGAGGCAGCAGCGATCAAGGAAGAAGTTCAGGCATTATTCAATACAGGTATAGGCAATACACGCAGGCATTCTTCAATGTAAGACGAGTAATGCATGGAGGCATTATTCAATATGAGACGGTTACTGCATGGAGGCATTATTCAATGCAAGATAGGTAATGCATTCAATACAAGACAGGTAATGCATGGAGGCATCATTCATGTACGATGGGTAATGTATTGAGACACAGCTTAATAAAGGTTGCTGATGCATTGAGGAAGCCCAGTGATGGGTTTAAAGTGAGCAGAACCCTGCACCAAATGCCCGGTGACGGACAGAATGCGAGCAGACCCCGGCAGCGGGAAGCCAAGTGCCAGGCAGTAAGCGACCTGCGGCCGGCAGCGGGTCACATGCCGTGCCGTATCCACCTGGACATGCACGGGTTGATTACAACACGGAGTTAACATACTACATGTACACTCTCACATACCTGCCGATAAGTGTCAGGGTTATCAACTTCTGATAGGGTATTGTTATTCTTGGTATACCAGCCTACTTTGCAAAGTATGCTTGTATGACACTCAATACTGACACACTTTGAATACGCAATCGCAGTAGGCACGGTAACTTCCGTCCATACCAGCACACTTTGGACGGTAATCGATTCTTGTCCGTACCATACTTGATCCTAATACCTAGTGCTATGCTGCTTTCTTCCCTACGTCCGATTAGAATCCCTTCACCATCAGCATCTGCCAAGTCAGGCATGAGTATACTTTGAAATAATCATGATATCTTTAAATTGATAAATCCCAGAAGAAACAAAGTACATGTACCATCTCTGAAAAGTCTCAGACGAGGGACATTCTCTCACGAGGGACGCCTCTCAGACGCGCGGCTTCTCCTGGCCCGCTGACCTTGAAGTGACCTTGAGGTGACCTTGGAGTGTCAGACTCCGGCGTCTTGTTCCACCTGTTTGTCTGTGACGTCATGAATTATGGATGTGACGTGAGAACTGATTAACCTCACCTATCAGTCTGCGTGTTTGTGTGTTTGTGTGTGTGTGTGTGGGAGGGGGGGGGGGGGGGCGTCTCACCTGCCTCTCTACAACACCCACTCTACTATCTCCTCACATGGATCCTCCTCTTTTTGTTCCTTTCTGTACCTCTATATAACCCACTGTAATATATTCCTATTACATCTCTTTCTGCAGCAATGACCCATCTCTGTTGTCTCTTCCTAGTTTCATAAGCATCTCCTAATTTCTTAAAAGCACCTTTGTTGCGTTAGCCTGCCAAATGCGTTGCAGTAAGCATCTGGTGTTTTCTAAAATGAGCCTTAAGGAAATGCCCTACACCTGTCTCATGCATTGTACAGGGAATTTCAGTGCCAATACACGATTCTTGGAGTTTGTGTGTGTAGGTGGGGGGGAGGGGGGACTAGCTATGGCCTCCCTCCCCCCACCCCTAGGTATGTGCCTTCCATAAATGGGCATTGAGTGTGTTGACAGTATGTTTTTATCCATTTTGACCCGTTGTATAATACCATCTTAACTTTATAAATATAACTTATAGAAATGAAATTTTAATAATTTCGGCGGAGCAGACCTTCCTCGGTGAAATCTAGCCCCGAGTATGTGCTTGGAGATCACCTGAGATTTCTCCTTTCCTTGAGACTTTCCCAGACGACATTTAGTTCGCTGGTACCTGTTGTGCCTGTTGCTGTACGGCCGCGAGGCGTCGCCGATTGGTCGGTGGCCGCGGGGAACCAGCTCGAGGCGACGTCATGAATGCGAGATGAGGCGGCGGAGGACGCGCGGGCGGCGTCCGTGGGCGTGATGCGGCGCGGGGCCGTGGGAACTACTTTCGTCTGTCTCTGGGAACTCCTCATTAAGAAGAGACGTGAATTAATGACGGGCGACAGGTAGGTCTGCCTCTCAGAGTAGACCTGTGACTGTTAAACGAACAACTACCTGCACGATGCCAGCACCCCCCCCCCTCCTCCCGCATACACACATATCAACATCATATCAAAGGGGGAGGTGTGGTTCTAAGGGGAAAACATCATTTCCAAGGGAGTTTGCGTAATTTTACCATCATTTCGTGCTGAATGTAGAAAAATATGACCTAATAGAAACCCCTTATTCATGATTTCAAGGATTTTGATTTAAAATGCCCCCCTTTTCAAGACTCTATCAGCTGAAGGTTGAATTATAATTCTTCGCCACCAAATCACTCCCAAAAAGAATATGCCATTAGATATTTATACAAAATAAAGTGTTTCTCAAATTAGCATTCTGTGCTTAATAGTTCTTGTTCCCAAAAGAAAACTAGAAGACAATTAGTGGCGATGACGTCATATCTGACGTCAGAGTGTGACGTACCGGAAGCTGGGTTTGTTCTGCGTCTTATCATCGTCGTCCTCCGTCTCGCTCGTCAGAATTCGCAGAAGTGCCACTTGGTGTCCTTTAAATACAGTTAACTCCCGCTATTACGACCTTAGGGACTGAGCCAAGATGGTCGGATTGACGAGGTGGTCGCTTTACTGAGAGTACATTGTAAAACAGTGGACGTTGTTTAACACATCGTTTGTTACTAGTAAAACATCATTCCAAACATAGTGGATGGTAATCGAAAATAATTTGTCAGACCATCACATCCCTCACGCTCAGTAACTGTCACATCCCTGTCACAAGAAACTTCTGGCCATGGACATGCATCTGGTCGCATTAGCGGGAGCAAATTTGACAATTGTGTCTTCAAAATAGTGGTTGATAGACAAGGTGGTTGCATTGGTGGGATGGTCGTAGTGGGGTGATCGTATTGCTGAGCACTTTGTAAACATAAGATATAGGGGGAAATTCGGGATTGTCCGTGTTGGCAAGGTGGTCGTTAGGTGAGAGTCTACTCTATTGCTATTCATCCATTCAAATTGGTTTTCTAATACCGAATGAGTAAAATTTGTATCAATATACATAGGATAGCTTCAATGCATATCAGAGGAAGATCTATTTGCGCGGATTACTTTCTGAAAAGGCACTCATAGATATTCACGATACAAGAAGATCTGTGGCATTCTTAGGTCCGGCGTCGACAAACATCTATACTATGAAGGTGGGTGTATACCGTAATCGATTTATAGGTACCAAAAAGGCAATCACGTTCCTGTCGCACCTCACGGCGCACAATACAGATCTTGAGACGGCACTTTGATTTGTACTTAAAACCCCATTACGATGCCCGCAAGATGTGACTAGTCTAAACGTTTGTCTACGATATAGAGGCACATGATTGTCGACGGTATTTCACATTTTGTATTGTAATAGTCTATTGTAGTAGATGGACGCCGGGCCTTACTGAGTGCACTTACATGTATACATACGCGCATATTGCACTGTCATGAGGCCTCGCTACTCGGCCAAGGAACTCGGTCTCGTTTAATTGCAACATGAAAATCAGTTGAACTTTAACCACAATTTCTTTTTGACTTGTTCAGTCACCATCCTTCATTATAGCAATACGTCATTGTAATTGAAATTGATCATTATATTCGCTCCCTTGGGGCTCAATATGATAATATTTTAGTTTCTGAGTACATGTATTCCTGATGGTTTCCATGTTCATCACAAAAGTTTGATTCCGACATAAAGGTTCAGTTTTATATTATAGGTTGAGTCTATGTCTAGGGTCTAAGGTTGTCCAAAAACTTTGCTTCCTTCACAGACAACGGTAGAGGAAAGTGATATCCAGAGTTTATCTTACAGAACCAAATTATGCTTTATCAATTTTATGTCTGTTTGATTGAAATCCGGAAATCCAGGCAATTCCAGCTGCCCTCCCTGTCCTGGTTTTAAGCCGGGAACTCACTAAGCTTCGGACGCACTTTCCGACACACAGAATCCCGTTTTCTGTGGGCAGTAATTTAATTTCCTTCTATGAAACCCAAATGTTCAACATTCTGAAAGGCTATGTTGTGCGAATTCTGATTCATAGAAGTCGGAAGCAGTGGGTGCCCGACTTCAGGTCTGTCTTTTTATGGCATCAGGTGAACGCCCGGCCTTTCTGCGCTTGGTGGCAATGCGCTTCATACAGCCAGACGACAGTTCCACTTCCAGGAACTCTACAACACGACCCTACCTGCATCCTAAATCAACCCGAGGCCTTGTATTCCCCGTCAGATTATAACCATTCAGGAACCTGCACCAAAAGGACACTCCTAAATCCCTGTTTTAATCTAACAAGTGTCAAGTAGACGCCGTATTCAGGAGTGGCGCCCCCTGGCGATGTCATTGGTGTCAGAGGTCAGGGTGACATTGTCAGGGCTCAGTCGTACACTGCATGGCCGTGTCAGTAACTGCGCATGCGCTTGTTTCTACATACACACTCTCCAAGCAGAGTCTGTGAAAGCAGTACAAAGCCATATGCCCTAGACAAATGCTGGGAGATTGTGACGTGACATGGTGTGTATGTCTTGCTACAGTTATGACACATTAGAGTAGTCAGCCAAGCGTAGTGTAGACACACAGAGAAATGTTTGCCCAACTCCACAAAACACCTAAATAGAGTCCCCAGTGTTCAGTTGTATAAGGGCAGGCTTAGTTTTGGAGGTTGACTTGTATGTGTCAAAGGAACCCTTTCGTGGCCGTTCACTAGACGCTTATCTGCTAGGGTGTTTACTGTAGGAACATCTGATTGCATTATGTAGTGCCCTATATCAGAATACAGTACAACCCCGCTAGACAGACCACCCTCCAGTCTAGCTGTGCGTGGTCCGTGCTGCGGGGTGGTCCGCTTAACGGGGTAAAATAAACACGAAATAGAGAGAAACTGGCTCTGGGTGAAAGAATTCCGAAGTTACGAGATATAAGGTAACTTTAATAATCCTTACCAAGTAAATTTAGAATATTTTCACCCGGAACTTGTTTTCCTATTATCATGTGCATCAGGGGATCATGATCATTAGGTGAAGTCATTTCCGCCCTTTTACAATAACTCCAACTTGTATGTTTTCCTCGCACTTGTTACGATATAAGCTTTGATCTGATTGGTTGATAGTTCGATATGAGATACCTTCAATAGTGAAACAAGTACCCTTGATACGAAACATGTAGGAATAGTGCCCTAGGCTCGTAGGAACATCAATTCCCCTTCAGTGCCCTAGGCTCGTAGGAACATCAATTCCCCTTCAGTACTAGGTAAGTACCTCGGGTAATTATCTATTACTACACCCCTAGCAGCGGTATGTAGCTGAGGGGTCTCCGACCATGTAGCTATATATTAATGGTAATGGATTTCGTTCATTGCAAAGGTACACCATCCCCCCTCCCCCCAGTTATATGATGCCCCAGTTAACCCCCACGTGGGGTACTACTGGACAAAACCTTAGCCCTTACTAAAAGATATCAAGCTCCAAAGATTCCAACTGAAGTACTCTGATGTAATATATCAATTCATAAGGTCGACGTGCAATCAACTTTAGCGACTGCTAAAAAAAAAATATTAAAAAAAATTCTGAACCGGGAACCCCCCCCCCCCCCCCGGACCGGGAAAATGTCCACACCGGATAAGAAAGAATTTTTATTATAATAATATATCAATTCAGTTCTACTTAATCGTAGTTGGATTTTAATTTGAAATATCGAGGAAGTCATTAATATGTGTTATATGTGTTAATATGTGTTTACATGTATATGGTTACGATAACACAGGAACATCGCAAATGGCTGCAAAATAACACATTTTCAAGCCTAGCCAACATATATACCTATTTATATATATGTGAAACCGAGAGAATCACCAAATAGACCACAATGCGTAATGTTACAACCCTGCTCTGTAGCAGCACTCATATCTCACTAAGACCCACAGTCTTGCGCTCACACCTAGCGCCACCACTCTAGGTATATACAAGCTCTGAATTCCGTCATACCGGGGACACACCAAGCGAGTCAAGGCGGCGATCTCTGGAATCGCCTACACAAAATTACATGTATGTGAGATATTATTTGATAATCATATCTCCCGCCGATAGTTTAGTGTCTCCGGCTTTAGCCTTGAGTTAGCAGTGTTTGACCGAGCGAAGGCCTAACTAGGCAATGCACCGCTAGGTGGCACTGAATGGTAAGTCATGTATTGAAACGAAGAAATAGCCTAGAACAGCATATAGCCGACGGGAAGTTACGAGAGGATTACCTCGAGTCATTCTCAATACCCTGAGGCATTCCAAACTGAATTCTGACATCATGGCCAGGGGCACCACTGTGCTAGAAATGCGATATCATTATCATTTACTGAGTACCTTCTTGGTCAGGTGTCAGGTACATGGTTAGATATGCAAAAGAAGGTCAGAACTGTTCTGAGAATACCAGTTCTACCATATTGTCATGGCAAGAATTTTAGATAAAAGAAGTGATATTTTAAGCATTATATCTTGTTGCAATATTGATGCCTGGAGACCATTTAATAATTTAAAATTTAAAATTTTCAGTGGTCTATGATTGTTTAGTCTAGAATAAAGATACGCAAATGCCTTGTAGGTTTATATGGGGGCAGGATCGTACATAATATTAGGAGTAATATATCACTTATTTATCTGATGGAAAGCAGCGAAGGATATTCTCTGGTATATTTTAATACAAAAACTATTTGCGTGCAAAGAAGCCATTAAATATAATTTTTATCTCTTTCTGTAAAACTAGCACATGTACTCTGTCACTAGTGCAGATTTCAATGTTTTATATCAATGTACCAGTGGTATCAATACGGTTACATGATGTGATACTAGAACATGTGCGTGACATATATTATACATTAAAGCTGAAAAACCCTGTCTAAATACCCGTCAATCAGGAGTGGTGGATGAATGATGGATGGGCGGTACATGACTAGGACATGGGTTCATGTCAGCAAGACATAATCTGAACCAATATGTCTTTTTTTTGTAGTTTGCAGCAGATGTATCAGAAAGCTGCTAAAGTGTCCAGGTCATTATATGTATGAGGTAGACATCTACCACTGTCTTACTCTGAGCGGCTTCCAAGTGCGAGAAGTTCGCATGAGGAAGCTTGAGGGTCCCTGGGTAATTTACTAGGCTACATCCGGGTACCCGGTTTAGTCATCCAGCCCATATATATATATATATATATATATATATATATATATATATATGTAAACACAGATAAACTGTGTAATAGAACCCTGATGGAAAAGCCTATACATACATATATGTATATATATATATATATATATATATATATATATATATATATATATATATATACATATATGCACAATATTACCATGATTTTGATCTGAGTGGCCGTACTCTCTGCATAGTTGACGCGTAGTAAAACTCCGAGCGATAGTTTGGAGTATTATGTATTGTTGTGGCCAAAAACCCCGTATTATCCTATGAGATTACGGAGGTCCGTATTGTACTCAATAGCGATCTGGCTCCATAGGCTCCATAGGCTTAGTATGGAGACTCCATATTAGGTGGGTAATAAATATATTCATAATGGCATGTCTACCATTGACGAATGAGTGGAATTATTAAAAAAAAAAAAAGACAATTAAAAGGTTTGGGTTATATTCAGTCCATGGGTCATTTTCTGTAACCCACTCGCACCCAGTCAACTTTTCATTTCTACAACTAACTGCCTGTCTACGATCCATAAATATCAAGCACCAGTTGGTCAATTGTGTATTTTGATCTCTAATAATTGGTCATGGTCAGCTGGGCACGCCTGTAAGACGCTGAGACACTGAGTCTCTACACCTCTCTCAATGTCACAGAGTTGGCAAGCGAAGGATAGATTTTCCAGCACGCTGAACTTACCCTTAATCTAGGCAGCGTATCTGAGCGTTTGGCCCAAGCTCAACAAGTGTTCATATTTTTCATACCGTGATGCAGACTTGACCAGGAGTATGAGGAAGGGGTCTCAGAGTAGCGCTCATACTCCCCTACCCCACGCCATTCGTCTTGCACGTCATGCCCTGCACGTGCAGATTGCCCGCTTGCACGTGTTAAGGTACGTGTATATTAACACTGTGGAGAGGGGAGGGGAGGCTCGTACTTTAAGCCTATCACACAGGCAGATTGTATGGAGACGAGAGGAGATAGGACCCGACCCGACTCATCTGTAAATTGTTGATCTTGTCTCTAGGTATGTCAAGTATTTGTCCCCCATAGACTTAAATTTGGGAACTCATACTCAACGCCCATAGAGTACTCAATGAGCAATGCTGTCACACATGTTAGCCAATTTGTCGGTGATCGGGGTGAGATAACAACTGAACTGCACTCAATCCATAGCCACTGAAAATATGTCAATCGTATTTGTTTGCTGTATAATCTCACTTGGCTTTGCCTCATGAGATCACTCCCAAACAAAACTCATGGTGTATTTTCAGTGGATGCGAGTCTTGATGCAGTCCCTTCTTGATATTTCACACCATTGAGCCTGAGGTAAACTGTCTAGTATTCCTAATGTGAGATTATACCAGGTTTTCAATGTATTGGAATTTAAGGGCAGAGCTATAGAAGACTCTTGTCTTTTTACAAACTGTCCCTGGCCTTGTTGAATAACTTGAGGTCGTAGATGAAGACCCTTTTCCCCAATGCCAAAGAGACCCAGAGACAAAGTTGATCAACTTTATTCAACACTGTTAGACGACCTTCCATCAGCTAGAGCTGCCTTAGCGAACGAGCGTGAATTATGTAAATGAGATATCAATAAGTACAGCATGCTCGTCTCGTCTGTATAGATGTGCCCGTGTGTCTGAGGCTTAAGACCCCCAGTCAGGGGTAGAGGTATTAATAAGTACAGTGTGTTCATATCGTATGTATAGATATTTTTTTATAAAAGACGACCTGACTATGCTCTATACAAGCTAAAAACGAGATTCATGATAATTTACTGTTTGCACGGAACGAGGCTGTTGCGAACGAGTTCCTAATGTTAAGCCTATGGTCGTTTGTTCCAGGCTAAGATAAATGGCATGGGTATATAGTAAAAATACAGTGTACAAAAAAGGTACAGTGTGCTCATATCGTCTGTATAGATGTGCCCATATAATTGAGGCTAAATACCACCAGTCAGCGGGTACAGATATTAATAAATAAAGTGTTTCATCTCATCAGTATGGATGTACCTGTGTGTCAGAGGCTTAAGACCACCAGTCAGGGGTAGAGATATCAATATGTACAGTATGTTTGCAGCGTCATAAAGATATTTTTATGTACATTGTGTTCATCTCGTCTTCAGATGTACCTGTGTGTCTGAGGCTTAAGACCCTCAGTCAGGGGTAGAGATATGATAAGTACAGTGTGTTCATCGTATCTGTATGGATGTGCCTGTGTTAGCGGGTAGAGATCTTGACAAGAACAATCTGTTCATCTCGTCTCTAGATGTACCTGTGTGTCTGAGGCTTAAGACCACCAGTCAGGGGTAGAGGTATTAATATGTACAGTATGTTTATCTCGTCTCTAGATGTACCCGTGTGTCTGAGGCTTAAGACCACCAGTCAGGGGTAGAGGTATTAATATGTACAGTATATTTATCTCGTCTCTAGATGTACCCGTGTGTCTGAGGCTTAAGACCACCAGTCAGGGGTAGAGGATAAGTACAGTGTGTTCATCGTATCTGTACCTGTGTTAGCGGGTAGAGATCTTGATAAGAACAGTAGGTTCACCTTGTCTCTAGATGTACCCGTGTGTCTGAGGCTTAGTACCACCAGTCAGTGGGTAGAGATATTAATATGTACAGTATATTTATCTCGTCTCTAGATGTACCCGTGTGTCTGAGGCTTAAGACCACCAGTCAGGGGTAGAGGTATTAATATGTACAGTATGTTTATCTTGTCTCTAGATGTACCCGTGTGTCTGAGGCTTAAGACCACCAGTCAGGGGTAGAGGTATTAATATGTACAGTATATTTATCTCGTCTCTAGATACACCTGTGTGTCTGAGGCTTAAGACCACCAGTCAGGGGTAGGGAGGTTGCATGAGGACGGCGCTGGGTAGAGCCCTCTCCTCTCGCCGCCCGCCGCCCGCCGCACACGTCATGCGATGGCGGCCTCCCACGTGTTTGCGGCGTGTGTGAACGTTACCCGGAGCCCCAGTCCGTCCAGAGACAAGCCGCGGCAAACACTCAAATGTGGGCTCTGCACGAGACAACTCCACAAAGACCCTGAATGTCTGTAGGCTTTTTTTGTCACTAATTTCTGAGTTTTTTTCCCTTAATTTTTTGGGAGTACTTTTGTGGCCAGCCTTCAGTCTTGTCACACTGAAGGTGAAACATTACTCAGCCGGCGGGAGTTATAAAACAGCCCCCACCCAGCCCAGTGTTTGTTTTATATAGAAGGGAAAGTTAATTCGAAAGTTTCACCTTTTTCATGAAAGAAATCTCTTATGGGGTTATTTTTGAATTACGTAACGCTCAGGCAATAGCGATTTTGGCCTTTGTGGATAGAGGCCTTTCTTTCGCCAGCATTACTGAAAAGAAATTTATGGGTCAGCGGTGAAAAGATATTATAAATACATTTATTTTCCTTATTGGCAAACGGGGAATGACAAATTCAAAGGCGACTTCTAAGTTCACTGAATTCACAGACTCGTTAAAACGGTCAGTATAGGTATGTTTCCACTTGCAGATTATTTTGTATGGAGCCATCGATAAAGTACGTACGCACTGAGGGGGGCAGTGGAGGGGGGCTACAAAATTTATAATTAGGAATTTTTTTGGATCAAAAGAATCAGCGACCAAACTTGAATGGTCCTTATTTTGGGTTTCTTTTGGCACCACCTCACAACAACTTGTCGCTGACCGATTCAACATGGGTTGGTTTTGTCTTAGATGGATTTTGTCAAATATCTAAAGGTTGGTTGACTTCAGACAATAAAACTAAGTTTGTAAGTGGAAACAGAGAGCTGCCATTCAGAATGGTGATTCTTTAGTTCGGCGCCCTATGAAAATGGGATGGTGGAAGACCGCGACATTTTCTTTGCGAATCATTTCAATAATAAACTAAAACACAACAAAGAAACTACCATTCTACTATTTCCAGATTTCTACGAGTGGCGCTGAAATGTCGCAGATTATTTACGCCAGCAAATATATGATGATATAATAACTTCTTCTGCAAGTAAATTTCTTATAAAATCAAGGTCCAAATGATAGAATGACGACGGTACTAAGAAAGTGTCCTGACGTTAGGTATGCCTCGTGAACATTGGTTAATGTTCTCAAAGAGGAACTGAATACTGAACATACTCCCAATCCCACAATATTGCGGCCTGAATATAACAAGGAAAGCTTCATGAAAAAAACAATCCCCATTATGTCTTGTCCAGTTTGTCTGTCAATATTTCCATTGGTTTACTATGTATTGTCAGGGTCTGAAATACGGGAGGTAATTAAATAAGCTAATGAGGGAGGGAAAAAAGGTTTAAAAAAAGCAAAAAACACCAGCGTAACAAATAATTAAGGAAATCGGTATGCTTACGTTGAATTTTATCATTAGAAATGAATTTTATCATTGAATTGGAAGAATCACCCTTCTTAAAAAGCACTGTACCATGTTACTTCTGAAATAAACGCTGCAAATATAAAAAAAAGTGCCTTCAAATATGGCCTATGGTATTTGTCTTAATGGAACATAAGACATTCTGTTAATGTGTGAATGGTTTGTATGTACCGTTACTCGAAATGTGGATTTTGATGTGGATGGTTCTTCTCCTGTCTTAAAAAGTATGTTTATGCGTATTTTTAGCGCAGAACTCATGTTGATTGAGTGAGCAGTCAGATGTACGTCTAGATAAAGTGTAAGAGTGACCCTCCTGACCTGAAGGTCACCTCTGGCTGAACTTCACCTTGACCTAAACCGCTTGACCTTGACCTGAGAATGGGAGGATTCCTGGCACAGGAGTGGTAACAGGCTAAAGGTCACTGAGGTAAGCGGTCAGCCCAGCTGGCGTTAGGGGTCAGTTCAGATAGGGCTAGGGGTCAGCCCGGGTGAAGGGTATGGTCAGTTCGGAAGAGTACAGGTGCGAATACAGGTGCGCGTGCGGGGCAGGGTGTTTTACCGGTGCAGGGGTCAATACATGGCTGAAGTCAGGTCACTTACTTGCATCTGTCTTACGTAAAGTTTTTAAATTGTTTCTTGAGCACATTTTCCAGCATGAGGATTTTTTTTAGAAAATAGGAATTTCCGATGCAAATACTAACCGGACTGATTATCTGGCATTTATGTCCCATCGGCTTAACATTTGAAACTCATGCTCTATGGCCATGGAGTATTGCAGTCTGTTCTCCATGGTCTATATCCTGTATATCGTCCCTTCTTTTAGTGTGTAAAGGGGTTAGATAAATGCAGAAAGTAACTCGTTTTGGTCAAAGTCATTAAAATGAAATTACAATGAAATAATGAAATCAATTTGAAATCAAATAGAAACATACCGTGAGAGCCCAGTGGATGTTGACTCTATGCACCATTTGAACTCTTAGACTGATTATCAGTCAATCAGGACAGTGCATCAAACATTGACAACAAGACATGATTAATAAAGATAACTGTGAGGCGGATTGCCCTGAGCACAGCCTGAGATTGGTCATAATACATGAGGCGAGGGACCTGGCCTTGTTTATATTTCATTAATTACCGGCCTGGCCCTGCATGCAGAAGTACGTCTGACTTAGGGGTCAGAGGCGAGGCATGACACAGGCTCAGTCCCATCAAACACTATGCTATCACTCTACACATCTGTCTGGCAGTTTTAAAACAGGGAGCAAAAAGTTTGATACTTTTGATCTAAATGAGGCATCAGGAAACAATTCGCCTATTTTATATCGTCCCATTCAAATCGATATGTTATTATATACCTGTGCGCGAACGTCTGTGAAATACTGCCCGCCGCTAGGTGTGCAGTAATAATAATGTTCGTGCCTGCTGTGAATGTGACTTAATGAGTCATTAAATTGTCGGATTTTTTTTATCGATTTAAGGCATATAATAATAAGCAAACGTCCCGACTGTGGACCAAATGGTTCCTCTTCTTGGTCAGTCGAAGTTTCCTATTATTATGCCTGCATATCGGGCAGGGGAATATGCACTCGTAAACGCTAAGTTTTAGGGTGAAACTCATCTAATGAAGTCACTCTCCACACAGAGTGTCAGTGTCAGCGCATCTAATAAAGTCACTCTTCAGGCAGAGTGTTAGTGTCAGCTAATCATGTAAGGTTACTCTCCCAGCGGATGTCCCTTCATCATTAAACACTGAGTTATGTATGTCTTATCTGAGAAATACCTAACCTTGTCTCAATAAAGAGAATAGTTTTGTACGTGTACACCACAGAGTACTCATTTCTCGAGAATTGGTTACATGCATTTTTATTTTCATTTACATCTTCAATCTGTCTTTAAAACTAATGGATGTTGACTATTGATTAACAACAACTTTTCCATATCGATGAAAAGAAAATGATAACTATAAAAAGAAATTATAATCTAACTTGTTGAGATGTTATACTTTTGACGTAACTATCTCACAGGATTTCTAAAATGGAATACAAACTCATGAATACATTACCTGGACAGAGCAGGTGGAAATGGAAATTTCACAAAGAGCCTGAGGCAGCATACATCATGTTTCCCCGCAGTCACGCCTCGAGACATGTCAGCACGGAGAATGACCTGAAGACAAGCATCGATGAATAATAACAAAATGAATAGAAAGTTCATCATTGACACAGATACTCAGATTAGAGCCGGGCCTCCACCGACGACGTTAGAATTACATGTAGGCCTCACGATTCAGAATATCCAGAATCGTAGACAGATCGGGAAGGTCTGACTCAAAGACAGACATCTAGCCACTGGTTACACTCCGATGCACGTCCATGTACTGCGATAAACCCGTCTGAATGTCGTAAACACCCTACGATCGAGATTTTCACCAGGATCAAATGACTGTTGTGCATCGTCGGGTAAAACCATGCCGTCGATTTACCCCGATAGGCCTCCCGATATACTACGATTAGAAATATGATCTTAGCTTTCCTTCCAACGCCATTTTGATTTTTCATCAGGAAATGCAAGGCAAGGACAATCGTAAAACTGGATGAGTTCTAATCTT
Source organism: Alentia gelatinosa (assembly GCA_950022655.1). Taxonomy (NCBI): domain Eukaryota; kingdom Metazoa; phylum Annelida; class Polychaeta; order Phyllodocida; family Polynoidae; genus Alentia; species Alentia gelatinosa. Next base: position 23,482,364 of record OX465592.1, read on the forward strand.
GGCCACCGTATGCCATGACTGGAGTTTGGCATAGTGACTTCCTGAGGCGAAGCCGAGTGAAGTCGGGAACCAAAACTCCAGGAGTGGCATGCGGTGGCCAAGATAAAAACGAATCAGGTTTTGATTTTATCCTACCCCGTCTCCTCTATTTTAGAATATTAAGTGATAACACTTCTGTATGCCACCAGTGGCATATAAAAGTATGTATGCCAGTCAGCGTGACATACGGAAACTTAATGTTAAGCCTATGGTATTTTATATTAGGGGTAGGATAATAACGTAGATTTTAGTTCAGAAGACGCCTGGCTTTACCTGTAGTTTGTATAGAGCGTTCTACATCTTAAATACACTTTATACAACTGGCGATAGACATATACGCATGGCGATTTGTATCTAGTTTCTTTATCAAAGAAATGAACGGAGATAATCATTCTAATTTGGTGTATTTGTTCTACCTCGCTTCCGGAGGCTACACCCTCGCCAAGATGATGTTCCGACATGATCTAATCTTCTCTGTGAACATAATCATATCGCTATTCCAGAGTGAACTATTTCACTGAACCCACTTTTACGATATAGACATAAGACCACGTCATATTATGTGTATTCATGTGGAGACGAATTCCTAATGTCTGTTAACAGAACCACGAGTTTTAGAATACACACATTTATTATCCACTCAATAGAAAGTGTCCATACTAGAGAATGCATATCACCATACCCGGCGCATACAGATGTGTTGTATTCTCCGGTTTCCAATAAAGTGAGCATGCTGAAACATAGTGCGCACTAGAAAATAGTAAACTTTAATGTCTAAACTATTCTATACTTATTTCGGCAGCTACCATCATAATTTCCCTCCCCAAACCCTGTTCTGTTACGATAGTGCATACCTAAATGCCGGTAAACCACTTGCCCAGAAAAGATGGATGATAAATACAATATAAACTGGTATCAGATAAAAGCGGTTATGTGCTTCTCAGAGTCGACTCTGCGCAATATACGACAGCTTGTATCTGAAACAAGTCAATTTTATGAAAACCGAACAAAATCTGTTCTGGGTTGTTTGCTTCCTATCATTTATATTTCAAACTTTTTATCAATGACAGTGGTGCTGGCGGTAAAACCAGTCAGTTTCAGCGCCCATCGTAATCAGGGATAAATAATCGTGTTAGAATATTATGCATACACGATATTGACGTGTTTCAGATACATGTCACCGTTCGCTCCGAGGATAATGATATCCGAGCGCATGCAATGATTGTAGGTAGAGTCAACTCCGAGGGCATACAACTGCAGTCTATATTGTATTATTTATCTACCTTTATCCAACTGTACTTTGATAAAGATACAACAAGTAGTTCCAGAGCACAAGTGTTAAACGTTTAGTATTCAGGTAAATCACGTAGAGTCTCATTGGGTAAACCCCGGAGCCAACGTCGTCATCATCAATAGCTACGTGTATACGAGAAGAGTACAGCAGGGATGAGGTTCGACTGGGCCGGTCAGGTATATTATCCTACCCCTAATAAAAAACCGCCATAGACTTAACATAGGGAAATTCGATGTGGCAGGCCGTGACATAAAGTGTTTTTTATGCCACTAGAGTAATAACAATATTGACCAATCAGAGGGCAGGATGTCAGCTACTACGAAAAAAAATTCTGTTGATCATTGACTCAATATTTATCTTTTAGTAATACAAAAGCATAGACATGGTAGGATAAATACGAAACCGAACTCGAGTTAGACTTGTCAATGTCTATGCCACTCTGGTCAGCTCTGTTCCTCACTACACTCGGCTACGCCTCGTGTAGTAATACGCGACCTTCCCGTCGTGGCATAAACATTGTCAAGTCTAACTCTCGTTAGGTTTCTACTAAGTCCGCTACGAAGCGTGGAAGAAGTCCCATGCCAGGCCAAAGCAGTCCATAAGTCACCAGTGCCGGATATAGCCTGTTTCTATTGGCTGATGAAAACGGTGTAGATTTTTTTAGTTATCCTAAAAGCCTATTTCCATTTTGCGTCAGCAGTGCTAATGGTCCACTCCTCTGAGTCCTGTATGATGTATGTATATCGGTGACGGCCAATGGAAATGGGCTTTTAGGAGAACTCAAAATGTCCATAGGGAACCAAAGTGAACCCGCTGAAACCACAGATACCCGTTTACAAAAGACCATTTCCGGTGGCCAGTAAGAACGAGGCTTAGTGCTAAACCTATGGGGGTTTGAGGCTAGACTTTGTTTTTGGTCTCGTTTGTTACTTTTGAAGTGTAGTTTACTACTATCGTCTCTGAATAACTCTGTCTCGAAGCTACGATGACAGTTGTTAAGTTTATCAAAGATATGGATCTAAAAGATTGGAGAATGACACATATATAATCTCGAATCTACATAGTCAAAGTACTGAGCGCCTATATCCAGAAATGGTGTATTGTAAACGGGTAACTGTGGTTTCAGCGGGATCACTTTGGCTCCCTATACCGTTTTGGTCGGCCAATGGAAACGGGCCTAAAGTGGAATTCACACGGTGGGATTCATGTACCCCACAGGGTTCAAAATCTCATAGGATTCTGTTCCATTAGGGGGAATTGTTTTTAACAATTACAAAGGGAAAACATGTCTAAGGGAAATGAAACCCTATTATCTAGATGAAGAAATTATGTTCAGAATCTCAGCAGGATTTGCCTCAGACAAACACCATGTGAGGTACATGACCCCCCCCCCCCCCCCCCCCCCCGTGTGAATCTCACTGCGCAGGAGAAGCTGCAGGTGTAGAGCACAGAGCGGGTCGGCCTCCACTCAGGTCAGCACGGCGCCATCTCAGCCCCTGCTCAGGTCAACCCGGCACCCGCCTCTACCAGGAGAATATCACGTAAACATTGCACTCCCGTGTACCCTGAACATCATCGCCTTATTCTCACACAACCAGTCCTCGGGAAGACAATAATAACAAACCACCAAGTATGCACTGGCCCTATGTTGTTTAATCTTAAGGGGATTAGAGTGCAGATAAAATTTATGGCTGAGAAAAATAGAAATCATTTTGGAATAGATTTGTGGTATTTTCGGTGATTGTGCGTTGAATAGACCCACATTCCCCCTCCTCTAAACACCCCCCCCCCCCCCCGGCAGGTCAGGCCGGTAGGGGCGCTCCCTCACACCTGTATGGGGAGGAGACAGGCGTCAGGGGGCAGCGCCAATCATGTTGTCAGGTGAGAGGGCCGCCTGTCAGCGCACCTTCGTGTCTCACCTGCCGTCACTCCCATCTAATCATTTCACGGCCGGGGCGGCGGGTGAGGCCGGGGCCGGGGCGAGCAGGCGGCGGGGCCGGCCGGGCCTGCCCGCCGCCACCGATACCTGTAATCTCCGGTCTCCGCTCCCTCCCCCAACCACCCCCAACTCCTGTAGACACCGACTGCCATAACAGCAGCGGGGCCGGGACGGGCACACCCGGCCGCGTTTGTATTTTAGATTTATTATCCACCCAATACAAAGTGTCCAAAGAAAGCACATGGGGAGTATGCATCAACATATATACGGCGCATACGGATAGGTTGTATACATCTGGTTGCGATAAACTGAGCATATACATACTGAAGAATAGTGCGTACGGGAAAAACTGTGCGTAACTAAAACAAACTAATAATTATCAGCTCACCGCCTATCTGGAAATGGTGGATGATAAATACATTATGGACTGGTCAGATAAAAGCGGTTATATGCTCCTCGGAGTTGACTACGGTGGCATGTATCAATATGAAGTATTGATCCCTGGTATTTTTCGTCCTAGACAACATTGGGAGCTCGTACTCAATGTCCATGGAGTATTGTAAAATAGATACCCAATGGACGATGACGTGAAAAACGTCAGCTCCTGACATTTTGTAGCTCCTGACAATACACCACTCATTTTGATCTGCTATACTTAATCTTATGAGACAGAGCAGCGTGAAATTACTCGCCAACCGAAAATCATGGCGTGTTTTTAGCAGGTACGGATCTCGATGCAGTTCCTCCTTTGTACCTAGATACTAGGAACAACGTTCATCATCATATGTTCAATATTGAAGAATGAGGTGGTTCTTTTTACAAGAATAATATACACAAATCATAATAACTAGAATGATAACAAAAAGGTAAAAACAATAATGAAAACAAGAACAAGAATACGAAATAAATAAATGATCAGCAGCCATATTCGCGTGCTTCACTCAACTGTTTCTGTGAGTTAAAGCCATACGCTACAATCAACAGTGGCGCCATCTGGTGATTTTTCGATATTGGTAATTATATATTTAAACTGGTTCCTTGTGACCTATTCAAATGCCAAATGACTAGAATATTAAGTTTTACCCAGTTCCTCATAACCCAAATCGGTAAAGGAAGCCTATTTGTATTTGCTTGATTTTGACACCAAATGTACATTTACTACATTCTGTAAAAGTTTCAACAAAGTGATATGGACTTTCTATATATTCTATCATGACATCACCATGGTATCTATCAATGAATCAAAAATTAAATAGATATGTGTTCTACAATACTTCGTTTGGGATCATCATTTTCAATTTTCAGGAAAATGACATGGGTTTTCATTTTCAAGGTAAATCGTCCGATACGTCATGAAGGAGCTGGTTTATGTATTTTGGTCGTCCTCCTTTCCTGTACCCAATTCGCATCCTACGCCATTCGAGCTAATACCAGATTACCATCATTGCCAGACGGGAAGAGACGGGTATTCGTGAAGCATGCTTCCATTTGTCAAACACTGAGGACTCGGTAGATTGTCCAGAGATACCGGGAAAATAGAGAGGATGACTGGGACTTAAATCAACTCAAACGATGAGTAAAACGCGGGCATCCTTGCAGTAGGTTCTCCCTATAGTTCGTAGTATGCGCCTGTAATCCGTAAACTGCAGCCTCTGTGTGCCCGAATCAAACACATCCGGAGCTTCGTTCGGGTGGTGGAGTGTGTCGGGTGAGGTCTCGTTGACGACGAGATTCTCGTGACGGACGTATTGCTGGTGTGCGGCGAGCGCAGATAAGACCCTAATATTTGGGCCTGTCATTGACACAAAAAGACGGCAAATTGTCGTCTGTCAGTACTGGCTGCGGGCTGGCGTGTTTTGTGGGGTTCTCCACGAATGACACTATCCTGTCTCTCAGTGCTGGTCCTGGGCTGGCATAGTTTGTGGCCATGGCGGAGTGCAGGCGGGGGTTCTCCACGAGTGACACTATCCTGTCATACCAACCCTACCCTGCGAGCGAGGAATGGTGTCAAATTATAGATATGTGAATACCTGACCTCTAAAAGATCTTATACACTGTCTGTGCAAACTGTACTACTACCTCGACTACTACTAAAACTGTGGCTCATATATAGTTAGCCATCGGGTCGTAATTAAAAGGAGATGGAATGTGTAATATTGTAACCTGAAATTTCATAAACTTTACTCAAAAGGAAATACAGTAAAACCCCGCGTAAGCGGACACCCTCCGTTCCGGGCCAAAGTGTCCGCTTACGCGGGGTGTCCGCTTACGCGGGGTGTCCGCTTACGCGGGGTGTCCGCTTACGCGGGGTGGTCGCTTACGCGGGGTGTCCGCTTACGCGGGGTTTTCAAGTTTCCTCCAGTCCAATATAAATGTGTTATATACCGATATGTAGGGCAGACAGAGGCGATAATAGATCTGAAATCCATTTTCTGATATCTTAATTGGGTCCGAAGTTATTAAACCTTGAATTACAAAATCTATTTTCTATGAATATACTAATAAACACTGAAAAAAAGACAGATTAATCTATTTTGGTTAGGGTGTCCGTTGGATGTGACCGCTTACACGGGGTTATAGACCTTTTCGTACCGAAATAACTGTCCGCTTACGCGGGGTGTCCGCTTACGCGGGGTGTCCGCTTACACGGGGTTAAAATAAACTTCTAATAGAGGGGGAAATTTCCGTTCCGAGCAAAAGCGTCCGCTAACGCGGGGTGTCCGCTTACGCGGGGTGTCCGATAGGCGGGGTTCTACTGTACTTTATATACAAATGAATGTAGATATTTGTGTAAAATTGATTTTATAAGGTACAAATAGGCTCTGCAAGCAAACCAGCAATATCAATCAAAGTCATGTTAAGTTAATTTCAACAAATGATATTATCAATCTGAGTATCATATGATTAAAATTGACATTAACACTTTTGACCAAAAAAATCTTTGATATGAGCATGATCTATTGACAGTAATATATTTAATGTTGATTCATGCTATCAACAATTACTATCTATGAGTACTTGTACATATATCATTTCAAAGCACCACAATTCATAATAATAAAACGACCTGCACAGACAAAGGTTCCGTGTAAGAGGTTGCAGTAAAGAGATATGTCTTTCATAAGTGTTTCAAGTTTCACCTACACCTGGAATAGAAAAACGTGTCAAAGAATGTATCAGTTTTTTTCCGTTTTCCTTCAGGAGACGTTTTCCGTTGTAGAATAGATAAGTGTTGATAAGTGTTGAAAGGGATCACCTGTGTCGATGATAGTCTTACCTTAACCAACAACCTCACAAAGGTGGAAAAAAAGAAGAAAAGGAACCACTTATATTCCATACACTCTAGCATGAAAGAAATGAATGAAATTGCTTTGAACAAAAGAAAAGGAGGAAGCATATAAATATAGGCCTTGTCTGAAAACAATTCTTTACAAAGATGATAATATTTGTGAAGCTACAAAGAGGTCCCAAGAAAAAAACGCTGACCTTCACCGAGCACACTATGTTGGTTGTGGTGCTGCGGGTTGACAGGTCTAATGGTTAGAGAGCTGGTGAGAAACATGTGTCAGGAAAGTGTCCTGTGAACATGGATATTAGACCCTCACCACACCCTGCCTCGCAGCCCCCCCCCCCCCCCCCCCCTCAACCACTACCTCGGCCCGGGCGATAATAGCGGTGGTTAGAGTGTCGTGGCTGTCCACAAAGGGTGTTGCGTGTTTGTGAAGATGGTCTGGCCTAAGACGAACTTTGAGGTCGCCCACTGAGTCCTGTGGCTGTCTGTGTGTCTGTAGACCGTCCCAGGCAGTGGCTCGACCCGCGCCAACTTTCTCAAAGTGGAACAATGATGAAATTATAGATAAGCGCCAAATCCCTCATTATTTTCCAACTGCGTGAGGTTTCTGAAGAGTTTCCCTTTTTTTGTGCATGTTGGAATTTGTAGAAGTCAGTCGGTGTTCAGAGTAATGTTACTCATGTTTTATGCTTTGTTTGTAGATACAATCAAAACAATATTAACTATGAATAAAATATGTTAAGTGTAAGTAAAACTGGGTAGAAGGTATCTAGGAAACATGTAATACATACAGGACAGGAAGGGACAGTCTCAGAAAATATTCACAATAGAATTATATCATGCATCAATGCTTGCATGAACTTTGATATTAGGCATTACTACGCTAGGAGTTTTTGATATACAAGGATGGCAATTTCTTCTTAGTAAGAAACATTCAGAACATTTATAGTTATTTTTCCAAATAAATACAAATTTGTTTTAAGAATGGAGCAAGAGAACGAACATTATTTATGATTCTATGTATTGACAGAAATCAGAAACGATTCAATGAAAATAACAACATGAGTATTGAATGACATGAGATAGAAACGGAAATGCTTGCCTGGAAATAGGCACCTAGTTTATTCCATATGAAAGACCGCTCTCCTGTCCACGTAGTGAGAAAGAATCAAGAAGAGTCATGAATCTGTGGACAGTGTCACAAGTAGACCTCATATGCAGGTTAGTTCACATTTTCTCTGTAAGAGGGCGTATGGGAGCACGGTGCAGTAGACTCCGTCCCTGAGGGCTTCCATATTCCACAACCTCTGACTTCAACACTTGGGAATTCTACTCACATGTGCAAACAAGAGGTACAAAACTATTTTCAGAGGTTAGAATGTCTTGTTGTAATACCTGTGTACACACATGGCATACACTACTGTAGGTATAGTAGACTTACTCAAGTCTTTGATTATGAACATTCATTAAATGATTAAAGAAAATCTGAATACAATTCATTATACTATGTATCCTTCTCTGACTGGCCCATGTGTCACTCAGAAGGGGTGGAGGGGTAGGATACAGGGACTGAGGCCAGTCTATAGATATAGGTGTGCACACAGGATGTACAATGCTGTAGGTATAGGTGTGTACACAAAGGACATACAGTACTGTCAGTATAGATGTGTACACACAAGATGTACACTACTGTAAAACTTGTATAGGTGTGTACACACAGGATCTACAGTACTCTAGGTATAAACGGTACACATAAGAGATGCAATACTGTAAGTATAGGTTTGTACATAGAGGAAGTACAATACTGTAGGTATCTATAGGTATGTATACACAGGACGTACAATCCTGTGGGTACTTATGTAGAACGTCCTGACCATGCTGTACAAGCTACAAAATGAGATAACAATTTACGGTTTATACGGAACGAGGCGTGGTAGGTCGTTCTATATTTACTATATACCCGAATTTGATTAAAATTATTGATTTGATTTAGCCTAACAATTGATATTTTAGTCAACGCGTATGGGGAAGTGTTCCGTATTTTCCCGTACGGAACACTGTTCCGTACAGTATTTTTACGTTATATGGCAAAACGGTATATACAGTATATATACGGCATGGGTATATATAGTAAATTTGTGTATACACAGACATGTATAGGCGTACATAGATCCTTGGTTTTTATCGAAAAAGAAACACGGTTTCCGCAAGCTCGTTTGACATTTTTATCGAAAGAGACGCGGTACGAAAGCACGCCCCAACAAGATAAACACATTTCACAAAAATACTGCAGGTGAATAGAGTACCGTGTACTATTCATAAAGACACCAAACTCCGATCTGTAGATTGAGACCGAGACATGTTCTAGATCGCCACTAGGAGGCAGTCATGTTGCCGGCCATGGCAGACGCCGATACTGACTTTTATGGTCGAATTTAATCACCTTTAACCCCTCTTCTCCCGCTCCACACGTGACTGGGTCACGTGGCCACGCGCCTGCGCACTGCCCTCTGTGTGTGCCTCAGTGTAAACAGCTGTTAACCTCGGGTGTAAACAGTCCTTAACCCCGCTATCTGCTCCACGTTTACGAGCGCCGAGGAGGCCTTTTGCCGCTGGTAGCTGCAAGGTGATTCTCTGACGCCGTCACTGCTGGTGCCTGGTGAGTGCCCGGGTGCCCCCCCCCCCCTCCCCCCCAACACACACACACACACACACACACACACACTCACACACTCACTCAGTATCAACGGGAAATCGCAGGATCAGGGGTGGTGGGGAGGGGTGTAATATCTGTCTTAAAAAGGGGCCGTTTTGAAGTCCTATGAATACTTTTCAAAATCACAAAAGAAGGGTGGCTTATATATTCTATATATTCTATATTTTTATTTCATTAAAGATCACGCATGGATTTTCAGCGCCCGCTTCCTAAACATAGGCTCAACGTTCGGAACTCCTATTCAATGCCTATGGAGTATTTTTTTTAAATACTCGAAGGGCAACAATGTCTCAAACGTAAACCAATCAGTTCGTGATAGGGGTGGGATAAAATCTGAACCCCACTCGATCGAATTCGTTTTGGTTTGTTACTCGGCTTTGCCTCGTATCATTATTCCGCAACCAAAACTCACGGTGTAATTTTAGTAGCTATGGACCTCGATGCAGTTCCTTCTCAGTCCTGAGATACCCGAGACTGATGCCGCAGATTGTACGCGGCGTGGAATGATCTAAACTGAGTCATATTAGTTCCCACACTTCTCAACAGGTGGCCATTTCGCTGGCCCAATTCAAGTGGGGTTTATTCCACCTGCGGTTGTCTCTGTTTTCTTGTTCTCTTAAATTCATTTTGGAAAAAAACCCACAATGTTTTTTAAAGTCTGATTTGAGTAATATATGGCCGAATATGGTCCTGTTATGTAAATTGTTTCATTCATATATCTGTAAAGAATTCCTATTTTCTATTTGAACACACAATTCAGAGTACAAACATTACAGCCAGGCTTATCGGATGGAGGTAAATCCACAGAGTTCAAAATGAACTGTTCTTCTTCATGATAGAGTCCAACGAAAAAAGATGCATGGCTGAAGTTCTCAACACTGATTTTAACGATCGACCACAGTAGTTTGTCAAACGCCGAGAGGACTGTGTTTATCTTTCTTTCAAAAGAAAGCTATTTCCTTCTGGGCGTTTTTAAAACAGTCTGTGCGTTCAGCTTACACCCACTACTCAGGGAAGTAAAAGGGGCGACGATATGCTTTGAAATACATGTTTAATCAGAATTATTACCAAAAAATAAGAATATAAAAGTAGTACAAGTTCTAATACATTCGAAGTGGAAGATCTGCATCATGCAGAACTGTTGGTTTGCTAAATAAGAAAAAAACTTAGAGAATCATTGTATTTGTCATAAATGGCGTCTGTTTAGAGTAGGTGATACTGTCTCTGCTATTTCAGTTGTCAATGAGTACACGTGTGTGTGTGTGGGGGGGGGGGGGGGGGGGGGCGGTATAGCGCCGCCCTTCGGCAAAGGTGAGACGGAGAGTGATTCAGGAAAGACGGGTTGGCTGGTTCCCCCTGCTGCTAAAAGGTATATCTCCGCCGAGGCCCCTAGCGGATACCCCAGGAACCAGCGTAGAAAGACGGGATGAGTAAATGGTACCCTCAACAATATCATCATCGACGCCATCTGACACATGGAAATCAGCTTGGAAATATAGGGCACAAAGTGATTGCTAGTTCCGCCGTCATCCGCCAAGAAATTGTAAGATACCATTGTAGTCGGGGGAGGGGGGTAGCCACTGTTATCAGTTGTTATTATTTATAGATAATATTGAGATCAAGCTAAAATTCCATCATGGCAAGCCCCGAAAACATTTCTGATAAATATAGATAGATTTGCTTGGAAGGGAATCACTATTTTGTTTTTGTTTATATTATCGTGCTAAGTGGGGCATGCTGCAACTCGGACAACTTTAGGTCAAAACGAGAAGTACCCCACTTAACAGGGTTATACTATAATACCAGTCCCCCCACCTACACACGCCTAACCCATCCCATGCTCCCTATACTCCCCCTACACCCCCCCCCCCCCCTCCACACACGCACACACACAACCCACAACCTCCTCCCACAATTCACCAGTGTCCGCTGGACCGTCATCCAAAGTCACGTGACGGTAGGGTTCATTCAAGGTCACTGTGTAAACCTACCATGTTATTTTCTATCGTCAAGGTCATCTCTCTTTGTAAGGTCAACAGGCAATGCCATCTCTTATCACCTGTGTTGGTGTGTAGGGCGTTGTACTCAGCCGTACCTCCTCTGTCTGCCTCTCTCTGTCTCTGTCTGTCTGTCTCTCAGCCTCTGTCTCTTTCTCTGTCTGTGTGTGTCTGTGTGAGTCTGTCTCTATCTATCTGTGTGTGTCTGCCTCTCTCTCTCTCTCTCTGCATATCTCTATCTGTATCTGTCTGTCTATGTCTCTCTGCCTATCTCTGTCAGTCTCTGTCTGTCTATGTCTCTCTCTGTCTTTTTCTGCTGTCTATGTCTCTGTCTCTGTCTGTCTCAGTCTGTCTCTGTTTGTGTGAGTCAGTCTGCCTCTGTCTGTGTGTCTATCTCTATGTCTTTATGGATGTGTGGGTGTCTGTCTGCCTCTCTCTCTCTTTCTTTCTCTCTGTGCCTGTCTCTGTCTCCCTATGTCTGCCTGTCTCTGTCTCTGTGTGTCTGTCTCTATATGTCTCTGTCTCTCTTTCTCTCTATCTCTGTCTCTGTCTGCTTGTCTGCTTTCCTGTCTACCTGTTGTTTCTTTCTATTTGTGACCGTCTATCCTTTCCCCTCTTTCTCTTTGCTTTGCTCTGTATCTCTGTCTCTCTCTGTTCCTCTCTCCCTCTTTCTGTCTGGTTATCTGTCTGCATGTCTGTCTCTTTCTCTACGTGTCCATCTATCTTTTCCTCTCTGTATCCCTGGTTTGCTCTGTCTCTCTCCCTGTCTCTCCGCCCCTGGTCTCTGTGTGTCTATCTCCTTGTTAAAGTCCCCTTGCATATTTCTTTTTTCTCTTTTTTTTATATCTTATACAGGTGTATAGGAAAATGGACGAGGAGGGGGCATATCCCTTCACTTTCTGAAGTGTGAGGACATATCCTCCTCTTTCTATTTCCTCTTTGTCCCTGTTATGTAATTATGTATATGTACATTCTTTTATCCTACCCCTCATATAATATCTCCATAGATGTAACATGGTGTGACTGTATGCCACGGTTTTAACATAAAATATTCATGTGCCACTGGTGACATAAGGAGTTAAAAAACATATTGCGGGGTATGTTAAAATCTTAACATCGCTCAACAAACAATCATATGAAATTCTGTGATGTTTCATGATATTATATACACACACAATTTTTGGGTCATCCTTCGCTGCTGCAGACATGAGTGTAACTTCCATGCTATTTCTTTACATGCTGTTGGCGTCAAAACATGTAGCTTTTGTTCCCATGCATGTGGTACGGGGTGGGGGTGGTTTGGGGGTGGTTGTATGCTGGCTGCACCCCCAACCATCCTCACCCCCTGCTGACCCTCCCTTACCCCTGCACGTTCTCCAACCCTCCATCAACCGCGCCCTCTAAATAGTCAGTTTCATTGTTGTTTTCTGGATATTCTCCCGCGCTTATATTGTATCATTTATTCCCCTCAGCCATCAACATCTCGCCACCCCTCACGCCAAATGTCAACTTATGTGTTTGTATGTACATGGTAAAGCTTCTTCTTTTCTCAGTATCTGTTTTCCCTATCAATGTCCACACCGCATCATGAAAGAAACTCTAAAAGAGCATCTCAGCCAATGCAGAAAATACATTAATCCAGCCTAAATAGTGATGGATATTTCTATGAAATCAAACTCAAACTCTTGAGACAAAGACATTCTCTCAGAGAAACCCAACATCCGCATGTAGAGGGGGAACCAAAGGAAAATAAAATTTATTTTATCTAACTCATCAGAAACTGAAAAATAATGCAATTTGAAACTGTTTTAGATTTGCATTTGTAGGTAATTCAAACTACGTTGTGTTAGTGTGCATTACTATAACTCCTCTTTCTTCCCTTATTGAAAGAATTGTAATTCTGAATGAAATTTTTATGAGATAGTATGTCAGGCAATAAGAAACTTTGCTGAGATAGCATGAGAGGCTACTTGAAACTACTTTGACATACTGTGTGGGGCTACTTGAAACTGCTTTTAAATATCACATGGGGCTTCATGAAACTGTTTGAGATATATAGTGTAAGGCTCTAGGAAACTGTTTGGGGTCATCCCTGAAGTACGTACGCACTGAAGGGGTGGGGTGGGGGAGGGTCAAGACCTTCGGAAATTTACCTATGCTCCTTCTTTGTTCGATTGGTACAAGATCAGTCAAAAATTTCGAAAATTCTGCGCATATATACTTAAGGATGGCCCCTTTGAGATATAGTGTGGAGCTACCTGAAACTGATTTAGATATAATGTGGGGCTACGTGAAACTATTTGAGATCTAATGTGGGGCTATGTGAAACTGTTTGGGATATAATGTAGGGCTCCATATAACTGTTTAAGACATAGTGTGGGGCTTCATGACACTGTTTGAGATATAGTGTGGGGCTACATGAAACTGTTTGAGATATAGTGTGGGGCTACATGAAACTGTTTGCAATATAATGTGGGGCTACATGAAACTGTTCCTACCCTGTATCATGTGGAATGAGCCCCAGTATTCCCTCCCTCCGTGTGTTGGCAGAGGGAAACATTCTACGACGAGCCAAGTCCCTGGTGTCCCTGGATCCTGACCCCTGCCCGTTCAAAGATGTCTCGGAGTCGACGATAAATCGTTCTGAACGAGGTCGAAGACCGAGTTCAGAACGATTTATCGTCGACACCTCGAATAAGTTTAGCCATACTGGCGTCATAACCATGGTTTTTAATATTATCCACCTTTTCTGGACAAGTGGCATGTCAATATCAGTTCGTTTTAGTTATGCACTATTTTTTCATACGCACTATTTTTCCGTATGCGCCACCCGGAGCATACAATATATCTGTATGCGCTGGGTACGTCCATACAAACTCCCTATGTGTTTTCTATGGACACTTTGTATTAGGTGGATAATAAACAACTGTAGGTACACACAGACATCTTCAGCATTACATAAACCATAAACCATACTCATAGCATACAGGAGACTTTCTTTAGATATATTTCAACCAAGCATGCTGTATAGCTACCAGTACGCATGAAATATACTTCTATTAAAGCTTGCAACATATATATGTTTGCACACCCCATGTACAAACATCTATACGCACCGGCTGCCAGCCGTTTTAATGGTTCCCTTCATGTGTTATAGACTCGGATATGAAAAATAAATGTCAGAACGGAAGTTTTCATGTCCATGTAGTTGGCCGCGGGGCATTCTAATTGAAGTTTTGGCTCTGACATATGTTACCTTAGCCGCCGGCAGGAGAGGGTCTGTTTTATGTATGCTACTTGAGGCTCATTATACCTACACGAAAAGGCTCGAATTGTACATCGACGTGCATCCTCATACTCACTCTGACAAACGAAGAATGAGATTCCTGTGTCAGACGGTGTCAGCTGGTTAAGAATAGGTTAATTCTCTTGATTAGTGTAGATTTATTACAAACTTTCTCGGCTGGTTCATGATAAATTTTACTCTGTTGTGATTTTTGTTTACTTCTTGTACGATGTACTTTGTTGAACAAAAGTGTAGAGAATATCAACAATGAGTTGGAGGAGTTGGTTAAAGCATGTCCATCCTGGTGTAATTTGTGGGGTGTTTTTTGTTGTTGTTTTTTTAATCATTTTCTGGGATACATATCTTAACTGCTGCTTACCACTTTACATGCAGAGCTCTTTGTGTGGCCGCACATAGCGTTGATTTAACTTTTTGACCTTAACCATAAGCGCTCTATTATCAATCGTAATGACCAATGCTGATATTAAATAGTTCATGTATAAAAACAGTCACAATTTCTATTCCCAGGACCATTACCTGAACGTTGGAGTTCTAAAACGGAACTGCGTCGAGATTCATGGCAACTGAAAATATGCCATGAGTTTTAGTTCGGGAGTTATCTCACAAATCCAAACTGAGTGAGATTACATAGCAGACCAAAATTAATGACATATTTTCAGTAGCTATGGATCGAGTGTGGTTCAGATTTGATCTCATTCCTCTCACTGACTAGTTGGCTAACATTTGTGATAGCATCTCCTACTGCGTTATTTTACAATACTTCATGGGCGTTGAGTACGAGTTACCAATATTCAGTCTATGGGAAAAAACACCAGGAGTGAAATAAATCAATTTACAGAACTTCATCCCTCGACCTGACAACCTCGGCTCCGTATATACCATGAATAGAATGTCGTTCTATTGTCATTACGCTATACCTGAAGCCGTCTTATCTTAGTACTACTAAGTATATGTATGCTATTTTTCACTAGACCGATGTTCATATTTTTTTACAAGGTGTTATACATAAAACTACAAACATAATGAATATCAGTATGAATACTACCAATATACACACGTATGATAAAAACACTATCAGCATACATGATACTACTGGATACATACAATATGAAAATAGTCCCAAGGTAATTAGCACCAAATTAACCATCACAATCACAAAAACGGCCAAGATAATCAATACCAAAATAAACTCTCTCTGACTAAACCCTATCTCAGACTAAGATTCATATTTTGTAATATTAGTTAACGCCTGACACTTGTCATATAAGCAAGATATATATAAATACCGCCAATAAAGAAGTACACTATAAAAGTAGTATCAAAATAAGTGCACAACACTAAAATAAACACAGCAAACATATACACTACAACATAAATACCACCAGTTTAATCCCTACCAGAAGCAGTTGCCAAGAAACATGTTTCAACGTAAATTGACGCCAAGGGCTTGGCCTATGTAGTTATATCCCTGCACAGTAATATATACACAATATTAGCTGGTTTGAGATACAAGCGGCCGCAATCTCTGAGCAATAAACGCGTAATAATATCAGAGTGACTGCAAGGATATTACTCAGAGTCAAGGCAGAGGAGATTATGACCGCATTCATCTGAAACTAGTTTATATTGTGACTATCAATCAGCATTGTAAACTTCAGTTATCAAAGAAAACACAAAATGACCGCCTATCGTCTCTCGCACTATTTTGTATGCAGGGGACTTTTTCCGTGATCTCTCCTATCTGTTGGGAGTTCACAACCAACCGCAATCTCTGCCCAACGAATTACACAATCCCAATAGGTTTATTATGGAGACCTCGTATCAGGTGGGTAATACACCTACGTAGCAGTACACCTGCATAGTGATACACCTGTATATTGATACACTTGAGTAGTGATACACCTCCTTAGCGATACATATGCGTAGTAATACACCTTCATAGTAACACATAGATCTGCATAGTAATACGTCTGTATAGGGCACCTAGCTATTGTGCTATGGATGTGGCCATCCTGCCCACCGACGCCATCCAAAACATCAGGTGGCAGGACCAATTATCCATGGATTTTGTTAAAACGATTTTTAGGGTTAGCATTATCTCAAAAATATCTGTAGATTAAAACAACTGATAACAGTTGCCCCCCGACTACAGTGGTTACATCTTACAATTTTCTGACGGATGATGGTAGAACTAGCAATCACTCTGTGCCCTATAGTAATACACCCACATAGTAATACATCTGTGAAGTAATGCACCTGCATAGTAATACATCCGTGTAATAATACACCAATGTAATAATACACCTGTGAAAAAATACATGGTAATATGCCTGTGTAATAGTACTATCGTAAAATTGGATGAGTTTTAATCTTGGCCACTGTATGCCACAACTGCCATAGTGATTTCACGAAGCAAAGCCGAGTGAAGTCCGGAGCCAAAACTCCAAGAGTGGCATACAGTGGCTACGATTAAAACGAATCAGGTTTTGATTTCATACTAGCGCGTCTCCTCGATTTAGGAATATTACGTGATAACAATTATGTATGCCACTAGTGGCATATAAAACTCTATGTGCCAGTCAGCGTGGCATACGGGAACTCAATGTTAAGCCTATATATGGGATTTTATATTAGGGGTAGAATAAACTTGCATAGTAAAACAACTACATAGTAATAGGCCTGCCTAGTAATTCGCCCGTGTAATAAGACAGCTGCGTAGTACTACAGCTGCACGGCGAGGTGAGGATATTACATGCACGCCGGCGGTCATTCATGACGATGGAGAGCCGGGCGACATGTACAGCGATATCGTCCGTTCTGTCAACGAGCGGCGGATTTATATGAACGGTGCCCGCAGGCGTCAGACTGTGTCCTTCCGCCTCCGCATTCCTGGAGAATCATCCAGGTCGACCGGAGTTCGTCACAACAAGCAGCCACAGGCTAACTACTCTTTTGTGGAACGTATATTGTCGACCAATGAAATGCCGAATTACATCAAGGAAAACACAACGACGATAAGTCTAGGGAAAAACTCCAGAGATCGAATGTGGAGATAAAATGGCAATTCGTATCAGAAATTCAGAGTAAAAATGGATCTTGGCTGTTTCATTTGTGGAAAATGGGAGAGCGATTTTGCATGAAGGAGATGGTATCTGGGGACAATAATCACATTACGTCGGGGAGAAAGGGAAAGTGGTAACTACAGGTAACTGATTACACTAAGGCAACATTTATCTGGCTCCTCCAATGAGGAACAGGTGAAACATTGTTACACAGAATGGTAAGATTTTAGTATACCATAAATCTAGATGGGACTGTTCAACGCTATGGACTTAGATAGGACTTATGATACTAACATTAAATAGGATTATTTATTGCCATAAATATAGTTTGGCCTATGCAATGTTATAAATCTAGAACTGCACATTGTCGTAGAATTAGGTACACCGTTTCACATATGGATAAGATTGTACAATGCTATAGATTTAGACTATATAATATCATGAACTAGTAAAGTGCTACTCAGTGCTATACAGAGTGTTTTTAAACCAATATATTTTCGACTGTCGTCATTCATCCTAAATATGGGTGTTTTACAATGCTATAGACCTCCGACTGTTTGCATAATTCAATTACATATCTCATACTAATTCTATTCTTGTTTCACTTCATATGGGCCACTGTTTACCATGTCAGATCTTCATTTTGTCATTCTGTCATCTTCTTAAATACTCCTCAGAGTCATTTTCTTCATTATCTTCTAGTATTCTTGGTGGTGCAGGGATCGCTCGACCTTTCATCTGCAGTATTCAAAGTGTAGTTCATACACGTAGTTGCTCTAATTTTACTTTCTTACTCAATGACACAAAGGAAACAAAGTAAACAAATATATACTATACAATTTTACATGTGTTACCTTAAATCCACGGTGGATATGTATGATTTGGTGGGGTTTTTTTTCAAAAATAGTTCTATGGTACACAGGAGCTATAGGAGAACTTCTGTGGTAAGTTAATGTGGTGTATATATTTCTGTTAGTATATATGATTTTAGACAGGAACATAGGCCTACAATGCTGTAAATTGTGGTAGTTCTAGTGCGACCCATGTAGATGGCGCTACTGTTGTTGGGGGGGGGGGGGGTGCTTCTAATATTAAATTAATTCAATTGTACCTGTCACTTGGGTAATTATAAGGTGTGGGGGGCAAGATGGCAGCCCGTATGCTGTGATCGCTATGTGCTCTGTTGATGTACATAGACAAGACCAGATAAAAGAGAAGACAGACACAGAGCTGTGTAATATTGAATAGGCAGGGCTGTCTGGATGAATTATAAAACAGCCTGATATGATATCTATATTTCATTAGTATCACATTCTAAGTAGATACGCCATTGTAACCTGATTCTGCTGCGGTATAATTATCATCGAGATGCTGTGTCTACAAACCCAGGTAGGTGTGTGAAGGGGCGGGGTAAGTAGCCGTTACCATATGGCGACCGTGATACCAGGAGTCCCCATGCAGCCAACCCCGACCCTCACCCCCACCTCGTACCCCGCGCCCAAACACCACCCCTTTCTGATCAACACCCCCTTCCTCATTACCACCCCTCCACATAACCAACCACCCCCCTCTCACCACCCCCCTCTCACCACCCCTCATCTCGACACCACCCCTCATCTCACCACCCCTCATCTCGACACCACCCCTCATCTCACCACCCCTCATCTCACCACCCCTCATCTCACCACCCCTCATCTCACCACCCCTCATCTCACCACCCCTCATCTCACCACCCCTCCCACCACCACCTTACGTGGAGCGACCACAAACACCAGGACAACCTGTATCTTGACTCCGTGATGCATCTTCCTGAAATACAATGACAATAATTGACTCATCTACGAGAAATGATACAGACGGACTAGTTTCTGACATCAGGTAAGGCCTGTTTCTATTGGCCAATTATTCTGCACTCATTGATAGGAGGGGGCTGGTGACAGGGATATTCATCGTTGATAGGAGGGGATGCTTACAGGGATATTTATCGTTGATAGGAGGGGACTGGTGTTAGGGATGTTTGTTGTTAATAGGAGGGGCTGGTGCTAGGGATATTTAGCATTGTTAGGAGGGGGCTCTTGATGGGGATCTTTATCGTTGATAGGAGGGGCTGCTGACAGGGATATTCATCATTGATAGGAGGGGGCTTCTGACAGGGATATTTTTCGTTGATAGGAGGGGGCTACTAACAGAGATATTCATCATTGTTAGGAGGGGTTTTCGTGGGGATTTTTAGCGTTGATAGGAGGGGGCTGCTGAGAGGGCTGGGTGCTCGGTAGGGGGCTCAGTGGTGGTTCACGTGCAGGTGGAAGTCGTGCGCATCGCGTGTGCGCACAGGTTTGGTCACGTGGTATAGCGCCTGATCATGACATGCGCAGTGGCCACGTTAGCGACCCATGCCGACCTCACCGTCTGTCGCCGAGCTAGCTGCACCTCCTGAATCCATCCCACTCGAGTTGACACCAGTCACTAAGTCTACAACAAGACACAATGAAAACATCACGAAAAGAGGCAGTTTCCAGAAGTTTTTTTATTTTGCGTTTATTAATTTGCAAAATTTATCATTCTCCTCAAAATTTGTTTGTTTTTCTTATAAAACGGCATTCAAAAAAACCTTCGTTCCGATTTCTGTGATAATATGATATAGTGAATTTCTTGCGCAAAGATACACATGCTTCCTAGATCCGGAAAGTTTGACATTAAATCATTTGGATTTTGACTGTTTATGTGATTTGGTGTTCAAACTTGTTGGAGACAGCCTGGAGTGGTGCATGCTGGGTAAAATAAATCACTATATGCGACACGCTCACCAGGCGGCGCCACGCACGTCCTGACCCCCGACACAGCCTCGCTTTCAGTTTGATTTCAGTATCGCTCTCAGAAGTATGGGGTATTAAGTGAAATATGAAATAATTCAAGAGGATGGGTAAATACCACAAAGGGTTATTAACAGAAGGTATACATATATATATTCATATATTTCCTCAATTATATATCTGATGTTCTAATTTTATATATTTATATATATATATATATATATATATATATATATATATATATATATATATATATATATATATTATATATATATATATATATATATATATATATATATATATGTAAAAGTAGAACATCAGATATATAATTGAGGAAATATATGAATTATTCTGTGAATGATATTGGTTCTCGCCTATTTTGGAATGGCTCTGCAAGACTCCTACCCACCTTCAAAGAAGATGTTTTGCCATGCACAGCATTATACACTATGAGGCCAACTATATTTGAGAGTATGGTGCCTTGATGCTTTTATGATAAATAATGTACTCAAGTAACCGCCTAAAAGGCGTTCTTACATACACTGCTATTGGACATACTGGGAAGAGACGGTATGTTCATCATTGATGAATGAGAGTAGACGTATGAATTTAAAAAAAAGATGGATTGTGTCATCATACAGTCAGTGGGTCATTTGCTGTAACCCACTTGGCAACCAGATAGCCAGACACTAAATGCAACTGCCTTGGTGGGTCCAAATATATCAATCACCAGTGGGTCAATGAGGGAATCGGTCTCCAGTGAGTCCCCCAGCCTGGGACCTGTTTCACTAGTTTCGTAACAAAAGTGTTGACAGATATGAAAAGCGGCACCAACAGTGCAAGCAAGAACGGACAAAACGAAGTCTAATGTCTAATTCTTATGAAACCGGACACACCGTGTTTGGGATCTGTCTTGTCCTAAGGGCAACTACTTGTACTTTCACGAAACTAGTGAATCCCAATTTGTCTGTATGGTGTCACAGACGCCATCTAGACATGTCACGAAACTAGTGAAACAGGTCCCTGGTCAGCCTGGCACACCTCGAAGACTGAGACACTGGGCCTCTGCACCCAACCAATAAACACAATGTTGACACACAGATAGTGAATGGATGGTTTTTGCCGTTTATATAACGTATCTCTAAACTATAGGCAGAGTATATGAGCGTGTAGCCCACACTTAAAGAGGATATTAAACCAATGTTTGTTTGCACTGAGCGCCCCATGCCCGGTGTGTCGGCGCTGTAGGTGTGCTCGGTACCGGTAGTGGGCAACGCGCATGTCAGTAATAATCAGGTTCCGGATTAATCAAACCTAAATCATGTTGAGGTGAGGAGGGTGGTCACCTGACGTGTCTGCCCCCGCCTCCGCCAGGGGGAGGGGCGCCAAGTGAGACAGCCCCAGAGGAGTTTGACATTTTCCTTTGTCATGGACACCACCATCATCCAGGGTCTTCTGGGAGAGTGTGTGTGTGTGTGGGGGGGGGGGGGGGGGGGGAGGGTGTACTCATTCAGGTCTAGTGTTCGCGTGGCTTTTGTAAATCAGCAATGATCACCTGCATGACTTTGTGAGAGTTGAATTCGCGATTAATGGAATAGATGTACATGTATCAAATTCATCCGCATGGAACTTGAAAACATTGTTACAGTCACACTGGTGTAGAATTGTGGCTCGTTCTCAGTATTTGGAGGCGGGGGATGGGGTTCTATTGTACAACGACTTGATTTCATCTGGCCGATCACCACCCGGGCCATGATCAAATTTAAAATCTCTACACCATTTCTACGAGG
Source organism: Alentia gelatinosa (assembly GCA_950022655.1). Taxonomy (NCBI): domain Eukaryota; kingdom Metazoa; phylum Annelida; class Polychaeta; order Phyllodocida; family Polynoidae; genus Alentia; species Alentia gelatinosa. The sequence goes on from OX465592.1 coordinate 23,504,613, forward strand.
CACCTGTGATATTTCCCCCGGTGTATACAGTAGCACCTCCCTAAACGGACCGCCCTCTAGCCTGGACGTCAGTTCCCATGTTGCGGGGTTATTCTCCAAATTTACGAGGTAAGGATCTAAACGAAAAACTTAACGCAGATCACAGGGTCGGGGGTTCGAGGCGCAGTCATACCGCTGTGTTTCCTGCATGTCTGTCATCGTCATCCCATAGGTTGGATCTCACCGTAATATGTATCTTATGAATTCATTGATTTACACTGTCGTACAATTTTCTACCTCGCAATTCACTGTTGATACAGCATAACTATCGAAATACAGTGGATCACCACCCCTGGTAAAGGGTCACCCGTGTAAAGCCTGTATTCCACCAACAAGACAAAATTGTTGTACAGCGCCCGTATGGCGGTTGCTGGGGTTGCTGGCAGATCTGCTCTATTTTGAATCATCTGTCGGGTTGGTGGAAGCACACACCCGACGTTTCAGCAGGCGTCGGTTCTCCTGCCCGACATTTCAAGACGTCGGTTGGAGGATATTGGGGTTGATAGGAGTGTCGCCTCACGGTTGTTGAGCGTCTGGTGGGGCGTTTGGCCATTTCCCAGCTGAAATGCGCTTCCACCAACCAGAATTTTCAGGCGATCCCCCAGCCGATACCCCCAACAACCCTCCACAAGATGTAAATATAGCGTTGGCCGAAATAACTGATTGATTAGGTTTTTATCGGCTGGAATTGAGCATCTGGCCGATACATTTGAAGAGTGCGACACCCGCCCGTGGGTTCTGCTGGGAGTTGCGGCGAGGGAACGCCGCCAACATAGTGTGAGCGATACCGGCGATACCCGAATCCGCGAACGGGCATCGAAAACTCCGAACCTTCTGCAAAATTCTAGCACCATAGCGTGCCATACATACTCATAACATCCTTATCTTTATTTACCTTCATTGTTCGATTTAATGTGTATTTCCGCGGTTATTTGACGAGCTATCGGCGCTCCCGTACATTTCCCGACAAAGGGATACACTGTTCCGCTCGATACGCGGCTTTCCCGGGTTCGGAGCGTCGCAGTGTATCGCCGCATGCCGCGCCGCCTATCGGAGAACTCGATTACTACGTAAAACACGGCCAACATCCACTAGTCGGCGCCCCGGCTGGGGCGTGGGCTAGGATCTGCTGGAACTTTGAACCCACCCGACGCTCGTATGGCGTCCAAATGAACGTCTGTTGGGGGTTTTGGTGGAGCAGCGACGCATTTTGAGGCCATTTTCCCAGACGTTTCAACCGACGTCGGCTGAAAGGTCGGCTGGAACGTCTGTTGACGTTGAAAAAATGGTTGTTTGGTGGAATACCGCCTTTAGGGGGCCACCCCGTGTAAGGGAGTGCGTCATGTAAGGGCCAACCCCTGTAAGGCGATATCCAGTTTAAGGGGTCACATTTGCTTGGAACTGTTTCCTATATTGAATATTCAATTTCACCTCATGTAAGGAGCTACTTAAGGGGACATTGGTCAGAATGGAGGGTGTACCCTCACGCGGGGTTCTACTGTACCCGGCCCATCCTCAGCTGATTAGAGATACCAACATGATCTGAGGTTATACATGAACGCCAACAAGATCCATGGACAATATTGGTCAACTTCATTCAACACTTATGGACGACCTTCCATCAACCAGGACTGTCTTAGCGAAATAACTTGAATACCATTTAACAACAATAACCCTCTTACGAGGTTTCCTATATAGAGTACATTCGTCGGCACAATTTATTCAACAGACCACGCTGGGGGGAGTTTAACAATTTGGTCCTAGGAGAGTTATGCCTGTAAGACAGTTCCTAGGATAGGTTGTGTTTAACTACTAAGACAATCTTAGCGAGGGACTGTTTTTGCCAAGGACATTAGCCAGATTGTCCAAAAGTGTTTAACAAGTTTGACCCACATCTTACAAACTGTCCTCCACATACCCTAGATGGGGGACACCTATATAGGTGTCTTAGAGGATACAAATTCACAAAGAACAACCTTATTTATTAATTTAACTGGAGGAAATATGTATAGTATGGTATGTAGTACAAAACGGCAGTGTTAGAGGGGATATATCTTAAATATTCAGTTGGATTAAAACTGATGAAATTAGTTACCACAACCCCCACTATGTGGCACTGCCTACAGTTCTTAGGAATTCTCCTTCACAGGGATCCTACAGCTGTCTTACAGCCTGTTTTGTCTTAGCCTGAGACCGAATTCGGTCCTAGGAGACTAATTATGCAGGATTTTCCTCTCTGTGGGGGACACCACTTGTTAAACGAGAAGGGTCTTTCGTCCTAAGATATGTCTTAGATTTCTAGTCTGATCCTAGGAGGATTCTTCCGCTAGGACCAGAACTTGTTAAACGGTGCCCAGATTGGTTGTCTACTAGGACATGTCTTCCACTACGACCAGAAAGGCTTGAACGATAAAGATTTGATCATTTCTATAGGACCACGTTTAAAATACGGACTGACACGGATATCCTAGTGAGTATCGTTATGGTAAGTCCTAATCGTAGTCCTTCAGTCATTATCGTTCTTAGTTTTAAAAACACCTCCCTGGTCTCCTCTGGCTGCTCTGAGACGTCGCAGTCCAACACGTGGCCGACTAACAAGTGTCTCTTAACGTTAGAAGTGCCGTCAGCACAGCCGGGTGTGTGTCTGTGAAGCCGGCAGGTGAAGGCGGCTTCTAACACCACACAGATCACCGCCCGCTGATGGCAGACGACCCCAGCCCCACTGATCCGCCTATAATTAGTACACCCGCCGCCTCCAAGCCAGCCTCCCACCGCTGTATCGACTCCGCGACCGCGGCCACAAAGCGCCCGGTCAAGTCGCCGGTTGTCACACTCGCCCATCACAGGCTTTGATTGGCAGTGCGGGATCGATATCTGATCAATACGCGTGGGGCAGGGGGTTGTTAGAGGGCAGGCAGAGTGGAGTGAGGAGGGCAGGGCCACTGTTGTTAGTTGCACACAGTGAGAAGTGCGTCCAATTACCCACAGAGGGGTTTACCTGGGGAGAGAAGAACACCTGGCATTCTGTTTGGACGTTTGTTCCGTTAAAGCCCAATGGTCATCTACCGATTACGGAACATCGATGTACCTTTGTCGGCGACAAAGGAATGGTACGAGTGCATCCTATCGGTATTCGGTAGATGTGGGACAACTAGGCAAGGGTCAAAGTACCGTTCAAGAGACAAAGTACCGTGTTCACTATATGCACGTCGGTATCAAATCGGCCTTGTTTCTCCCGCCTTTTATGCATCAATACCTTTATTTACTCAATTTTGATGCGAATACATTGGGGGTCACCAATGAAATCAAAGCATTTCGATGTTGCAAGCACATGAGGAAGTGGGGAACCTCTACCATACGCTTCCGATGCAAAAATCGTAGTAGGTGGAATCCCCCCTTAAACAACAACAAAATAATCAGTGGCCATATCACCGGCCGGTTTGTGTCCATTCCCTCACCTTATTGTTGGTCTTCCGAAATAGTTGGTCAGTGGTTTCTGTGTGGAGTAGTCGGCAAGTGGAAACGGGCCTACAGCTGACCAAAACATCCCCGATTATTTGGAATGAACAAGAGGTCAGTGGTGGCCATTCACTACAAGTTGCTACCAAATAATCGGTGTTGGTTTCATATAGGCCTTATTTCAACTGTAATATTGGGTGTGTGCCATTGTAATCTTGCCTTGTGCAACCCTGAAGGTCACTGATAAAATTAAAACTTTTTAAATTTGTTAGTCGTAGACCAAATGGATAGTTCGTTATTTCTCTACATCATTCGATCTAGATTAACCGATTTTGCGTCAGTAGTGTCAAATAATCGGTCGATGGCTCCCGACTACAGATCAGGACTGAGTAAAACTTTCAGTGTAAACTCGCCTTTATATCAGTCTCCTCCCGGTCGTCCCAAGCAGTTCCCAGGGTGCACCGCACATCTACGGCGTCTCTCATGGTCGTATTGTCCAATGAGCCTCCCTCTTACTAAAAATTTCAGATTTTTGTTAAAACAGAGAAAAGAAACTGTGGACAAAGTGTTGCTATAAGGTCTTGAACTTGACGTCTTTTAAATACGACCCAAAGAAGTGCCAAGTTGCTAAACGCCAATAAACGACATTGTGGTGAATGATAAATGTGATTTTAAAGTAGCGTTAATCCGTGCACCCACTGCGCTCCCGATGCACCACGGTGGATACATGCTGATGGACCAAACAACTGACTTCCCGATTCAAATGAAAAATTTGATTCGTTGACAAGAGTGATGGGTATTTCTATAACCGCAGCGTATCAGGAGGTATATATCATGCTGAATCAGCGCCAATGCGTGCACGGTTTTAAAAGAAGGGAAGCTTTTACCCGCTCGTGTATTACTATGCATGAACACCTCATTTTATTCAGAAAGCCTATGGATAGTTTTCTGTAACCCACTTGCACCAAGCCAACTTGCCATTTCTGCAACTGCCTCAGTTTAGGATCTAAGTATATCAAGCACCAGAGGGTCAATGAGGTATTTAGGTCTTGACTGATTGGTCATGGTCGGCTGGGCACTCCTCTAAGACACAGAGACTCTGGCTCCCTGCTCTGTTCTCAATATCACTTTGAATAGCATAGAGATAGTGAAGGGATAGTTTCTATGCAGTATCCTGAAAGTCTATATGGACCCCTCTAACTTCTAGATGATGTATAGCGCGTGCAAGCACGCTCTAAAAAGCACCGCTGTAACAAGCAAAGTGAATTTATTCACTAGAAAGGGAAGCCTGGTGAATTGTTTGGGATCTGGCGGGCTGAATACGTCTGTGGTTAGTTTGTTTGGTATACGTGATACACTCACGCACACCATGATACACTCGCGCACGCACACCACCACCCGGCACAACAATCAGGCGTCATCGTCAGGCCTGTCGATCAGGGCGCTGATTGATGAGCCCCGTCACATCAGCGTGTCGATCAGCAGATGATCGATGCTGCACAGTGAAGCGGCATGCGGACAAAGATTGGTGGACGTGAGTGGAGGCGGGCGGCGGGCGGCGGGCGGCGGGCGGCGGGCGGCGGGCGGCGGGTTCATGGTGGGTGGTAGTGTTTGGCGCTAGGCTGAGGGCTGGTGGTGGCAGTTAGGCGGCGGGTAGGCGGCGAATAGGCGGCGGGTCATTCACTGCAGACAGCAGGTGACGGGTAATTGCGGGTGGGAGTTCAATATGGGGGGGGGGGGGGTAGGCTGGTGTCAGTGGTAGGCTGGTGTCATTGGGTGGTAGGCTGATGTCAGTGGGTGGTAGGCTGGTGTCAGTGGGTGGGAGGCTGGTGTCAGTGGGTGGTAGGTTAGTGTCAGTGGGTGGTAGGTTAGTGTCAGTGGGTGGTAGGTTAGTGTCACTGGGTGGTAGGCTGGTGTCACTGGGTGGTAAGCTGGTGCCAGTGGTAGGCTAGTGTCAGTGGGAGGTGGGCTGCTGTCAGTGAGTGGTAGGCTGGTGTCACTGGGTGGTAGGCTGGTATCAGGGGGTGGTAGGCTGGTATCAGTGGGTGGTAGGTTAGAGTCAGTAGGAAGAGGGCTGGTCTCAGTGGGTGTTAGGCTTGTGTCAGTGGGTGGTAGGCTGGTGTCAGTGGGTGGTAGGCTGGTATCAGTGGGTGGTAGGTTAGTGTCAGAGGGAGGAGGGCTTGTGTCAGTGGGTGGGATTACAGTATCATGATTATTTCTACATTTCTGTGATAGGCGTTATGGCAGTGAGCACGTGAGTGTGTGTGTGTTGTGTGGCCGCGGGCGGACTGTGTTTGTTTGCTCAACATGCATGCATTGATGAGGGCGCCTGACGGGGGGCAGGGGGTGGGGGCGGGGGGCGGGGTACGGGCCGGGTGGGGCGGGGCGTGGACGGGGGGCAGGGGCGGCCCGTGGAGCCCAACAATCGGCGCTAAATGAATCGTCCGTGTGATGGATGTCATGTCAGTGAGAGGCCGACACCTTTCGCGTGAGCGCCTCACAGGCTCCAACCCCCTCCTAACAACTACTCATTTAACCTGCTCTACGATCCAGCCCTATACCTGCAGCCCCTACATACATAATACCCTCCTCACCGCGACTCATTTAACCTGCTCTACTGTGCAGCCCTATACCTGCAGCCCCTTCACAGTCAACCTCAACCTCACCACGATTCATTTAACCGACTCGACATTCCACCCCTATATCTGCAGCCCCTACTCACTAGACCCTGCCTTACTGTACCTCATTTAACCCGCTCTACGATCCACCTTTATACCTGCACCCCCGTCTCAGACTACCCACTACCCCTACTCATTCAACCACCTTTACGGTCCATCAGCATACCTGTAGCCCTTCCTCATTCAAACCTTATTCAGCTACCGTCCTCAGAGCCCTACCTGTGCCCCCTCTCAGTCAGGGCCTGCCAGTCTGTAACTCCCAAACCTCGTCTAACCTGCAGAACCTCTCCCTCCACGTCATCCACGTCAACCACAGCTCCTCCCACTCTGCCCTTCATGCAAGGCCCCGCTACCAGCATAGCTTCGATTCCTAATTTTCTTTATTCAACTCCTTTGTGAGGATCTCGGAACATGATGTCACAATGCTGCACTCGAAACTCCGCAGTTCAGCCGCCCGAAGTCATTTTCCCTCTGTTCATCTCCTGGCCTCCCACCCTGTTTCATTCAGGTCATCCCTCTTATAAGGGTCCCCACCCCGCTGTCCAGCATTACCTGAGCCTGACCCTCATTTCATAGCCTACTTCGAGCCTGCCCTCCTCACTGCGCTCTCCCTCCTGTTTTCTGGTCCCCCTCCCCGCCTTAACAGTGAATGTCTATGCGTTGGCGTGCTTTAGTTCGCCCTTGATTTCTTGAGCGTGGGACACGCACTCAGAGACGCTGCTAAGGTTTATTTAGCAGGGGAAACACCAAGAAATGCAGCGATCTCTGGAATCGCCAACAAAAATAGCGTATATGTGAGCTATTATTTCATATTTCTCCTGATCACTGTTTCTGAGATCCTAAATTATCGGTGCGATATATTACTGTGAAATAATATCTCACATACGCACAACTTTTGTTGGCGGTTCCGGAAATCGCTGCCCCTCTCGCTTGCTGTGTCCCCGGTATTATAAGGAGAAATTACTGAGCCCGGGTTACACCTAGCGCAGGAATTGTAATTCCTGTTCCTGTTTTTGCTCAAACATTTGAGAGGAGAGGGGTTTTTGGCAATACGATCTTGCAACCTACCTTGTGATAATACAAACCTTTACCTATTTTCCGTTGAGCAAAGACGATTTATTCTCATAACCTTGTAAGAATGGAGCTTTTCATTCTTCTTGATGCGACTTTTATTTTTTATCATGAGGTGCATCGTAAGGCTTATCGTAAGCTTAAGCTCAGTGGATTGGCTTAACCATCTGAATTCTAATTTCTGAATCTATCAAAAAGATCTGGCCGGCATTCCAATGTCTGGAATGTGATAATTTCAAAAAGTATTCCTTCGTCTCTCTCTGCCTTCAATCGAGGCAACTGCAGTCCTGTTCACCTCAACTTTCTCAATTCGATCTTTCCGAATGGTTTTAGGTGCCATGACATAGCGACATTAGGCCTGTCAACCCCTTCATTAGGCTGATGGTTATAGGCTTGATCGTGCCTATAGCAATAAGTAGGCTTAAGCCTGATGTCCCAGGCACGTTAATCAACCCCCCCCCCTCCTCCACCGAACTGTGCACGGATCTCACCGTCTCAATGTAATTTCATGCTGACTTAACCATCCTACCATATAGTATGTATCAATATTTAAATAATTCTCAACTTTTATCAAAATAAAATTCTATATATCTTTTCATGAAGTCTTTTATTAACTCGATTAAGACAAGTTGTGTTTTTGTCGGATGTAAAAGGATAAATTGAACGGAGGTTTCTTTTGATACCAACAGCTTGGTGTTATTGTAATTTCAATGTATAGAATGTCCTCTTGTGCTTTGTTAGTTATAATAATTTTGCTGTTGTGGATATACTCATTTACAAATATCACAAATATTAGGAAACATACTTATAATAACATGTTTTTTTTGTATTCCTATAAGTTCGTGTAAGGTGTATTTCAACACTCTATGCACGTGATTTCAAAATATAACATAGACCTAACATATACCCTATATGTGCACCATGCAATAAGTGTAATAAGTAGATATATACTTTACGAATATATACCCCTCTGTGTACACGAGGCAATACGTGGAAGAAGTAGATACAAACTTCACAGATATACCCCTCTGTGTACACGAGGCAAGGCGTGGAATAAGTAGATATATACTTCACGAATATACCCCTCTGTGTACACGAGGCAATACGTGAAATAAGTAGATTTATACTTCACGGATATACCCCTCTGTGTACGCGAGGCAATATATGGAATAAGTAGATATATACTTCACGGATATACCCCTCTGTGTACACGAGGCAATATATGGAATAAGTAGATATATACTTCACGGATATACTCCTCTGTTTACACGAGGCAATATGTGGAATAAGTAGATATATACTTCACGATATACCCCTCTGTGTACCCGAGGCAATACGTGGAATAAGTAGATATATACTTCACAATATACCCCTCTGTGTGCACGAGGCAAGGCGTGGAACAAGTAGATATATACTTCACGAATATACCCCTCTATGTGCACGAGGCAATATGTGGAACAAGTAGATATATACTTCACAATATACCCCTCTGTGTGCACGAGGCAATACGTGGAATAAGTAGATATATACTTCACGGATATACCCCTCTGTGTACACGAGGCAATATGTGGAATAAGTAGATATATACTTCACAGATATACCCCTCTGTGTACACGAGGCAATATATGGAATAAGTAGATATATACTTCACGGATATACTCCTCTGTTTACACGAGGCAATATGTGGAATAAGTAGATATATACTTCACGATATACCCCTCTGTGTACCCGAGGCAATACGTGGAATAAGTAGATATATACTTCACAATATACCCCTCTGTGTGCACGAGGCAAGGCGTGGAACAAGTAGATATATACTTCACGAATATACCCCTCTATGTGCACGAGGCAATATGTGGAACAAGTAGATATATACTTCACAATATACCCCTCTGTGTGCACGAGGCAATACGTGGAATAAGTAGATATATACTTCACGGATATACCCCTCTGTGTACACGAGGCAATATGTGGAATAAGTAGATATATACTTCACGGATATATACCCCTCTGTGTACACGAGGCAATACATGGAATAAGTAGATATACTTCACGATTTACCCCTCTGTATGCACGAGGAAAGTCTCGGCGGGCGCGTTTGTCTGGCGTTTTGCTACGCTGACTCCGCTGGTGCCGGGCTGGTACATTATACATTAGCTTTAGATATGCCGCCTCGCCCCGCCATTGTTTTTGTGTTTTCTCACTCACGTCCATAAAACATGAGCCCGCCAGCCCGCTGCCGGCCCGCTGTCGGCCTGCGCGCCGGACATGCGTGCCGCGCGCATGCGCCGTCAGTCAGAGCCACGTGGTGGCACCAGACGGCGCCACAATAGCGAAAATCTAAAAATCTAAAAATAAAAACGAAGAAAATGAAAGAAAATAACAAGGGTTGGGCGACAATCGGGAGGGTTGCGACATTGCGATTGAGGACTTGCTGTGAACCCTTCTCTACATGACCGCATGGACCTCTTTTTTCTAACCTCCCTACCCTGAAAACTGCATAAATACTCTTATCTCTACCCATCTCCCTCATCTCCCAACCGCCACCATGTGTGCTTCCCTGCCTATCATTTCACTTTCTGTCTTTCCTCTATCCCACTTTACCTGATCATGTCGTAAGCTCATACACTATACTACTACCCTAAGGCCCGGCGTCCACATACTACGATAGAATCGTAGACCTCCCGATATGGCATCGATACAAAATGTCAAAATCGGTGCCATATCGGGAAGGTGCAAAATCGTAGACATTTGTCTAGACATGCCAATCCAGCACACATTGCATTGTATGCCGATATTAGGTGACCTTCCGACGTGATTTTGATTTTGCATCAGGAGGTGCATCGTAGAGCATATCGGTGCCATATCGTAGTAGGTGGACGCCAGGCCTAACGCACCGATTACTAGCGTAAGATAATCTCTTTTCTGTTATCACCGTCAATTTTTCTGCTGTCTTCCCCTGCCTCTGTCTCCGCTCTTACTAGTTTATCCTTCATTATGACATACATTATTCCACAAAGTTGAACGAGGGCTGTAATCATGGCCTCCAGTGAAAAACATACTGCCTTGGGGGCTCATCAAACCGGAAGTTATATAATTATAAACCTGTGCGCAAATGTCTCACACTTACCGGTCAGCTGCGCGGATTTCATTCGTCACTTAGTTATTGGGTTCTACTGATGATAAATAACCCCCGCCATCGTTATCTTCCCTCCAATACATACTTCACTACCGCCTTCTTTCCCCTCCTTTACTTTTTCATTCTCTTTAATCTGTCCTTCTTTTCCCTATCTTACCCCTTCGGTACTCTAAGGCCTGGCGTCCACCTACTACGATAGAAATTTAGACCTACCGATATGGCACCGATACAAAAAGTAAATATCGGAGACATATCGGGAAGGTGCAAAATCGTAGACATCTGTCTAGACATGCCACTTCACCACGCATTGTTAAAGGCGTATCCCACTATCACGATATGAGCCTCCGACACACTACGATAGCCTTACGACAAGCGTTCCGATGAAAAAAATGAAATTTTTATCGGAAGGAACGAGTCTAGCTTTCACTTTCATTATCAGGAAATGTTCACAGCTCACCTAATTGATACTAAAATCTACCTTTATGGTTGCTTTATTCAAAATACACACAAAGAGGAAAAAAATCACGCTCTCCAAGCATAAGTCCAGGTCACATGAAACATCTGCTTAAAGATTACATAGACATACAGGTAGTGAGTGAAGGCGGCCTTGGATTTAACCCAACCAGAGCTAACGTAGTGTAGCTCTGGCGGCAAGTGTAGTCCCCAGGTAGATTGGCCAGCACCTCTGTCTCCACTGTGAGGCTGGTTTGGTTCAGTCTGTGTCGGTCCATGGACATCAGTCTCGGACCAGGTAATTTTGCCAGTTCTCCTTTTTCGATCTAGTTGGCGCTCATATAATTCACATAAAACACTGTCACAACGAACACCCTCCCCACCCCACCCTCCCCCGTGCAAGGTCACCAGCGCTCCTTCATGCTCACAGTGATTGATTATTGGTCTTATGGTGATTGATTCTTCTGCTTGTCATTAGAAAATGATTACACTTGACATGACTGTTATATGGGAGGCACCATCGCGCAGTCGGTAAAGTGTGGAACACAGAGGATGAATGGACAGAAGGCTTTGTAGCCGCCATGCTAAAGACACTACACTATGAACATCGGACACTTCGCCACAGTTTCTCGTGATCTCGTTGTGACAGATTTTGACACTGTGATATTGGCTTTTTGGCTTATTTCTCTATCGGACCAATTTAGGGAACACTTTAAAAAGATATCTGTAATATACTTGGAAGGTTGGCATGAGTTTATTTCATATTCACAGTCACTTCTAATGAGAAGATCAGGGTTTATAGAATGTAGCGCTCACTTTACCCTGCAAAAAAACATATGTTTCAGGGTCTACACGAAGTAGCATGGTGTCCACCATTTACCCTACAACAAATGTAGCTTGCTGGTGAAGTAGCAGAGTGTCCAGATACCGGGCACCCACTGCCGCAGATTCACCACAATAACCCCCCATCCCCCAAGCCGCGGTAACCTACGTATAGAAATACATAACACTATGGAAAATGAATGATATATTTGTTATATTTTACCCGAGAAGTGAATTTTAAGGCCTACCGACGACACACGCCGGAAGGTCACCTAAAATCGGGGCAGTTGACCATATTTCTGCGATTAGGCACCGATAAAAACCCCATACAATGCGTGGTGAATTGGCATGTCTAGACATATGTCTAAGATTTTGCACCTTCCCGATGTGTCTCCGATATTTGCTTTTTGTATCGGTGCCATATCGGTAGGTCTAAATTTGTATGTAGTAGGTGGACGCCAGGCCCAACTCAGCTGAGTGGGGCTGAATTCCTGTCGTCCTCATCTCAGAGACCTGAGCTCGCTGTGTTGTGACTCTGGGCCATGAACCATCATAAAAACACTCAGAACATCCTGATCTGTGGTGGAGATGTGTGGCATCAGTTCCGCTTGTGTCAGGGACGGTTGCGTGCGGTTTATTAGTCTCTATCTACAGCTGTAAAAGCGGCAGAGCGTGCTGCTCGTGGTAATGATCGTAACATGTGAGGACTACAAATGACTACAGCAGCAATACATGAGTTACCGCTCAGCACACCTAGCGGTGCATTGTTTAATTAGGCACCGATGAAAAATAGGGGTCTACGATATGGTACCGATGAAAAACGTGTATCGTAGGGTGGCTACTACATATCAACATGTTGGAATGTCGGTGGGTTATCGTGAGCATCGCAGAGTATTTTGCCGGGAAAATCAGTGTTACGTGTGAACCACTGATCAGAATAAATAGAAGATACATGTATGCCCGTATGCCTTGTAAATTTGGTGATTTTTCATTAGGTTTAACTGGCTCAAATCAATATTTTCTTAGTTGGACTTGGAACAGAGCTTTTAGTGCATGGAAAAAACATACATTATTGTTTTATGTCTCCTGCAAAACATTATCGATGTGATATTTTATAAATTATAGTGTATCATATATTTGAAAGTGAATTGGTATGCCTAGACATATGTCTACAATTTTGCACCCGCCCGATTTGTCTCCGATATTGACTTTTTGTATCAGTGCCGTATCGATAGGTCTAAATCTCTATCGTAGTAGGTGGACGCCGGGGCTTATAAGTAGGGGAAACCGGGGCATCACGAAAACTTCTGTTTTCAGCGTCTTTTACTCTATCTTTAATACTGTGGTGCCACCTGATGGACTCTTTCAGTACTACCTACCACATGTGTGAGAGCTGCTCAACTGCTCAAAGAGCAACACATCTTTATCCAGAAAATTCAGTTTGGGCACCCAAAAGTAAGTTTCCTCCTGATTCATGTTTTCCTTATAATGTCTAAAATACTCAGGCGTAGTAGCTGTAAACGTGCATACTGATAAAGTAACATTTTAGCTTTGTATTAGTGATTGGTAATAGGGGATCTGATGAGGAACACTGGTGGTGTTTTTTTGTTTTTTTAACAACTTTCTTTATTGATTTCTTATTTGTTTACAGTTTGTTAATGGTTTCCTTATACATCTTGAGTCAAATAAAGTAGGGTTTGCCGTCAGCAACGGTAGTGTGCTGGTTTCAATCGGCATCCTAGCACCTTGGTTATCTTGGTGTAATTGGAAACACGAGGAGGGGTCAATTGAGGCACCATGGACGGGGCACCGTGGACGGGGCACCAGGAGCACTTTTGAAAGGGGAGATCGCCGCTCGTCAGCGTGTGGCACTGCTCCATTACACTAGAGTCTATACCAGGTTTAATCGCCGCCGGCAGATGATCGCCATACGACGGCGTTTGGTAGACGTAATCTGTCTTTTTGACACCTCCAACGTCTCAATGGAACACCCCTTTAACCTGTGTTTCCAGTTTTACATACTGAATTAAAGGAGGCACAAAGGCGAGATAAGGTTTGGCACCTATTTCCCGATATTGTAATTAGATCCAAAATGAGTGCGCTTTGTGTTTTTGTCTGTGGAGAATTAGCGGATAGAGGACTCTCACAAGTCGACGTTGTTTGACTCCTGGTGTGAGAGTGGGAACGTTCTTGCCGAAATTCCCATATCTGGTCTGTATTGGATTGAACACAGATTTCTTATATTTCCCTCCTGGCATCCGCATGTTGGTCTATATAAGTATGGACTTGGATTACCTCGATTAGAAACTCAGGGCTGCTGTTTTCTCTCTGTATGCCTCGCTATTGTTCTCCAGTTCCCGTTTTAGCCACCAGAGCGCCACCACATTAGCTGCAGGATGTTTCCTATCTTTAACCACTAGAAAATCTTAGAAAAGTCCAATAGTTTTTACTGGTCCGTGATCCAAGTATGCAAGATGAGGGGACTTTTATTGAGTAATAAGGGGACTGGCTTTTTAAGCAAGCAAGGAGAAGTCAATGGCGAGGGAAGGTTACTGTGTGTAGACATTCTGTAGAATGTAACATTTACAAAAGGCCGAGAGATTACTTGGTAAGAGAAGTATTCTTTTTCTGACAGATATTGAACGTAGAAACCATCCTTCAAACGCTAATAAAACTTCATATCTCTCCCTAATCCTTCTACTTCCAGGTAACGTTGACGGACGTTCATAAATTTACCTGTCCTCTTGGGGAGTAAATCAGAACTTGTTAAAACTATTTGTAGAGGTGTGTGGTGAGGGGTGTGTATGTGTGAGTAGCACCCTGGTGTTGTGTGTTTGTGGCCTATCAGTGGGCTGTTCGTGTGGGTTAAATGTAGTCCGGTATTGTGCTGATGTGATATATGTGCGGCGTATGCTGAACCAGCCGGCACTAACCACCGCCCCTATCCATCCGCCACCACCCTACCCTGAAATTAGTCCCCGTGTCGGCGACGAGATTACTCCGCCCGGGCTCAAACTTCGTCGCGCCGCCTGCGAAAAGCCAATTACGTGGCAGTTGTCGCTGTCCTCGCCCAGTGGGATATGAATTATGAGCACTTTGGCTCTAATTTACTGCGGCCTCACATGTGACTGTCCGTTTAGAGTCCACCGGGTAATGTTTGGTTTGGTAATTTATGTTTGCTTAGCATTACACTCTGCGACCGCCCAACACAGGCGCGACAGCCGGACACCAGTCCGCGCGAGAAAGTAGTGCCACGAATGACCTCGCAGTTCACCGGCGTTCCACCAGGGGGCGCGAAGTGCCCGGATGTGGGCGGCATTCTGGGATTGATCAATGATATCGTGTAACAGGAGCAAATATAGAGTGTCGGAGTGTTCAATGCATGTTTTATGAAGGTGCCACCACGGGTTTCAGCGGCAAAAACGGGTGCCCGTGGAAAACGTAGGTGTCAGCCACTGATGTGAGCTCGACACGCTTCATTTAACTGAATCAGTCCATCTCCCCGATGAAATATGTATCGAAATTGTTGGTGAGAATTCAAAATGGTATTTTCAAAGTCAAATCCAAGTAACAAGCAAACAGTCATCATAAATTGATGTTCAGGGTCAAGTTGGTGAACGGTTAAATCAATATCTTAAATTGGAACTGTGAGAGCTTTCAACTGTGGATGAAATTGCAAGCGAATATTAAGAGGCTCAAATCTGAAAACCTGCTACTTTGATATTCATCACCGGTACGCATGGACTCATACCAAACGATGAAGGAATGAACGCATTTTTAAAAGTTACCCAACACCACAAGTATTTGCCTGGAAGGACAATTTGAAGTCCTTGAAAGCAAATTTTGAAAAAATGCATAACTCCGTATAAGCATGTGATATACAAGAATATCTGATAGAAGATCAATGAAATATTCAAGAGTATTCTATAGAAGTTTACAATATAAAAAGTCTAGCGAAACAGTAACGTCCAACTGATTTATTCTATCGTTACTCATATTGGTACGATCACTTTATGAAGGGATATCAATGTTCACACCCACCACCTGTAGCGTTGCCCATGGCGACATTCAGACAGAGTGGAGTGGGGTATGATTACACTCCCGTCTCTACGGTGAGGTTTGAATCCCTACTCGGGTGTCAATTTTACCATTGCGTGTCAATCTACCATACATCTCACCTCTGAGAACTAGAACACACAAAGCATCAACCCCTGAGATCACTTCACTTACTTTTAACGTTGCCATCGAGTCTGTTTCTCTCGCCCAGTTAGAAGCCACTGTGGCGCAGAGAGTAGTCGTATTATGTACCGGTCATTACTTCATGTATCATCTACGAGGATGATCCCAAGTATTTATAAAATCTGTGGAATTGTTTGGCCTCAATAATGTTGTTTTACCTATATCTTTTTTTTTTACGAATTCGTTTTTATTTTTCAGCACGGGCCGAATCCGTTATACATAAATTGATCCGAAGTGAGATTTTAAAGGGCTGTCCAAAAATGATGCCATGCTATTTTTGACTATGTTTTACCCCCGTCCTGTTTTGTCATACAGCCTTCTTCATGCTTGCTCATGGAGACAGCACACCCCACCCCTCCCGGCTCCATGACGACATTTATGAACGGCTCCTAATTAATGTTGAATTGGGAGTTGATCAAAACGTCTAACGAGCTAGTGGGTAAATTGAAATAGAGCGATGATATTTAAATTTTGTTAGCGCCCATACGGACCTCCTCTTATTTGCATATTATAAGGAGCCGATTTGTTGGCAAGTACAAACCCAACTATACAAAGATTATGTTTTATACTTAAGCTTATCTCTTCTTAATTTCAGTATTTTACCTAAAATTATGTTATATATATGACTTTCACTCGTACTTTACATGGGACTTTCCGTCGTAGTTAACACAGGCGTCAATCCCTCCTATCAGATATAAAATTATAAATTGTACAATACAAATCTACACATGGCTTAATATTTCAATGCAAATAGAAAGCCTCCCACACCCCCATGGGGAAGCGCTATAGGGCCTCTTCTAGACACAGAATAGGATTTGACCACAAAGATTTCACCTCGATTCCGGTTTCCACACGGTGACCTACAATGTGGGTAGAATAATACCTGAAAAACCACACCTATGACAGGTGTGTTGAAGCCAATCTGCCCCAGACCAGCCCTGGGACCCACAAGAGATCAGCCAATAATAGCCTGAATGAGATCAACTATAATCGAAACTGCTGGTATGGTGGGAAATAGATACAATCTACCCCACGATACAGAAACAATCCCCACTCTCCCCCAAGAAGACCAAATCTCCACCCTGGCCACCTGTACAGAGGTGGAGAACTAATATGAAAATAGCCACTAGATGGCAGCATCCCATCACACTATGGGACTGGCACCCTGCCATAGGCACTATCCCATAGTAGGGACCTTTTCATTGGTCACAGCGTTTTCCCGCCTCTCTTTGTATGGAATCTGCACCAATGGGGGTAACCAGATCAACCCATGTGACTGGATTGACCTACCAGGGGATGGCTAACAAGGTATAATGAATAATTTATGAATCTGCACATCGGATTCCCCAAACCTACCCACATACCAGCAGTCGCTCAACCTGATCGAACGTCTTGCAATTCAAACAGAAAGTCAATATGATGATACCCTAAGATGGGCATTTGATATGGATTACATGAATACCTTATTCTTAGTGCAGGAGTAACTCTTTTTTGTATTATTTTTGGGATTCTCAATATGATGCTTATGTACCGAAATCCTTGCCTTATCGTTATCTAATCGAACTCTAGTTTTCTATTCCTGCTGTAATTCAGCCCTTGAATAAACTAAGATTCACATGCTCTACTCCTGTAAACGATATTTCGTAATAAATTCTTCGTTGATGCGCCATGCATCTTATTTTTCTCCCACATAACACATAAAACATGTTTTGCTCACACCTCTCTTTATTGAGAATTACAGTTTCCGCCCTGCTCACGCCATTACTACGTCTCAGCCTTTTTTCAACCATTTCCGCGTCACATATTATTTTACATTTTCCCATGGACTAATGTAACCTCATATTCCTCATTCTCTCCACTTCTATCATCCACTCGTATCGTCTCTCCAACGTATACTAAGTACCCATTCAGAATGTATGGGGGCTCAATACACCACTACTCATCTTTTAAAAACTGTCAGATACCATAACCATTATATCATCATTATATTTCAAATCCATAATTTACAGCCTCAAGGTCATTGTATACGGAAAAATAGTCCCTTTGTGCTATAGAGCAAAACATAGTTCCTATCGAAATGCTCTTTAATATGTCAATTCCTGGGTTTAACCAAGATGGATGGAAAATACAACAACAGTTGGTTTTGTGAACAGACCGCTCTGTAAACTATTCGAGCTTGACGGAGCAGTATACTTGTTAACACTTGAGCATTACACAAAACCATCGATTACTGTTTATTCTCTATTACTCCATGATGCAGTGCTCCAAACATTTCTTTGTCCTCTACCTATACCTCGAGCTATATTTTCATCAAGATCTATCTCGATCGTCTCTACAACTCTCATCACTCTCTTCGCTCTAGCTTAGACTTCCTCGAGTCTTCGATTATTAATATTGATTTTATGATAAAACATAATCTCCCTGTGCCTCTCGCTCTCTGTATTTTTCCTTTTTATGTCCTAGAGCTATGCTGTCTCTGGCTGTCTACCTGACATTATTTCTCCCTTACTCCCTCTCTCTGTCTGTCTGTCTGTCTCTCTGTCTGTCTGTCTGTCTCTCTCTCTCTGTCTCTCTCTGTCTCTCTCTCTCCCCCCTCTCTCTCTCTCTCTCTCTCTCTCGAACATTCCTGATAAAAGTAGAGACCTGTGATTTTCCACAATTCACTCCTCCACTGCCCAGAACTAAGCCGACCACTTTCAGTCACACCATTATCTCTCAGAACCTAGCAATCTGTGTAATCTACCGTCAGGAGAAACCCTTTCCCTGGAGAAAACAATTTATTTGAGATTGAGTTGGCATAATTCTAAGAAATCTTTATTGTAACGGCCAGCATGCGTTTTTCTGTTGTAAAAGTTTTCTAGTCTAGAAATTATATGCATAGGTGGATTTGTTAAGCCTAGCTATAATATCAACAAGAAAACGAAGGAAGTTGTGTAGTTGACAAGTATGGCGCAGTCTGTTTATCGACAGGAAATCATCACAATTCTTTAAAAAGTAATCAGGAGCTAATTATATGCAGCTCGTCAACAGCTGCCCAGAGGCGGTCTTAATCTAGACATGGGGATAGTGCCGAAATTAGTAATCACTGATAGTGTACATGTGGGGTTTCATCATCAGACTTATTCAAACAGTCTAGTGCGACCAACATTATGAGGAAATGTGTTTTTGGCTTCATGGCTTTTCGTACGAGAAATACGTCCGGATGCCACATGCATACACAGCACCCTCACAGACGTTTAGACAGACGTTCAGTCGTTCCGACTGACAATATGGAGAATTCAAATAATCGATGCCGTTTTCGTCAGCCAGTGGAAAATTGCTCATACATGTATTGTAACAGTAAGCCCATGACGGATACCTGTGCTCGAAAAGACATTTCCGAATATTGGCGCTCACTACCTTGACTATATTTGGGTTGCAATTGTATGTCTCATTCTCCAATCTATTAAATGCATATTTTTAATACACACAACAACTGTTTGCAAAACTGATTTAGAGACGACTGTAGCAAAGTACACTTCACAAATGAGACCAAAAAGGAAACTATAGCCTCAAACCCCCATAGGTTAAAACATAAGCCTCATTCTTAATTGCCTCTGGAAATGGTGTTCTGAGCACGGGTATCTACAGTTTTAGCGTACTCACTTTAGCTCCCTTTTCAAGAGTTTGTTACGTGTGCGCTGACTGTCTGATGTGGTGAAGTTGTCTTGATTCCTTTATTTACATTCTATGTCGATTGCAATCCCTCAACAAAATGGAAATATCCACATAAAGGAACCCTGCTATTTTGGTTATTATCAAGAAATGTTCGGCTCGATTCTGATATCAAGTTATCAATTGATATTATGATATACCTGTGGTCGAACATCTATGAAATAGTACTCGCTGCTCCGGGTGCAGAATTAATAATGTTCGTACCAGCAGAAGAACTCGTTTAATCTGTGCTGTTTTCGTCACAGGTATATTCATAATTGATTCAATGCATCTAGTTGTGGAGTTGGTAGAATTATGTGACTTAGAACCAATCTTGAAATCCACCTACAGAGGTTTTTTTTTCCAAAAAGGCAGAACCATCAAATCACGAGGAACAAAGGAAGATATAAATTACTCGGAGTTTTTCTACGCTCAACCTTTGATCTTATTTTTCCTCCCTGTTGGTGTCTTGGCGAGGAAACGCTGTGATTTGGATCCCGGTGTTCCGGACGGAAGGGGGACCAGCGAACGGCGTTTTGTGGATAATGTGCTGGCACTGGGCGGCGATCAGGAAATGCTCTGTGAAGTGCGTGATGTGAGGAATGCGGAGAGGAGGTTATTATGTGTGTTTTAGTCCCTAGAAATCTGGGCCCAGTTTGTAAATCCCTTTAGAGAATAAGATGGAACTGCACCAAAATCCATAGCCGCTGAAATACGCCATTGGCTTTGGTTGCGGAGTAAATATTTGTGAACGCGGCATAGACTTCCTACACAAACCACTGACAATTTATTTTTTTGTCCGAGGACTGGAAATATATTCCGGGACGACGAAGACTTTTCACAACTTTGGTTGCGGCGTAATATCATAAAGCAAAAGGGAGTGAGGTTATGTAGTAGACCAAAAGAAGTGCTACACTTTTGACGAATTTGTCATATGATACATGTAGGTCCTATATGAGTGTATGCTACATGCTTATGAGGATATTACATTATTCTAATCGAAAGAAGAAGAGAGGATGAAAAACACAAACTTGGTATAACATGTCCGTGACAATGCGGTAAGTAGGACACCCTTTGTCCGTACACCGGTCACGGTGTCTGCGTTTAGCGCTGTGACAGGTGTGCAGTAAAAGTGAGTCTGTGATCACTCAGGTGTCTGTGAGTATGTCTGCTCAGCACTGTGAAGGCAATCTTCACCACCACGCGTCTCTTTTGGGCGTAGGACACGCTCAGATACATTGCAAAGTTTGGGGAGAGTTTATAGAGACTTTCAACGTGCTGCGCACACTGACCCTTCGGTATCTGCGTGCTAACTCTGTGGCATCTGTATAGTGCAGAGGGCCAGTGTCTTGATATCCAGCTAATTATGATTTTTCACCTTAGACCGAAGTACCTCGTTGTCACACTGGGCCCTTGATACGTGTATAGATGTATAATTGACTGGTTGGATGGCCACCAAACTACAGCTAATGGCCCAATGACCAGACCAGACTGGACCGGAGCAGACATTTTAATTCTTCAGTTTTGGAATCGGACGACAATCATGGAACATAGCATATGAGTGTGACACATGTTGGCAGCTTCATTTGAAAATGTGTTCCTTTGCTATCTCCGGACCGGCCTTTACCATTGTTAAGAGTCGCAGGAACCCATCGTGCAAGTTGTGCAGATATCTTGCGGGACAACAGATTTGTAGTATCCTAGCAGATTCTTCTTGGTGCCCTTGACAGTGTCCTTTTACTTCTGGAACAGCGCGCCCTTCCATTCAAATGCATATAACATAAATTATTCTAGGGATTGTAGGTATTAAAGCCAATGGATCTCTTTTAGTCTATGTTTATTATACCACGAGGTGTCCGTTAGGCGGGGTTCTACTGTATATTAAATGTTCAACACAGCAACCACCTGGAACACCTAATTACCAACTCTAGGCAACACCCCCGATCGGAGTACATACCACCGCTCGTATCTGAAAGCAGTCAATAATGTGTATTAATGTACACTGAAGTCCCTGTAAAATGTATACATTTGAAATCTGGATGGATAACATACAAATGTAATCTGATGGATCGCATTTCCTTGTCATTGTGTAAGATTAAAGGTGGATGTGGCCGCACCTTTACATTGTGAGAGTTTGTGGGAGTAAGTACCAGGAGCCAATCGGTAAAGATCGGTCTGAGATCCTACTAAGGGTTGAAATACGGGTGATGTTCTGAATAACATGTCTTTGTCTGTATAATGACTCTTGCTTTATCTCCCAGTAATGTGGTTCTTCTGGGCAATGCATATACTTATAAATACCTAATATAAAAAGACATGTCCATGGAAACTGAATTGCCATTAGAGTGAGATTCTCGTGTGCAGACAAAATCAAACCTGCTCTTCTGTTTTTGTAGGTTTATCCCCAGATATACCTTTTTCTCTTATGATATATTTGTTGCCATGTTGAATACAAAATTTAGTGCTGCAGTTGTCTGATCTCCTAACCCTGAGATGAGCCTTTGAGCCTCCGCCATTGTATAATGGCGCAAGGTTCACTGGTACCAATATCACGCTGAAATCAAACGCTGACCAGAGGTTCAGACCGCCTTGCCCTCCAGTCTATAACTAAAATGTCACTGCTCACTGTCCATGCACATGTCTTTGTGTTGCCCCGTGTAGTATTTATTTAGGTATCTGACCTTAAATCATTGTACATAACCCAGGTTCTAAGATGGAGGTTGTGTGGGGGAGGGATGTGCCGTAATGGAGGCATAGATGGCGCTCTATGCTCGCCGTGGTATTACACAAATATGTCGGACACAACGATGTCGGCATCTTAACCTGCCAAATGTTAACCTGCCTATTATACACCGCGACACCATCTCACAGAAAATGGCGACGGTCGCATGATTGGCGTTCCCGAGTCCTGTCACTGACACCCGACACTTTGAAGTAAAACTCTCGGGGGCGCACATTGCTCGTTACACCGCCGCGCTGACCAATCAGCGTCGCCGCAGGTGCGAGTGTCGCGAGCAAATTATCCCATCATAAGAAGACAAGTTTGGCCCTCTATCGGGACGCGGGAAGGCTGAATGAGGGCGCTGTGGGTAGTTTGTGAGGCGGGTGTCGTAAGACCTGTCATCTGCAGTGACCCATGTGTGCAACAAGTGCCAACAAAGAATCCAACAAACGCAGACGACATTTCCCAGCAGATGAGCACCGGTGACGTCATAATGAGGGGTTTTAAGGAGATTGTATATGTCGCCGTTCATGAATAATACGTTGTCTTGTCAGAAAGAATGTTGACAAGGAATGACAACTACTGACTGATTGCCAGGGACCAGCAGATACCACCTGATAACAGTTAACAAGACGAGAATGTAATCTTTGGTCTGGCTTCAGAACCAAGAAAACCAACTGAAATTGAATTATTACATATAGTTATAGAAATATGCAATGATGGGACCTGAGGGAGATAGACATTGGACAGCCTTGCTTGTCTATATTTAGGATAAAATACACTTCAATGCTGTCTGAACTCTTATGCAGCAGTAGTATTTGGGGCTATTATGTGTTATCGTAATCATCATAATTGCGCTATCGTCCTTTCAAAAAGAGTTTTAACATATCTATTCATTAACAAGTACTTTTTTATGAATGACAGAAAGAATTTACAATTATAGCATCAAAGCTTTACCCCTCTCTCAGTGTTGTATTTAGTTATTTGCTATTTGAACTATGATATTTGAAACACAGTAATCTCGCTTCCTCATCACCTACCATATATATATATACGAAATTGCTTTTTGTCTGATCCGGCTGGAACTTCTCCCCAACTTAGAGACAGACATAACCAGAACTATGCATGGAGAGTGAAGCGCCCCAAGACTGAGAATCTCTGTACAGAAAAACTCAAAACTGCTACTCTTTTTTGTAAGTCTATACTCAGATGTGCTTCTTCTCATATGATATATTTCTAGCTACGCCAACAACAAAGTTTCATGCAGTTGTTTTCTGGTTTCTTGAGCTTGAGAGCAGCATATGAGACCGCTGACATGGCAGTCATTTCGCCGTTAACTGCAAGTCCACGCCAGATCGGTGAGTGGAAACAGACATGAAGTGTTTAACGATTAATTGTGCATAGATTATGCATTGAGGCCACCACCGGTGAATGTCATTGAGATTGGAGGACTATTCTGTCCGTATGTACCTGCCAGATGCGGCAGAAACAAGGCATACACTGCTTCCGTAAGGCCCGTTTCCATTGGCCGATGAAAATGGTGGAGATTTTCTGAGTTACCGAGAAAGTCTGTCGAGGGTGCCACCGACTGTGTTTCCGCATCGGAAAATCGGTGAGGGTAATAGATTTCACTCAGTGACCAAGCTTACACTCAGTGGTGGGTGGTGCCACATTGCATAAACTAAGCAGAAAAAGTTGTGGGTCATTTCACGAGCTGGATCGTTTCCATTGACCGATTTTGGGTCAGCAGTGCTAAAAGTCTGTCGGTGGTTCCCGACTGTAGATCAGTGACGGGAAATCGGCCAATGGAAGCGGGCCTTATAAGAACAAGGCTCATTCACAGACCGAGCACATGCTTGCTATGATCAGAGTTGAGACTGAGGTGGTGACCAATCTCAGGGAAATGACCAACTTGCTCATTAGAATTGAAAAACTTACTCTTTGCGAGAGTTATAGTCAAATTGACTCACGTATTGCATGCCACTTCATGCATAAAGTTACACTCGGCCAGGCTTATCCAAAAAGGGCATTGTCTGTGCCATGCATACACGTTGATTGGATGAACTGATTGAGTTAGTCTTCTTGGGACTACTTTCTCTGGCGTGGATAATTGTTGGCTCACACAAACACCGATCTCAGATTCTTTATGAAATATAGAACTGGCAGAGTTTGAATGTTGAATCATGTGGTGGCTGGTTATTTCTTTCAAACTTTACCCTTGGATATATATAGTTAACTATATCGGCGAGAACGCTTTTAATACATAGCAATTTGTATTAGGTATTAATGCGGTAATATACAGAGTAAGTCAAAGAATAGTTGTATCAGGGAACAAATATTGCAAAGTAAGGAGGAACTGGGGGCTGCACAATAACAACTTATTATTCTATGACGCAACATCCCATAGGTCTAGGTAAGTGATAAAATTGTGGGGAAATATTGACATATGTGATGATAAAGAAGTGATCACAACAGCGATTTCTTTGTTCAGAAAATAGATTGAGGAGTTACACAATCGCCCATCTTGGCGTTCTACCGCGTATAATACGTGATAAACAGATGCAAGACGTCACATTTACAAGTGAGAGATTATACAGAATTCTCTCGCGTTAGTTAGCTTAATATCCTGTGTATTTGTATCGAACTACCACCATATGGTGTATTGGTGTTCTTATTATACCTGCAAATAAGATTAGGTAAATGCATTGTATCCATAACCCTGTACATTGTATTGCATGCTCCCAAACCACGAACCAACCATAATCATGCTAATTATCTTTAATAAGTATGAATGTCGAGGACAACATAGCACAACACTTCACAGACTTTTAACATCAATTCTGACCAATATGACCTTTGAGATCTTTATAGATCAAAACTTCCTTTGTAAATATGTTATGTTTATACAAGTTACACGCCATGTATTGGTGTATGAAGAGAAATGTAATAAGATAATGATATTAGCTCGGCACACATTAAAACCAGTCCTAGGACTGAGTGTCACCGAGTATAAATAAATGTTTCAAAAAGTTGAAGTAGAGTTCGCGGACTCTCTCTCATCGTCGTAATACAATGCTGTTTTAGTTCCATGAGTCCAGTTGAGACTTCAATGCGATCTGCGTATGGAATTAATATTAACATAACATATGTGTTGATAATCCATACACAGTAACCGTTACAAGAGAAGGCAAATGACAAGTATTTACGAGTTAGATACATGATACCAATTTCCATATCCTATATCGTACCACCCATTGCGTCTTACGGAAATATCATATATGTCTGCATATCATATATAAAACATAATTTCTACACTGATTAGGAATGAATTCAAAATATTGAGTCGCATACTGCTCAACGCTATCAACGTCCCATGTGCCTCCTTTAGGCGTCCTGTAGGTGGCCTTAGGCACGGGAACGGACGCTGATAGGCCATAGAAGACACTTAAAAAAAAGCAGACGACAATTGTTGAATTCCCGCCGTGAATTATCGCCGACTTAGCATTTACTGCTGGACTACGACCATAACTCGGCACAGCGTCCATATATCACGTGATATTCTGAGGCTTTCGCTGGTTACCAGACACCACGCTTCGCTGGTACCTCACGGTGAGAAGAGGGAGGGCGGGCGACAATTGGGGAAGGGTCTGTGTCAAGGGACAATATTTCAGACGTCTTTTGACACCTGTGGGGCTGTATGCATACAGGTATCATTGGCCGCAGGGGTGATTTTTCACACCGCTTTCTCTGTGCCCTCTGTAATACTCGTATGTACCGGCAGGGACATACAGGAGAGGAAACAGGAGCAGGCTTCTTAGGCAGGAAGCTCCAGTCCATTTTTCACGTTGGTCGCTAATTATGACAGGGTAACAAGGACGGCTGCAGGCCAGGGAGTATGTGTTTGGAGACAAGACAGATGAGCAGGTTTAGGTCGTGAAACTACTCCTGTCATTGGTTCATTGTACACATGCGAGGCTCCACACTCCACCTCACGTCCACGTATCTATAATCATTCGCTCAGGTCTTAGAAACCTCCGCTCAGTATTTGTGTTTGTTGGTAGAACTGATTTGCTGATAACATGCTATTTGCGACAGAAATTGGTCCACAGAACAAATGTTTTTCGTGCCTTCAAGTTATGTTCTGAAGCTCATTTATAATGCCACGTCCAATTGTCGGCCACAGAGAGTGGTGTTTCTATCATCATAATCTTCATACATAGCGATCCCAGGCTTTTCTCTCCGCGATATCACAGTCAATTAGAACTTCTAAAGCTGCCTTTATACCGATATTGTTGTTTAAAGAGATTGAGCAATGCACGATATCAAATATGGCCTATAGGTATTTTTTTACTGAAGCAAATTTGCTTATTTTACAAAGAATTTGATGCATTCGTATCTTCTTTGTGGTGTTACATATAAAATGAAGGATGAGGAGTGTGTCAGTGCAGAGACAGTTGATTAACTTAATCTTATCAACACTTGTACAACAACGTAAACTTGTATTCTCTCAATAGATGTTCCTAGTGGGTTTTTTTAAAGATTGTGTAGGTTGTTTTTATTATAACTACAGGACATTTAATTTGTATTCGTATTAATTACAATTAAACTATGATCGCAACACCAGCATGCCTTTTTTATCCCATGTAAACCTCACAAATGAGCATTCATGGTATGTGACATATGATACGTGGGTTAAGAATGTGACATGGAAATGTCACAACTGCTTTGGGGGAATTTGTTTTTGTAGAAGAGCATATATTAGTCAGATCACGTATACATAATTTGCATGTCTGAGCGGCTTTTCCTTTGTTCAACGTTATCTCTAAGTATGAATCTGCTTTAGCCTTTATTGGAAAAACGATAAGCTACCTTTATATTCTTCAGCAAACACTGGTGTAACGCTAATTATGCCATGCCCTTTTCCTGATTTGTTTTCATTAACATTAGTTTTTTGTGTCAGAGATATTCACTGGGTTCGAAGAACGAGATGAATATTATTACTGACTTATACCGAGCAACAAACTTTGAAATACTTGGTGAGCGAAGGGATAGGCAGCTATGCAAATATATATGTACAAGCTTAAAAACACAGATTTACTCGACGATCGAGAACTCGTGCAAGACAGAATGAGAAGGTAATGATCACTGAATGCCCCTGAAAATGTGTCACAAGGCAAAGCTGAGTGAGATCACATTGCGAATCAAAACGGATGGCATATTTTCAGCAGCGACAGATCGCTAGGTTCAGACTTTATATCACACTTGTCACAGACTGATTGGACAAATTTGTGACACCATCGCCCACTGAGTATTTTTATATAATACTCCATGGGCATTGTGTATGAAATGTTAAGTGTGGAAAAAAGATACCAGGGGTGAGATTAAGTGCGCATCTTGCTATACAGGCATCGGACAAGCTACGACAAGAGGCCTCCAATGCTCAGAGGCATTGATTTGTGGAATAATGATGGCATTGTTCAATTAAACGACAAGTAAAACCTGAAGTGTTAAACTGTGACTTATAATACTCTATGTAGTACTCCCTGAAATACCGGCTATCCTAATGCTATCTCATTTCGACTTTTTATCTCCCTATCTCAACCTATCACCTAAAGCACTTACCAGAAGAACGTGTTTCTATATTGATTGTGATATTTCTATATCACCTCTGCACATTCCAAACCGAAGACCTATAATCAGAACTTGGAATCAAATAAAAGAAAACAAAATCTATTGGCCACAGCAAGGACTGAGGGTCAGTTTCCACCTTCAAACGTATTTCTATTGGTTATCACCTTTTGTATGGTATTGTTGGCCACCGCCTGACCTGACGCTGACCGCCAATACTAGTACCATCCATTCTGTGTCCCCACTCCTACTTCAGGATGTATGCTCTGGTAGGCATAGGCTTCTATCTATAACAGCTTAAAACGGCTCAACCCCCGCATTAGGTCGTTAAGTGGTTTGTATTCAGCGACGTTTTCTCTGATAAGGAGACTGTGGAGGGTCCAGGAAGCTCAGATAATGAAGTCTCGCCGTTTCTCGCCACATTTCTCGTGTGGTCACACTAACCACAACAGACGCTACCCTCTTCAGGTATCACAACGCTAATTGAGAGGTCATAAACCCGTCACATGCAAAGCCTATACACACCTCTCCATTGAGGTGAATCACCGATTGGCAGCCATTCCCAACTGACTTTGTCACCATCTTGTTTTTCCATTGTCTGTTGGGTTTCAGTTGGAAGCAGGCCTTCATTTAACACAAACATACAAAACCTAACTGCTGTTAATAACCAACAGTCTGTGGACTACTTAACAGACCACAATCACAATCAGGGTCAATAATTCTGTGCATTATCTCCTTGTATTGAGTCATATCTTAACTGGTTGATAGTGCTGCAGTCAGCGTCAGAAACAAAATGTATGAGGAATTCTTTCTGATACTAATTCCGGATCGTTGTTTGGCAACGGAGAAAATCCATACCTTTAGCAGTTGCCCAAACTATCGCCTCGTGTTTCAAGAATCCCCAAAATGAAAAGAAAATCTATTGTACATCGATTCGTATTTTATATGCCCTAGAAAATATAAAACATGAATCAATCGTCCAGATTCCATGCACTCCGCTTATAGATAGCTCTAGTGGTGCACTGCCTGAATATGGATTAGTGACGCAAAAAATGCAAAGTTTTGCTAATAACGCATAATAATTGGTGTCATTTTAATATTCAAATGGGTTTTTTTCTGGTCTTTATGGACTAATATTGAATTACCACCAGGGCCTAAGGTTCATGAACATAGTGCAGAGCTTACATTACCCTACATTTATCATTCATGGTAGACAAAGTCCCCATTGAAAATGCATGGGGACTTAGTAAACCACTGTTGTATGGGGATTCAGTACAACACTATCCATTGTTTAAAAACTGTTAGATACCATAACCATTGTATATACGGTTTCATATCCATTGTATACAGCCTCAAAGTAATTGTATACGGGAAAATAGTTCCTTTGTGCTTTAGAGCAAAATGATATTCCGAATTGGTATACCCTTTGGTATGACAATTTCTTGGTTTAATTTACTTGAGGAAATGGATAATAGATTCCGGCACCGATGGTTTTGTGGACAGGCGACTCTGTAAACCACGTGATGCTCGTATACTACTACGTGTCGAACACTCGTGACACGTCTTTACATGCCATAAACAGGGTTTAAAGTTGTCATATTTAGCGGATGACCACCTAGTGATAACCTAAAATTATGTACCAGACGTTCAAGTTGACCAGAGTAGGTCTGTGCTTTGGATCAACACCCCAAAGTTTTTAAATATGTTGGAAAAGTTTAGGACATGGCCTTACCACCGTCGAATTATTGAAAATCATGATTAACACTTTCTGAGCTTTTTTTTAATTCATCATGAGTTTTAAGATAAAAGCTATCAACAGCAGCCTGGGATATTGAGCCTGAGGTATTTTGCAACAGTCCTAAGAAATAATTAACTTAAACATGTCAGACATTACAAAGGACAATACACTTAGAAATACACTGGAAAACATAGGTTTTGATATGTTCTCCTGAATGTGTCTTAGATTCTTAACATGAGCATTGGCAAGTTTTACCATAAATGGACAAGAAAATGTGGACCCATAACAAATAATCCAAAATAGGTGTCAATCGCCGTGCTGTTAGATGGGATTAAAGGGGAAAGACCTGGCAGAAGACCAGAAATAGTCGTCCATTTACTGCACGTGTGCGCTGAGCGATAATGAGTGGTTTGGTCGTTACTGAGTGTCAATATTGGCGGCGGATTGATACATTGAGGTCGTCGTTAGCAGAGCGGAGGTGGCCGGCCCCTTCACCCCCACACCACACAGTATTAAATATTCATCCGCCCAACAGATGCCCCGAGATAATGTCTGCTGGGAGCTGATTAATTTGCCCGCATTTGCAGCGTGTCGGCGAAGTTTGAAACAACTGTTTGCCGGCCTCCCCTGTCGCCGCTCGCTTGCCTCGCGCACACCACGCAGCGCCTTGCCTCGCACACAGACCCGCCGCCAGCCCCAAGTCTCGCGCCTTCTCGTCAGGTCTCACGCAAAGTTTCTATTAACTGTTGGCATGGTGACGCTGCATTCAGCGCCCCCTATACGGCGAGGCGGGAGCACCTGGACTACAATATGAATTATGGAGGCTTCAAAGTAAATTTTCCTGCTGGATTATTCGATAATTCATGTAGGGTTGCCGGGACCCAGCGATCCTGACATGTCAAGAACCTCCAAACCCCGCAAGATCGGCTAATTATCGCCCAGAGGACTGTAGATTCAATGATAAACGGCAAGAAGTGAATACCGAATCGTATGTTCGTGTACTTATTATAGCGGATGTCGTACAGAATTGAACCTAGGTCCAGTAAAAGCTGGTTTCGTTTAAATCATATAGTATACCACTCAGTGTCTAACTTCTAGTACACAGATTTGTAATAAGCGGTCGCTGTAGTATTCCTAATATTTTTTCCATTCAACTTTCCAATATATTTTGGACAATTTATTTTTTATTTTTTTATTAACAATTTTTTTATATATTTTTTTTTTTATAGAAAATTCGCATAAAGATGATAAAAAAAGGTGACCCGTTGAGAGACCTTTTTTTTTAAAGTGAAGAGAGACCCTTTTTATTTTATAAAATTTGTTTCTCATGATTTTAGATAAGACAATTGTCGATAATTTGTAGTGCCATATATTTGGACAGCAGTGGGGAAGTCCATCCTCGACGAAAGATCTTACAACTGTAAAAAACGTTGTGTGTGAATAGAAAATATCTATATATTACCATGTGGTATCATAATAGTGTCATGCTGGAAATTGACCTCTAACCTGCGGTATTTACTACCGCCTCACTCCACTTATCATGAATAAACATGTAGGTTATTCAACTGACGCATCTCTAACCTGTGTATCATCTATAACTCACAAATGTTGGGGGACAAATATTCAGGTTTTACATGAATAAGATCAAATCTTAGGAAGAACTTTCAACAGCCCTGAAGGAGGCTACATAGTTAAGCCGAAACGTAGACACATTTTTTTCATTTTTTCATTGGTCATTGGTTCAAATGTAACATTTGGTTTTCAACCAAGGCCGATTCTTGTCAAGTACGTTTCCGCCTGCCGACGAAAACCCGACCGATTACATGCATCCTGTACAGAAATTAGTCGGTGGTCGTTCTTAGTTTATCCATGCTAGCCTGACAAGCCTAAAAATCAGCCCTCCCTAAACTAAAGCCGAATATACACATTTCCCCTGGACAAACTAGTGGGTTTCTCAAATGTGCATGTAGTGGTAGCACACGAATCGGTGACGGTAAAATAAAACAGTTGTAGCGCCACAAAACAAAAACTTAAATTTAAGCGGTTCAAAGCGGGTTTGCCTCGACGGCGCTGTGGCTTGTGATTTGGACATACTCTCTAACGTAATCTGTGCCTATTCTGGAGCATCGTGCCAAGTGAGGAACAAGTGCCTGGATGAAGGCAAAGCTCAAACGACGCCTCTCCCCAAATACCCCCACCACGAACCTCCCACCACGATAGCCCCACCGCGAACCTCCCACCACGAACCTCCCCACACGACCACCCCCCCCCCCCCCTTTCACCACTCCCCCCCCCCCCCCCCCGTCACACCACCAACCATCCCATCCTCAGCGTAGATTCGCAGAAGTCCCGAGGTCGCTGTATTTGAGGTATTTTATTTTAGACAGAACTTTGGGTGTTTTTTTCAATCACACTTGATGGCAGAGCTTTGAGGTCTGCTGTTTGTCCTCGCAGACGGTTCTCCACCAAGGTCAGCCTTTCCAGATCGATCCCAGCATCAGAGATCTTTTATCTGAGCTCTTTTTGTATCTACTTTCTGTGAGGTGTGTGTATGTGTTAAACATCAGGACAGTTTGTAGGCGTTGAACATTAGCTGAGTCGGTGTATATTCATCTTGTGTCTGAGATTATTCTCTAAGAGATGTAGATAGGACAGGGCTGCTGTCCAGGGACTATTCATCTCTCGTATTGCGTCAGTCTGACAATAAGCATTAAAGGAAGCCACGACACCCCTTTCCGATCCTGTAAACTTACAAAGGAAGGGAAGAAATATTCACAATGTATTATTTCATTTCAGCTCTATAATTCCTTTCCTTCATAAAGTGTTTCACTGAGAGGTGCTCGTCTTTCCAATTTTAAGGAAAAAGTACTTCATTGTTTGCTCCCATTCGAGGATGTGAACATCAGCTACTCATACTTCAGTAGCCGCCTATGTAGTCTAGTCAATCTATGACATTTTTGGGCCTAACCCACCACAAATTGCAATACAATTTTTTTCTTCACAATACATCTCAGGAAGGTCCCCAGAACACCATATTAAAAATCCGCCAAAATCCACCTTGGGGAAATATGTCTAATCTGCATAAATCCAACATGCCCATTAGAATCACTGAGAAATTGAAATTGAGACATATTTTGTCATTTCTCCAAGATTATTAAGTTGATTTCTTAGATATTTGGAAAATTCATTGAGGCATCATAAAGTCATCAGATTTTGTCACCATCTTGATTTTGATCAAGGTCAAGGTCACCAAATAGAATGTTCCACCCAGAATTTCACCCTATTGCCTATAAGGACTTACAATAGTTTGTATAACTTGTCCTAAAATGCCTGTATTTCAACTTGAATGATATATTTAGATACCTGACATCATACCCTAGTAAAGCCCTAAAGATAGAATTCCCATCATGCACCATTACGCCACAGTGGGGTCAAAGGTCAACATATATGTTCATATAAAAGAACAACATAGGCCACTGAAATTGAGACATTTTTTCTTTTCTCAAGAGGTATTTGATGGATTCCTTAGAAATTTGGCAAAACTATTTGGATGCCATAGAGCTATTGGCCTGTGTCACCATCTTGAATTTTTCCAAGGTCAAGGTCACTAATTGGTATGTTTCCTTCCAAAATTTCACAATATTTCCTATAAGGATTTACAATAGTTTCTATAACTTGTTCCAGTATAGCTGTATTTCAATTTTAATAATATATTTGGATACCCAGCACCATACCCTAGCAATGTCTTAAAGCAAGTCTTCCCATCATGCAACAATAAGCCACATTGAGGTCAAAGGCCATGGTATCTGTTCATACATAGGCCACTGATATTAAAACATATTTTGTCATATCTTTAAGGATATTTCACCAACCTCTTAGATATTTGAGACAAAATTTAATATTCCATGATACTCTAAGATTATACAACAATCAAACATTTTTCCAAGGTCAAGGTCCCTAAGGGGAATGTTTTTCTAAAAATTAGACCAAATATTCAATTACAAATTTTAGTAGTTTCTATAAATTGTCTTAAAATACCTGTAATTTAACTTGCATCACATATTTCTAAACACCAGTCTACCGGCCTGCATCTAGACTACTGGAGGTGTCTGGTAGGCGTCTGTGGGTTGTCTGTCTGGTTATAACAGTTTATCTCACCCCCTGATATTTTTTCCCCATAGACTTAGCATTGGGAACTCACATCCAATGCCCATGAGATATTTAGGAGAATTATCCAAAGGGGGATTATGTCACAAATGTAGCCCATTAATCAATGTGAAGGGTGAGATAAATTCAGAAACCTATTCAAGTTTAGTGTCAGAGCTTGATTCCATCTGTTTGAATCACTACGTAATTCATGCAGCTTAACCTTGTGAATTAAAGCGATTCAAACTTGATGGGATACATACACAATAATCGATGGTTTTGTGGATAGGCAGCCGTAAACCACGAGAGGTTGACGCGTAGTAATACACGAGCGCTAGCGAGTGTATTACGACGTCAACC
Source organism: Alentia gelatinosa (assembly GCA_950022655.1). Lineage (NCBI taxonomy): Eukaryota > Metazoa > Annelida > Polychaeta > Phyllodocida > Polynoidae > Alentia > Alentia gelatinosa. Next base: position 23,538,800 of record OX465592.1, read on the forward strand.
TCGAGTGGTTTACAGAGCCGACTACCCACATAATCATCGTTTGTTGTATTTATTATCCATTATTTCTAATAAATTTAACCTAGTAATTGCCATATTAAAGGGTATAGCAATAGGGACTATTTCTTTGCTCTATAGCACAAAGGGACTATTTTTCCCGTATACCATGGTTTTGAGGCCGGATACCACAGGTTTGAATCCGTATACCACAGTTATGGTATCTCGCAGGTTTTATACAATGGGTGGTGGTTTACTGAGTACCCATACATTTTCAATGGGGACTTTGTATATGATGGATAATAAAAGCTCTGACCCTAAACTTGAATAGGTTTCCTCTATATTATCTCACCTGGTATTTTTCCCCCATAGACTTAGCATTGGGAACTCGTATCCAATATCCATGAGAAATTTAGAATTAGATAGATATGTTAGCCCTTTAGTCAATGTGAAGTGTGAGATAAATTCAGAAAGCAATTTAAATTTACGGCTAGAGCTACTAAATTTACACGCTTCGTCTTGTGAATTAATACACGATTCAAACTTGATGGGATACAATCTCTGACCCTAAACTTTCATAGGTTTCCTAGATAGTATCTATGCCATAGTTTCACCTATATAAAGGTATGATATTCTACATTATCTGACATACTTGGTTACACCTAATGTATCACTTTTGCGGACCACATAACCACATTCAATGCATTCCTGACATGAGGAGCTTTAATTTGATACCAAATACTCATATCTTTCATGATTTCTATCAAGGTTCATCTTATTTAAAAAACACAAAAAACGTCTGAAAATGAGTTTTTTCTGATGTGCGCGGTGATGAGAAACAAGTTTTTTTTTTAGTTGCCTAAGATTCCATAGAAAATCACAAATACACCAAATCTGATAGGAAATGAAATTGAAATTGAGAATGTCCTAAGATATCTTCAATAATATATGATGTTGAACCCTTCCATATTTGACCAAAAGCCTGTACAGTAGTGTCTGTCTATGCCTTTGTCTAGGAATGTACCTCTCTGTCTATCTGTCTATATATCTATCTGTCTATCTATCTGTCTATCTGTCTCTGTCAGACACAACCTTTATTTTTCACAGTTGGTTTTTCTATCACACCTCCTCAGGCATAACACATGAGAGGATAGTCTTGACATCTGAGACAAGGTGTGAAAACACTGCACCCTGGCACATTCTAGCTGCTATAGCCCTGAGCAGTTAATAGGACAAAAACTAGTTTTTTTAACTTGAAAAAGGAAATTGTCAGGGAAAACTGGAATATCTAGATCTAATCATAAAGAAATCTCCATCTTTGATACTATTGAGAGTTGTGTATGTTTAAGAAAATTAGGTACATCTGTCTTGTTGTTTAAAAACATGTTTGCCTTAGGAAATACTCATCATAGCCTAGCAATATAGGTATCATTTTAATCATCTTGAAGTACCTAAGAAGATAGGATGGTTATTTCTATACGTCATCACAATATATTTTTCACTAAATCACTGTAAACACAGGAAGGTAACATGTTTTAGTACTTTTTACCTAACAATTTCCGATGTTCAAGCTATCACGGGATATTTTAACCAAGGCATAGGTAAATGATATGTATATCAATAAATGGAGCAGAGACTTTGTTCATAAAGATCAACCTGGTATTCACAATGCAACAGCAATTAGCATTTTCCAAGTTAAAAAAAAAAAGTATTTTTCAATATCAAATGCTCAGGAGTGAGGTCACACGCCTCGTTTTTGTGTGCTATACTTTGGCGGGCATTACAAGATGGCGCTAGTGTGCAAGTCCTGAATTGACCTTTATCAAGGTCAAGGTCACTAAATGGAATGATTTAGCCTGAAATCTCAATGAATTGCTTGTGGAGACTAACAATAATTTGTAATACATATTTATCAATCTTGTATCTTATATTATTTCATAATGTAATTTTCATAATTTGATGAGTAGTTAAATCATGTAAATACTTGTTCTATGAGACTGTGCACCTGAAAATAGATAGTTTATCCTTTTAAATTACTTGAAAATACCATCCAGAAGTTGTTTTATGTCTATTTGTCCACAGTTGTAGGTGTTTTGAAGGCCATATTTGATTTTTGCAAATTAAGCATATTTCCCCCAGGGGGATTTTTGCGGATTTTTAGTATGTTGATTTGGGGACCTGTCTGAAATGCATTGTGAAGAAAAAAATTGTATTGCAATTTGTGGTGGGTCAAACCCTAAATTGACTAGACTAGACTACAGCATTGTCCATTAGCCTAATGTCTTGTTTTAGTTTTGATATGACATGATATTCTATTGGCATCGTATATATGCCCATGACGTATACACTGGAAATATAAATCGTCTCACCATATGCCGTAAAAATATCATACGGCAAAATTTGGAACCCTGTCCTATTTGGGTCAACTAAAACATGGTTGTTGGGTCAAATTATGATATTTTCTTTATTCTTTTCGGGTCAGTGATAAATATAGAACAACCTACCATGCTTGTACATGCTACAATACTCAATGGGAACCTATACTTTGCACAGAACTCGGCTAAACGCCGTTTCATAGCTCGTACAGCATCGTCAAGTCGTTTTATATATGAACATTCCTTCCATTGAAAGTTCGTTGTATTCTTTTCGTAAAGGAGTTTAAAAACATCAATTAACGTTGATCTAATTTTTATATGTTGACAGGGCTATCCCATCATTCCGGAGTCACCCGACTTCCGCCGATGACGCCGACCATTCTGCACATGCGCAAGAAGCGCAAGCCGTACACGAAGCTTCAGATCGCGGAGTTGGAGAAGGAGTACATCGCCAACACCTACATCACCAAACCCAAGCGCTGGGAGCTCTCACAGCGCCTCAGCCTCACCGAGCGACAAGTCAAAATCTGGTTCCAGAACCGACGCATGAAGGAGAAGAAAGCCACCGACCGGACCCGCCATCACTGTGACCACGACAGATGAGACGCGCCCCCGAACCTCTGACGTCACCACTCTGTGTGCGTGTTGAGTCCTGACGTCATTAGACTGTGTGGAGGCGTCGAGTCGGCAACCTTTGACTGGGAACACAGTTAGAACTGAATAGGTTGCCATGGCTGGGCTTCTCAATAAATGAGCAAGGATAATGAGATTATCACAGTAATTATTATGAATATTATCATTTTCACCGTTCTCTTTGCACCCTGTTAATTTATTACGGAAAGTCGGAGTTATAAGCTCCTCGCACGAAGGCCATCGTCCTTGTATTGCATGTCATACCAAATATATTTTTTATTCAATGTCAATCGTTTGTATCAAACCTCATGTATCACGTGACTTGTGACGTACTTCCGGGACGTACAGAGTGCCGTACGGTGAGGTACGTCGTACTGCAGTTACTCAACCTCATCTACTTCACCCACTACCTTCACTCATCATACAGGTGAAGTGAGACGGGGAGAGTGTGGAAATAAACTTGGGGGAAATTGTTCAAACTTGCCAATGGTTACGCAAAAATACATTGTGTTCATGAACGGTCAGTAGATGTATGGACCGACCTAGAACTTATCAAATGAGTTGTGTTTTTTTCTTTGATCCGGTGAGAATCAGGTGTTTGGTGAAGTCTTACTTTTAACACGGCTTAATGGCAGCAAAGAATGCAAATTCTGGATGAATTAATGATGTAATTGTAGTGTGGGAGAATATTGTATATGGAGGAATAATGATCTCAAAATGTAGCGATAGCGAACTTGTACACTCATAGACGATCACTACTCTTTACTGGTGATTTAAAATAGTTTTGGAATTTTTCAATTATCTGGTAAAATACTAGATATATATTGTATTACCTTATGAATATATCCATATATCTGTTTTAAAGACGATACTTTGCTGTCGGCTTTTATTTTACTGAATGGAAAAGATGAGAAATGATAAATGAAAATACAGTATTGACTGTAATATGTTGATGTCTGTACTTAATGAAACACTATCTCATATTCAGTGGTTCTCAGTATTTGATAACGAAATAGAAAACCTATAGGCATCTCTACCACATTCCAACACATACTGTTGCATCTCAGGAGAGAAAAAATTCAGTACATTCATATATAAGTAAGACTTCTTTTCCTTTAGAGTGAATATTTCCCTCTTCAAACTGATATCATGTTCCTAATCTAGAATCAAGCAAGGGTGAAAAGGTAATTACTTTTAAATAGAGAAAGATATTAGTAGTGTAAAAATATGTATATATTTCATATATTTATTTCATATGTGAAATCAATATTCAGAAAGTTATGTAAATGGCATGAATACGACACTTATTCAAAAGCTATCAGAGGACAAACATATCTGAATAGCTCTCAAACAGAGTTTGCGTTAATTGATAATGTAAATGGAAATTCTCAAAGTATCAACGTATTCTGTCTGGGACAGGTGCAATACTTTCTTACTATGACTGATTTAAACTTAAAGATTCACATCCTTTTAATAAAGCATTTGGTTTCTCTGGGTTCATACAAATGCGTGAATATTACATTATTTCATGTAGAAAATTATTAGCAAAAAGATAAATGTGTCTTACAGATTTAAATGCTGGAAAATTGATATAAATGCTACAAACATCAGATGATTAAAAGCAGAGCGCCATTCTATTTTGCCAGATACCTTTATCAATCATTTCTGTCCACCATTGTGTTTTTTTTAGAAAAATAGATATTATTGCCTCTGGAATCTTAGAGTATTATGAAAATACTTATCTCTGAAAACATAATGCGCAATTTGTCTTTATTTGGTTCAGAATGTACAGCTCAATCTATAAATTGTCTGCTTTCGTATTTATATTTGGTCTACGGCAAAAAAAATAGTACTAAGGAGCAAAATCAAGTACCTGAAGGTTACTTAATACTTAATATCTCAAAACATTCCAATGGAACAAGAGGTCGAGGTCCATAATCACTGAAAATACGCCATGAGTTTCTGTCGTGGAGTAATCTTAAAAACCAAAGCCGAGTGACATTACGTAGCCTATCAAAACGAATGGTGTATTTTCAGGCTATGGATCAGGTGCAGTTCTGATATTATTCCACCCCTATCACTGACTAATTGGCTAACATTTGTTGCATCATACTCCATTGAGAATATTCCACGGACGTTGAGTACGATTTCCTAATGTTATGTCTATTAGAAAAGAAATCCAGGGGTGGGATAGTACATTATCATAAACCGTGCAGAGAATCAGCAACGCGTATTCCACAGTATTTCTTGTTTTACTCAATTGGAAAGAATCGATTGTAAACCCATCTTCTATAGAGCAAAATATGGTTCTGATCTGGGATGAGGAAAACATTGCCCGAACACTTACCAACAGACGTTGCCTCGGGTGGTTACTAAGTAGTAAAAACCCGACCCTGAACACACCCCACAGAAGGCCCGACTGGAGGCACTCTGTGTGCCTCAGATGCATTAAGATGAATCTTTAATTTCTCATCTCCAATAACGATTTTTCACTTTTATTTATGTTTTTTTATCATTCAATCTAGACTCTGTGGAAGACACGGCTGGGCACGGCTCCTGTTCCCACAGATCAGTATGAATGGTTCATCCTTTCTCCTGTCACCTTTTGTTTACGTGATTATTTGGCGATTGATTTGCGGAGCTGCACATTTTGACTCTCTGCCTGTGTACAGAAATAATGATGGTTAAAAATTGAAGAGTGGAATGTCTGAAAGAGCCTGTCTCAAAGTGTAAATAATGCCAATGAGGAGTACATATATAAACAGTATACATATATTTGACGTGTTTTGTGTTAGGCAATAACAAACTCTACATTTTATATGTTACACCTGTTCTCATTGGCCAGCCACTGCCTGTCAAAAAGAAAGGAAATGGAGGTTCAATATCCTTCTGTGTTTTATTTTCTATGACACGTGCGCCCTGTGTGACGTCACAGATATGGATATTTAGTCACATGACCGGAATAGGCCAGATATTGTAACCGGCATGTCAAAGTAAAAGTCTTCTGCTGTCATCCGTAATGGCTGTTCACGAAATAAAAAAATAAAGTTCGTATGTAATTTTACTACAAATGATTCAGCTTGTTGTCACTCTCTCTCTCTTTCTTTGGCTAAAGTTAACAAACCGGAAGTGTAAGTGCATGAGGGGGAAACCCGTTGAATAATCTAGGCTCGTATATAAAGACCCTTTTCTGTCTGCCAAGGAGACCCAGGGACGATGTGGGTCAACCTTTTTTTATTAATTTTTTTTTTATTAGCAAACATGCAGTTCTACCATAGGTAGATCTTCCACTGCAGCAAAATACAAACTGCGGTATACATACAACATTTCAAGCAAGAAAGTACTTCAGTACATGGCATCAAGTTATATACATTATATATATATACAGGGATGAGGATGATGGTGGTTACACTTTCAGAAGAATCAAGTTTACACAAGTTGTACAAGGTTCATTCAACCTATTATCGCCACTCATATGCAGACATTTTAGTTTTAACAGCTACTTTAATCTCTTTGAGTGTTGCTACCCATTGGATGGAGGGGATTATGCCATCCCACAATTTCGACCCCCGGTACATAGGAGATTTTTTGTAACAATCAGTTTTAGCACGTCTCATGACAAAGTTCAACTTGTTAGAGCTTCTTGTTTCTCTGACTACAGGTTTCAGTTTCATGGGGTCCTTAGAAGCTTTATACATGCACGTTAGTAGTTGAATTTTCCGCCTGGTGTCCAGATAGTCAACTCCTACCCTGTCATGCAGCTGCTCTACACTATACTGTCTCAATCTAACACACTCGATCACCCTTAACGCATGGTTTTGTAGTACCTGCATCTTAATGATGTCACCAGCTCTACCTCCGTCAATTAGAAAGCCACAATACTCTAGGGTTGGTCTGATAATGGTCTTGTACAGTTTTATGGCCACGGATCTACTGATGCAGCTTCTAATTTTTCTGAACTTGAAGACCCGCGAGCTGCAGTTCCTAACAACAGTGTTTATGTGATCTGCGAAGTTTAGCTGGCCATCAATGGTAACACCCAAGTATGAGTAGTGATTAACCTCCACTAACTTTTTCCCCGAGCAATCCAGGTCTAGGTTTGGTAAATGATACAACCTTCTCGAAGATGTTGCCCAACACGCTTTGGTTTTAGATGCATTAATGGTCATGTCGTTTTGATCACACCAGCCAACTATCTTGGTAAGTGATAGTTGTAGATTATTCCGTGCTGTATCCCCGTTGAGGCTTGATGAGTACAAAACCAAATCATCAGCATATTGCAGACTGCTGCAATTTGTCAGGCCGTCACACATGTCATTGACGTAGATAATGAACAAGAGAGGCCCCAGGACTGAGCCCTGGGGCACTCCGTAGTTTACAGTTCTTCCACTTGAGGTTGATCCATTAACTATTACTTTCTGTTCCCTCTTGTCCAGGTAGTTTATTAGCCAGTCCACCAGATTACTAGGCAGTTTGCATACAGCCTTAACCTTCGCAATTAACAGTTTAAGTGGCACCGAATCGAAGGCCTTTTGCAGATCTACGTAGCATAAGGCAGTCGCCTTACCATCATCCCTCTCTTCGTATAAGTCATTGACCAACTCTTGTACTGCATCAATAGTTCCTCTGATGCGCCTGAAACCGTATTCAACACTTATGGATGACCTTATGGGCGGCTTTAAGACTGTCTTATCGAACAAACTTAAAGGTTATCAAACCTAAGTCGGTACAAAAAAGGGTATTAACGTAAGATCCTAGCTTGTTAAACGGTCCCTGATCCAGTATGATTGAATATCAAAGTTACGAGGCAATGATCTAAATAATTACTTCCCGAGGCCTCTGACAAATTAAGTTTTTTTAAATTCTTTTACCGAGTAATCCTAATATTGTTTCTTGTTTCCTATTACGTATACTATCAATATGGATAAAGATTTGTGGGGTAGCTATGTTCACCCTTAAAAAGTAACTTTAACTTTAATGTTTTCTACATGCCCCAAGCTTCGATGTGATTGGTCTAGACGGCGTCACATGGTCAACTTTGGTATGAAAACTGTGGTTACTACACGTCCAGTAGCAGTATATATAACTATAGAGTGTTCGCCTTTTGGTCTGTAGTAAGTGATTCCTACATGTAATTCTCGCAGGTCAACATTGAGACGAGAAAACGAGCAGATATCAGCAAAAATATAGATATAGATAAGATACAATGTGATTTTACATTAGATTTAACCAAATTCAATTATCCTTAATCGCGTCTCTAAGTGAACGTTGAGCAAATTTACGCCGTAAAGGGGCAAAAGTGTGCTTATCGTTCACTTGAAGACATCCTTTAACCAAGAGTTTCACCTTTTAAGGTCCACTAATGACAATGGGGAAAATAATGAAAATCTGAAAAAAATCTTTTTGGAACTTACTAGAGACATTTACCGTTTGTTCAGAGCTGACTCTAGAGCCCTGGTTGCTTGGCCCCGGGCACCACAGTCGGCCGCTGGTTGGGCTCTGCCTGGAAGGTTAATCCACTGGCTCAGAACCTAACGCCTCGCCCTCCACTGAATCTCTCCAGTTAGGCATCAATGGCAATTAGGAAGATTTGTACATAATCATCTATATGAAAACATCATCCTGAAATATTCATGGTTTATATTTCTAATAATGTCTTCCATTAGGCTTTTACACATTTAGGTTAGATTTATTTGGATGTTTTTAAACCAGACCTATAACGTATATATACCATAGAGTCTTCACGTTTAATAACTAGAGTATTTGTGTTTATGTTAGCTCCGTGTTTTTAAAACACTGAAAATATGGATGGAAACGTTTTACTTTCAGTATAAATTTTGTATAACGTAAATATAGATATCATGATACTCATTTCTTCCTAACAATGTCAATTATTATCAATAACGATTTTAAAGAAATACTATCCATAACGACAGCCAGTATCTATTATCAACCAATAGGGCCACAAATAAATGGCCAGCTGATTTGGTTTTTAATATGGAGGTTGTCTCTGGGGATATTTTTAATAACAGCCAAACAAACACAAACTACAGTTTGTGGTGATGGAGTGTTGTGGTCGGTTTGACCGGCGCTCCACGCCATGTTTTCCAGGTGTAAGCGGCCCTCCCTCCAGTACACACCGGAGCCCCTCCCCCCCCCCCCCCCTCCCCCACACACAGACACACACACCCCTCGGGCTGTTCACGGTTAAAATTCAAATTGCTGTTTAGTGCGCCTCCCGTTCACCAGGTGGCGTGTATGTTAACGAGGCCCCACCGGCATACCTGGACACCCCCCCCCCCCCCCAACACACACACCTGTGCGCCGCTGCCGCCGCAGCCGCCATGTTTTTTTTACCTGGACAGGTGAAGCAGTTGACATCCGGTGTCAAGACGAGGCTGACCCGGAAGTGGACCCTGGGACGGGGAGAGTGTGGGAGAATTTCCAAGCGGAGTCGTTTTCCCACATGGCTGCTGGTCAGTGATGTAGCAGTGGGGAATGTAGGCGTGAGTGTTCAGCAAGAGTGTACAGACATGTGTGTGAAAAGGTGTAATAGTGTATGTAGTACACTGTGCATGCATGTATGCATGGACCCATAGTTGACTTTGCATATTCTCTTGTGTGTAAGTATATGTATGAGTGCATCTATGTAAACATGCATGCATCTATATACATGTATGCTTGAATGTTTTGGCATGCATGAATAGTGTATACATGTATATGTGTGTGCCAGTACTAAGGCATTATCTCTGTATGTAAATATGCGTGCATGCATTGGTATTAGGAAACATTCTTACTGTGGGCGATTGATTTCCATCCGTGGTCTTTTGTCCGTAAAGATACGTCCTGATTTATGGCACGAGGCTGGGAGGCCGAGTTCCATGATTGACATCGACCTCATCCAGTCTTGCATGATTTGCAACAATGGTATACGTTGTTCTATATTTATCATACAGTCGAAATTAATAACATTTTACCTCAAATTGGTGTAGAAACCATGTCGAAGCAAAGCCAACATTCTGCCTAATGCAGCGTTTCCACCTGCCGACTAAAAACCCACCGATAATTTTCACGCAGTACAAAAGTCGATCATAATCGGTGACCTGCAATGCAAAAATGCAATGGGCACTCGCCAACTTTTAGTAGTCAAATGCAGAGCATCCCCAATTAAATCAATTCGTTTTGATTTCGCAGGTGGGTGCAGAAATCGGTCGGTTGTGCCAAATTGCATTTTGTACAGCTTGGAAATCATCGGTGGGGTTTCAGTCGGCAGGTGGAAACGCCGCATTAGTTTAGGCACGGACCATCCAAGTCCGTGGTTTAGGGGATTTAGGCCCAATTTTAACCTACCCACGGAGAATGTACCGATAAAGTATCAGGAAAATGAAAGTTGGTCGGTAGTGCTCCCCGATAAAATATCGGTATAGTGAAATCAAATCAGTCCCTTTTCTACAAGGCCTTCATTGATGCTGGCTTCATACGCCCTCCAGAGGTTACTAAACTCCCTTTTATCGCCCAGGTTAAATACAAGTTCCGCTCGCGGCTGGCTTGGCACACCACGACCACATGAACTATAGTTTTCCCATTTATATTTGGAGAACCTGAATATTATTTCAGATCTGTAAAAAATAGCTGAAATTTCCATTTCTGACATTTGATTTCCGATTTGAATATTTATAAAAACCGTTATATTCCGATACTTGTGGTTACGGTTCAAGGGTCTACCATCATACAACGTAGTCAACCAGGGAGCACCGGAACTTGTAAACAGACTGGATTACGGGATACCTCAATAGGGCCTAGAGAAACGCGGCCGAGTTGGCCAAACAACTATTAGCAACGTATCGTTTAGCATTCCAGGATTGGGTTTGTGAGATTAATTCATTATAATACCTGCTTGGATTATCTCCAGAGGAAGTTCATCGATTGTATCGTAGTCTATGGTATTCGAGTCTATGGTATTCGGTCAGGTATAGCCCCATTTTTAGTATGATAACATGGATAACCACTAGAATTCGGGTTGTATTTTTTTTTATAAAGTGCATAGATAGTTGCTGCCGTTCTTCTCTAACATACAAATTACACGCCGGGAAATGCGTCAGGATGGGCCTGTTTCTGCCTCAGTGCCTTCCTGTTCCTGGTCCCTGACAGTGGCCGCGGGCGCCCGGTGTTAATTACAATACGATGTGCGTCCGAGTGCTGAGATGTTGTCATGAAATATATTAATTAATAGTCGCCAAAGTCTGGGGCACGTCATGGGACGAGGCTTTTCTTTTTCTTTTTGTTTGGGTGGTGGTGGAAAATGCTGAATTTTAGGTCCCCCCAGTTGGAATAAATTGGATGTTTCATTAAAAAAATAGACTTCTTATCATGATTTATCTTTATTGTGGTTAACATATGTGCAGCAAATAAGGAACACATACACAAGGTGAAATACTCTGGCAATGACAACCCCGAGAAAAAGGTCAAATGTTTTACCTTTTTTATGTTCCTTGCTTGGTAGGTTTCATCCTTTAAAAAATACAAAGGATGTCCTGGAATTCTGAGTATCACATTCCAAACACGGACTGACACTCCGACCGTGGTCACTATCGCCCGAGGTTAGTCGTAGTCGTTCTTGGTTTTAAAGGTACCTCCCAGGTGGCGCCGCATTAGTGTTCTGAGTCCTGGGCAGGGACGTGGTTCAAGAATTATCTAACCCCATGTTGACTCCGTATTTCTCGAATTTGTCCTGGTCTTAAGAGAACTGATTCTTATCGCAAAGACCAACCCTTTGGTTTTAATCTTCTTGGGCAACATGATATCATTATTATATTATTTTGTTGTATTAACTTTTGTGAAAGTAACGCAAAACTACACAACACGCGCTCCCCTCCCTCCACGGCTCACTAGTCCAACACGAGGTGGGGGGAGGGGGTGGCAGTGAACGGTACATCAGAGAGGTCGTGCCCGGGGCGTGTCCCCCCCCCCCCCTCCCCTCCCGCCACCCCCCGCCGAGCGGCGAGTGGGTTCGGAGCGGTCGGAGCGGCGCAGAGACCGGCAGCGCCCAGCACCGCTCCCGGCCTTTCCTCCCGGCAAGCCCGGCGGGCTCCTGCCGCCAGCCCGTCCCTCTCTCCGCCACTCTGCCTCCCTGCACATATGTGGAATATAGGGAACAGTAATTCTACACACCAGCTCCATATGTATATATGTATATATATATATATATATATATATATATATATATATATATATATATATATATATATATATATATATATATATATATGATATTATATACCTTTAATACATAAATATAAATACCGAATGAAATTATCTTATCATTTACCTCTGAAATGTTACTCAATAAAGCATGTTATTTATTAACTAACGTATATAATTATTTAATGCCAACTCCTGTGTCACTCTTCTGTAATGAAGACACCTAACGAGAGAAATGATTGTGGCCCGAGCACAAATATGGTGCTTTTATTAGAGAAGGGCTACAACTGGCTTCAGATCATCAAAGTATCAACAGTTATCAGTGGAGACTAGCTCTGTCTCAGGAGGCGGCCAAGATCAGAATACCTCCGACGCTAGCGGCATGCGCTTATATAGGGGACTTGAAGGGGGGGGGGGGGGGGGGGCGTGACGTCACTTCCCGCAGAGTCTCACAGCCCCCGAGAGAGCCACAAAACCCTGGACTCACAGAGGCGGAACGTCACACATCCCCCTCCCGCTGCTACACTCTCCCGTCGTTAAACTCAACTTACACAATGGAAAAACCAGCCACTAGGCCGAACAAACAAACAACCCTTGGACCTGGCGCGAACTAGAAATGTAAACAACTTTTACCTCCGGTCTTCTGGGTGGCACTGGACGCCTAACCCCGCTCCCATGCCAAACAGACTCTTCGGGAGGCACTGGGCACCTCACCCCATTCCAACGCCGACCACCAGAACACCAAAGAGGGAAAAAGGAGCCAACGGGCCAACATCACCGCAGAACTCAAATGGGGGGTGGGGGTCTCCCGACCGCACCCATCCTGAGGCCAACTGGCCTCGATCCTCTGGGGGCCAATGGGTCAAAGTCAGCGACGAACTCAAACAGGGGGTGGGGGTCTCCTGACCGCACCCACCCCGATGCCAATAGGCCTCCATCCTCTGGGGGGGGGGGGGGGGGGGGGGGCAACGGGCCAACTTTACTGACAAACTCGAACGGGGGGTTGGGGGTCTCCCAATCGCACCCACCTCAAGGCCAATGGGCCTCAGCCAGACCCCATGGGATGGTCCTCCGGACCTCACGGTCCCCGACGAAGTGCCCTCCCACAACGTCATCCCTGAAGCGGGGGATCTCCATCCACACCCCGGGCTCACTGCGCCTCACACGGTTTCCTGGAAAACAACACTGAAGATCAGCCAAGACGTCAACTCGCACCGGTTCCCGATCTACCTGCACAGCCCACTCTATACCTGGCTTCCCGATGGCCCCGTCTTCATCCCAGCGTGGAGTGCCCCCCCCCAGAACCCATGGGACATCAGTCTTCCCGGAGTCCCCGGGGGCGCCTCCTCGGTAGTTGCGGGGGGCCACTGCCAGTACTCTCAACTTCCCTCGTTATCTGACCCTCCGTTGGTACAGTTGTTCCCTAACCCGGGGCCCATTCCGGGGTCTCCATTCCGGGGGCTCCGTCCCTCCCGGTCACCAGTACAGGTGAACCTGCCCCGGGGGCCCTGGCGATCGGCCTTTGCCAACAGATTGAGAAGTAAACAGGTTGAAATGGGGCTCACCTTATCGTACTCCGTCACCCTCTTGTAAACCACCTTCAGGCCTCTGTCATGGTTGACCTCACACCAGATGAGCTCTTTCCCTCCTACGACACCGGACCCCTCGCTCGCTCCCCTCTTGTTCTTGTGAGAGCACTGCTCCTAATCCGAAGTCGCTGGCATCAGTGTCCAGGACGATGGTTCCCTCGCACACGTGGTAGCCCAGAATGGGTGCTCACGTCAGGCGGTCCTTCAGGCCCCGGAATGACTCCTCACACTCTGAACTCCACCGAAATGCTCTGCCCTTCTCCGAAAGGGTGGTAAGCGGCTTGGGTCGGTCCGTGGGCCAGTCACGGACAGCTTAGTTCTTCTCAGGGTCTGTTTCAATTCCAGGTCTGGACACCACACGCGAGTTGACATTTGCTTGGTTTCACCTTGAGGCCAGCTTCTCAGAGTCGCTTGAGTACTTCACCCAACCGCCGCAGGTGTTCCCCGAACTCTTCGGCGAAGACGATTATATCGTCTAGATGTACTAAGCAGGTAGACCACTTCAACCCCCGGAGTGCCACCTCCATGAGCCTCTCAAAAGTTCCGGGGGGGGGGGGGGGTGGCAAAGCCCAAACGCCATTATCTTATATTGGAAGAGGCCCTGATGTGTAGAAAAAGCGGTCTTGGGTCTGTCGGCCTCTTTCACTCCCACCTGCCAATAACCGCTTACGAGGTCTAAGGTGCTGAACCACCTAAACCCCGCAAGGGTGTCTCTGAAATGGCCTTGAGGGCCGTGGACACTGCCTCCTGTTCCTGGGCTGTTCTTGGGCATGTTCTTGGGCTTAGACTGGAAGATCCAGTGCCGTAGGGTGTCTTCCGGGAGGCCCTCAACGAACCGGTCGCGTCACATTGAATCCACTGTCACCCCATCGGCCTCCGAGTAGGCCAAGAGCGTGAGGCGCCAAACTTCTTCACCATAAAGCTGGAGGCTTGCCTCGGGCTCACACTCTTTCGTGCGCAGTAGAGCCTTATATGTGCCGCTTTGGTTTCACGGCCGGAATCGTCTATAGAGGGCCGCCTTGAGGAGTGCAAACCCCCCGGAGCCCCCGGGGTTGTACCTGTAAGTACGCGTCTGGCTATCTTGGTCAAGGAGACTCCCAGGAATGTACCGGCCTGAACCTCCGACCATCCGTTCGCCTCCACACAGAGCGCAAAGTGCAACAAACATTCATCGAGGTTTCTCCTTACTCCTCTCAGCATTCCAGGGCCCTGTTTTTCAGTCAAGACATAATCGCCCAACGATACCCTAAGATGTCTTCACGATTGGAAGACAATTTGCAAGACACAAAATGGCGGGTGTGCTATAGACACGGTCTCAGTGCGGCGCGCTCGATCGCCGCTAAAAGTGTCTCAAGTCTAGAACTGTCTCAGGCTCTATCAAAGCTCACTGTATATAGAGGTTTTTCTCGTGCTTCCCATACGAATCTAGGAATGAAATTTTAACATGAGTAAGGGAGACATATAACTTATAATCGTCTCAAATATGAAGAAGATGGGCCACACCGTTTCGAAGATATCGGCGTTTGAACTTCGTCATAGCAAACGTCTGCTCTGGCCATTGCACCCTCCCACCTCCAGTGAACTCGAGGTCACTGCATAAATTAGAGTCACGTGAGTGTAGGGGTACACTGGCCACCAGAGCAGAGATTGCTATGATGAACTTCAAACGCCGATATCTTCGGAACGGTGCGGCCCATCTTCTTCATATTTGATACGATTATAAGTTATATGTCTCCCTTACTCATGTTAAAATTTCATTCCTAGATTCGTATGGGAAGCACGAGAAAAACCTCTATATACCATTTTTGGTACGATTATAGGTTATATGTATACCTTACACGTGTTAAAATTTCATTGCTTAATTCCTATGGGAAGTGAAGTTGCGCATTCTGTACGACATGTCCATAGATGTCTTAGGTCTAAGACACTTTGGAAGACATTTGGAACCACGTGACCCTAAAGATGTCTTATCTATAGTACACCTGACTGCAGCCTAAGTGCTCTTGACGGACAATCGTTGGCCGATCCCCAAAGATGTCTTATCTATAGTACACTGACAGCTGTAAGATATCTTACAAAGAGGATATCGTGACTGAAAAACAGGGCCCTGGACCCCTATGCCATCTCCCATGGCCATTCATGCGGCCCGCTCTCTCGTCGAGGCTCGCTCTCTCGCTCCTTCAACTCCCCCTCTTTCCGGTCTGGCGGGGAGTGGCTCCCCCCTGGGCCTTCCCTGGGAGACCCCGACTCTTGTCAACCACGCGACCCCGGAGGCCAGAGGACAGAGGGCCCGGTGTCCTGGTTTCCAAACTAGCTACGACCTCTTCCCCTTGTGCTCTCTCCGCCCACGGCCAAAGAGGTGGGGCCAGGGGCCTAGAACGTTCCGTGGTGTCCACATCTTCGGAGGGTGCGGGGTCGTCTAAGCCCGGGGAATGTTTGACCTCCTTGTCGGGCTCCCGCGGGAGCCCCTCCCATCGCAGGAACAGTCTTTCATCGCCATCTCCACTAGAGCCCCTCGTACTCCTTGCTCCAACACTGTTCTCTCATTGGGTTCCATCGTTAGAAAACACCACTGCCACCAATGTAATGAAGATGCCTTGAAGGGGGGCGTGATGTCACTTCCTGTGGAGTCTTGCGGCCCCCGAGAGAGCCACAAAACCCCGGTGTGGTGCCAAAATTGGTTACCCTGCCAAAAGTGGTAATTATCGCTCACCCCAGCATGTCTCTTCCCGTCCTGTACCGCTTAGATTTCACGGACTATTCTAGGCTTCATATAGCCTCGTGAAACATAGCAAAAGTCATACTTTTCTCAATTAATACTCTGCATTCATTAAATCATTTAAATAATTTTGATATTTTTTAAGGTAGGGAAAATGCAATTAAAAGATGAGTACAAAGAACCAGGGCCTTGTTTTTTAGTCAAGATAATCTTTGGCTAAGACCGTCTTAAGATCAAAGTGTGCTATAGACAAGATATCTTAGAGAATCTTTGATATATCTTGGGCTGAGACGTCTTAGGGGCGTCATAGGTGTCTTTTAGTCAAGATTATCTTGAGATATCTTGGGCTATCTTAGCTCAAATTGGCTCCAAAACGGTCTCAGCCCAAGACAAGGTTGGACGTGTCCTAGAGGTGTCTTAAAGGTATCTTATGGCCATGTGACCACATGAGAACAAGAAAACAAGATGCTCTTGTCACTCAACAGTCCTCTGTCACCAGTCTGCACTCAACAGTCCACACTCAACAGTCCGCACTCAACAGTCCACACCCACACCACACCCACACCACACCAACACCCACCCCCGCACCCACCCCCACACCCATCCCCACACCCACAACCACACTCTCAGCCACACCCACACCCACACCCACATTCACACCCACACTCACACCCACACCCACACCCACAACCACACCCACACCCACAACCACAACCACAACCACAACCACACCCACAACCACAACCACACCCACAACCACAACCACAACCACGAACACAGCCACAGCCACAAACACAACCACACCCACACCCACAAACACAACCACATCTACAGCCAAAACCACACCCACAACCACAACCACACCCACAACCACACCACAACAAAATTCTTTTCACCTTTTCTAGGTGAAAATGATGTGCCAGCACCGGGGCTGGAACACCCTACCTCCATCACAATTGCGGATGCCTTACCTATGTCTCCACAGAGTTGGGTGATGCAATACACTCATGAGACCCCAATATAACTTGATATGACTGTACCAGTGCTGAAGCTGGTATCCGGCAAGAGTAGAATTATAGAACCTAAGATAGTTTATATTTGTCTCAAGATCTACCGTGGCGCACCAAGACCTACACTGGCCACCCGAGCTACACTACGTTAGCTCTGGTCACGTTAAATTGACCATGACCGTGACCTGGCGTGGTAGCGGGTATCTCATACCATTGCAGTGGGTCTCTTGACCACTTCAGGTACACAAGGAAGGATGTCGATTGGCAACCAACCCACAGAGTAAAAATAGATATCTCTCTACGCTGTGACCAATCCATGTCTCCGACAAGGGACTTTGAGAGTACCACAATCTCCAACCACAACAATAGCCTGTTGTTAAAGAGACTACCTCGACAAAAGATCTGCTGGCAGTGTGGTTCACTCTTCCAGCAGAGATTCTGACTGTAGTAGTAGGAAGATCAGCTAGGTGAGTGCAAGTCAAGGTTGTTCAAGGATTCTGCCACACCCACTTGACCCTGCCATGACCCACGTTCTTATCCTAGAAGTCACTTTTCCATGTTTTCATCTTCTTTTAAGTGTATTTATAATAGAATGGCCACAGAAAAAATGTACTTTAAGAATGTATTAACATATGGATATTTCTTTGCTAGTATTTGAGATCTCAGAATCAATGTAGAACAAAATTGTTGGGTCTGAGAGTGAGAATCAGTGGACATGTCCATGGGTTAACGTTACCAACCTCTTAGTTGAAACGTAGTGTGGATAGAGGTGGCGGCCAATCTAACCAAGACCTTGTCTATAGGACAGCGGCCATCTTTTGTCTTGAAAAAATGTCTTAGATTCTCTAGGATATCTTCGCAGATCTCAGCCCAAGACTGTCTTGACTAAAAAACAGGGCCCAGAACCCCTGGAAAGCCCACTCACGTCGCTTAAGCGTTGTGCTGTGACTGTCAGAGTTGTCAATACGGCCGTTTTAACAGCATCGTCTGCTCGAACTTGCAAGTACAATATCTTAGATTTTTCTGTCAGGTAAAATCTATTCTAAAACCTCAAGTAAAACTCTATCATGGAGTAAAGTTTCAAAAATATGGATGGATATTTTGTGGCCGCACCTAGAGCATGAAAAACGGTTTCTTCTTAAACACAGAGGT
Organism: Alentia gelatinosa; assembly: GCA_950022655.1. Taxonomy (NCBI): domain Eukaryota; kingdom Metazoa; phylum Annelida; class Polychaeta; order Phyllodocida; family Polynoidae; genus Alentia; species Alentia gelatinosa. Next base: position 23,557,473 of record OX465592.1, read on the forward strand.
GAGTGTTTAATGTCTTGTACACAAATTTACGTTTTCAACTTGCTGCCATTTAAGAAAAATTCCGGCAAACGAGTCGGGGATATAGCTACTGACGTAACTTTTCCTGGCGTTCATTCAGATCCAATCATTAGATCCAGAGTTATAAGACTTTGAAAAGCGGGGGCCGTTCGACTCTTACCCGCGATAGTTCACAACGCGAATCCGTGAGTTGGCCTTCTGGGGTGCTTCCACCAACGCGATGAACACATCGCGACCTATCTTGCCAAGGCTTGTGGTGTCGCGTAGTGTCGGGATATGCCTTACCTCCCTTGTCGCGCCTCGTTGCATTCGTTGCAATGTTGTTAATTGGCGTTCCACCGCCGCGGTAACTCCCGATCAACACTGCCAGGCCTACACTGGGTTCCTCTGTTGTATATGCTGGTACCAACCAGGTACAGGCGAAGTCGCCGCGCATGCGTATGACCTACTTCCGTTTTGTGCCAAAAATTGAATGTAAACAATGGTTGGCGAGCAAGGCAAGATGGACACATCGTGTTTCGGAGAGATGTCTCTGCGACTTTCATGCTGTTGGCTTTTAGTGACGAGGACGATCGCATTATTTTCCACAACCCGGACAGACGCCGTCGATATCAGTATTGGATGGCGCCGCATCTAAGTGATAGAGTGGACATGAGCCAGAGGAACATGCTGGCAAAGTTGGAGGTGGATTTCCTTCGTGTGAGTGGCCATGTTTACATTTTGTTCTATTTTCTTTGGTCATGTGTGTTTATCTTTGACGATGTCAGTTGTGTTTGTGTCCAACATGTGACTAATTGTGTGGTAACTTCTTCGTGCATCCTTTTTGGACGTAGTTATGTAGTTTATGTAGTTACTTCCAAAATTCGCCAAATACAATTTTGCTATGGTGTTCCAAAATGGCGCAGTTCGCGGCACAACTACGCAGGCACAACTTCGTGCCAAGAGAAATCGTGTGAAATATCGTGTAGGTTTTTTTTCTGCTACCTGTTACATTTACGACCTTTTGTGTACTAAAGTAGGTTTCTTGTTACGCACATTTATGTATCTAGCAAGTGGCAGAATTCTAATTGGCATGGTAACGTGATGGGGAATCAATAAATTTAACTTTCAAGACACAAGTACTTACATTAGAGATTAAATCTTTTACGAGTGCAATTGAAATTTCTAAATATATTGAACTGCCCGGTTCCTTCTGCATGTCCTACGAATTAAATCCATCGTAGCTATTACATTGATAAATATTTATCAGTAAATATGAATAATACCCGATTTGTTTTGTCTCTGTTTATTAAAACCATTGCAATTTCCCTCTTCATTGTGTTTTACAGGCGACTCAGTGGTAACGCTGCACCACGCCTCCCTGGTTGGCTGAAGCACAGTGCTGCTGCTAATCCGTGACACATGCAAGGTGATAGTCGAGACTCTGAAGGGGGAATATCTACGTGTACGTGCTAGACCATTTACATGTTTTTTTGTTTCATGTTTTGTCAAATAATGTACCGAGATCACCCAAAATTCTAGGGTGGGGTCCCACCTAAAGAGCATCTTAAAATTTCATTAATTTAGTGCGATTATCGGCTGTGGTAGTTCTTATTTCTGCAAAAAAAGAAAAAAACCCACCTTCCATTAGCATTTCTTATTTTGCGCGATAATCATCTAGGGAATGTCGTCTCACAACCACCGTGGTTCTGTTAACTGTCACTTTATTAACGCTTAATCCTGAATTTGCCATACGATTTATTGGATATGAACTCTTACCCAAATATTGTATTGTGGATAGACAAATACCTTCCCTAACATATAAGGGGTCAAACCTAAAGTGCATCTAAACATTTCATGTCTTCAGTGCGATTATCGTCTGTGGTACTTGTTATTGCTGCAGAAGATTAATTTCCCCCCCCCAAAAAAAAAAAACCCAACTTCTTTTTGCATCCTGTACTTGGTGCGATAATCGTCTAGAACCTCCCTCTCATAACCACCGTGGTTCTGTTAACTGTCACTTTATTAATGCTTAATCCTGAATTTGCCATACAATTTATAGGACATGAACTCTTACCCAAATATTTATATGTTTTTCTCCATTCACTGTATTGTGGAAAGAAAAATACCTTCCCTAACAAGTGAGGGGTCAAACCTAAAGCGCATGTAAACACGACTTTAGTGCGATAATCGTCTGTGGCACTTCTTATTGCTGCACATTATGTTATTCCTTCTGATACCAATTTAACACTTGATCGCATGTTCTTTGGTTTCAGATGCCTACCAAACGAGCCGAGTGGGAGTCCATTGCTACGGATTACCTGCATCAGTGGAACATGCCCAACGTGCTAGGGTCCGTTGATGAGAAGCATTTCCGCATGCGCTGTCCGCACAAGTCCGGTTCGCTCTATTTCAACTACAAAAACTTCTACTCAATAGTGCTGATGGCTGTGGTTGGACCGGACTACAAATTCCTCTACGTGGACGTGGGCGCAGAAGGACGTGCTTCAGACTCAGGACTCTGGCGGTCCTGTCCATTTTACCGCGACGTGACCGCGAAGGAGAACCCCCTGCAGATCCCTGAACCACGACCACTGTATCCAGGTTCCTCACCAGTCCCCTACTACTTCTTGGGTGATGATGCCTTCGCGCTGGGAGAGCATCTCATGAAGCCGTTCCCTTCCGCCAATTTAACCCCCGAAGAGCGTGTATACAACTATCGCCTGTCACGCTGTTGCCGTGTTGTCGAGAATGCCTTCGGTATATTGGCCACACGGTTCAGGATTTTCCGGAGGGAACAGGACATGGAGCCCCCCGGCGTGGAAGTCGTCACCATGGCATGTATTGTCCTGCACAATCTTCTTCGCGAGAAAGCAGCAGGCGATTACATGCCAGCAAAGTTTGCGGACCGGGAAGGAGCCGATGGAGAGCAACACCCAGGAGCGTGGCGTCAGGAAGATCCGCTGCATGGCCTTAAAGGAGGACCCACGAAGCGAAATCACACTAACTACATCAAGGGCATATGGCTAGCCCTCAAATCCTGGTGCCTGTCTCCGATAGGGGAACTGCCATGGCAGTACAACTTTTTATCTCATTGATTGCTCTTTGCAGTGTGGAATTGTGACCATCGTGTGTATTGCATAATAATGACGATTATATACATTTAAACCTTACCGAAACTCACCAGGCACGGCTACCAAATTTTTCATAATTCACCATGATTAGTTCTGTTTCAGTGCATTATAGATTCATTGAAGCAGGACAAAAACGAGAGTGTACAAGTTAAAAAACAAACAATTTATTACAAGAAGTTGTTGGCCAGTGCCCCCACTTGGCCCATAAACACCCGTCTGCTGGGCCCGCTCATGTGTTGCATGGTGGCCCTCAGGTAGATCAGCCACCCCTCCTCGCCCTGACCCCAGTCCTGCAAAAATGCAAAGCACACCCGATATCGTGTCAGTTTTATAGCATACAAACAAATAATACAATATGAATTCACCTACTACTCATTTATCAAAACATTTGGTCTAATGCAACATCGCATGAAAAATTATGCCACGCAGTAATGTTTACATTCATTTTGGCGTTGCCCAATGCCTGAAACACTTTTTAAATCTTGTGCAAAAGTTTATTGAGAATCATTTATAGAGTTATTACTCAAGTCCACTTCTGGAGGCGGTTGCTGATTATTAATACCTTGATAATACATTTGGTCAAATGCAACATCGCATGAAAAATTATGCATGAATGCAATTTCAGTCTGGTGTTGCCCAATCCCTGCAATGGAAACTATGCGAATTGTGTGCAAAAGTTTATTGAAAATCGTTTATGGTGTTATTACTCACGTCCACTTCTGGAGGGGGCTGCTGGGGCGCTTGGGGCAGCTGGGGCGCTTGGGGCTGCTCGACTGGTGCCTGGGGCTGCTGAGGAGGGGCCGGCTGCTGAGGAGGGGCCTGCTGCGCCGGCTGATGGGGCTGCGGTGGCGACCCCGGACCCGACCCTGACTCACTTTCCTGTTAGGAAAAAAAAGAGTAATTTCATGTGAACCCATCGATTTAGCCGCTTCTGGAGCAAACTCAGACGATCTTCTTGCGAGCATCGCCCGAGTTTTCTACTCAATGTACAAGGCAATACAACACGTGTGACATGGCTCAGCCGATGAACATGTAGTTTAGATATATAAATATTTTGTGGTACTTTATCCTTCAGGAATGTAATTTTAATTTGATCAGTTTATATATTTAGACACCACAATCGTTTATAAATTTTAGATACACTTACTGTGTCTGGTGGATTCTCCGGTGGGTCTTCATAAAGAAAATCCGGCCTTGTGCTCTTCCTTGTGGACTGTAAAAAGAATTAGAGGATCAGCTACATAATATATGTGATCGTGTTGTTCGGTATATATGCTGATGTATTAAAATTTTTTTTTTTACAGTTCATGACGTGTTTCTATCTTTTACCGCTATTTAAAATGGTCAGTCTACTAGATTTTCCCCTACCAGGAAGAGGGAAAGGTGATTATTGTTTCTCCTGTTTTTTACGTACGATCCTCGGCTGGAAATTATTTATCCTTTTCGCGAGTTGTTCTAATTCGAGCAAATCAGTACATACCCTTTTGGGACTGCCAATGGCAGCCTGACCCGAGGGGGTGTCTGCCCCCGTGAACGTCCCTGTGAAGACAGGATGGAGCGACTGCAAGTTCAATGTTAAACGATTAATTAGAATTTATATTATTACTCGGGTTCTCCCATGTCCGTGTATGACTTCCGTGCCACGCCGATGCTGGTATTCAATTTCTTACCAGCATCGGCGTGGCATGCGAAGTTAATCCATATCAATTTAATAAGTATTGTTAACCGACATTCCCGTGATGACGAGATGGAGGGACCGCAAGTTAAATGTAAAACGATTAATTCAAATGTACATTATTACTAGTGTTTTCCTCTGTCCCTGTTTGACATTACCAATTTAATCAAATTTCTTATAACTTGTTTAAAACCTACAGTCACAGATTTGTATCTTTTATTAGCGGTTTATGAATTTAGGCAGTTCTGGTGCTTGCATGGACCCACCGATTTGGCCTTTCGCGGGGTTGCCTCGCAGGTGCGCCTCCTGTTTGGCCGAGGTGGCCCCCACACGACGCCACCTCTGGAAGGAGGTCCGCATGGACGTCAGCCTCTTCTTGACTGCTATCCCTAGTTGGCGAGAAAGAGAGTTGCCTGCATATAACACATATTCAGAACAATGCGTTGCTGTTTTGGTTCTCCACAGGATTTATGATACTTATTACGCATCGATAAATACATTACGGTATTTGAGTTGCATGCGATGTAACTTCGGTTGATGCGATTACAAACTTGATGCGAAAGAAATTTGTTAGCCCCCCCCCAATGATGTATAGTTAATCCTTTTTGATGTGCCTGCGATTCTGTTCATACGATTACAAATTGGAGGTCCTGCATGCGAACGAAATGTCGGGGGGGGGGGGGCGGTAGAGGGTGGGGTTGGGAGGTCGCGGGTGGCGGGTCAGTGTTGGTGTATCCTCTACCAACACCCACAGGACGGGGCGGGCCGTGGGTCGCAATTTTTTTTTTTGGTATCATATATACGCCTGGCGTATATATATATCGCATAGAGCATGTTTTATCTTGGATACGCCAGGCGTGAAAGACAGCCAAGTCGCGCGCGTCTACATATGGAAACTACCTCGTAGACGCCCGAAACGCAGAGGCGTATAATAGGTGTATACAAGTATAAACAAGCCACGATACAGCCGATACGTGCGTTATCGCGATGGCGTATATATATGTAAAATAGTGGTTTTCGTGCAGTGCATGGAACACACCGGGTATTTATCCATGGGCAGAAACATGAACTACTACCCTATTTTACATAAGCTGCTGCCACCTAGCGTTAAATTTGAGCGATCAGAACTCACTTCCGGAACCGCGCTAGCGGCCTAGCACGTGTGAGTCCAGTGAGTCGGGGAGTTCTAATGTCGAAATACAGATGATCACGCCCTAAGTAGCAGGTGAGCACATATTACCGTAAATATGTCTTCATTCCAAACAATTTTTATGGTACGTTAGTATGTGTCAGGTGGAATTGCGCGAAAATTACACAAACATAGAATACTGGTTCACTCGCGATACACTTTGTGGGGTGGATTGGGAGGGGTGGTGGGTGTTAATTCAGCTCACAAGGCGATTGTACTTTGTAACATAAACAATGTCTACGATGTTCGTGTGAGTTTCCAAGTAAAGATAGCTATCGTCTAGCTGTAGTATAGTATTAATTTACTGGCGAAACGGGTCTCTGAATCAGAAACATTTGGGAAGTGTGTACGGTGACACAAATCGAATTGGGTGTACAGTTACTGTTAAAGTTAATTACTCTCTCTACTTATATATTAATTTGCGGGTTGTATTATCTGTTAAATGTGTACGATCGCTTGAGAGCTTGTGGGCGAATGATAAACAAAGAATGAATGTATCAACCATTTCCCATGCGTCTTCTGTCACACCCCCCCTATATATTACAAAACAGGTTTGATATTCCATATGTGTGGAAAGAGGAAAATAGGACCACAGTCGCTACTAGATGATATACTGCATATCTTATATTATGTACGATTATCGTTAGACAATCTTTTTCCAATAGATACATTAATACTACATGGTGTAAGTTGGTGGTAAAAAGGATTTACAAGAATAGGTATATGCCGTCAGTATGTATGTATATAATGCTAAAACACAGTGGACAAAAATAACTGGAGAGGTAACTCATTTTATTTGGTGTTTTCAGTAAACATCGTCGGAATAGGCAGAAACAAAATTGTCATCACAGGAAGCAAATATCACAGGAGTAGACTGGTTACAAAGCGTCTGCAACATGATACGTGAACAGTTATTAGAATAATAATAAATACAATAGAATACGCCAAAATAAAACAGGAAAAGTGTTAAGACAGTGTGTAAGTTGATAAAATGCATTGGGTGGGTGGCAGTCTGAACAGTTTTTATCGACCCGTGACCAATCGGAATTAATCTGAAATTAGTGATCAAGTACTGGAGTGGGGGGGGGGGGGGGGAGGGGGGGGGTTGCGGTAGTGGTGCAGGTGAGGTGGAATGAATGTGGGTGTAATTTGTATTGTGTGATGCGGCGTGAATGTGAGTATGACTTGTTTTGTGTGAGCGATGGGTTTTGACAGTGTTCTGACCCGATGAAGCGACAGAGTGACGAAGCAACGAGCAGTGAGACAGTGGGCTAGGTGCTGGAAGGGAAAATCCTTCACACGCACCAGCACAGGCTGTGCACTGATCGTCGACAGGCGATGAAACAATGGGCCGAGTGCCGAGTTCAACTGGTCACTCAAAGAGAGAGAAAGAGAAGGGGGAGAGTAGACGCGAGATGTCCCTCGACACACCCGGCGCAGGTCGCATTGATTATTAAATCGTGCGATGAGACAATGGGCCAAGCGAGAGGGGGGGGGTGCAGCTCAAGATGTCCCCCGACACGCCTGGCACAGGTCAAAACGTGCACCATTCGTGCTCTGCATGCATAGGCATGACGAATCGCTTCATTCATGGGTGAAAAACGTCTGTGAGTGTGATGGAGATGCGGTTTCGACCAAAGTCATAGGAAACTTTTACGCTGCCATGGATATATTGTAAGGCTACGTGACACCGCAGAAACTGTGTCCACAGACGTACTGGGACACGCCTCGTCGGGCAGAGTCAAGGCCATGGGGTGGGCATATGACCAACTATAGATTCGCCGCTAAACCCAGGAATGCCATCGAGTCGGCATGCGTAGATTCTATGATCATTGCATAGTGTCGTCAGGGTACTTACCGGTTACACGGGAGCCGGAGCATTGGCTAGGTACCCGACTGAGTAAGCCCGCCCGCCCGGCAAGCACCGTGGCAACGTGTCGTGACACGTGTCCACGGAGGGGGTCTGACGGAACAACTTACGAGTCCGAACAGGATCTCGTAACCATGGACGCCGATGGCAGTGAATCCTGGTTTACTAGGGCAGCTGGCCACGGAATCGCCTGCACCTTGACTCATTACACAACTTGTGTGCACCTCATTACGAGGATTTGCCTAAATCCCGAGGCTGATCGGCAGTAATCCGTCACCTTACGCAATCCCGGCTGTTTGACGCCGTGTTGTGGCGCAAACACGTGACAGTAACCAAGCGACGATGATCCGTCGCAATCTCTGTGTGTATTGATTGGGTGGCGGGTGGCGGGTTGTGTGCCATGTTGTGTAACATGTTGATTAGTTGTGGCGTGGTGTGTGCCATGTCGTGTAAAATGTCTGTGGGGGGGGGGGGGAGGTGAGGTAGTTAATTGGGAATTGGAATTTTCTAATTAATATTCATGTCGATTTTATGTGTGTATTTTAGTATATTAAATTGTGTATATATTTTAATTGTATGTTCTAAAATACTGGGAGGAGGTATGGGGTATATAGGGTTAGGATGATCAGAAGTGTGATAAATGTATGCCATGATACATGAGACACTGTATAGTGAGCACAGATATCTGGGCTCAGTGTGTGAGAGAAGGTGGGGGAGGGGGGTGGGTGTGGAGTGACCAGCTGGTATCTGATTGCGTTCTGTTACGCAACTCTCGACCAGCGTGGGTCTGGTTTCTCTGTGTGTGTGAGTATGCGATTGCATAACAGGGACACGGGCGGTTGCCGCTAATAGCGTCGGTTTTGAATGTAGGCATGATTTGGCGTGGGTAGGAGGGTGGGGAGGAGGCAGTGAGAGACTTTTTGGAAGTGTTGTAATATTGTAAGTTATAATTATACAAATAATTCAGGGGTAGTACATTGATAAAGGATACATGATTTTGGTCACAGGAAAGATAAGTGTTCAGACTTACCTGTAGTTCCTCGCAATAGGAGAACAGGGATTGAATTTGGAAGTATTTACGATGCTGGAGGCATGCATCGTGTGCGCCTCATATGCTTTCATTGTCTCTGTGTTTGCATTGTCTAGATGTGCTGGAGAGAAGAATGCGGCGTCGGTGGGCATGGAGATAGGCCGGCATCGTAGATATCGTTGTTTCTCTCCACTGAGAGGTAGTCGCGGCGTTTGGCGGGTGGAGTCGGCCGTTTTGCGGCTGCAAAACGGTAGAGGTGTTACCGCCAGCACGTCGTGTGCAGCGATATGAAGCTGCCGACATCGCGGAGGTGTTGTTTGGCGTTCGCACGTGGTGTGCGGCGATGGTGTCCAAAAGGGGTGTCGGCCGTTTTTGCAGCTGCAGGTTCGGACACGCTGAGGCGTCCGACGCGATCATAATGCGGTGACTGCAGGTGTAAGTCTGGATACGCTGAGTGGAGATGGCGATAACATCTGGACCGGTTGCGGGTCTGGAGGCGCTTCACTCACGGTGAATAACAGCATAGCTGGTAAATCGTGTGTTGTACTCACTCAGAATGTCTTTGTTTTAACGCCGATTTGCTGTTAAGCGATGCGACGATATCTTCGGCTGTGGAGGTGGCTGATTGCGGTGTCGATTCGGCCGCGGGTGAAGGCATTGGTCGGAGTCGGTTAGTGCGGTGTTTCTGCGTGACCTGACTCCGGCCGCCTGTGTGTTGTAGGTACGGTCGTCTACATCTTCATGAGTTGTAGATGTTGTAGAGCTGTTTTCTCGGCTGTGATTTTGAGATACGCGGTATCTTTCGGGTTGTCCAACAGTGTTACTATCTGTGTGACTAGTAAACTAAATGAGTGACTCCAAGGCTTCGTCCCGTTACAAGCTTTATTGCAGATGGTGTTACAATGCGCTCTCTGACCGGCCTGACTCGAGTATGTCGAGATCAGGATTATATGCTGCGCCTCAGCCGCGTGGGGGCAACCCGTATTGATCGTAACCAAGGGGGATTACCTCACGCGGCGTGACACGCAGCCGGCTTGATCCATAAGGCCGAGGGATATAATCTGTATGTTTAACATACCAATATTTTGGATCGTGACAGTATATAATGCTAAAACACAGTGGACAAAAATAACTGGAGAGGTAACTCATTTTATTTGGTGTTTTCAGTAAACATCGTCGGAATAGGCAGAAACAAAATTGTCATCACAGGAAGCAAATATCACAGGAGTAGACTGGTTACAAAGCGTCTGCAACATGATGCGTGAACAGTTATTAGAATAATAATAAATACATGCACTACATTAAAAAAGCTAAGATCAACACAAAATATGCTAAAAAGCTACAATAAATACATATATACAATAGACACAATCCCTCAATATATGTCCTCTTCCTCGAGGGCTTCGGCCACCAGTCGCAGCATCTCGATGCCGAAGCGGTGGGCGCGGGCCTTTGGCATTAACTTCATATATTCCATCAAGGCCAGGCAGACGTGGTCGCTGCCAGTGTGGGTGACCTGCCTCGACTGGAGCAACTCCATCCCGGCCTCGATGATGTCGTTGCGGCGAGCGTATTCGACTGGGATGTCGCCCTCGGTGACGCTGCCACCGCCGCGACCGCCGCCCCGCCCACTACCGCGGCGTCGTATTGATCGTAACCAAGGGGGATTACCTCACGCGGCGTGACACGCAGCCGGCTTGATCCATAAGGCCGAGGGATATAATCTGTATGTTTAACATACCAATATTTTGGATCGTGACAGTATATAATGCTAAAACACAGTGGACAAAAATAACTGGAGAGGTAACTCATTTTATTTGGTGTTTTCAGTAAACATCGTCGGAATAGGCAGAAACAAAATTGTCATCACAGGAAGCAAATATCACAGGAGTAGACTGGTTACAAAGCGTCTGCAACATGATGCGTGAACAGTTATTAGAATAATAATAAATACATGCACTACATTAAAAAAGCTAAGATCAACACAAAATATGCTAAAAAGCTACAATAAATACATATATACAATAGACACAATCCCTCAATATATGTCCTCTTCCTCGAGGGCTTCGGCCACCAGTCGCAGCATCTCGATGCCGAAGCGGTGGGCGCGGGCCTTTGGCATTAACTTCATATATTCCATCAAGGCCAGGCAGACGTGGTCGCTGCCAGTGTGGGTGACCTGCCTCGACTGGAGCAACTCCATCCCGGCCTCGATGATGTCGTTGCGGCGAGCGTATTCGACTGGGATGTCGCCCTCGGTGACGCTGCCACCGCCGCGACCGCCGCCCCGCCCACTACCGCGGCGTCGGCGCCTCGTCGACCCGTCTTGACGCGGAGGAGCTTCGGTGGCCGCGACTGGTAGCTGCACCCCATAAGTCCGAGTGGGGGCTCTTTCCGCAACTACTGTCGCCGTTGCCGCCCCCGTTCTCTGTGCCGTCGTCGCCCCTGCTGTGGTCGCGGCCCTTCCCTCGCCTCGCCACTGTCAGGGGGCCGGTATGCTCGTCCGCACCTCATGCGTGCTGAGTTGCTTCCCCCACTGAAACCGCTCTGGTCACACAGTGGGGTGAGGCTCCGTAACAAAACAACTCTAGTGACAACGTGTGGTTGAAGCTGAGAGGAGAGAGGATCTCTGCCGTATGCCGGCAGTCGCTTTATTTTATAACAAGAGTACATTTAGACGTCACAGCAGACGAGTACCTCACATACTCACATACCATTCCTTATACAGACAATTACAGACGCGGTAACTGTTTCCATACATGGTTACATTTTTCCCAATTGGTCACTAGCGGTCACATGTAGGGACAAGACGCTCCCCCAAATATGGATACGTCTTTTCCGTCTAGGGACCTCTATCCCATTTTAAGAAGAAACCGCAAAGATGTTTGCGCGTTCCTCCAAGAGGATTCTGACATGTCCCGTCACGTGCAACCTTCTTGAGGTAAAACCTCCACATACATAGCATGCACAGAAAAGAAATATATTAGCTTAGAAAAGATAATAATTGAAGGGAAGATAATAGTTGAAGGGAAGATAATAGTTGAAGGGAAAATAATAGCTTAGTATTTCTCCCTTTTTATGCACTATAGGTATTTCTCCCTTCCATTTACCGCAACTTAAAACCTTATTTCCTACATAAAAAGGATTTAGTATAATTACGGTTTTCTTTCACATATAGATGCATGCGTATACGTTCATCTGAGGAGCGTGAGAAAGCCGGACATGCGAGCAAGGTTCTCACAAACAAGTTGACATGAGTAACGACTTGTTGAGACTGGAGGTGGATACAATACGGATGTGCACGTAGGCACAATCACGCGGAGACAGTAAACTTCCAGAAAACACATATCTTTCTCACCAGCGACTTTCGCCTCTCCTTTTAAATATAATATATATATTCTCCCCGTTTGACCATGTTTAGGAGTCGTGTATATAAGAGGAAATCAAATATATATGTATAATATAACCCTCGGCAATATGCTCATGAAAATATAATGTGAGCAGCATAAGAACTTTGTGGCGCGACCAGTTACGCGTGGTATTTCCCAGAAGGAAAGAAGTTCTAATAAAAGTGTATCACTCAATGGCAATGATGTTGAGCGAATCACTGAAGGTGGCCATACGTGACAAGTCTATTGCCAGCCTATCTTCAATCTACCCACAAGTTCTCTCCGAGTTCCTCTGTGAATATCCTTACCTAAGATACGCTCGTATATTACTAATATAGACGAACTTTACAGCTTGATCTCGTACGTGACATTGGCTGACATGGCCGTACGTGACATTGGCATGGCCGTACGTGACATTGGCATGGCCGTACGTGACATTGGCCCTCCCCACCTTAAAATAATCAGTAACCTTCATCAGGTTGGTGATGATTTAAGACAAAAGAAGATAATTCCCATGGCTTTAGCTTGAGGGGCTTCAGTTACTGCTACCGTGTGCACCGAAGAACACCCCCAGTGCCCTGAAGGAAGGCACGCCCAGTCTCCCAAGGAGACTCTTGCATCGACAGGAGCGATGTTTGACGGGCATAGTCACTGGGAACAAGGATGGACTAAAACAGTGTCAGCTAGAGCAAATGTGTATTTGCTGTCTGGTCGGAACGAGTCGGAGTCTACTATACATTGTTTAGGTTAACGGGAAAAGCGGCAGAATACCTCCAGATGGTGGTAGACATCAGGAAGTAGGGCAAGACATCTTGACAGCAGTTGCTAGCCAAGTGATTTGGGCAACCATTCTATTACCTCCGAATATGAATAATCCGACAACCCAGTGGAGCCAGCATATTAGTCCCCAAAGGAAACATCGAAGGAAAACTTTTTGGAAGGAAACTTTGTGTTGGAAAAGCACTTGTAAGTTTCGTATCTACCGTGGCACCCCCTTGCTGTAGGCGTGTATACTATTACTTAAATAAATTGATTACAAAAAAGCATAATGTGTCTTGGCGACATAAAGAAGCGTGCTATAGCTGATCGGCAAATCCCACTTCGAACCAATTACTTTCCGATCCAGGCGAAGACCAGAGCGGTACAACTGGACGGCAAATACCACTCAGAACCAACTTGCTAATGCAAAGGAAGACCAGCGTGGTGCAGCTGGACGGCAAATCCCACTTCAAACCAAGTACCCCTAGGGGTGGGACTTTATTCCCCTTAAGGCAAGAAGGTAGGCGTCGGAAGTACGCCAGAACGTTTTTCAGGCATCCCGGGTAACTCTCCAATAAGCCTCATGACCAGAGCCACCTTAAATCAGAGTGATAGGAAAATCAGCTTCGAGGATCAGTTCATACAGCTCCATTTGTTTCTTTTCTTTTAAATAAAGAAGACAAATGACTATAAAGATCTAGAGGATGTACTCCGTTTTCCTTACTGAAGATCAAGTTTGCATCTTCCTTTAGTTTGACAGTTACTTTTACTATGGCGACCCCAATTCTCCACGTGACCGGAGGGAGTGGGTGGTAGTTTTATTTCCGCATGGGGGGGAATCCCCAAGAGGTCACGGCACCTGTATTGGTTCATGGCTGTTCCCCAATTTACTAGGTCAGTCTCAACCTTCCCGTTACCCTTCAGTATCGTCCCGCAAAACTCGCATGTTTCCCATCGTCGCACCATCTGGTCGAGAGTCTTCCAGAAACACTTTTGGTGCACGAGGGCGCCGCAGCAGGTCATTCGCGCTTCCATTCTGATATCCCACCTATCTTTGTATTCAATATAGGTAAGATCCTGCAAGCATACACAACATAGCCCGGTTTTCTGTTGTAGAAGGAAAGCCTTCTTTCTAGCACCGTGTCGTAGTACCCTTCTGATCCCTGCCTTGGAAAATTTTCCACGTTTCTCATCATAGATTCTTGGGAAAAGATTTTGCCGTTTAGCACTTGTGCAGTTAACCAGAGCCTCTATGATTGACTCCCCTCGACCTGCTACGTTTGAGGGATAATAATTCAATACTTCGCCCAAGAAATGGTGTGCCTCTTCGGGTTCTAGAGTAAATGCGATTTCGACTAACAAGTGGTAGAGCTCATCGCACCCAAAGAAATTGCAAAACTCCACTTATGCGTTACCGGAGCTTTTCTTCACCAACTGCCACAATGCTCGTGCCAACGCGTATATATTATTATGGTCAGCAAAAGCCTTAAACACCTTCATATATTCAGCACATGAGAATATAGGTGGTAGAGTGATGGTCGTTATGCCCATTTCACCATCATAATACCACAAAGCATGAAAATACCTGCTATACCGACTTAATTTCTCATACTCAAGTTCCTGAAAAATAAACTCGGCTGAGATAGCCATTTTGAATCAATTTTCACTTTTCTTGATTCACACCTGTCCCGTCCTGCCCCCTTGGATAGTGACCTCCGATACACGAAGTCGAGCAGCTCCTGCAACGTCCCTACTCCAGGAGCTTTGACTCGGTTAACAAACGCCCCAAAGGAGAAGGAATCATTGGGCGCCACTGTTCTTACGTTGCTGACGGTGGCCTTAGGTACACAAAGTCGAGAAAGTCCACAACGTCCCTACCCCAGGAGCTTTGACTCGGTTAACAAACGCCCCGAAAGGAGAAGGAATCGTTGAGCACCATCTTTCTCCGTTACCCAGGTTCTCCAATCTCTTTTACTCTACTGTCTTGGCGACAGGAACGCGGACTATTTATTACTACAATCTTTTGTCTTTTTGACAACACAACAAATCACCCCATGGACTACTCCATTTGGTATTGTTCATAGGATTATTGAGTACTCCTCAAAGTCTTTGAAGAAGTTCCCAGTGTCCGTGTTAGGAAAAGTACAGCACAATTAAATCACATCTATAACACAGTATGTCCACATGAACTTGAAGAGGTTCATATATTTCCTTCAGTCAGACGGTGAAATCTGTCCTAGTTCCACCTTGCCTGACCGATCACATGAGGCGTCACCATAGTCCGTTGCGAGAGGATCGCCCGATTCTTACTTTGAGGTCATCACACATTAGTCTGTGGGTATGTCCAGCACCAAGATTCACAGATTACACAGAGTATCAAGGTCATTATGTTAGAATAAGTATCCGAGGTCATCCCTTAGTTTGTTTGTTTGTTTGTTTGGGTAATTTAACGTCCAATTTGTTCAATTAATTTTTACCTAGTAATGATTACATTATCCTTTTTTATTTTGTTAACGAGAGTAAGGTTATCACTCGTGGGCCTTTTTATTTTGAAACGAGAGTAAGGTTATTCACTCGTGGGCCTTTTTATTTTGAAAGAGGGTAAGGTTATCCCTCAGTAATTTAAAGTTGTACCACCTATTGACTCCCATTCACCAAATGAACTCCAAGAAGCTGCTTTCAAAGTCACTTCTGCAAGTTGTAACACCAGTTGTATCACCAGTTGTATCAGAGTCTGTTCCTATTGTGTGGACCGAAAGGAGGAATGGTTTTAATTGTGTCGTCCGTGTTTTTCACACACTCCGTCCGAGCATGATTCCGTCAGATGCCCTCGTTTTCACACACTCCGTCCGAGCATGATTCCGTCAGATGCCTTCGTTTTCACATACTCCGTCCGAGCATGATTCCGTCAGATGCCCTCGTTTTCACATACTCCGTCCGAGCATGATTCCGTCAGATGCCCTCGTTTTCACATACTCCGTCCGAGCATGATTCCGTCAGATGCAGCTTAGTTCAGCACCTCAAAGTAGAACACCAAGGGTGTGAAAAACAGTCATTTTAGTCTTTGCACAGGACATCAGGACAGTAGTCAGGAAGGATCGCAGAAACAGGTGTTAATTTTGAGCTTTTTGATCATGCCTTCATTCTCTTTTTATCTCGATGGGCTAGGACTGCGGGAACGACTAATTACGTCATCCTCATTTCCCTCGTCTGGCACGTCCACCTGAATCATAGCCTCACAGGTTCGAGCACTGTACCCCACCTTAGGAAGAACTTTTTCCCTTTTTCTCCTCTCTATACCATAACATTTCTTATTCTTACAGCACAGTAAAAACCCTTGCTTCGTAATCTTTTCTCTAATCTTATAACCTCTTTTTGTAAGATACAGAAATACTACAAATCCCACTATTATTGCTAGGGCTACTATAAACCAAAACCACCAGGCTCTACTTGCTACGTTAGCCTGTATAGTTTTTATTCTCGATACTATTCTGCTGCGAGGGGGGGCTTCAAGGGCAGTGAAGGAGGGAAAATTTAACTCAGATATGCCGCTAGTCTGCCAAACTTTATGTATTCTTATTGGGTACCGGGAAAAATTCAACCAGGACAAGTCCACGGGCTGTGGAGGTGGGACGGTTATGTTGTGGGAAAAACGAGTAAGGGGCAGGCCTCGAAGATTCCAGAAATCGGTGTCAAGTCCACATCACTGGCCTACTTGGATAACATAACTCCCGGCAGTTAATTTTCCAGTAACTGGGCTTTCGTGAGGACATGCATAGTGGTAAGTTGTGTCTTCTGTTTCTACAATATATCTATTTAGGGGAGTTGAGACTACTCTAGATGGTGGCGGTCGCCCAGTGTAGAGTGTTACCGGACACTTGGCCTGTTGTTCCGCGTCTCCATTTATCAACCCATGTAAACACGGTTGTTGCCGTCTATCATACTTCACCCCGGATTTACATGCTTGCGGGTCTGGACCATAACATTCATACGGGAAATACAGATCTTCAGTTGTCAAATCTAGAACAAACGGTTGTGGCTGGTGGATTTTTATACATTTCTTCCCTTCACACACTGCCATGGTGTTTATAGTGTATAAACGCTGCTCGTGGGACCCGAATAAAGGTGCCCTCAGGACACAAATGGCCTGAGAGTCGACAACCATTATCTTTTCCACCCGGACATAAGCATAATAAGCCAGGGTATTAACTTGCAGGCCGTTATCTTTTGAAGAGAGTATTTTCTCCATTAATGGCACCGGCACCACCTGATCAGAAACAACTCGTGCCTCACAGGCAACTCGCACGCTAGAGGCCTTGGCTACCGCTGCTTCGTAACTAGTTAGATGACATATGGCTCAGGCGTATTATACTTCCCTCTTGAGCGTCTTGCCGCCTTATTATCGAGTTTACAGTATGGGCTAACTTCTCTTCCTGCACTCCCAAAAGGTTTACTTTGGCCACTAGTCCTATTTGTGTATCTACTACACCCTCAATTTCTTCCGCCAACGCCAAATCCGCCGCCTGCAGGGCTTCAATATCGGCCTCAGTGGCTGTCCCAAATAAAAATGAAGAAATCTCGCCAACTATATTTAAAAGTCCCCTTTTTCGTCGACTGACATGCCTTATCCGCGTCCGGATGACGGCAAGTCTTCTCAACAAATTCTCGGTGAAAGCCAGTGCATCTGTGTTAGGGAGGTTATGGTTATACCGGGTCTGTTTCTCTCGTATGCGATGTTCTAGGCTGTCACACATTTGTAGCCATTTCACATCCAGTGAATGGTCAGCCGATAGGTATACGTATACCTGAGCATAAGAGCTTATCTCTCTCACCTCCTCTTCGTGAGATATAATCGCCCCAGTTTCTATTTTGGCTATTTCCTGTCCGCTGGATAGCGCCAGGCACCTGAAATAAGATGAGGACTCAGTTAGTACAGAGTCTCACCGTTTGCAGCCAGGAATTCCAATCAATTTCAAAGGAATTAGGACACCCCATGCTCTTACTTGAGTAAGTGTTAACAGCAGCTGCTGCTGGTGTAAGGATTGTGGACAGATGGGGATTCGGGATTAGGGGAACCGGGTTAGCTTCAGCAGGCGGAAGCTTTGATTCCTTACTCGTTGGGGCAGGCACTGGATCTACCTCCTCATACGACTTTGCTTCAGGAATGACACGAGCATTCCGTTGATTAACTCGAACGACGCGTCCCGTTTCGAGTTCCTCTACGCGGAGGCCTCCTTCATGATTGGAGATCACCCGGTAGCCGGGCTGCCATTTAGGCTGCCCTTTCCGGGGAAAGAGGGCGCGCACCGTGACAAAGGCCCCAACGGGTAGGCGTTTAGCCCGACCCGGCTCTTTTGTCTTATAGGCGGCCTTCGTTTCCAGGCGGAATTCATGCAATAGGCTCTGTGCTAGCCGTATTGCCTGTAACCTTTCACCTTCCTCAGGGTTTCCTGTAGTGGTTCGGGGCAGGCGCGCTTTCCTGCCATACACTGATTGGTACGGACTGATGCCGGCGGGACCAGCCGTAATTCTATACGCATATAGCGCCTCGGACAGGTACCTTGTCCATTTTCGCGGGTCTTCCCCTGTCAGTTTCAAAAGTAACCTCTGGATTGTTCCATTGAATCGCTCTACCATCCCATTGGACTGGGGATGATACGGCGAAGTCTTACGGTGTTGGACACCATTATTCCTCATCCATTCCTCAAAATGGGTCTCCGTGAATTCCCCTCCATTATCAGTCACTACGACTGCAGGGAGTCCATATCTAGCTACCACCTCACGTGAGAAGGCTTCCCACACGGTAGCAGATTTCTTTGATGCTATTGGTATTGCTTCTACCCAGCCAGTAAGATGATCAATACATGTTAACAGGTACTGTCGACCTCGTTGATCTCTAGGGAAGGGTCCCACCAGGTCCATTCCCCATGTGTGGAAAGAACACGGGGGCGTAGGCATCTGTCCCCTTGGGGCAGCAGCATTTGCCGGTGTGAGGGTGTTACATAACACACAGCTACCTATATACTCCCTAATGGTTTTCCGCATTCCCGGCCAAAGGTAATTCTCTTGTACCCTCTTTAAGGTCTTTTCTGGAGCCGAATGCCCTACTTCCCCGTGACAACGGTCAATCACTGTCTTCCTATACTGTTGGGGTAGCATCAACCGAGGATAGATACCCCCGTTTTTGAATGGTTCTGCTAGGCTGTACAGAATTCCCTGATACACCACATATCGGGTTTCGTCTGTCCCCTGTTCAGCCTCAATGAACCCATCTTGGAACTGTTCTTTCTGGAGCTTCCTCAAAGCCAGAGGATCAATGCTGTCAGTGTTCCAGACATCCGGGGTTTCTGACGCCCAGGTCTCCTCCCCGCCTTGGTCATTAACTGGGGCTACACTTGCTATTCTGGACAGCATATCTGCTCGGACATTTAGCTTTCCCTTGTGATACATAATTGGGGCGGCATACTCGGATATCTGGATTGACCACCTTTGGAGCTTGGTATTCCTGATTTCTGATTGGAAAAGGCACCTTAAGGGCTTATGATCCGTGTGGATTTCAAAGCGGGCACCCCCTCCCAGGTACGGGTGTAACTTCTTAAGGGCATACACA
Source organism: Alentia gelatinosa (assembly GCA_950022655.1). Taxonomy (NCBI): domain Eukaryota; kingdom Metazoa; phylum Annelida; class Polychaeta; order Phyllodocida; family Polynoidae; genus Alentia; species Alentia gelatinosa. The sequence goes on from OX465592.1 coordinate 23,577,126, forward strand.
ATGGCATAGGCTTCTTTTTCTATGATAGGCCATAGTTGCTGCCGCTCAGACAGTTTGTGCGAGACATAATGTATGACCCGTTCTACCCCTTTATCATCTTTTTGGACAAGGATAGCACCAATGCATCGATCAGACGCATCAGTGTATAAGATGTAGGGCTTGTTGACGTCGGGGTGTGCTAAGACTGGTGCTTCGGTCAAAGCAGCCTTCAGCTGGTCGAAGGATTTTTGATGTTCTTCGCCCCATATGAACTCGTTCTTTGGTTTCGTCAACTCCGTCAGTGGCACCGCCAGGGTCGCGAATCCCGGAATGCACTGACAATAGTATCCGGCCATACCAAGGAAACTTCGTACTGCCGTTCTATCTTTTGGCGGTTCCATATCCCGTATGGCCTCTATTTTCGATTCATGGGGGCGTATGCCCTCAGCATCAACCACATACCCGAGCAATTCTATTTGGGTCTTGTAGAAGCTACACTTCGATGGTTTTACCTGCAGACCTGCCTCTCTCAACCTGTCAAGGACCTTTCTCAGATGTTCTACATGCTCTTTCTCGTTCTTGCTATAGATGACAATGTCATCTATGAATACCATGCAGCAGCGCCCGATGAGCCCGGTCAACACTTTAGTCATGGCTCGTTGGAACTGAGCCGGGGCGTTCTTTAAACCAAACGCCATTCTGGTGAACTCAAAAAGTCCGAGATGACAGGAAAAAGCCGTCTTCTCAATAGAGGCAGGGTCCATAGGCATCTGCCAGTACCCGGACTTAAGGTCTAGGGTGGAGAAAACCGTGGCCCCCTCTAGTGTGTCAAAGATATCTTGAATGTAAGGCAGCGGATAGGCATCACCTTTTGTCATTGCATTTATTTTACGGTAGTCTACGCAAAACCGAGTACCGCCGTCCTTTTTCGGGACCAGGGTGATGGGAGACGCCCAGGGGGACGTACTCGGTCTTATCACCCCGTCAGCTAGCATTTCTTGTACGCATTGTTCTACCTTTTCTCTTTTGTCCAATGGCATTCTATAGGGGTTCTGATGAATAGGGCCGCTGTCACCCGTGTCAATCACTGCTGCCGGCAGTGATCGAGCAACTCGGACCAGCTTCTCTTTTTCACTGAACACATCCCGATACCTCGTTAAGACGTCATTAACGAGGGAACTGCTCGACATTGGAACTTGGGATACTAACATCACAGGACCACAATACTGTGATGGATTAGTTACAAGTGGATATACTTTCTCTCCTAATTTCATTACATTTTGTACAAAATCGATTACACATGCCCGGCGGCACAGATTGGATCCGATCAACAAATCGACTCCCCCTGCGTTATCGCACACTAAAACTTCTGTTGGGAATCCCCCTACATTGACGGTACAGGTACCCTTTACAGTCAGGGTGTGTCCGGTTATACTCTGCACCATTGGCGGTTCTTTTAAGGGAATAAACTGTGGTAAGCGAGTATACAGTTGAGCGGTTATAAGAGTATGTGTACTACCAGTGTCTATCAGGGCTGTCACCTGTATTCCTTCTACATCGAGTCGTACCCTAGGTCGTACGGCTCCCTCTGCGCCACAACAGCGCCCATCCCCTGGCCAAGGGGTGAGGACTGAGGGCTTAACTAGTTTCCCTGGTTGGCTGGAGTAGCCACAGGCGTAGGAAAACTACCCTTATCTTTGCAATCGTACCTCCAGTGTTGTCCTCCACAAAAGCAAGGACGAGTCGGGGGTCGAGCCCGACACCCTTCTACGACATGCCCGCTCTGGCGGCACCGCAGGCAGACATCCTCCGCCACTTCTTGCGGTCTAGACCCGTTAAAGGAGTCTTTAGGTCCCGGACCATTCTTACAATCGTTCGCAAAATGACCTAGCCTATTACACCGGAAACATTTATCCTGTGGGGTGGCTGTACGTGGTTTCTTTTTTCTGAGATTCATATTGGGTTCAGGTTTCTTTTGAGTGCTTTGCACCGCTAACACTTGCTTCATTTTGTCTCTCATTTCTTGTTGGGACCGATTGGCAGAAGCCACCTCCTGCCTCAGTTCTTCTACTACACCCCGCAAGAGGGCGGTCTCACTATCTTGCTCCTCAAGTGAATGGACTTTCCCGCTGTCTCTTGGTTTAAGATAATCTTCTCTTTGGCTGTATGAGATAACCTGTTTTATTGCTACCTGGAGGGAGATAGGTCGGCGCGCCGCAATCCTGCACGCCACGGCCCTGTCTTCCATCCCGCTAAGGAGATCCCTTATAAGTTCAGATTGATCTTGTGGCAGGCTTGCATATCCCTCATTAAAAAGAGTTTCAAAAGCGGAGACATATGCACGGATAGACTCTCCTGATCTCTGAGCCAAATTCCTTAACTTATCTCTCTGGGCCTGCTGAAAATCTGCAGACACATATGCATGGGCCAGGGTGTTTTTTATCATAGGCCAGGTGTTCTCAGGGTTGGTTAATAGACGCCTCAGGCTAACCCCCAAAGGATCGGAGGCGGTGAGAGTCGCTACCTTTAGGCGTATATTTTCCGGTACCTTGTCCAACTCTCTCAACCAGGTTAGAGTTTTTACCGGGTTGTTTCCCTCACATCTACCAGTATCACGAGAATAACGACCCAAAGAATGGTTATCAGCCACGGCTGCCAACAACTTAGTCATCTGCTCTTCATCCTGTGTTCTTCTACTCCCATTTTCCTCCTCATCTTCATCCTCATCCTCATCCTCCGTATCCCCATCTACCTCAGTGAGATACGTATACTTCGTTCTCACCTCTTCTCTATCTCTGCCGGATCCCTTTTTACTCATTTTTGCTTTTTCTGCACTACTCCCTGCAGCGTCAGAAAAATCAAAGACACCACTAGGCTTGGCTTTAGCGGACTCTGTTGTGCTTTCTTTACTTTGCCCCTTAGCTTCGGACCAAGAAGCGGAGGTTTCCTCCTTATCCGTCATTCCCAATCGTCGTTTACCTCGTTGTTGGGTGTCTGTCTGCAAACCTACATTCCGTAAAACCTTACTACATGGGGATATGGTGGTAGTGGTAGCGGAGATGGAAGTGGTAGAAGAGATTTTGGAAGGGGCGGAGCGGGGCAGGGGGGTATTCTGTCTAGTGTCATATTTATGCCTTGGTGTATCAACCATTTAGGTATAGGGTCTCCCCGTTCTATTTAGAGAGGGTTTCAAAGGTACCAACTTAAGTTTTCATGCCACATTCTAAGTACAATGCCCAAACCCATTACTACCATGCAAACAGATGTACCTCTACTCACCAAACCAGACACAGGGTTGTCGCAGCCAGCCGCTCGAGGTTCCGAGATTTCCATATTCTAGGCAGACAGTTGATCTTGTCGATGTCGACACTCTCCCGTGGGCAGGGCCGCGAAGAGTTGTCCCGTTCCATCGTCCCGGGTCCACCTTTCTTTACATACAACTGGGATAGAGCGCCATTTATTAGTTCTACTCTCCCGAGCAGAACCAGGATACGAGGATATAGCAGTCAGCTCTGGATGCGTGGTAAAATGGGTATATACCAGAGATCCCCACGGTTGCTGCCTCCTCACATGTCCATCACGTTCGTCACTTCATAGTATGTAATCACGTCGGGGTCACCATTTGTCAGGGGGCCGGTATGCTCGTCCGCACCTCATGCGTGCTGAGTTGCTTCCCCCACTGAAACCGCTCTGGTCACACAGTGGGGTGAGGCTCCGTAACAAAACAACTCTAGTGACAACGTGTGGTTGAAGCTGAGAGGAGAGAGGATCTCTGCCGTATGCCGGCAGTCGCTTTATTTTATAACAAGAGTACATTTAGACGTCACAGCAGACGAGTACCTCACATACTCACATACCATTCCTTATACAGACAATTACAGACGCTGTAACTGTTTCCATACATGGTTACATTTTTCCCAATTGGTCACTAGCGGTCACATGTAGGGACAAGACGCTCCCCCAAATATGGATACGTCTTTTCCGTCTAGGGACCTCTATCCCATTTTAAGAAGAAACCGCAAAGATGTTTGCGCGTTCCTCCAAGAGGATTCTGACATGTCCCGTCACGTGCAACCTTCTTGAGGTAAAACCTCCACATACATAGCATGCACAGAAAAGAAATATATTAGCTTAGAAAAGATAATAATTGAAGGGAAGATAATAGTTGAAGGGAAGATAATAGTTTTAGGGAAAATAATAGCTTAGTATTTCTCCCTTTTTATGCACTATAGGTATTTCTCCCTTCCATTTACCGCAACTTAAAACCTTATTTCCTACATAAAAAGGATTTAGTATAATTACGGTTTTCTTTCACATATAGATGCATGCGTATACGTTCATCTGAGGAGCGTGAGAAAGCCGGACATGCGAGCAAGGTTCTCACAAACAAGTTGACATGAGTAACGACTTGTTGAGACTGGAGGTGGATACAATACGGATGTGCACGTAGGCACAATCACGCGGAGACAGTAAACTTCCAGAAAACACATATCTTTCTCACCAGCGACTTTCGCCTCTCCTTTTAAATATAATATATATATTCTCCCCGTTTGACCATGTTTAGGAGTCGTGTATATAAGAGGAAATCAAATATATATGTATAATATAACCCTCGGCAATATGCTCATGAAAATATAATGTGAGCAGCATAAGAACTTTGTGGCGCGACCAGTTACGCGTGGTATTTCCCAGAAGGAAAGAAGTTCTAATAAAAGTGTATCACTCAATGGCAATGATGTTGAGCGAATCACTGAAGGTGGCCATACGTGACAAGTCTATTGCCAGCCTATCTTCAATCTACCCACAAGTTCTCTCCGAGTTCCTCTGTGAATATCCTTACCTAAGATACGCTCGTATATTACTAATATAGACGAACTTTACAGCTTGATCTCGTACGTGACATTGGCTGACATGGCCGTACGTGACATTGGCATGGCCGTACGTGACATTGGCATGGCCGTACGTGACAGCCACGAATTGGGGAATCAGGGCCCTGTTTTTCAGTCACGACAATCGTTAGGGGCGACGTGTTTTTGCTGTCAGTGTATTATAGACACGACACTATAGTGAACAAGCGATATGTCGTGAGTGTAAGTGTCGCAGGGCATGCAGACGTGTTTTTCAGTCACGACAATCGTGGGGTCACGTGACTGAAAATGTCGCCCAAAGTGTCGTCTGTTCATGACACCTATGGACATGTCGTACAGAATGCGCAACTCCACTTCCCGTTCGAATTAAGCAATGAAATTTTAACACGAGTAAGGTATACGAATAACTTATAATCGTCTCAAATATGGAGAAAATCGGCTGCACCGTTTCAAAGTTATCAGCGTTTGAATTTCGTCATAGCAATCGTTTGCTCTGGTGGCCAGTGTATTTTCCTGATGCCTCCGCTAATTTATGCAGCGCCATTGAAATTGACGGCCATCGGGAGGTGGGAGGGTGACTGGCCACCAGAGCAGATGATTGCTATGACGAAATACAAACACCGATAACTTCGGAACGGTGCAGTCGATTTTCTTCATATTTGGTACGATTATAGGTCATATGTATCCCTTACTTGTGTTAAAATTTCATAGCTAAATTCCGTCGGGAAGTGGAAAAATCTTCTATAAACGCACAGTGATGTGTTATAGAACCTAACACAGTTCTATACTTGTCGTTACGGCCGACACTTTTAGCGGCGATCGTCAGTGGCGCACTACGATCGTGTCTATAGAACAGCGGCCATCTTGTGTCTTCCAAATTGTCGTGGAATCGCTGGACGATCGTAGGGTATCGTGGGTCGACGATGTCGTGACTGAAAAACAGGGCCCTGGGCTCCCCAGCAGGTTCCGACGAACTTCGCTGGTCTGGGCGGCGATTCGAGGAGACCGCCTGGCAGGACTTGCCACGATCCGGCTGAAGTTGGGGGTCATCACCGGAGTTCTGGGTGTATAGGGCATGTTGCCTCTCGTGCGCCGCTCGGGAGTTGATGTGCCGTAGTGATCACCGGTTGCTTCCTCAGGGAAGGGTTCGCTTGCGACCTGGATAAAGACAAAACAAGGCATGAATAACATGAAAACCCCGACAATTGGAGACGCCGCCGGTTAACCTAGCTTTTCCCGCTGTTGCCCGCACGAGAGGGCGGCAAAGCTAACTACACACAGTGTGACAGTTTAGGTTATCTCAGCACATTTACATACACATACGGTGAACACAAGTGAGAAAAGGGATCGCTTGAAAGGGAGAAGGAAATAAATTTTGATGCTAATTTGCGCGGTGTTTAAAGGCCACTGCATATTGATTTCGCCCAATTGTCCAAGCATCCAAAAAGCAACTCGGGCGATTTAGCCAATGCTATCCATAGTGTGGTGTTACTTAAATTGCCACTCGGGCAACTAAATGTTTTTTTCCTGACACATACCGTGGTTGGTTCAGGTCCCTGGTAGTTGATGATGGAGGTCTTGCTCTTCACGTGGGGCTTGAGGAAGGCACAGAGTTGCAGGATCTGTTTCTGTCGCGTGGAAGTGGAGGATCGGGCGCTACCGGAAGGCTGGTTTTTCTGCTTTGCCCTGATCTTCAGGTAACTGGTCCTCAGCGAAGTGAGACGGGTTTTCACCGTCTTCTCTAAAGAAAAAATAGAATCCTTATTACCATATTGTACATGCAAAAGAGCCTAAAAAACATGTCATCCACACAGCATAATAATCTATAGTGTGAAAAAATTATACACGATTTGCACTGCCGAGTTGCAATATATATCTCACGCTGCCATACTTTAACAAAAAAATACGATGGTGGGAAGAGGAGGGAAGCGGATTATACGGTTTTGATAAACCCATGATGGAATCAGCATTGTTTGTGCTATCCAAAAACAACACATACCGGCGCCACGGGGTCTACCACCTATGTTGTGACTGCGGGGTTATCGCAAGGCAGTGCCGACACAAAGTCTGAGGCTATACGCACACAGGAACATCAATTTTCTAGCAAAGAAAGGGTTTTTTTCCCTATAAAATGTTGCCTATAACGTGAAAAAATCAACTATAGAACATGGCATGAATAAACGGAAAAGACCCACAATTGGACACTCTCGCCAGATAACCTAGCTTTTTCAGCCATTCCCAACACAAGCCATTACTGGGAACCTAAATACACACATTTTGAGGAGCATACAATTAGTTATACAAGAATATAGAAGAAAGACGGTTAACCACGATCTGGGTATAATTACATAGACATACAAGTGATAAATAGTCTAAAAAAACTCAACGTCGAGGTCCAATTCCTGTTCCAATTCCAATTTGTGGTAGAGTGGTTGGCCCAGGTCGTACAGGTATTGATGGGCCTCCCAAAGACGGCAAAGATCCGGCTCCGTCAACCGGAGGAATTCCTCCGTGGCGGGTGTTTGGTGCCGGGGGGTCGGTTGGCACCACCGGCCGGCGCGACGGCTGGGACGGCGGCATGATGTCCTCATCGCGGGACGGCGGCACGATGTCCTCATCATCTTCTTCCTCTTGATCTCCGTCCTCTTGTTCCTCCTGATCGTCGGTGTTCTGGTTGTCGGGGGGGAGGATCCTTGCTTCCACCACCAGGAGGGACGAGCGAAGCAGAGACTGTCCTTGCCCGCTGGGGATCGCAGAAACGTTGATCTCCACCTGCTGCATCCCGGCAAGCACAGCAGAACTTGAGGAATTTGTTACGACCGTTTCCTCTTGTTGATCCTGCAGAGCCGCAAAAAGATCCAGTATCTGTTCTGCGTTGCTGAGATCGGCAACGCGAACTTGCCGGGTCCCTACACGATCTTCGGCAGTGGAGGCAGCAGTGGAGGCAGCAGTGGTTGTTTGTTTGGGCGGCATCGTGAAAAATGAGAGCGTGTGGAGTGGGGTGGAGTGGGCGGGTACCGTGTAGCACGTGGGTTTGTTGTTGTTTTCCTGGTCGTGGTCAGAAGCGAAATGACCAGCTGGCCTAGGCACGTGCCAGGGGGCGTGACGGCCACGCGACTGGCGGAAAAAGCCGAGAAAAGCCGAGGGAGCGCGACGGAGAATCATGGGAATTTTTTTGGGGGGGGGGCCGGTGCATGATGGGATTTTTTTTTTTTTTGCGTTTGCGTTTGCGATGGGCGATATCCACATAGAAATGGAATCGATACGGCATATCATTAATTACAGAACAAAACAAACATATTTCCAACCAATATTTACCACATGATCCGTACACCACGCCAAAAAAAATTCGAAAATTGAACTTTCTGTCGGCAGGCGCCGCGTGCATGCATGGGCAAGCACGACCACCCAGGACTTTTCACGAAAATACAGCCCCCTAGCCGAAACATTTCTGAGGGTAAAATCGCGTATAGCCCTGCAGCAACGCGTGCCGGTGGAAGCCCAATCAACCCCTTTCGTAATGCGTCGGGTGACCTATATCATGATGCAATACCTGGCCCGGCACTACGCGGCTAGGCGAGATAGGTCGCAACAAATGATACGAGCTGCTTAACCAACCCGATGCCTCGCGGCCCGGCAGCACCCGACGGGTCAATCCTAGCGCGATGTACCCCGATGACCACATCGTGAGTCGTCGGGCGTGTTGGTGGAAGCACCCCAGAATTCCAGTGTCTCTAGGAAGTATGTGTGCTTGGAGAGTAACAAACTAATGGTTCGAGGACCGATGAATTTGTCAATTCATCAAACTCTCCAATCGTGGACTGCAAGAGTGCGCATGTTCCTACTCACTACAGGAACTACTTTCTGTTGCCCTAGAATACAGGGAAGAGGAACTATGTGAGAAGCCAGTACAGCGCGAACACCGAGAGAGAACGGACTTAAGGAGCAAGGTAAAAAATTTAAACCTGCGCCTCACCTGGAGGGTGGTTCGCAAGAACAGTGTGGACGCCGTTAGGAACAACCTGCGTAAACACTGGATGGACAACGCCATTGAGAACAACCTGCCGAGGGCATGGGCACTGGGCCTCGAAAACGTACCTCAGTGGGTTGAAGACAGTCACCAACTCACTGATGACATCGCCAAAATCAGAAGAGAAGCAGCTCTTGACGTGATGAAAAAGACCTCCCAGTACCTGGATAAAAAAGAAAAATGGAGCAAGACCCTAGTTGACCAAACTCTAGAGAACATAAGAGAGGAACTCTACGAACGGGAGACCAAGCCGCAGATGACCCAAAAGATTCGACAACTGACCAAATACCTGGACAGAAAATGGGAGAAGGAAAGACAATCCACCCAAACTGAACTCAACGAGAGGATGACGACCCTCGTACATTCCAACTACAAAGACGACGATGTAGTACACACGGTACGCTACATACAGGTCAAGCGCCAGGCAGAGACGGAGAATAGAAGACCAGGAAAACCTGAAAGGAAGCCCTTTCGACCCATCCCCCCGAGCTCGACAGCCAGGGCACGGGGGGGCACCCCAGACCAGGAGAGAGGAAAAGATTGGACAAGAGACGGAGAACGACCACATGAGTACCGCGACTACCACCAGAGACAAGACTACAAGGAAAACTGGCGCCCCAGCAGACTGTACCGGGGCAACAAACCACCACACCGCAACAGAGGCGAGTACAATGGACGTCACCAGCGGGACTACAGACACGACGGAGACAGGCGCTAGCGGACACAGCAGGAGAAGAACTAGACGACCCCCCCGAAAGAAGACAGCCGGACCATGCGCGACCCAGGACAACCCAACTGAGTGCTCCAACAGATGGGAGTGCCTACTCTCAAATGAACTGAACCCTTTAAACGACCACAACAGCGACCCTGACGACCACGATCATGACTACGTTTCTGTACCTGTTTAAGTTCAATAAACCTGTTAAACATTTTTCAGAGTCTGTGAATTTTGTGATTAGGACAGAATCCATCCCCAACAAACATAACAAGGGAACCATTTCCAACATCCGTTCTAAGGGTACGCCAGTAGGTAAAGCAAACCAAAACAAAGTTTGTCCCCCAGAAAGGGTGCCTCCGAAGGAGACACCACACCCAAATACCACCACGGAAAGTACAACAAACTGTGACAGCATAGTAGTTAACCTCTCAGATAGAAGCCTGACCAAGGTTGAACAGTCAATCCTAGAAAAGGGCCTTAATTTCTGTCCGACACAGGGAGGCATAGGAGAGGGAGACGAAAAAATTGAATTAGACAAATTCCATCGCAAACTTCGAATTTGACAGTACTTCGACAACACCAACACCGTACCTCAGAAGGACAGAACAGGCTACTATGAAGCGATGACAGACCCTACCACACCCCCTCCGACTATCAGAGGCTCTCTCAACCCCTTTGAAGACAAGGAACTGAACCGCAAACTCAGGGGAGAATCCACTTGGAACCCCCCCGCCGGATCTCAGAATCTAGAGGGTTTCATCACAGTCAACGAACTACAACTCAGCACCCGAAACAGACCAAGGAGAAGGAGGCACAACATAATGAAACAACAAAAAATAGCTTTGAAAAAGCTAGCACAAGAGGATGAGATAACCATAAAACCAGCAGACAAGGGAGGAGCAGTGGTCATTATGAACACCACCGATTACATAAAAGAAGCAGAACGACAACTAGGAGATGAAAAGGTCTACGTCCACACGGAAAAAGACACAACCACGACAATCAACTAGCGCATAAACGAGAAGATAGAACAAATGACAGCCGACGGGGAACTCAGCCATAAGATGGCGGGAGCACTGACCACAGAGAAACCGAGGGCACCACACATCTACTTCCTGCCGAAGATCCACAAGCCACAAAGACCACCGCCTGGCAGACCCGTAGTTTCCGCCAACAACTGCGCAACGGAGAAAATATCCACATTCGTCGACAGCTTCATCAAGCCACTAGTCCCAAATATTGACTCTTATGTAAAGGATACCAATGACTTCATCAACAAGATCGAATCCATGAAGGAAAGAAAAGCAGGAACAATACTGGCCACCCTAGATGTAGGGTCGCTCTACACCAACATACCCAACGACGAAGGCATCGAGGTCATACGACAAAAACTGGAATCAACGAGAAGCAAACGCCTCAACCCAAGCAACGAATCCATAACAAATCTTCTGGAACTGGTTTTAAAGAACAACAACATACAATTCAACGGAAAACACTACCTCCAGACAAGCGGCACGGCCATGGGAACAAGACTAGCACCTGCATATGCAAATCTCTTCATGGAAAACTTGGAAAAGAGACTCTTGGCAAGGAACAAACAAGGACCAAGTCTCTGGCTCAGATATATCGATGACATCTTCATTATCTGGGAACACGGAGAAGAAGCACTCCGGGATTGGGTCGAAGACCTAAACGGAGCCCACCCCACCATCAAGTTCACTAGTGAACATTCAAATACAGAGATCGCCTTTCTAGACACTATGGTAAGGATCGACAAAGCCACAGGCAAACTCTACACTGACCTGTACACCAAACCTAAGGATGCGAACACCTACCTGGAATATGACTCGGCACACCCACCAGCAACGAAGAAGAGCCTCCCTTACTCTCAATTTGCCAAAAGGATGAGGACTATCATAGACACTGTGAGAAAAAGATAGCGGAATTCAAAGCGAAGGGATACCCAGAGGCCCTCATAAACGACTGTAAATCCAAGGTAGACACAAGAAACCGAGAAGACATCCTAAAAGGCATACCAAAGAAAAACAAAACGAAAGATGGTCTGGTTCTAGTCACCACATACAAACCAGACAGGAACGACGTGGGAAACATAGTAACACAAAACTGGGACACCCTAGCACGATCAACCACCACAAAGAACCTACACAAGAAGAAAGTGATCAAGGGATACAAACGACCCAAGAACGTGAGAGACTATTTGGTGAGGGCAAGAACCAACTTCAACCCCAACACAACACCCACCCACCACGAAGCGGAAGAAGGGACAAGGACAAGACCACAACCACAGAAAAAAGAATGTACCCAATGACACAAGTCTTGAACACAAGCAGAAAACTACAAATGAGAGAACAATGGGAAACAACATCCAAAACGAGAAAGGAAACAAGTGCACCAAAGTAAACTGCAACTACTGCAAACTACTCAACATGGACGAGCAAATAACATCCAAGAGCACAGGAAGACAACACCAGACCAAATGGAATGTGACCTGCAACAGTTCCAATGTGATCTATTGCATAGAATGCAAAAGCTGCAATATGCAATATGTGGGACAAACAAAATGCAAAATAAAGGAACGAATCAGAGAACATCTAAACTGCATCAGAAACAACACAAGCAAGAACGAAGTGCCCAACCATTTCAACCAAACGACCCACAAAGGTACCGATGACGTAAAGGTACACATACTCGACTTCATCTACAGACATCCTGAGTCGAAAGAAGCAGCGAGACTACGAAACAAAATTGAATTTAACTGGGTACATCGAGTGAAAACCCACTCTCCACACGGCCTCAACACTCTGGACAACAGGTACGGCTAGCAGCTTTCAAGAGAAACTAACCCCGAAAAATGTCACGTCAAAAATTTTGTTTCCCAACTGCGGAACACACGTTCCATCGGAATGGAAGAGATTAAACAAACATCGGTCATACACCAAGGGGTTAGCTACAGAAGCTGGTAGGACTACATTAATAGAGAGAAGCAAAATCAGCGCTTTTTTTGTGTCAACGAAAAAAACAAACCAGAGGGACTGCAGTATCCTCCTCCGGGGTGCAAACCCCGCGGGAAAGACCACAGAAGAAAACCCACCGCACTTTGCCTGATGAGACTGGAGAACAGTCGAAACCACGAGAGAAATAAAATAATCAAGATAAACCAACACTACGGCTCAAACAACCGTAGTTCCCTACCCGACAAAACTTGGTTTGAGCCGGGTAGAACATCAACGAACGAAGAAAGACACCTCGAGTAGGGAACAAAAATATTTCCCCATTCGACGTAACGACTACCGCATCACCGACAGACTTGATTCGTGTCGGTTGAATGACTGGACAACAGTAGGTTTCTCCTCCCAGCTTTGAACAAAGCTGGGCCAGTAGGGAAGGCGCCATTCCCCACTGTGGCCTCTCTGATACAAGAGAATCCAATAGGAGCTGTGTGGCCAAACACACAAGTCAGCCTCAGTCATATAGTCGAACACCACCGCGCCCGGAGTTCAAGCGCACTCAGGCATATAGTCGAACGCCGGCGGCACACGCCGTGCGCTCGCATCCAATGAAATACAACGCTAAGGGTCACGTGCACGCCTCAGCCAATCAGACACGCCAAAAGTAGGGTACGCAGCAGGACGCGGGAACTTCCCCGTGTCCGCTTCCCTTGTCTCTCTATTACGTGGTCGCAATACGGTGGGGTAAGGCAGGAAAATTTGGTACGCCTCGTGATTTCAAACAAAAACTTTACACTTTACCCCCTTCTTTACACTGCTTTTATCATTATTCATTTATACAATTGGCAGATTAGGGTTCGCCCAACTCTGTACCAACAATTTGTGTTATTATACGAAAACTTACCTTGGGTTTGTTTTCTATTTTGCAGTGAACGCTGAAAGGGACGACTCGATGCCTGGCTTCATCTCCCGTCTAGTTAAGACCCGTGCATAAGATCGCACACACACTGTACCAGGAGTGTTGCGTTTCTTTTTACTAGCACGATGTCCGATTTACAAAAGCATGCGGACTTACTTAAGAAAACTAGTGGCAACTCCCAGGAGATTCCACCTGCAGTGCCTTCAACTTCCAAGGAAACCGGAATGGCGCCCAAGGAACCGTTGAAAACGGGGTCTAAATGTCACCCCGTTTCTGATTCCGACTCTTCGGAGGAGGGCCAGAAAAGTAAACCTAAGAAGAGGAAAGTGTCTAAAAGATCGCGGAAGGTCGTTTCCGCGGGGAGCGAAAGCTCCACCTCTAGGCTTTTATACGTGGAAAGTGAGTCGAAATCCACAAGAAGCCTTACACCCGCACAAAGGTGTCAGACGCCATCTTGTACACCCACAGTCCCTGCCGCACTACTGTTCTGGTAGCTATGGGTTAATTAGTGTTGTCATTACTTTAATACATAAGATGGGGAGGACTAGTTGTAAGTCTACACATATACACTTAGAAGTCCTACGTGAGAACGTAGTGACGTCTAGCGTAAGGCTTCCTTAACTTGGCTAAACTTTATTAAAACTCTAGTGTCATCTAGTGGCAACGTTAGGAACTACTGAAACATTTCAGATAATAATTACGGTACGTAGTGGCCAAGAAATGAAGTACTGATTAGATCTTAGTTAAGTTGTAACTATGGTGTCGACACCTAGCGGTGAGTGCAGGCAAAATGGACGTAGATTCGCCTCCTATGATTCAGAGATATGGACCAACAAATGTCCACAACCCAATGATTAATTAGTTACGTTCATTTGTAATTCATAATCATTTTACTATATGTGGGTTCGTGACAGAGATGGATACTACGCCTATCTCCGTAGGTCACGCTAGTCTTAGGTAATCATACATATTCTTAATTACTAATAATGAGTTAAGTTATTAGATAATTATGGTAATCATATTTCTATTTAGTTATGTAACATTGTGGGGAAGGTAAGAGCAACTCTAAGGCTGTGTGCACGCAAGGCTACCAGACTCTGTAACCCCTTGCGCACAGCGAGGTCACCTAATGAGACCTTTAATTAAGGTAGGAAAGATCTAATATCAATATTAAATGAACTCTAGATACTATTAGTTTCGTGTCTTTACTATCATGGATGAGGACGAGATAGATGTATGTTTGATAATCTTTTAATCAAGGTATAAACGTTTCACAGTAGAAGTACTACAAGGCATAGGCAGAATAGCATATCAGAAGTTCAGTATGATTATGTCAGTTCATGAGTAAAGTGACGTTGGTAGACAGTGGAAGATTCGGACACCAAAGTCTCAACACGGTCAGACCTAATAAGGTGTCGGATGTAAACCACGTAATCAGTGGAAGTGACCTTTAGTCAAAGTTTGTGTTCTTCTTAAACAATGTCCGTAGTATTGTTAGAGAGTGAAAGAACTCATACTCAAAGTGGACAGGAGAGAATGAACCATACTAACAGTAACTCAAAGTAATGCAAGGTATTTGCAGCATTAACTCACCAATTAAGTGAATGTCCGAAGTGAACTCATGAGATTCCTAGATTCACTAATAAACATTGATCCTTCCGAATAGAGAGTTGGAGGGAAATAGAAGTGAAGTCCAATCACTAATTAAGTGAAGACGTTCAAGAGTGAACGTTAATAGTTTGGAAGGTTCCTATGTAAGTCCTTTACAGAAGTCGTGTCCTTGGAGAGTCCAATCCAAATCACTTTCTACAAATCGAATCCGCTAAGCAAAACGCCTTAGCTGTTCCTATCTGATATAATATCACTGCAGAATCCGCGCACTTCTGCCGGTATCCGGAGCCAAGCAGAACGCGTCCGATTCGCAGGAGATGGTGGTAGAGACTGACGGTACGGTCAGCTCGGGAGCAGATCGAAAATGAGCATTTTCTAAAGGATCATGGGAAATTTGGAATGAATCTCGTTTTAAGTTCACGCAGGTCCGAGACACGAGTGGTTATGTTAATACTGCGGGAATTCGGGAATACCCTGAGAGGGGACTTCCCCAGGAAACTCCAGAGGCGACCCTCAGTCGTCACAGTGACGTCAGAGGGTCTATTCCCAGAAGCGCGGTGTTCCCCAGAGACTAGCTAGTAGTATAAGGAACATCGCTTCTGTCACGGCTATCTACCCTGAAGTATACTCAGCCTATAATGTGGCTTAGTAGATAGCTATGATTAATACCTTATCATGTAGTGTCAAATACTAACACTAAATACCGATGCATGTTGTTCAACATCAATACCCAATGCCAATACTAGCACCTAACAACAGCACTCAACACTGAGTGCATAATGATAACACTCTCAATACTAACACTCAACACCGAGTGCGTAATGGTAATACTCCTAATACTAACACTCAACACAGAGTGCGCAATGATAATACTCCTAATACTAACACTCAATAATAACACTCTTAAATACTAATACCTAACGATAACACTTGATACCAAACACAAACACTCGTTATCATAGTTTCTTCTTCTTGGTACTTATACATGATACGTCACATTTCAATACTTATACGTATTACATCCTATTTTTAATACTTAATAAAACGACATTTTAATAGACTTTCATTTTCATAAATATACATTCTTTGTGCTTAGCTTTGGTTACAGCACACTACAGCAGAGCTTAGGGTTTCAGTTGATTCAGCAACATTTGACCCAAACAGTGTTACAGCCTAACCTTAACTGGACTATGCAAACACCATTAAACGAGGATCAACAAAATGAGAATCGCGATAAAAATGCAAAGGGGGACGATGGAGGAAATGATGAGGTGCCCCTGCAGGGTACGCTGGTGAACCCCGTACAACAACAAACCCCCGCTGTGGATATCAAGAAAACGGATAACGAGGAGCCTAACCGTGACCAGTTTGAGAAGGCTAAGCCGGGTGCGATTACCTCGGCCAGAATTTCTAGGTTTGCTGAAATAAACAAGCCTAAAGCCTCTCCGGCTATCGACGAATCCCTCGCCAATTCGATTGACTCCTACTTAAACATAAGTTTGGACCATAATTATAACGGAGGCGGAATTGGAATACAGGGGATTTATTTCAGTAAGACACGTTCATAGAACTGTAGATTACATGGAATGTGAACATCGTAATCTTAGAAAAGTCATGAGTATTTAGTGTCCGTAGTAAATAGCCCTGAAATAGAAAATGTTCTCAAACGTGAGAAATCATGCCAAAGGGCATAGGCATAAATGCCCTAGAACGTGAGTCTTTGACGAAAACGGTGCGGGTGGGCGGGTTCCGAAGCAAACGCTGTCTTGACGATCGCTGGAGGCGCCCTCTGTGGAGTAGTGTGCGCATCTGCGACATGATCGCGTAAGCGCAAGGTGGCGCCACACATTCCTCCCGTATAATTACTGCCAATTTCCAATTAGCCTCAATTATAACGGAGGCGGAATTGGAATACAGGGGATTTATTTCAGTAAGACACGTTCATAGAACTGTAGATTACATGGAATGTGAACATCGTAATCTTAGAAAAGTCATGAGTATTTAGTGTCCGTAGTAAATAGCCCTGAAATAGAAAATGTTCTCAAACGTGAGAAATCATGCCAAAGGGCATAGGCATAAATGCCAAACTTATTATTACAGTCAGGAAGGGAGCGACGTCCTTCCCGACGGGGGTAAGTAAGGCCTAATGCCCGTGGCACTGTTCCAGGTGCCATGATGGGAGATGACACTCTGGGGAACCCCCGCAGCCACGGCATCGTGGACTGCCCCCCTCCTCAAGGAGTGGAGTGTCACTCTCTCGGCCGCCGGGAATCCCACGGCCGCCAGGGCAGCGCGCATGACGGCGCACAACGGCCGAGAGGTCAAAGGGGTTGATGATGAGAGGATGAACGCTGGCGCCCGTGGAGGGGCCGGAACGGCCGCGACGTAGTTGGTATAGGCGTCTACCGGGCAGATCAGCGGATCCGCCAAGCGCGGGAGATCGACCACGTGAGGGGGGGCCGCACGTGACCGTGTTTTAGTCGATCTCACGTGGATCCTGAGGAGTCCATGCTGGGGTTGTATATCCGCTCGCTGTAGGGTGTGGGGGCCGCCCCACGAGGTCAACGACGGGGACACGAGGTTCGAGGCCCGTAGAAAGGTGAAATACGCAATGAGGAGTGCCGCCCGGAGGACGAGGGCCGAGGGCCCGGCCCTGGATAAGTAGAGAAGCACGTGCCGGAGTTCTGGAAGGCGAACTGCAGGGGCGGGTGCCGGGATGTGGGTGGAGAGGCGCCTGGTACCGCGCTGAACCGCGAGGACCTCGTCCGCAAAAAGCGGTGCCGGGTCCCCGCCATGGCGGCGTATCCAGGTCCGGGCTCCTGATAGATAATTGGCGGCCGTTGCCGGGGCCCGAAATGAATTGGCTAGGGCCTGGGTGTAGAGGGCCCCGTAGGCAACGGTCGGCCAGCGAGGGTCGAATCCTGATGAGACGGCGAAACGCACGTAGGCCTGGGCCTGAATGAGGTGGTTCTGGCGCGTCGAGGGGGCCTCAGCCGACGCCAGGGATGCCATCATCTGGGCATGCAGGGGGGTGCCGGTGCCTAGATAGGATGGAAGCAAAAACATCTATGTCAAATACGGGGTTGATAATTACAGAGGAACGGCCGCCAGGAGCGATGGCTTCCGCAACGGCCGCGTACACAAAACTGACATCAACATCCCACAAGGCGGCGGCCAACCAGATCTCGCGGGCCACGGCCGAGACGACCGGGTCGTTAGTTCGGCCTGAGGCGAGGGCCTCAACTGGCGCCATGTCATCCGTGTGGACGACGACGGCCGCCCCGGGTGGCGCCCTCGCGCCGAGGGTAGCAATGCCCTGTAGAATGGCTACCGCGTGGAACCGGAACCCGGGGCCGAGGGCGGCCACGGTGCCGGGCGCCTCCTGGCGCAAGCTTGCGGTGGCCGTTTGAGCGACGATGACCGCGTCCCTGCTAGACACGAAGATACTGAACGGTTCTCTGTGTGGGGCGACCAAGACTACTCCGTTGGCGGCCGTTGCGTAACGTGTAAACCAGCGAAAGTCCTCTTTTACCGCCGCTGGGATGGTCGCCACGCCCACTCCCGGGACTCGAGGTAGGAATGCGAGAGCACGGGCGACGAACTTGCGGGCTTGTGATACGCAACGGGCGACGTATATGAGGCGGCCGACGATGGACTGGAGGCGGGCCCGGGTGATGGCTTTACGGGCGATCCACGCCTTGCACTCCCTTACCACGTCGGCGAGCCGATCTTCCGGGATGCGCAGGGTCATCGCGACCGTATCTATGTCAATGCCTAGCCATTCCATTCGTTGGGCCGGCGGGCTACACTTATCGGCGGCGAGGACCAAGCCCAAGCGCGCCGCGAGGCCCCCAAAGGCGGTGTAGGCGTCCGTCGCTTCCTGGCGCGTGGCCTCGGCGCCCGCGAAGTCGTCGATGTACGACAACGCGTGGTGGCCCCCGCGGCCCAGGAGGAAGGTTACCGCCCGTGTGACTCTCTGACATGCCGAGGCCGAGAGGCGGGCGCCGAACGGGCAGCACGGGTCAATGTAGTACCTCCCCTCGGCCGCGACGACCTGGAGTGGGAGGTCCCGGGGGTCCACCCGTAGTTGGCGGTAAGCCCTGGCCATGTCGGCTTTCCACAGCCACGCCCCTTTTCCCAGAGCCCGAACTCTCTCCGCGAGGTCGGCGACCGTAGGGAGGGTGCATGTCTGGGCGTACGGCAGATGGGGCCCATTTCCACGCCCGCGTTGACCCCGCCCCCAGGGGGGAAGGACATGTCGACTATTACTCTCCTACTGGAGGAGCCCCTCTTTGGGCGAGTCATGAGGGGAGATACTGCCGACCAGGGGGTGAAGGGCAGGTCCCTGAACGGGCCTACCATAGCCCCCTCCCCGAGCTCCTTCTCCAGGTAGGCCGCGACGTGGCGGGGGTAATTCTCCGCGGAGGCGTGGTTGCGTAGGGTGGAGGTGGGGGGGCTAGCGCCCGTGAATCCCAACGGCCAGCCGTACTCGAGAAATTCGACGACCTGATTATCGTGGTAGTCGACTAGGGCCGCCCTCCATGCATCGATCCGCATGCCCGAGGGAACGGGTATCCGAGCCCCGAGGTAGTTCGGGAGGCCCGAGACCCGGGCCTCGCTGTAGGCCCTCTCAATTGCCTCGTGCCCCCCCCACACTCCAGGAGAAGGGCGCGGCCATATGGATTTCACAACCGTTGCGTAGGCGGCAGGCCCACACCGTAGGGGCGCAACCCGAGGAACCGGGGGGGCACCTGCCGCGTCCTCGCCGTCGCCTGCGGCGCCACCTGCCCTCTCTGGGGTCGCGCCTGTGGCGCCCTCTAGCGCTTCATCTGCTGAGGTGCTGAACGCGCCTCCGTCGTGGACATGGAGTGTACTTTCAACATAGTAATCAGTGGGGGGGGGCGCGCCGGGACAGCGACGGCCACGACCCCCCGTAACACATTCATCGGCCGTAGGCAACGTGTAGGCCGTAGGCGCAGGTAAACAAACAAATAACTCTTGTACATTGTCGGCTGAAGTGAGGCGGGACGGGTGATGAGTCGCCTCGCCTATCGACGAAAAACCTGGGGGGGGGGGGTGGAGACTTGATCCGGGATCCGTGAAGCGCTTGCGGGACTTGCCGCGCTTAGATTCCTCTGTTTAACTCTACATGCTACCTCCGAATGGCCGTTGGATGCCCCCGTATAGACCGAGCAGTAAGCGCAGATGTGGTTCATGCGAATGCCTCCTTCCACGTGCCCGGGGGGCTTATCACACCCCCCCGGTTTGTTGAACGGCTGGCACGGCCTCGCTGTGTCGTCCCTAGCCTTTTTCCCCTTGACATTATCGACTGCATAAGCTATGCGGCCTGCATAGACCTGCGATATCGCAACTCTGAGGAGTTGAATGCGAGTGTCCTCGAGCCAGCCTAAGCGTAGGCGGCCCTCACTGACCATTGCAAATACGCGTTCTGACCACCTCCGGACCTGTGCAAAGTCGAACTCCCGGGCGTCCTCGAGGACCTCCTCCAGGTGTACCACCAGCGGTGCCACGTATTGGGGGGGGAAATCATCGTCATTAATAATTCGTAACAATGCCCATGCATACTCCGCCAATGTGAGTTCGTTCAGGCCTGTCTTCGCTCTCTCCGGGCCTCGATGCACATATAAATGTGGGAAAAACTTATATTTACCGGCTTCTGTGACCCTCGAGGCCGTGGTCTCCAGAATCTTGCGAACTTGGTCCTCGACCTCGTCGTCGGGCCTACCCGGCCTAACGGTCATAGGTGGTACCAAGGCTGCGGCCTGCCTCTGCTCCAAGAGCGCAGCGTGGAGTGTGGTGCCCTGGGATGCCGGCCGTGCGAGCGCTGCCGCCGTGTTGTCGGGTGCCAAGGGGCCCAGCGTAGCGGCTGACGTTCCCGCGTAGGATGCCAGGGCGGCCGGGACTCCTCCTTGTTGTGCGGGTGCCGAGGCCACCACTTTTTCGATGAAAGCATTCTCCATACCGTTAGTGATGCCCTGGAGGACTCGAGGCTGGAGTGTCGCGGCCGTCGGCGCTTGCATCGAAGGAGGCGAATTAACCGTATTTGCTGAGGTGCCTGGATCTGAGCAGGCGCCATTGCCATTGAGTTTTGCCGCTATCTCCGCGAGTGCCGTCTCCAAAACACTAAACCTCCTATCAAAGCTCGCGAACTTGTCGCTAAAAACGACATCGTCGTTTTCCTGGTCTTCAACTACCTTCGTTTGATCCTTCGTCCTTCGCTTTGGAGTGTTTTTACCCATCTTTGCGAGTGATTTGAGCGAGGTCTTAAATTAGCATCCGAAGCAAACGCTGTCTTGACGATCGCTGGAGGCGCCCTCTGTGGAGTAGTGTGCGCATCTGCGACATGATCGCGTAAGCGCAAGGTGGCGCCACACATTCCTCCCGTATAATTACTGCCAATTTCCAATTAGCCTCAAGGACACAAAATCGCTCATGGAGAAATATCCACCGCCACTGAATGTCCAAAACATGGGGATCCCAGTTCTTGAAGACAGTTTCAAGAACTCCAAAGAGATTGATAATAATTTTAAGAAAATGGATCAACTCTTGCTAAGCGCAAGTCAACAAATGATGGCCTCATTCACTGCATTCCTCCAGTTCTTACAACTGGCTTTTAAACGGGGTAATGAAGACAAAGAACTAAATGATGCATCCGAATCAGCAGTAGACGGAATAAAACTACTGTTCTTAGCAAACGCTTAAGTGGTTAAACGAAGACGAGAGGCGTTTCGACCCAAACTCGCAAAGGACCTAGCCGAAGCGACGATCAACGCCCCAGTCAGCCCCAAAACCCTCTTTGGGGATGTGATAAACAACTCTGTCAAGGACGTCGAGAAAGGGGAAAAACTTGCAAAGAAACTCTTGGCAAAACCCCCTCACAAACAAGAAAAGCCGAGGTCAAAACCTACGCCACAGCGATACCAGCGTAGATACAACCAGGGAATGGGGTTTAGCAACCCGAACTCCTACAACCAACAGCGATACCAACAACTGAAGAACAACCAGAACGGTTATCAAGGCGGGTATTCGCAGAACCAGCAACAGAACCAGAGACCATGGTACCAGAAACAACGGCAGAACCAACAACAGCAACAAACTCAACAAAAGAAAAAGTAGAGGTATGTGAGAGTGACATTGTTTTTTCAAAACTAAAATTGAAAAGCACACCTTCCACCTTCAAGGCAGGTCAAACAAAAAACTTTGTGAATTCTTGGAAGAAAGTCACTAATGATAATTGGGTTCTAAATCAGATCAGAGGAGTAAAATTGAAATTTTTATCTCCCCCTATTCAAGAAAGACCGCCACTTGAATATAGATTGAAATGTGATGAAATCTCAAAGGTTGATATCGAACTTTCCTCAATGTTATCAAAAGGTATTATCGAAAAAACCAAATTTATTGAGTATAACCATTTTAAAATGACAACTTTCAACACGGCACTAGACCTCATAGAAAAAGATAACTATATGGCATCCATTGATTTGAAGGATGCCTATTACTCAATAAGCATAAAAAAACAGATCGTAAATACCTCAGATTCCGGTGGAAAAACGAGTTGTATCAATTCACCGTGTTGCCAAACGGCCTTGCATGTGCCCCATGCATCTTCACTAAGCTCTTGAATCCAGTTTTCGCTTTCGTTAGAAAACAGGGCGGAAATTGTTTCGGTTATATCGACGACTCTTTCGTCATAGACAAAACAAAAGAGAAATGTGAAAAAACTGTCTCTCTCCTTGCAAAAATGATGGACACCCTCGGTTTTGTAGTGCACCCACAAAAGTCTGCCTGTACCCCAAACACTAGAATCCAATTCCTGGGTTTCACCATTGATTCAAAAGACTTGACGGTAATGTTAGGGAATGAAAAGATTGAAAAATTTCAGACCTGTACGAATTATCTGAAAACAGAACCAAATATCACGATACGCGATACCGCAAAAATGGTTGGACTAATGATAGCCTACTCACCAGCAGTAGACTACGGTCTCTCTCACATAAAATCGTTAGAAAGAGACAAGAACGAAGCATTAGTACAAAATTCCAGAAATTTCGATGATAAGATGACTATCTCTCCCCTAGGTTGGGAAGACATAAATTGGTGGGAAACGAGGATTCAAAATTCGGAACGAAAAATTTGATCATTAATACCCGACATCGAAATGTCTACCGATGCTATTCTAGATGGTTGGGGCGCACATTTTGAAGGGGTTTCCATTGGAGGTAGATGGAAACAAGATGAGATACAGCACATAAATGTACTAGAACTCAAAGCAATCGAGTTAGCACTAAAGAGTTTCTGCAGAGAGAAAAACAAAGTGATACATGTCCTAACGGACAATACTACCACAATGACTTATGTACAGAAGCAAGGCGAAGTGAGATCTTTATCTTGTGACTTAGTTACAAAAGACATTTGGGACTGGGTGGAAAAGACCAAAAATTGGATTGTAATATCCCATCTACCAGGAGTACTTAATACCCTGGCGGATACAGCTTCACGGGAATTCAAGGACAACCTTGAATTTCAGCTATCCCAACACCTTCTCCAGAAAATCGTTGACTGGGTAGGTCCACCAGAAATTGATCTCTTCGCTTCGTTTAGAAATTCAAAATGTGATATATTTTGCTCCTGGAAGCCAGATCCAGAAGCAACTTATTTGGACTCTTTTTCCATCTCTTGGAGAGAAATTAAAGGTACGCTTTTCCGCCTTTCAGCTTGATCCTGAAGGTTCTAAAAAAGGTCAAAACGGACAAACCAGACTGGATCATCCTTGTAATGCCAGACTGGCCAAGCGCGGTTTGGTACACGCCGTTGATGAACCAAGCGAAGTCGTATCGGAAAATAGGGGAAAAGCCAAAGAACCTGAAAATACCGGAGTCACAAGTAGAAAACTTCAAAAAGGGAATTCCACTAATTTTTTCAATTTTATAACAAACAAATTAGTCAAAACCGAAGATTGTAATGAAGAAACAGCGAAGTTCCTTATGGATTCATGGCAACCTAGTACCCAGAAATCCTATAACACGTATCTACAAAAGTGGGAACAATTTTGTCAAAAAGAAAAAGTAAACAAACTTAATCCGGAAATTTTGGAGGTCTGCCATTTTATAAAAATGCTGTCAGACGATGGGTTTGCCTATGGCTGCATAAACACAGGACGTTGTGCTTTGTCTTTTCTCCTGCCAACACTAAACAATGGTTTAACTGTAGGTGCTTCTTATTGGGTAAAACAGGCAATAAGATCAGCCTATCTAAAGAAGCCACCACAACCAAAATACCACCAATTCTGGGATGTTTCTTTGGTTTTCACGGTATTCAAATCATGGGGAGAAAATGTTCCACTATCTCTAGAAAGACTCACCAAGAAAACAGTAGTTCTTTTTCTGTTAATCTACGGGCAAAGAGGACAGGCCGTTACGGCGCTATCCTTAGACCATATGACCACGCTGGAAGATGGGAGTCTCACGTTTGTTTTAACATCTCTAATCAAAACGGCGAAGATGGGAGAACCGTTGAAAACAATAGTTCTCAAACCCTTTGATAAATGCAAAAACATCTGCATAGTCCAAACTATAATAAACTACATAACGGCCACACGAAACATAAGATCTACAGCACAGCTAGTCATCTCTTATAGGAAACCTCACAAAGCCATTCATAGAGACACGGTCTCTCGATACGTTGTCCACACTCTCTCATTGAGCGGTGTAGATACAAGTAGGTACTCAGTACACAGCACCAGAGGTGCAGGTACGTCGGCAGGTGCCAAATAAGGTGTTGAGGCCAACGCCTTGCTCACTTACAGTTCGTGGAAGTGCAAACGTACAATGGCACGCCATTATAAGAAGAAAGTAGAAAAAACAAACACAGAAACAGTAGCACAAGCTATTCAGCTAGACAATGCCTAAATAAGAAAGGTATATTTTTCATTTAAGATACATGTACAGGTATCTATGACTTAATAACTTAAGGTCATATCATCACTTATGCTAAACCTCAACATTTACATTTACATGGAATATATACAAACTACTTGTATTACATGGTGCCAAATGCATTTATATGATTCTTATATGTACAAATCATTGTGATTTCAAATACAAGTTTACTTATTACTTGTATTGAGAAGTGCGAAATGCACATATTGTGATTTTTATATAAAAACCAATTTACTGTGATTTATATGGCAATATAATATTCGCCAAACGGCAGACAATATTCAATTCATTTGAATTACATGGTGCCTGATGCATTTTCTGTGATTATCATTAGTTAGCAAAAACCAATCATTGTGATCTCATATTAAGGTCATTTAATCAATACTTACCTAAGGATTAAGTAAAGACTTCAAGATTGTAAGAAACTCAATCTTTGATTGATCTGGTTCTCCAATAAAGAAAATACGGATCAACTATATAAAACGACATAGTTGTACACTTATATATTTCCAATAAAATAAATGGAATGCAAAAAAGTTTCATTGGTTTTTACTAATTTTGGGAAAGAAACAGATAAATACAATTTTACAACTTTAAAAATCTTCCCTGTATTCTGGGGCAACAAAAAGTAGTTCCCGTAGTGAGTAGGAATAGTTAATTACCCGAGGTACTTACCTAGTACTGAAGGGGAATTGATGTTCCTACGAGCCTAGGGCACTACAATGGTGCCCTAGGATAACAGGGACCCACCTAGCCTTCCCCTAACTCCACAAAAAAAAGAAGAAAAAAAAATGTCTCACTTTTTCTGTTGCTTTCCCATAAAATCATATTTATCTTAAGCGGTATTCTTGCTCTAACTACTGACTTCTCACATAGTTCCTCTTCCCTGTTATCATAGAACTATCTTAGGTTCCATAATTCTACTCTTGCTGGATACCCGCTCCAGCACTGGTGCAGTCATGTCAAGTTATTAGAGGATCTCAAGGGTATATTGCATCAGCCAACTCTGTGGAGTCATAGGTTAGGCATCAGGCAAACGTGCTGGAGGTCGGGTGTTTTGTTGTGGGTGTGGGTGGGTGTGGGTGTGGGTGTGGGTGTGGGTGTGGGTGTGGGCCTCATTAATCCTCGATCAACAGTCCTCGATCAACAGTCCTCACTCACCAGTCCTCACTCACCAGTCCTCACTCACCAGTCCTCACTCACCAGTCCTCACTCACCAGTCCTCACTCACCAGTCCTCACTCACCAGTCCTCACTCACCAGCCCTCACTCACCAGTCCTCACTCACCAGTCCTCACTCACCAGTCCTCACTCACCAGTCCTCCCCCACCAGTCCTTACTCACCAGTACTCACTCACAAGTCCACACTCACCAGTACTCACTCACCAGTACTCACTCAACAGTGCTCACTCACAAGTCCACACTCACAAGTCCACACTCACAAGTCCACACTCAACAGTCCTCACTTATCAGTACTCACTGATCAGTACTCACTCAACAGTCCTCACTCACTCAACAGTATCCACCAGTTCTCACTCAACAGTCCTCACTCAACAGTACTCACTCACTCAATAGTATCCACCAGTTCTTACTCCCCAGTCCTCATTCAGCAGTACTCCCCAGTCCTCACTCACCTGTCCCGACTCACCAGTTTACATTCAACAGTCCTCACTCAACGGCCCTAACTCACCAGTCCTCATTCACCAGTCCACACTCACCAGTCCTCACTCAACAGTACTTACTCACCAGTCCTCACTCACCAGTCCACAATCCCCAGTCCTCACTCAACAGTACTCACTCACCAGATCACACTCAACAGTCCTCACTTATCAGTACACACTCACCAGTCTCCACATGTGCTAACTCAACAGTCCTCACTCAACAGTCCTCACTCAACAGTACTCACTCATCAGTACTAACTCACCAGTAATCACTCATTAGTCCTCACTCACCTGTCCTCACTCAACAGTCCTCATTCACCAGTCTTCTCAACAGTCCTCACTCACAAGTCCTCACTTACCAGTCTGCACTCGACAGTCCTCACTCATAAATCCTCTGTCACCAGTCCTCACTCACCAGTCTGCACTCAACAGTCCTCGCTCAATAGTCCTCACTCAACAGACCTCACCCAAAAGTACTCACCAGTTCTCACTCACCTACCAGTACTTCCCAGTCACTTGGCTCTAAGACACCTCTAAGACACCTCTATGACACCTCCAACCTTGTCTTGGGGTGAGACGGTTTCGGAGTCAATTTGAGCTAAGATACCCTAAGATGTCTTAAGATAATCTTGACTAAAAGACACCTCTAACACCCCTTAGATGTCTCAGCCAAAGATATTTCTAAGATCCTCTAAGATATCTTGTCTATAGTACACTTTTGTCTTAAGATGGTCTCAGCCTAAGATAATCTTGACTAAGAAATAAGGCTCAGGGCACCGTTTAACACGTCTTGGTCCTAGGAGAAGAATCCTCCTAGGATCATGCCAGCAATCTAAGACATATCTTAGGACGAAAGACCTTTCCCGTTTAACAAGTGGTGTCCCCCATAGAGAGAAAATTCCTGCATAATTAGTCTCCTAGGACCGAATTTGGTCTCAGGCTGGGACAAAACAGGCTGTAAGACAGCTGTGGGATCCCTGTGAAGGAGAATTCCTA
This sequence comes from Alentia gelatinosa, assembly GCA_950022655.1. Taxonomy (NCBI): domain Eukaryota; kingdom Metazoa; phylum Annelida; class Polychaeta; order Phyllodocida; family Polynoidae; genus Alentia; species Alentia gelatinosa. The sequence goes on from OX465592.1 coordinate 23,604,835, forward strand.
AGAACTGTAGGTAGTGCCACATAGTGAGGGTTGTGGTAACTAATTTCATCATTTTTAATCCAACTGAATATTTAAAATATTTCCCCTCTAACACTGCCGTTTTGTATTACATACCATACTCTACATATGTCCTCTAGTTAAATTAATAAATAAGATTGTTATTTATGATTTTAATCCTCTAAGAGAGCTATATAGGTGTCCCCCATCTAGGACCCTTTTGGGTATACGCCCTCCAGAGGTTACTAAACTCCCTATTATCGCCCAGGGTAAATGCAAGTTCCGCTCGCGGCTGGCTTGGCAGACTACAACCACATGAACTATCGTTTTCCCATTTATATTAGGAGAACCTGAATATTATTTCGGATCTGTATGTAGAAATAGCTGAAATTTCCATTTCCGATATTGGATTTCCGATTTAAATATTTATAAAAAACCGTTATACTGCGATAATTGTGGTTACGGTTCAAGGGTCTATCATCATCCCATGTCGGCAACCAGCAAGCACCGGGACCTGTAAACAGACTGAATTCTGGGATACCTCAATAGGGTCTATGTGGAGGACAGTTTGTAAGATGTGGGTCAAACTTGTTAAACAGTTTTGGAGAATCTGGCTAATGTCCTTGGCAAAGACAGTCCCTCGCTAAGATTGTCTTAGTAGTTAAACGCAAACTGTCCTAGGACCTGTCTTACAGGCATAACTCTCCTAGGACTACATTGTTAAACACCCCCCTTGGGCCTTGGGGCGGGTGACAGGTATATATATCTGCAATAATGCAAAGTTTGATAACTTCTGGTACATTTAAGATATCGGAAAGCGGGTTTCAGATCTATAACCGCCCCGGTTTCCCCTACAAATCGGTATAAAATACTTATATATAGAACGGGGGGATACAAACCATCGCTATTTATAAGCGGTCTACACCGAATCGGGAACCATCTGTGAAGTGCACACATCAAAATCTTAAGGTCGGTGAGGTCGTGAGAGTCGGGTAGGTGAAGTGCGTATATCGACCCGATTGACGCAGATTGTCACAGACCCTGCGGATCCGTCGGGCAAAAGTAGAATAGGGCACAGCAGTTGGATGGATGTCTAATAGGCTTCAGAGGAGTGTCCAGCTAACCATGACCATCCACTTCTGCCTCATTAAGTTTAACACCCGCCATTAGAATGAGAACTAGGGGGCTATGGCGTGAGTGGAAGAACGGCTATATAACTGATATAAAGTATTGTAAAAACTCCCTGGAATAAAAGGGCATTAGACAAACATGAGGAATATCAAACCTATGTAAAAAGACCAGCTTATTTTCACACTCACCTGAAATGTGATCTCTGACACCTGTATCAGGAAAGCTAGTGGGTTACAAATATTATCTAATCTCTGATTAACATGTTCAATATGGTTAAGTATTGAGTATGTTTGTTACATATTTCTTCACAAACACATTTTATGATTTGAACTGTATATAAAGGGGGTGATCCACCAGGCCGACTTCTCACCCGATCGATTGTTCCTGAGCCTTATAAGAGGAAGGTCGCATATTGTAATGTTTTTAATTCTGATAATAAGGGTTTAAAAAATGACCATTATTAAAGACATGAGAAATTTTAGGGCATCCGATAAGGATCGGCGAGTGTCTGGCTACCAAATCGTCCAGTGAAATACCCCCTTAAGATAACTAGATGTTAAACTGTTTATATATTAGCCTTATATATTGGACTGTCACTTATTTACATTATTGGTAATGTTTTATTTATCTCTCAGATCACAGTGACAACATGGGTAGATTCCTTCTACTGACTGCTGTGTGTCTCCTCCTGGTGGCACACCAGACAACAAGCTCATATATAGAAGTATCTTAACATTACTGGGAGAGGTGTTGTCCGCAATACGGGAGAGATGCTCCGATATTATCCTACCGTCTTCCACCCTGTCATTTATTGAATGTCTGTTGTCATAGACGGGATGAAGGCCCCTACCGTGGGTAGCCAATGGTCCTGGACGAGCGATACATGGTAATAAACAGATAATGATTAACATTAAAAGCATGTTGTTTATTTACATCTATCAGGTCCATGATAACTAATGAGCCAAGATTCACTTCATTGTTCTGTGATATTTTAAGGATCAGAGTGTTCATTTTTCTTAATGACTATAATTTACAAAACATTCTTTCTCTATGAGTGATTGTGACAATCCCCACATAATCGTTCATCTCTCCTTCACTAAAAAGAAAAGTTTATGCTTTATTGATCCTTACCAACTGATTGTTATATGTGCCAGCATTTAGCAGTCAACAAATCTAAGATGATATTTGTTAAAAATATTATGTAATAATGGTTTGTGGTACTAGGCATGCAAAAACTTCTTGATTATATTCAAAGCACACACAAGATGCCAATCTCTATACATAGGTAGTTTAAACTGGTCACCACTGTAAACAAACTGACTTACTGGAAGGCAAATAATTTACAGGAGCTTGTTCAAAAATTAACCCAAGATGGGAATTGGTTGAGAGTATTTATTACTCGAAGTTCATTAACATTAATACTTGATCATGTGAAGATAAGTCTATGTAAGTCTGCATAGGTCATATATTCAAGTCAGAATAAGATATGAGATACACCCAGTTGTTGGGTGGGTGGTGGTAAAACAGTTCTTAAGAGTACAAGTCGTGCCGCCAAAAGAGGCCGTTGGTCCATGACGTCATGAGATGATGACGTCGGGAGGGTCAAGGCTGGCAGAAAACAATTCCCTTGGCGTGTTAATTTTTCCTCAATTTCTAAATCACTGACCAATGCTCTTAAGCAATGAAGATACAAATATTTATAGTATTCTTTAGATCAAGTTTATTTTTGCAGGAAGGCAGGGACAAGTAAGTGTGTATGCAGAGTTTCCAACGGCTGAAGAAAATCCAACCAATCAATTAAAACCTGTACAAAAATCATTCTGTGGTTCTCCTTGAGAATGTGTCTGTGTGGTAAAAGTCACAAAAACACACACTCTGTTTCTACCTGCTGACCGATCATGTGTTCCATGTGCACCGATTATTCAATATGTACCTGTGTAGGACATCTGCTAAACAAAATAGCTGTGTTCCTACATGTACAGTAGGTTTAACATTGAAATCCATGGCAGTTAGAAAAATCAATATTTTTTTTACGGAAATGGAGGTGGTCATTAACCAATTTTTGGTCACTGACACAGATCAATTCAACTTGGTGTGGATTTGTCGGTGCTTCAAAAGTCTGTCATCTGCCAAACAAAATAGCTGTGTTCCTACATGTACAGTAGGTTTAACATTGAAATCCATGTTCCACAGAAAAAGCATTAACCCTTTTTGGCTCCACCTGATTGTTGTAAGTGTCACATAATTGGTCTGCAGTGCTTAATGCCATAATCTTTGGTTATAGCTGCACAGTGTGTGGTGGGGTGGGACAGAGGCTGGGTGGGGATGTGGGGGATGTTTCAGTGTGTGGTGGGAATGTGTTAGTGTGTAGTAGGGTTGGACAGAGGATAAGGGTGTGTGTGGAGTGTGTCAGTGTGTGGTGGGGTGGGACAGAGGGTGGATGGGGATGTGGAGTGTGTCAGTGTGTGGTGGGTTGGGACAGAGGGTGGGTGGGGGTGTGGAGTGTGTGTCAGTGTGTGGTGGGGTGGGACAGAGGGTGGGTGGGGATGTGGAGTGTGTCAGTGTGTGGTGGGGTGGGACAGAGGGTGGATGGGGATGTGGAGTGTGTCAGTGTGTGGGTGGGTGGGACAGATGGTGGATTGGGGTGTGGAGTGTGTAATTGTGTGGTGGGGTGGGAAAGAGGGTGGGTGGGGGTGTGGAGTGTGTGTTAGTGTGTGGTGGGGTGGGAAAGAGGGTGGATGGAGACCCCTACAAAAGACTATTAACCCTTTAAGGACGGCTGCCTGGGGCTGAGGTAGTCCCATAAGGACGGGTGCTGGTGGCAGTTTGTCTGGCTAGAGGACGGGCACATAATGGTTAACACTGATAATTCATGGTTTTCCAAACGCCCCGGCAAGCACAGCGCACGCTTTTCTGAGTTCATCCACATAAGTCTCCTATTTCTTCAAATAACTTGAGCAGAGAGCCAAGTCAACTACCACAAAAGAAGATATCAGTCTCATTTATACTCAGGGATTCCAACGGTTGGTGTCTTAACAAACAAAACTTACATTTAGCTGCTTAATTCTTTCTGCACAATAACGTCAGAGTCGGAAACGGCGGGCGATAAAATGGCAAACGGCCAAGGAGCGGGAGCAACAAGCATAGATGGGTCACAATGCTATATATAGATTCCCTGGGGGCGTTCAGAAAGTGACAAAAACAGTTCACCTCTGAGAAGCACAGACACGCACAATCACAGCCAAACAAGAGCAGCTTACATTCTGTTACAGACGATAATACAGGGAATGATATCAGCCTGCTATATTCTACCATAGTTGTGACTTTAAACTTTTATTTTTTTTTTAAACATTTTTTTAACATTTTTTTTTTTTAACATTTTTAAATTTTTCTCTTTTCTTAAGAAAAATGGCTACCTTCAGGGGTTGGATGGTGTCACTGTAGGGCTAAAGGGTCTGGTCACCGCGGCTGGGGCCAAATTAACGAACTCTACGAAAAAAAATGAAAATACAAGTTAACATCACTCAAGCCAAGCTATGAATACCCAGAGACTGAAAAACTACTAAGGTGAGAATCTGCATACTTCCACAGCTTACAGTAATCAAGTCTGGAAACCGTATGAATATCAACTTCTCCGACATTGATCTACTCATATTATCGCTCAGCCATGTCTACTGAGGAGGAGGATGATTTTAATTATTACAAGGCAGAATCCCCTCCCCGCAAAGCTAAAAGAGGGAGGCCAAAAACAGATTTTCTGTCAAAAAAACTAGATTCGGTCATACTGAGGCTAGGAAAGATGGAAAAGTGTATAGAGACAATCAGTATTTCAGCGAAGGCGATCGGGGGTTTGCAAAAAACCGTTGACAGAATCGAAGGTCAAGTCAAATCTATTCAGCACGAGTTAGGATTAACTGACATTTGATCAACTGAAAATAAGCACAATATTAAGGTTCTCTTTGAAAAAGAAGATAACACACGATTATCGTTAGAGCAAAACAAAGAGAGTATCGAAAAAAACAACAAAGCGCTAAGTAATTTGAAAACCCAAGTTGACAAGTTAGGAGAATTCAGTAGTGTCACCAAACCCGCTAGCAAAACGCTTGGGGCCGATGAGAAGCTAAAACATGACTTGAACAATCTGCAGAATGAGTTAAATAAACGTAGTTTAATTTTCTCAGGAATTCGTGAGCGTCGTCACGAGAGGTTAAATCTTACAATATCAGAGATTGTGTCTAACGCAGGAATCACTCTCGAAGCCTGCGACATGGAATCAACCAAGCGCATAGGCGAGTTCTCACCATCGGGTCGACCCCGTGATGTCAAAGTTTCCTTCTATAGTTTAGAAACAAAAGATGAGATTTTTTATCGGAAAGATCACATTAGGGCCACTCCGGCGTGTAGGGATGTTTGGATCTCGGAAGATCTCACTTCTTCCACAAAACGACATAGAGCAACACTGAGAGCGATTCTAGATTTTGCCACTGACAGGAAAATAAACGCACGAGTGGTGGATGACATCATCGTGGTGGAGGGGCTACGATATGGACCGGGGCAGTTAGGTCATTTACCAGAGAAAATATCGCTGGAAAAAGTGTACACACGTAGGGAAGGTGACTACATATGGTTTCAAGGATCGTACTCCCCACTTTCAAACTTCTATCCAGTTAACTTCAAGCTGGGGACGCAAAACTACGTCTCAGTCGAGCAGGCTTACGTACACCGTAAGGCACTGTCAGCAAACAATATCCCGGCCGCTTGCCTCGTTCTCTCCAAGACAGACCCTTATAAAATCAAAACTATCGGAGACTCGATCAAAAGTTCACCTAATTGGAAGAATGAGGCCTTAGATGAAATGGAAATAATCCTCCAAGCTAAGTTTGGCCAGAACAAAGCAGTAGGTGAGAAATTACTGGCTACGGGTGAGTGTACGCTGGCCTAGGCAACACGAAGCTCCTTCTGGGCGGCCGGTAAAACGATGGGCGAGCTACGACACAACAACACGGTAACAGGAACTAATCATCTGGGAAAGCTATTAGAGAAGATACGACATTCACTTTCTACTTCTGATGAATAAGGATGAGCTTATAGAGTGATCGAAGATGCTGCCTTCGAAAACGGAACTTCTCTGATGTTGACACACATGGGGATCGGGTATAGTGACAGCTGAGTGACAGCTGACTGACTGACGATAGTGACAACACCACGGAATCTAAAAATAGGAAAGGGTTCGTATTCCACTTTTGGGATCAATGTGGTTAGTATGGAGGTTCCAGTTATCGTAGTGGCCGACTCTAGAGGGAAATATCTTCAGCGATACATAGATATGTGTAATGAATCTCAAATCAAGATAATGGTAGATGTCAACCCAGGAGCTAAAATATGTCGAGTGGCAAATAGAATTCTACATCTACACAAAATACACCCTGACCACCAGTTTATTTTTATGGCTGGTATTAATTATGTCACCACAAAGAACGGCCCACATATATCAATGTTGTTTCATACTTCTTATCAACTGGCAAAGACAATAGAGGAAAAACTGTGGGAAGTCAACTACGAATTTATTGCTCGCATACCCCACACGAATGTGATTTTTGCACCTCTGTCAGGACTAGACTACTTTCGATTTTTTTTTTTTTTTTTTTTTTATTCAGGAAGCAAATACATTCACCCTGTTGGGCGTTCTTACATGCGTTGCAACAAGTATAACAATAAATAGTTATCTACACTCTATAACGGGATACACATAGAACAAACAGACAGAACAGACAGGACGTGACAGGACGTTTGACATCACCTCTAGGATGTACATGTAATATTGTAGCACTTTGGCATGGCTGACTGACCCGGGAAATTCTATTCACCAATACTCTAGTTTTCTTAATAAATATTCCTTTATATATATCTTAAAATGTGACCGGTCTGTTGACAATTGCATTTCTTTAGGTATCTCATTCCAGATTTTTATTCCTCGATATAACGGTGTATTTCTATACTTCTCAGTCTTGGGGAAGTCATGTTTTATAATAATTTTATCTTTATTTCTGGGGTCATTTGACCACCAGAGCACGTGCATCAGTAAGTGTAGTACCCTTCTATATCTTAATGGTCTTATTTTACACATGTTATATAGCTCGTCTATCGAGTGTCCCCTAATTCGGTGAATGCCTAATGCAGATCTCATGCAGTGATTAAAGGATACATCTAGTGCATTTAGTTCCTTTTCAGCGCAGCTTACATATAAGTAATCAACATAGTCGTATATGGGCATGATAGTTTGTTTTAATATTAGAATCCTTGTTTCTTCCGGTAGTAGATATTTAAGCAGCCGCATCTTTTGTAATTTCATTCGTGATTCCGATACAATTTTTTGGACCTGGTTTCTAAATGTTAGACTACTATCGATTATAATTCCCAAGTATCTAAATTTATAAACTCTTTCTAAAATCTCGTTTTTCACTTTACAGTTCGGTAATTCTACGTTATCTAACCTTCTGCCTACCCACATAATACTACTTTTTTTCTCATTTATCATAAGTTTATGATCATTTAACCAGTTCGTGATCATATCCAAGTCTTTCTGTAGCTTTCTGCTTGCTTCTGTGGGATTAGTATCAGTACTAACCAGGACAAGGTCGTCTGCGTACATTATCGCTGTGCATTCCACTATTACTTTAAATATATCATTAATAAATAGGATAAACAGGGTCGGTCCGAGGACCGATCCTTGTGGGACTCCGCATGACGACGTTTCTCTCGATGATATTATATTATTTAGTTTCACACTTTGTTTGCGTAATTCTAGATATGATTCAATCATTCGGATAAAGTTTTTTCCTACACCAGCATTTTTTAATTTGATAAATAGTATTTTATGGCAGACACTATCAAATGCCTTTCGCAGGTCTACGAAGGCATATACACTCTTTATGCTCATATTCATGTTTCTATGTAGTACATTGGTCAAATAAAAAATAGCCTGACCGGTCGATCTATTTGGCATAAAGCCATATTGGTTCTTATGTATTAGATTGTTGTCGATTATATGTGACATTAAGCTCTTTTGTATTACTTTTTCAATAATTTTCGATACCGCGGGTATTACCGTTATTGGTCTCCAGTTTGAGTAGTTATTTAAGTGTCCCTGTTTAGGTAAGGGGGTAATTAGTCCTACTTTAAGTGAGTCTGGGTATTTTCCCGAGCTTATTACTCTGTTAATGAATGCTGTTATTGTTTCTGTTTGTGCTAATAGTATGCGTTTTAGATGTCCTGTGCTTAGATGATTTATGCCACTAGATTTATCATTATCTAAGCTCCTTATAATTTTTATAGTTTCTGTAGTGTTTATAGGTTCCAGTTCAGTTCTGGTTGCTTCTTCATTCCAAGGAGTTCCATAATCCATATCCTTTACTGCTCCCAGCTCTTTTAGGATATTTGGGCCTATATTTATAAAATATGCATTCATACCATTAGCTATGTCATGCAAGTTATCCTCATCACTAGTTCGGCACTTAAGGTAAAGTCCTTCATTATTTTCGATCGGGTTCCATAAGCTGTTTATGATTTTCCATGATTTTTTGGGGTTATCTTTGTTATCATTTAGCCTTGTTGTGATGACTTCTGCTCTGTGATTTTTTATCTGTTTACTTATTATTTTTCTGAGTCTTCTTATTTCTGTTAGAGCCGCTTGGTCTACTACGCTGCATGATGATAATTGCTTTACTAGGTGTGCTCTAAACCTTATGTTTTCGGTGATATCTCTTGGTAATTCAATCCCAGCTTTTGTTACCCTGGTGTATTCTCTAATAGGACATATACGATCAAGTAATTTCTTGATGTGGTCTTCTAGGTGAGTATTTAGATCTATCTCATGTGCATTTTGCGGTATGACATATTCCGCCATATGGGTTTGGATATCACACTTCCTTAATTTATTCAAATTCCTTCCTATTATCTTTTTTCTTTCTATTTTTGTATTTATACATTTTCTTTGAGCAAATATGGCGATATGATCCGAAATATAATGATTAAGATTACCGGTTAATTGTACATGTCTACTATTAGTGTATATATGATCTATTGTGCTTTTACCTTTTTTGAATATGAATGTCTCCAGAGTATTGATTTGGAATAAGTTATTCTTAATTAGAAAGGATTTTAAAATTCTATATTTGTTACTCATCCTTGTTTTAGAGTTAACATTGAGATCCCCTTGTATCCATATTTCATGGTTTCTATAAGTATCGTCCTCCAGTATACTGTTTAAGTAATCATAACACGCCTTTACATTTTTGTGTGGCGGTCTGTAGACTGAGATAATTAATAGTTTCCTTTTGTTTGGTTCCTGAACTGTACAAGTTAACACCTCATATTTAGGCGTTGAGTTACAATACTTAGTTACCTTTGTGAAATATGGTCTTATGCTATTTCGGGCATATAAAGCTACTCCACCTCCCACTTCATCATTATCGTAATTACGGTCGACTCTAGTAATGAATAAACCTTCGATATTTAGTAGATTTGGGGTATGTCTTTCTTTAAGCCAGCTCTCTGTGATAGTCACATAGTTACATGTTTGAAATATACTGTTAACTTGTTCCACTTTTGAATACAGACTATGTACGTTTATAGTCAGGAATATACACAGGCCATGGAATAGAGGGCCAACAAAATGTAATTAACGAAGGAATATTAACCCTAAATAGATTTATTATACAGCTTAATGAAGAAAGGAAAAATCCAACCCCATGGATATCCCAATACATTCATCCAAACAGAAGGGGTACAACCAGGCCAGTGTATTCACTATTATCCGATGGTCTCCATCTCTCGGAGTATTTACTACAACAATGGGCACGACAGATAGTTAAAATGGTGGGAAAGAAAAAATACGATCGCCACCACTAGCCGCTTAACTCTGCTTCATACCCCCCTGGTTCGGTTGACGGGGAATATTTAATATTACTTCTGGACCAACTTCAGGGTCAATTAATGTCACTCACTTGAGGCCAATTCTTGCCTATTCTTGCCATTTCTTCCACACAAAAATAGCAGGCTCGGTCGACGGCTATGGTTCTTAGGCGGAGGGAAGGTCAATGAATAAATGGTCCAAAACGACAAAATTTAATCAAGGGTTAAGGTATTCTGAGGGCCCATGTATATACACTGTTTAAGATCCAGAACCATAGAAAAATCAAACAATTAAAGTTAAGGGCCATAGTTAAGGACTGTACGCACTATGCATACTGTTGATAGATGTTGTTTACTTTAAAGACATAGTTTGTTCATGAATAGACAATGTAAGATTACATATGGAACTTTGGACTGTTCTAAAAGATAAGAAAATCTTCCTAAGCGGTATTTCGCAGTACCACAATTGTTGGTCATTTTTTAAGATAAGGATGTTAAAGCCTAGCGTTTTTTTATCTACATTGCATTGTTGTTAGACTACAATTTACAGGTGAAAATTACAGAACTTTACCGATCATAAGACTCTACCACACCAAGGAAGGGAAGCGCCGTCTCAACAACAGCCAGATAAAACTATACTCGGATGTCCATCACACGCACTCGCTTCCACTGTCGAAACTGGGTCAGGCAGACGTAAAAAATCAGTGGTGTTCAACTACAAGAGACACTACTACAAGAGACACTATAAGAGACACTACTACGTGTGAGGTATTGTAAAGAAAGCATAATATTTGGTGTGTTTGGGCCCCAGCCGAGGTCTGTTGACATGAGATCAAGTTCTTCATGGTTATGAAGGGATACTACCCATGCTCTATATTCCTGAATGTCTATTTTGTTTTAAGTGTGATATATGTTAAGTGTGTTCTGGATGTATACATGTTCTCTCTTTGGTATGGGTTCACAGATCAGACTACTAAGGTTAATACAATGGTAGAGGGATGGGGACAAAAAGATCAGTTACAACAGAAGGAAGAAGTGAAGATCACTGATGATTTGGGAAGGGGGGAACAAGAACTCTGTATACATTTACCATGGATAATATAAGATTTGCTAGTATAAATGTTAATGGACTGGGGGAGGCAATTAAGCGGCGTACTTTTTTCTATAAATTGAGAAAAGATTTTGATGTTATACTTCTGCAGGAAACTCATAGTACTGATCAGACCAACTTTTTATGGAAAACCGAATGGGGGGGAGAAATGATTTTTTCTAATGGGGCATCTAATTCAAGGGGGGTGGCCATGTTATTTTCAACCAATCTTGATTTTAAAATTGACAAGGTGGTCAGAGATATACAAGGTAGATTTTTAATTGTTCAGGTGACTATAGAGGATGAAACCCTAATACTGGTTAATGCATATTGCCCAGTTCAATGTACCCCCCAGGACCAACTGATTAATCTTAACCGACTAGAGGAAGAATTGTACAATTTTGAAGAATTTCCCATGTTGATAGGTGGGGATTTTAATATACCACTAGATCCCAACTTGGATAGGAAGAACACTTCCTCCCCCCCTACCTCCCGTCAATACCGGACAGTGCTATCGGAATTCTTGGTAAATAATGATTTGGTAGACTTATGGAGAAAAAGGAACACAAATACTAAACGATTTACATTCCACAGAGCCCAATCTGCATCTCGTATTGATTACTGGTTCATATCTGAATGTTTTAAAAATAGAATTTTTAAGGTAGAAATTAAGGCCGCTTCAGGTACAGATCACTCACTACTTACGTTTGAATTGAAAAGGCAACAGAAAACTAGGGGCCCCTCCTTCTGGAAACTCAACAATTTATTGTTGGCAGACAAGATGTATGTAGAACGAGTTAAAAAAGAATTATTAGAGTTACGAATAAGTACTAAAGAAATAGAACCGGCACAAAGATGGGATTTTGTCAAATTTAAGTTACGGGACATTTCTATTCAATTTGCTAAAAAGAAGAAAAGAGAAGAAAGGTCTCAGCTTAAGAATATGCAACAAGAACTAGAAAGCCTGGTACAAACTGATGATTTATCTGATGTAAAAGATAATGAGAGAAAATATAAGATCGACAGCTTGAAAAAGGACATTGAATTTCATGAGCGTAAAGCCACCCTTGCCCTTCTCTTTCGGTCGAAAGCTAATTGGGCATTGAAGGGGGAAAGGCCTAACAAATACTTTTTGATTCGAATTAAGAAAAACTGTATGAATAAATGCATATCCCAACTAACGATAGTAGAGGAAGGCAGGCAATACAAAACTGGTGACCCAACTAAGATATTGTCTACAATTGAAGAGTTTTATAAGAAGGTTTATACCAGAAATACATCAGAATCACTTTTGGATAACATAGGAAAGTTAATAGACCCTAATAAAATACCAAAAATTTCCCAGTCGGAGAGAGATTTTTTAGACAGAGAGATTTCAGAAATTGAACTTTATAATGCTCTAAAAAAACTCAACGCTAACAAATCCCCAGGATCTGATGGTCACACGCCTGAATTTTATCGTTACTTCTGGGACGATATTAAAGGCTTTCTTACGGAATCCTTTCAGGATTCTAAGTTCAAAGGGATGTTAGGTACAGAACAACGAAGAGGTATAATCTCGTTAATTCCAAAAAAGGGATTAAGCAGAGTTGAATTGAAGAACTGGAGGCCAATTACCTTATTAAACACGGATTATAAAATTCTAACCAAAGCTTTAGCATTGAGACTTCAATCCCCACTTCGGGGGATTGTTCATGATGACCAAACTGGATTCCTGAAAGGTCGTTATATAGGCTCCAACATCAGAATCATTCAAGATGTTATAGATTATTTGAATACAAATGGATTAGCAGGAATTCTGCTAGCCATTGACTTTGAGAAGGCTTTTGACTCGGTCTCGTGGGAGGCTATATTTGATGCACTGAAACTTTTTGGATGTGGGGAGGAATTTCTGAGTTGGATTAAATTAATATACAGGGATATTTCTTCATGTGTGGCCAATGCTGGTTTTCATACTAATTGGTTCTTTCCCTCCCGGGGAACTCGTCAAGGCTGCTGTATTTCCCCCTACTTGTTTGTTGTCCTGGTGGAATTGGCGGCCATTGCTATTAGGGAACATAAGGATGTTAAAGGGATTGAAATGCAATATAGATCTGTAAAAATCTCGATGTTTGCAGATGACGTTACTTGTTTATTAGGGGACATACAATCTGTATACAGGCTTCTGGACATTCTGGAGAGGTTTCGTAGATATGCAGGATTAAAGATCAATCTGGACAAATCCTTTATTATGAAATTGGGGGTAAAATCTGATCCCCTTTCTCCCAACTGTCCGATAGTGGAAAGACAGATGGTGAATATTCTAGGTATAAAGTTCAAAAATGCCTGGAAGGAAGACGAATATTTTCAAATGAACTTTGAAGATAAAATTGACAAATGTCAACGTATTTGTTCAGCATGGGCAACAACAAAATTGTCACTGAAAGCATAAGTCACCGTTGTCAATGCCGCAGTTATACCTATACTGTTATATCCAATGTCTTTGATATATACTCCACCTTATGTGTTTTCACAATTTAAAAAGATTGTGTGTCAATTTCTCTGGAATAGCAAAGTTAACAAATTAGCTTACGCAACAGTTTGTCAATGTGTTAGGGAAGGAGGTCTTAATATGTTGAATCTGGAAACAATGTATGAGGTATCAAGAATTAAATGGCTTATTCGTTTTTGTAATGAGACACGCTCATGTTGGAATTACATACTACCAGAATTTCTTCATTCGGAAGATGAACCTGTTTTTAATACGATTACTGACTTTTTTAGAGCTAAAAGACTCATTCAATTGCAAAAATGTGACTCTATGTTCTATAGGAATTTAGTCCAGATATGGAATAAGATATACGTTAGATTTCCTATTCAGGAGGAAGACCGACAGTATGAATATTTGTGGCATAATAAGTTCATTGAAATTTACAAACCAGGGAATATGGCCAACTCATGGAAATCAGCTGGTATCGTATCCCTCCATGATATTATAAGTAATGGTAGACTCATGTCTGAGATAGAAATTAGGCAAAAATATAAAGTCCAATGCACATTTCTTCACCTTTTACATTTACGGAGAAGTATCCCGTGGTTGTCTAGGCTATCCTTTCAAAAGGTAAAAACTGAGGTTGATCCGTTATTTATTAACGATTCGGTTTGTGTGGTTATCAATATCAAAAATAGTAACAACAGAAAGATCTACTATGTTCTTAATTCTTTTAGAACCAAACCTCCTGTAAGTCAAAAATACTGGTGTACAGAGTATGGGATACCTCTAACAGATGGACATTTATGGACCAATTTCTTTACCCACATCTATAAAACAACTAGGGAAACAAAATTACAATCATTTCAATATAGAATTATGAACAGATTGATACCTACGAATTCATATCTATATAAAAGAAAGATCGTCCCTTCAGACATATGTTCTTTCTGCCAAGAAAAAGACACTTTGGAACACTTTTTTCTTGACTGTCCCAGAGTCAAGGACTTTTGGTCTCAATCTATTAGATGGTTGAAGGAGGTTGCAGATATAAATGGTGACTGGACAAGAACTAACATACTACTGGGCTTTCCAGGCTCTGGTATTCTGTCCCACAGGCTAAACTATATCACCTCTTTAATCAAGTTCTATATCTACAGACAAAAACTGTTCTATGACAGTAAGTTCTGTATTTATACATGGACATTGGAATTCAGAGAAAAACTACGTACGGAGAAATATATATGTTATATAGAAAACCCTCCTAACAAGTTCAAAAAATGGGAGACTATACTCCAAAATATTCAGTGAAAAACAATGGGATTTGATTCTTTCCAAGGGTGTTCAGAAGCCTACAAATGCGTTAACAAATGCGTTAACTTCACTCCACCAGTTGGGGGTTATCCCCAATTGATCATACCAAAACAGTGTGTTTTGTCCGGTCTTGTCTTCTTCGGTTTTGTTACCATTATATGTCTCCCATTTCATGTTTACTAATTGGAAGGATATGTATATTGTCCCAACAAGAGTAAATTGTCTACAATACCTAGAATTAAGGCACCACAGCATACAATTTTTTATTGAATGTTTGATTACTATCACAGTACACTGTCGAAGGAAGAAGCTAATATCTTCTTTCTGTTCCTCACTGAATTTGCCAAAGGTCTAGTCTACACATTAGCAACAAGGGCGAGCAGGAGTGGCACAGGCATCAGGTGCAGGGACGTATTCGCTGCCTGAGGATCACCAGCAGCATTCTCCAGTGTCATTGGTGCAGCATCTGTTGTATCTGGTGCTTGATCTTGTTGCCTCAGTGTGTCAGCAGGCGTGTCGGAAGCAGCAGCAGTAATAGCCCTCCTGGGTGTGCATGAACGAGGAGGCATCTGGTAGGTATGTCGAAGTATGTCAAAGTATTTATTCAAGAAAAGCTTGCACATGCTCTCCTAGATATCAAGAATCCATATTTGCCATGCAACCGGGAAAAGTGATAAAAACTCAAAAGACAGTCGGGACACAGACAAAATCCAGACCATGAAAGAACTTCTTTTGGAAAATTCGATCTTAAACAAAGGATGACCTTAATAGCCCCTAGAAGGAGATTGATCACCTCAACCAATCTGGAAATATGATCACGCCCAGGATTGACTACCTGCTCCAACCGAAAAATGGAGTTGGCACAAAGGAACCGAGATATGAGATGATGTTGCAAGGTATCCCCCAGACCTGGGATACCCAGATACAAATATCCACACTCACACATATCATGCTTGATACAGGGCATGACACCTTGCTGATTTAGGTGATTTCAACTGATGTATTACTGATGGCTCCTAGTCCCTCTGCTGAGTTCCGTACAGGACTTAGCGGCATGAAGGTATGAAGAAAAATCAAGTCTATACAGTATCCCATTTATAGTGCTTCTGATATTGCTGCTAATAACAATGTTATGGATATCAGGTTTTCCATACATGATCTCATATTCAAAATATTCCAAAGAAGCTGCACGCCTACGCAACAAAATAGAATTCAACTGGATACATCGACTGAAGACACATGCTCCTAATGGCCTCAACACTCTGGACAACAGGTACAGCTAGCTGACGGTAAGCCTACATTGTGCCCCCCCACATAATGCCACATCAAAAACATTTTCCAACCTTAGAACTCGTAAGGGAAATCTAAAGGAACGAAAAATTATACAAAAACGATCAACAAGGTGGGGGACAAAGGTAGGCTACTGCAGCTGCAGGACTACAAGAATAGAGAGTACCTGACACCACAAAACACTATTTCGAGTGGGGACACATATCCACCTCCCGGACTGGATCCGGGGGGAAAGACCACAGAAGAGTACCTATCGCACTTAGCCTGACAAGACTTAATAACAGTCGAAACCACGAGAGGATGTAGAGTGTAATAACACTTGCTACATACCACCTCTGATGTGAACATGTTGGAGTTGCTACTCGGGTTGGCACAGTACCAATAAGAGGAGGCACACACATAATGCTGGACAGTGACACTGTCAAGCTACTACAAACACCAGGCTGAAGTAACTCAGCAAGATACTTTAACACACTTACTGTGGGTTTCCTCCATGTTCTGAATGGACTTGACACTGGGGTTGCACCATAAATCCCAGATTTAGAGTTTTTCTGACAGAAACACTCTATAGGAACTGTGTGGATTGACATATAGCACCCCACAAGGCTGACAGCAGCGGGTGATGTGAACATGTCGAATGCAACCGGCCGTAAAAACAACAACAGGATCATGTGACCGGCCGACCAATCAGAAGCGCCGAAACTGGGTATGCAGGTGAGGCTGCGGCGCTCTTTGCGACCTGCTTCCCCCTTCTCTCTATTCCATGGCCACTACGCAGTAGGAAAGGAGCTCACAATCAAGCTAAGCCACGTGACTAAACAAAGAAGAATCTAATACCAGCATATTTCCTGTTTAGATGTTAGAGATATTGTGTTTTCCATGCGGGATATCTATATCTATATTTGGATTCAGATGTGTTAATGTAAATATCTTGTATTATGGCTATATTGATGGGAACATAAATTAAGTTATAGCAGGATGTAGGTGGCAGGTTACAAATGTTGATAGTTAATCAATCAATCAAATTTGCACACATTATTGTTCTAAAAACTAAATGCAAAAGAAACCGGGCTATTGGACATGCATGTGCTCTAATACTAAAAAGTAACCAATCTATCATTGACCTTGCCATTTCTGAATGTGCACTTCAAGTGATCTTTATGAACACAACCATGGGCCTAGAAAATCAAATAAGTAGATCTGATGGTATAAATGACATGCAAAACCAGTTACTATCGCAGCACTCAGTGAAAGAAGACAGCAGTTACACATAGACACCATTGGGACTGTTTATAGATGTCAAAAACCTTCTTCCACCAACGATAAACGGTGAGTAAAACAACACTTATGTAGTGGAGCAGTTCACTAAAATACACTTTCACATACCTATGTCATTCTGTTGTATAGGTAATGCATAGTTGATAGGATAGAGTTGGAAAACTCAGCAGGACAGTCAACATATGGTTTAAGATGTCATAGATACTCCTCGACCTTTTTTTTTTACTAACTTTTATTTATGCTGGGAGATACGTACTCAGCCCAGGGGCTGGTTTCAATGTGTGCCCAGATTATAAGTTACAGTCTTCTTATCCAACATGCCAAGTTCATATAGGATAAAAAAAAGTGTATACAATTGATCCAGCGAAAAATGATGAAAATAACAAAGTATAGGTGATGTGCGACAGGTCTAGCTTGGGTACAACATCAGTTACATCAGCAGATTACTCAAGGGAAATACCTCAGGATTGGGTTCTATTTTTAAAGAAGTACAATAAATATAATAGGAAGGCACGAGAAAATAGTTCCCTCAAGTCCTGGTTAGGGGGTCAGGTATTTCAGTGAGTCTTTTCGGAATTGTTTAAAGATTTTAAAAGTTTATATATTTCGTGTGTCCATAGAAAGCAAGTTCCATTTCTGTGCACCATAGTAAAAAACATTTCTAGTAGAAGTAGTATTATTCGGCTTTTCCAGGAGGAATACAGGTGCCTGGTTCGCTCTAGTAGCTCTCTGTGCTTTTAACAATAATTCTTGTTTTTCTAGTTTGTTTTACATAATGTCACAACATGAGCATCACACCTTTGGTGATATTTGTATGAGGGTGCCCATGCAAGCAAATCGTTGTTGAGGTGCACTGGATCGCGGTGGTTCTGGTGTGCTAAGCTGTGCTTCTAATCGTTTATATTCCAGAGAGTTTTTAACGTTCACTTTGATATTGAAGTCGTCAATTAGAGTAACTTCCATCTTTTTCTGAGAATGTTGGTCGAGGGTGTTGAAGATGATATTAATATCAGCCTAGTGTGGTCTTATATGTTACAGATAATTTGCTTTTCAGGTCTGGAAGCTGGATCTCGGTCCAGAGTGATTCCATATCCTGGGTGCTGAAGTTAAGCTCATTTAAAGGTGTTACATTTAAGTTATTACTTATATAGGACCCTACATTGCCTCCAATCCTGATGTTACCATCCTCGTTTTTCGAGGAACGGTCATTCCTGTAGAGTGTGTCATTACCCCTTTATCCCGCAACACAAGTCATGTCCGTTATTACTCTCCGGGCCTCGGAGTCCCGCTTCTCCCGCGACATCAGGGGAGACACGTGGCACCACGGCCTGAACGGGGCGTCGGAGAACGGGCCGAGCAGATTGGAGAACGACAGCTCCTTTTTCACAAACTGCCCTACCTCGGTCGGGTACCCGGTGGCACTGGGGTGGTTAGGCACCCCTCTGGTATCCGTCGCGGGACCGAGGTATCCTAGGGGGAAGCCGTATCGTATGAAGCCCAGCAGCTCCTGCTTCCCCCGCATGCCCGTGAGGTATTTCTCCCACGCCCGCAACCGTAGGTCCGTGGGGAGAGTAATCTTGGTACACATCGCGTTGGGCAGGCCCGAGGCCCGCACCGCCTCGTAGATGTGGCCGTGCGCCGGCGGGGCGCCGTCCTGCATCCGCGGCCATTCCGCGCGCCGATGTGCCCTGAACGCCTCCGGGTCCGTACGAGTCCCGGCGGCAATGATCCCGGTCCGACACACTTCCTCGAGCTTAGCGAAGTCCGGGGGCGCGCACGGAGGGGGTCCGTCCTCGGCCCCGTGGCCGGTCGCGCCCGGGTGGGGGACGCCCACCGGCACGGCCACGTGGACCTGCGGAGTCGTGTTGTTATTCTTGTTGTGTATTGCCTCCCCGTCACGTGGGGGAATCCTTACCCCGTGTGTGACGTCACGTGTCGGGGTGGCCTCACGTGGGAGGGTGCCGACCGGGAGGCGGCCGCTGACCACCTGTGCCCACGTGGCCGTTGGCGATTTCCTGTCCCGTGTTGTTTCAGCACTGGACGTCTCTGTGACCTCACGTGCCGCGTACCCTCTGACCCCGGGAGCCCGGGTGGGGGGTGCACGTGAGCATCCTGTAGTCGGGTGCGCTCCGGTTACTCGCGGGGCGCACCGTGCCCGTTTTTTGCCGGCTGCGGAAGTCCATGTTGGTAGAGGGCATCCGGTCCGGGGTCGGCCGCCCTCATCGTGTATCCGGCCTGCGGGGTGTATCCGCCCTGCTGCCCGCGGCGTGTTGGTTGAGGGGCTACCGGCTGGGACTCGTAACCCATGGTGTACCCCAGTTTGCGGTTGCATGCATGGAGCGAGTGCCCGCACTGTTTCCCCACCGAATCGCAGAACGAGCAAATGTGAACCCATTTCACGGGCCCGTCCTCGTGCCCGCTCCGATGCCTGCACCCTCTCTCCGAATTAAACTGCCGGCACGGCAGCTCCCTGGCTTTCTCCTTTCCTGCGTTGTCCGGTCCGGCCGACCGGGTCGAGGTCGTCATGGCGAGCCGGACCCGCTCCTCCTGTATCAGACCGTAGTCGGACCAGCTAAGCCTGCCGGCCTCGATTTGGTCGAACACAAATTGGCTCCATCGCCTCACCCCGGCCCACGGTCGGGATTGGGCGTCGATGGACACCTGGTGGAGATGTTTAAACATATGGTCCCGGTCCGCGGGCTCCACGGCTCGGTCGTCCCCCAGCAGACCGAGGAACGCGCTAACGTATTCCATCGGCCCTAGAGACCCCCGCACCTCCAGTTTCTGAGACAGTGTAAATACCCCCTCGCGGTCCACAAACATAAATGGTTTCGAGGTCAAGCGAGAGATATTTAAGTCCGAATGGAGCTTACCCGTAGTCCTGTCGTGTCTGATGGCCTCACGGTCCAGCTCGCGTTGGATGTAGGAGTCGGCCGCATACCGCTCCCTCAACTGGCGTGGCGGGGGCAGGACCCGTGCGGCCTGGTCCTCGGCCCACTCGTTGGTGCGTCGGTCCACGGCCGACTGGACGGAAGGTGGCCGTGAGGCCCGGTCGTTGTTCCTTTGTTCCGCCAGCCGGTTGATGGCGGCCAGGACTCCCCCGATCTGATCTTTCATGTCCGTTTTGAAGTCGGCGAGGCCTTTCTCCACGGCCACGAGTCTAACCGTCTTAACGCTGCCTACCTCGGAGGCCGAGTCCACGTGCTCCTCCGACGGCCGTTGGGTGGACTCCGACGTTACTTCAGCCTCCGCATCGGCGTGCGATGTGCTGGGGCCTGCTCGTGTCTTCGGCATCCTCACGTTGTTCTGGCAGACAATTAACCGTACTTTGAAACCTTAACGACCTCGGGCCGATACTCGTGGAGTATCCGGTGCCGCGAGCGATGTAGGCCAAAAATAGCGGAGAAAATTGGTGTGCGTCTGAACGTAGTGAAGCGCGAGAAGAGAGTGAGAGAGAGTGTGAGAGCGTGCTTCACCACGTGACCTAATGGTTCACGTGATTCGCACGAGGGGGCGCGCAGGGAGCGCGAGTGCAGAGGGAGTGCGCTAGGTGGAGCAATGACCGCCCCTGACCCTACGGCCATGGGCTACCAATTGTTACAATTAAATAGGTTTGAGGGTACGTTATGTGTTAGCCATGTTGCTGAAAAGGTAAGTACTGCAGCATTCAATTTGATAACTGATTGTTTTACTAGGTCGAATTTATTTACAAGGCTTTGTAAGTTTTGTTGGGTGATATGTAGACCTTTACGTAAATCAGAGGAAATAACTTTAAAGCATTTGATGAAATAATGCACCAGGCCTAAGCCAATTCGCAGGTTTGTTAAGATGGCTGGGGTAATGAAACGTTTCGTGTTTTTTATGAGAATAGGGTAGAAGGGAGCAGATGAGTGATCTACCTTGGTCGTTCAATCGAATTGAAAGTAATTGAAGGTCCAGATTGGGAGGCGAGACAATAACTTATTGAGGCATTTGATAGGTGTTTCTACTCACAGATTTGGAGTGGTTGGATTTAAGCATGTGGGATTTCGTAGCATAGAGGAGATATCCGTTAAATTTATGTATCCATGGCTTCATCGTGTTCAATTGTGAGACTAGTGGTGATTCATGGGCTAGGTGAGGATTTGTAGTTTTGTATTGCAATGATATTTAACATATTTATGATTCGCATAATTCATAACTTTCGAGTGACTACAATAGTCTCCCATATTTTCCCATCTGTTGTTTGGGTAGGTTAAAGGGTAAACAGTAAGCTTCACTATGTAACAAGGTGGTAGCGAGAAAAAAATAGAAAAGATCGATCATTCCTAGTGTATTCAGGAAGATATGGTCGCTACAAAAATCTCTGAACATTTCTGTCTCACATGTCAGTGCAGTAAATCGGGTCTGTGTAACCAGGGGCGGGTGAGGTTTGATTCTGTGATCCATGTCTTGATGGTGATGATTATTCAGGAGCTCCATACACATGATATTCCATCAAAGATTTAAACGGATAATAACCCAACTTTTAATATATAGTAAAACCTCCCTGGAATAGAAGGGCATTATACAAACATAAGGAATATCAAAAACATGTATTATATACCTATGGCAGTATGACAACCACATACAGCCCGCTGCTACACATGACATATTTATGGCTGTATGTCGCACTGTGACGTATGGGGTATAACATCACATGATTAGCTTATTGTCACTCTGAGCTGCAATGTGATCTCTGACACCTATATCAGGAAAGCTACTGGGCTAAAAATAGTATCTTATCTCTATCAATGTATTCAAAATGAGTAAGTATGTTTGTCATATATTTCTTCATAAACACCTTTATGATTTGAACTGCATATAAGATAACTGCTGATATATTAGCTGGACTGTCAATCGCTAAAACATTATTGGTAATGTTTTATTTATCTCTCAGATCACAGTGACAGCATGGGTCCATTCCTTCTACTGACAGCTGTGTGTCTCCTGCTGGTGGCAGACCAGACAACAAGTGCCTGTACAAAAGTACCTAGACAGTACCGTGATAGGTGCTGTCCATCAGACAGTAGAAAAATTCAGAAACCACCCCACCGTCGTCTACTCTGTCCTGTACAGGAACCTTGTTTTTGTACTAGAGGGGGTAGAGGGTAGACACCTACCTCAGTCAGCCGATGGTCCTGGAAGAACAATACATGGTAATTGATCCAAAATTATTAACACCAAATGCATGTTGTTTATTTTCATCTATCATGTCCATTATATCTAATAAGCCAAGATTCACTTCATTATTCTGTGTTATGTCAAGGATCATAGTGTTCAATTTTCTTAATGGCCTTAATTTACACAAGCTCCTTTCACCTTTCACTATGGTGGTGGTGGATTCCGCTACATCTCACATTTACATATTGCAGTCTGGGTATACAGGAAAAGGAACTTATTTTGGACTACTGTGAATGGGGAAGAGTTGTTAGTTCCAGGATAAGACTATACTGCATGGTGAAATGTCTGGACTTTTTTTTTTTAACTTCTCACTGGTGACCGAAATTGTTCATTGATATGGTATATCTTGATTGCATGGAATGAAAGACACATAAAACCTGCCTCCAGGCAGTCTGTCTTCGTTAAGTTCAGTGCAAATCAAAAAAATATAATAAATAATGGTAATAATATCATTGGAGTCTTTACTTATCATATTTATGCCCTTGTCTTAGCCTTCCTTTATTCAGAAATTGATTCACAGTACAAAGTAGTATTCCATTTTATGATAAATTGAGGCTAGCAAGAGAACTATAGGGAATGGATTATATTGATATTGATAAGCTATTTGTGGTGGGTGATGGCATTAACCATGCAGGGCTTGGTGATGCCAAAAGGCTTGAAAGACTAACAAAAAGAAATCAGTGATTTATGTATTTAAAACTACAGGAAATAGTATGCTTATATATACACAATATTGACTGGTTTCAGACAAAAGCAGCCGTATTCTCCGAGGAGTTGAAACAGCAATATCCGAGCATATGATACCATCGTGCAGATACTCGCCAACAAAGGTATCACAGCCACCATGTATCTGGACGATTTGATTATACTCCGCGACGACCCGCCTCCCTGAGCCCCGAGACAAAGCTCAGGCACCGAACCAACAGGTTACCACGACCACCACGGACAATCGCCACCCCAATGGTCATGCCCTCGATAGGAGTGACACTCGGCCCCGGCTGTCCTAACCAAAATACGGAGAATCGGGGAACAGAGACTGCTACTCCTTCTACTCCTCCTCTTTCTCTACCTCCTAATCTTTCTCTCCCACCCTCCCATTCCCTCTAAACTGGCACTTTGGCTTTTCTATCATATCTTATTATATTATATATTCATAATTGAATCTTTTCTCCATTTGTCAATTATTATTACATATATTATTTATTATTCATATCAATAACTTTCAATAAATAATCAATAAGGACAAATAGAATCCTTATCACCTCATAAAATTTAATAAAATCGTATTTGCCCAAATCCGGCCTCTTCTCTTTTATCCAGGGATAAGGGGTAATGTGGAGTATGTTATTGTGTGCTGGGGTGGGGATAAAGAGATATAGCAAGATTATTCTCAACCCTATCATGAAAATATCTGAACCAGTAAAGGACTAAGGAAATAGTTCCTTGACCACCAAACCGAATGCAAGATGAGAAGATAGGCGGCAGATAGCAGCAAGCATATCGCATGTGACAGGGGGACCGGTCGTACCACGTGACCTGATGACGGGACAGCCCTGCAAAGCACCATCGCCACTTACAGGGACGAAAAGACTATGCATCACCCCCGTGATTATTCATCCAAACTTTGGTGTCAGAGATATAATTCTTAATAGCTGTAGGAGATTTTAGTGTGTATGCTAAATGCTGGACAAATAGACACGCCTCCTGGGTTGAAGGTCGCACGACCGATGAAGAATGTCGCAACGATGAACCAGATCGACGATGTCTCTCACTTGCTTTCCTGAATGTCAGAAGCTTATACAGACACCGGCTTGAAACCTCTTTATTGTATAAGGATATAGACATAATGAGCTACAGAGAGACATGGCTCACTAATAACCATACAGATGGTATGATAAGTGTCGAAGGTAAAACCACTTATCGAACTGACCGTATTTACGGAATAGGAGGTGGCGTTTGTTGCCAAATTTCTAACTACTTAATGCCGCACTGCTTAAAGGATCACGAGTATTCTAAATTGACCGTTAACTGTGATCTGTTAGTATTATCCCTTAGCCAGCCGAATCAGAAAAAGTTATTAGTAGTCCTATACTACAAGCCACCGCATAGCAACTTACTGGAATTTCTGTCTCTTCTGCAGACCATTCTATCACTAACCAAATACAAATACCACGAAAAGTGGCTCTTAGGCGACGACAATATAAATCTTCGCTGCCGAAACAGTAAAGAAAGCTCAGACTTTTATGATTTTATGAGAGACAATAACCTAAAGAATCTGATCAATGGTATAACTAGACCTGCCAGTGGCACATACATAGACCACATAATAACCGATTCGCTTCAGTTTATAAAACCAATGATTGATGACCATCTGATAAGTGACCATCACGCAATTCGTGCCACACGAGGTACATCCAAACCGAAAATGCCTAAATGCCAGTTCAGTGGCAGAAGTTACCGTAATTACTCAACCAATGACCTTTATGCTTTTCTAAATAATATAGACTGGACGCCTTTTTATCGACTGCACGATCCTAACCTTGGATGGTCGTTCATTAAGAAACACATAACTCAATACCTAGATAAAAACTGCCCACAAAAACAAATGTCATTCAAGAAACAAAAATCATACTGGATAAATGATTAAATACTGGACCTAATAAATCAACGCAAGGAATTGGTGAGACTTCATCGAACCTTTGGTACACGTTTTTTACTAAGTCTAATAAAAAAGGTAAAAAATAAAATCAGCACCGAAATTAAGATAGCAAAACATAACTATTGGACTAACCAAATTGACACACACTGTGAATCGCCAAGGAAGTTCTGGCAGATTATAAAGTCATTATATGATCCAAAAAACGTGGTGAACTTAACACAGCTTAAAGATGCGGATACTGGTGAACTGATCAAGGGTGATAAACTCCCAGGGTTTATAAACAAATTCTTTTCCTCTGTAGGTAATTCAGAAGAAAATCCCGAAGAAAATCCTGACGGAAAAAACAACCGATCAGATAATCCCCGGAGTAATAACATTGACCAAACACGAGACACGGAAGCCATTATGGCACCTATCGTAACACTTGATACTTTTTATAAACTAATTAAGGCAATAAATGTAACTAAGTCCAGTGGTCTCTCGGGTATTAACGGAACAGTTTTTAAGGACGCTTCTCTTATTATAATCGATCAATTACGTCACTTGTACCAAATGTCTTACGATACTAGAACCTTCCCACTAGATTGGTCGAAAGCAGATGTAATTCCTATTCCCAAAAATGGCAATTCCTTGTCTATTGGAGACTGGCGACCAATATCATTATTACCGATTCCCGGTAAACTTATTGAGAAAATCACCCACAAAGTTATCACTGATTATTTGGATTGCAATGATATTCTGAACGAAAACCAATTTGGTTTCAGAACCGGTAGAGGGACTACCGACGCTGTTACTAAGCTAGTGCAGTACCTGTATACAGAACGAGATAATGGTAAACTTGTTGCTGCATATTCGTTGACTACAGCAAGGCTTTTGACCGTGTTAGCCACCCAATATTAATCGATAAGCTTATAGAAATCTCACCACCAATAGTAGACTGGATAATAAGTTATTTATCAAAGAGAAAACAGCGTGTTAGAGTTGGCGTTTCATTGTCGACGTACTTACCAGTGTCAAACGGCGTACCGCAAGGAAGCATATTGGGGCCACTCTTATTCAACTGTTTTATTAACGACATCGCTGATCTACCAATGGTAAATAACCACATCTTCTACGCAGATGATCTGGTCATTTACACCTCCGATACGGACATCGTTTCTACTATTAAATCGTCTACAACATGACTTATCTATAGTGGCTAACTGGTGTTACTGTAACCATATGCTAATAAATCAGAGAAAAACCAAGGTATGCATTTTCGGCCTGAAATCCGAACTTAACAAGATAAATTATAATGACAGAAACCTCAAAGTATGTATCGATAATGACCCGCTACCATTCTGTAAATCATTTACTTATTTAGGAATTAATCTGGACGAGACCTTAAGCTGGGAACAAAGTGTTAACGACACAGTGAAAAGAGTGAATCACAGACTATTTAAAATGGCAAAAATTTGCGGTTGTATCACTAGGGAAACAAGCATACAAATATATAAGTCAATGGTGGCACCCTTGTTTGACTATTCTAGTATATTTGTCACTGGAGCTAGTAAACAACTCCAAAACAAACTTCAAAAACTTCAGAATCGCGGATTGCGCATATGTACGCAGACTCTTGTTGGTGAGATATCGACAGAAACCCTGCATAAATTGTGTAATGTGCAACTATTGGAAACGAGAAGAACGTATCTGGGACTACTTAACATATGCAAATTTGCTCAAACCCTTACCCCAAATACTGACCCTAAGACTAGAGGGCAAGGAAAAGTGAATGTTAAACTTAAAAGACCGAACACTACTTTCTACAAAAAGAGTCCGTTGTACGTATCAATGAACCCCTGGAATGATCTGCCAAAGGAGGTCCAGATAGGTTCCATCAGAGACTTTAAATCATATGTGAAATTGAAATATTTCATGTAAGACGGCTGCAAACGAACTCTGTTAGTCTAAATCTACAACCTAATTTAATATCACCTATTTTCATTACCATTGTCATCATCAAACTGTAAATTGTATATTGCCTGTAATTAGCTCCTGGAGAAAATTGTTCCGTACATGCACGTAATGTAACTGTTCTTTTGGACGGCCATAATAACTGCGCTGCAGAGGCCTGATGTTGTACACTTCTTAGTGCATTAATAAAAATAAAATAAAAAAACAAAAAAACAAACGAGAACTGGATGAACATGAGTGCTTGCAACGACTTGTTGCGACTGGTAAATACGGCCAAGGCAGCCCCAAAGGTAGACATCATGTGTCAATGCAGGGCAAGGTACACACCTGGAACCAACCATAATCCATTAACAAGTCAGCTAAAGACCGACTCACAACATCACCTGCTCTGCGTCTGGTCATGTGGTTTGACTTGTCAGTATGCCCGGGGAATAGTTCCTCAATTGTTTGTCAGATGTCCTGGTAAGCATTGCTGCACATCGCTAGACAGCTGCCTCACGCCATTAGTTATTAGAAGTTCGTCATATTGATGAAAATTGTAACAGTTACTGAAATGGTGGAGGACAATATTACAACTCATCTACTACTTAATAAACTTTCAGAAGCAGGGCTCCTCTTTAATGGTCAAAACTGCCCACTCTCAAACATACATGTACCTGTGCATACTTGTAAGAGCAGTATACGGCATATAGCCTATGATCCATGGGGTTTCCCTTATAGGCCATGACGCCCCCCAAGTAGGTGTTCTTCACTAGAGGAGGTGAAAAAGTAGGTGTTCTTCACTAAAGGAGGTAGAAAAGAAGTGAGTGATAATTGGGAAATGTCACAACTTTAGCCTTGCTCACATATGTATATAAAGTGTTCTATATGGAAAATATCATGTCTTGGGTTTAGTTATTATGTCATCCTACTTTTGGATGGGTGTAGAGAGTCAAGGGAACCATGGTAAATATTGAAAGGCAGTTGAATTTTGTAAGAACAAAGAGCCAGAATACAGGTTTGTCCCCCGACCACCTAGAGACTGCTTCGTGAACTAACAATGGCTCTCTCCCCTATAAGGGAAACCCTATGATTTTGGTAGTAGAGAAAAGACTTGAAAAGTCTAAAGTCTTTTCAGAAGAAAAGCTTGCACATGCTCTCCTAGATAGCAAGAATCTGTTTTTTGCCAAGCAACTCGGAAAAGTGACTCAAAACAGACTCAAAAGACAAAATCCAGACCATGAAAGAACTTCTTTTTGAAAAATTCGATCTGAATCCAAAAATAAAGGAGGAGCTTATATGGCAACTCTAGAACATAACTTAGTGCAGTCAACTGACAACCTCTTCTTGGGAGGGGGGGGGGCAGTCAATGTAGCAGAGTCTGCGAAACCAGTACACATAAAGGGAAGAATATCCTCGGCCACCTGCTAATAGAATTACATGACAAATTTGCGGCACAAATTCGAGTATGAGTGTCATCATTATCGTCGATTCCTGCTCAATAGATCAGGAAGATCTAACAGACAGAACTCTACAGGAATTTTCAAAGTGTGTAACCATCTCAGGAGCAAAAACTGAGGATCTGTTGAACGAGCTGGAAAACTACTCCAATAGAGACTGTATATGAAATTGCTGGGATTAATGATATCTCCGTAAAAGATAACGACGATAGAATTATAACGGCCTCAAAGCAGACACGACAGGCTCAGTAGTAGGTGAAATCATATCCAGTTTTCAATATATGATTGCCAAAGTCACCGCTATCTCACCAGAAACCAGGGTAGTCTTCTGTAGTGTAAAGGCAAGTAAGGGCAACACGTACACAAAGATGGAGGATGATCAAAAGCTGATAGCATGGTAATAGCCCTTAATCAGGAGATCGATCACCTCAACCGATATGGCAATGTGATCATATCCAGGATTGACCACCTGGTCCAACCGGGAAAAAAAACAGAGGAGGCACAAAGGAACCGTGATACGACATGCTGCTGGTTGGTATACACCTGACCTGGATTACCCAGAAGATGACCTCCGGGGAGATTGAGAAAGCTTTCTTCAAAAACCAGAGGTATGGATGATACCAATAATCGCACATGTAATGTTCCATATTGTACCGTTGTGAATGTATTAGCAAGGTTGTGAAGGTATTAGCAAGACTATTCTTGGTATCCCAGACACTGTGGG
Source organism: Alentia gelatinosa (assembly GCA_950022655.1). Taxonomy (NCBI): domain Eukaryota; kingdom Metazoa; phylum Annelida; class Polychaeta; order Phyllodocida; family Polynoidae; genus Alentia; species Alentia gelatinosa. The sequence continues at coordinate 23,634,295 of OX465592.1, forward strand.
AACGTTTCTAATAGCAGACAAAATATTATAAACATTGAAAATGATTTTATCAACATGTACTGCATGTTATGAATACCTCTGGCGAATTCTAAAACAATGAGAGGTGATATCACATTCCCCTGCTGCAGTCTTATCTGATGATATGTAAACATTAACTGCTCATGCGCATTGGCCCATTTTCTATGTGGAGACTTGAATATATACTGGAATAAAGAGGAGGCTTTTGGTCTTCGGATGTGAATGGGACTAGATGTGTCTTGTCTTCTTAAACTCGGGTTTTATGTCACCCTTACCGGCTACCATAATGGCGGCGGGACATATTTTTGGCGACCACGATGAGACATCTAAATAGAAGGACAAGACCTCTAGATAAAAGGACAACATCTCGAATGGAGGAGACACCTGAATGAAGGACAGGTATGTCTGATTTAGTTGTCAATTCTGGGCACTGATATAACTGTTTTGGGCGCTGCAGTATCGAGTTTTGATACTCCCATGAATAAGTTATTCAGTTAAACAGAACTGACAAGATGGATGGGCAAAATCCACAAGATGGGCATGATGGTCGGGCCATACAAAAACTAATGGAACATCATGCTAAACGTATCGGTGTACAGGATGGTGTATACAAGACTGCCCTACGGGAATGGGTAGAGGAAATATCCAGTGCTAAGGAATGGTGTGCTGCTAACCATCAGGTAACATTGGCCACAGTTGGTTATTTGGTGAAAGGAAGGTGGATGTGGCAGTGCGCAGATGGATAAGAGAATATGATGAAGAAAATGGGCGCCGACAACCAGCTGACCAGGAACCCATTACTTGGGAGCGCATAAGGAAACGAATCGAGCAAGAGTTTCTGGGTGCTGACGAAAATGAATATCTCAGGTAAGCCGTAGATGAAATGAAACAGGGGGTCCTGCAAGATGTACGAGAATATGCCCGTGACTTTGACCAAGCAGTACATCGGGCATATACGGATGCGGAGTTAGGGGTGGAGGTGGTTTTGGAAAGACTGACTCGTACCTTCATTGCTGGTATTCAGTCAAGTGAAACTCGCATCCAGGTTCATGCTACCCGACCACTCACTCTGGAGGCAGCTTACGAACGTGCCATGACCATGGATAGGGCACGAAACCTTGCAGGTGTGACGCGAAAGGAGGAGCCAATGGAAATAGGTGCCCTGAAAAATCCGGTGAGTATAAATCAAGTAGCTTCCAGTTCTGGTCTCCAGCAAATGATGGATACTGTACAAAAGTTAGAGAGTCAAATGGCTGAGATGCAGAAACAGCTGGATAAGAAACGCCGAGGTCGCGGTAAAGGGCCACAAAAATTAAAGAAAATGGGGATTCCTGCCTGGACAACAGACGGCCAACCTGTCTGTTATAATTGTTGCCAAGCCGGACACATGGCCAAGGATAAGGCTTGTGGCCAGTACAAAGCTTCTGGTAAGGGAAACGGCCAGTAGCCGTACTTGACGGCCGACTTCGAGTAGTGGTAGATGTCAGCGGAAAAGAAGCCACTGCTCTGGTTGACATGGGTGCGGCGTGTACCCTGATGAGACAATCATTCTGGCTAGCGTTGTGTGACAAAACTAGACGAGTTCCTTTGCTAGAAACAGTTGTTGAAAATCTGGTTACCCTATCAGGTGAGAGTCTCCCTGTGAAAGGCAGAACTGTTGTCAACTTGATGGAGGAAAGAATTGATGTCATTATAACGGACAACATTAAACACGATCTGTTACTGGGCCAGGACATGTTGAAGAAACTAAAGGCGGTGATAGACTGTGAAAAAGGGAAAGTATTCTTTAATGGTGTACTATATGAGAGTTCCTTGCCAGAGGTAAGTGACCTTGAACTTGGTGAGACTGAACTCTCTAGATGGACAAAGGCATTTCCTAAGGTGTTTCAAAGTGAAATAGGGTGTACTAATGGAGTACACATCAACATTGATACCGGTGATCATCCTCCTATCTGTCAGAGGGCATATCGTTTGCCACTGACCAAGAGAAAAGTGGTAGAAGAAGAAATCCAAAAGATGTTAGAAAAAGGGGTGATACGTCCATCCCAATCACCCTGGGCATCACCTGTGACTCTAGTTCCCAAGAAGGACGGAAGTATTCGCTTTTGCATAGATTATCGCAAATTAAATAGTATAACTCGCAAAGATGCCCATCCTTTGCCGCGAATACAAGATATATTCGATAACCTCACGGGAGCATCATGGTTCACCACCCTCGACCTAAAATCTGGATATTGGCAAATTCCGGTAGAGGAATGTGATATTCCAAAGACTGCCTTTGTCACACACAATGGCCTGTATGAGTGGGTACGTATGCCCTTTGGACTTACACATGCGCCCGCTGTGTTTCAACGAGAAATGCAAAGGGTTTTGGGAAATGCTATAGGTCGCTGCGCAATGGTATATATTGATGACATAGTGATTTACAGCAAGACACAGGAAGAACATGAGGAACATGTCCAGGAAGTGCTAGCCCGTCTGGAGGCGGAAGGACTAGTTGTTAAAAAGGAGAAATGTCAATTCAAACAACGGCAGCTACCTCTGCTAGGATATATCGTGTCTGGGGATGGTATTGCTGCCGATCCCGAGAAGACATGTGCCATCAATGATCTACACCCTCCAACCAATGTGTCTGAGTTGCGCCGGTTCCTAGGGATGGCTGGGTACTATTGTCAATTGATCTGTCAGTATGCTGCCATTGCAGAACCGTTACAGTACCTGACGAAGAAAGGTGTACCCTGGATTTGGACAGAACAATGCCAGGAGCCTTCAATCAACTAAAAATGGCACTAGTTTCGAGTGATGTTATGGCACATCTGTCCGTCGGAGACCCATATATTCTCTACACTGATGCCTCGGACAAGGCAATAGGGGCCATATTAGTGCAAAAAGACAACAACGGTGTAGAGAGGCCGATCCAATATGTATCACACACTTTGCGAGGTTCTGAACTCAAGTGGAGTACCATTGAGAAAGAGGCCTATGCTATTGTTCATGCATTAAAGACTCTTGGGCCTTATCTTTATGGGGCAGAACTGGTTATCGTGACAGATCAAAAGCCCCTTAAGGCCCTGTTTTTAGGTGAGGTCAAGAATACAAAGGTACAACGTTGGGCCGCCCTGATTGCCGAGTATGGAGCACCCATACTGCATCGAGCTGGAAAAAACAATGTAAGGGCTGATATGCTCTCATGGATTGTACCCTCAACTCAGGATGAGGAATGGTATGAGGTAGGTGCATATATGCTCGCCCGTAACCCGTGCCTTGAAGTAGGAGAATGCAATACAACAGACTGGGTTGACATTGAAGCTAATATATCGTATAGACGAGGCGTAGCTTTCACTCCTGCACCTAGCGCTTCGCGACCACGGATAGAGAGAAGATTTGAGCGGACCGCGGGAAGTTGCCGCGCTCTCACCTACATACCCAGTTTCCGAGTCGTTGATTGGCCGAGCGCGTCACGTGACGCGTACGGCGTGTTCGGTTGGTCTCCGCGCGGCGTGGGGAGTTTCGTGGGGATCCGCGTGCAGCGGTTTCAAGTTCACCCGACGTCGGCGGAGTGTGGGGCGCTATGTGTAGCCGTTTATTACACACAGTACCTGTAGGGATCTGGATTCAAATCCCCAATATAGGAGTGGAATAACCCCTACACCCAGTCAATGTTTTGACAAGGAGGTAAGCCCAATTACGACAGTGGTGCTGTGTATATGTTGACACTTTGTTGTTGATTCTGGGAGTGTCATATTGCTGTCACTGTCTGTACCTGCTGTCACTTTGGTTTGTAACGGGAGATATTACTCCCGTCGTGCTCTCGTGGTTTCGATTGTTCATCAATCTCGTCAGGCGAATATGCGTTAGGTGTTCTTCTGTGGTCTTTCTCCCCGAAATATTTTTTCGGGGAGTGGATATGTGGCTCCGTGTGCATTTTCTGCTTTGCAGACAATGTGATTTTGTTCTCTCTACGTTGTGTAGTCTAGTCGACACCTTCCCTTCCCTGTTATGGTTCATGTTTTGGTGAATTTCTTCGTTCCGCTAGGGTCTATCTTGAGATCCTTGGGTTGGAAAAAAATTTTTGACGTGGCATTGTGTAGGGATGGGTTTGTGTGGCGTTGACTGAATTTTTAGCCATACCTGTTGTCCAGTGTGTTGAGTCCATGAGGAGAGTGTGTTTTTAGTCGATGAATCCAGTTGAATTCGATTTTGTTTCTGAGTCTTGCCGCTTCTTTTGATTCTGGATGTCTGTATATGTAGTCTAGGATGTACACTTTGACATCTTCTGTTCCGTGGTGTGTGTCTTGGTTGAAGTGTCGTGGCACCTCATTCTTTCCTTCGTTTTTCTTGATGCAATTTAGATGTTCTCGTATTCTGTCTTTTATTTTTCGTTTTGTTTGTCCAACATACTGTTTTTCGCAAGTCTTGCACTCTATGCAGTAGATTACGTTGGAGCTGTTGCAGGTGACGTTCCATTTCGTCTGGTGTTCTCGTTTCGTCGTCTTCGAGGTAATGTATCCGTCCATGTTTATTAGGTCGCAGTATTTGCAGTCTTCTTTTTTGCACTTATTGTTGTTCTCTTTGCCTTCTCTTTTTCTTGTGTCTTCTGGCTCGTTTTTGGTTGCTTTTTTCGTGTTGCTGTTTGGCTCGAAGTTTGTTCGTGCCCTCACGAGATGATCACGGATGTTCTTGGGTCTTTTGTATCCCTTTATTATCTTTTTCCGGTGGAGGTTTTTTGTTGTTATTGACCTTGCTAAGAGGTCCCAGTTTTTCTCCACTATCTTCCCGATGTTGTTGTTGTTGGGGTTGTATGTGGTGACCAACACCACACCTTCGTCTTTGTTCTTGGTGTCGTCTTTTTCTTTTTTCAGGAGGTCGCTTCGTTGTTGGCTGTCCACTTTTTTCTTGCAGGTGTTGATGACGTCGTCTGGGTATCCCTTCTCTTTGAAATGTTGTTTCTTCTTCTCGCAGTGTTTTTCGTAGTCTTCGTCCGATTTGCAAATGCGTCTTATTCGGAGGAATTGCGAGTACGGTAGGCTTCTCTTCGTCGCTGGTGGGTGTGCTGAGTCGTAGTTCAAGTATGTGTTGGCATCTGTTGGTTTCGTGTAGAGGTCTGTATAGAGGAGTCTGGATTTTTCATCTATTTTGACCGTTGTGTCGAGAAATGGTATTTCTTGTTTGGACCATTCCGAGGTGAACTTTATAGTTGGGTGGGCTCTGTTGAGGTCTTCTATCCATTGGTGGAGTTTTTCTTCTCCATGGTGCCAGATCACGAAGATGTCGTCTATATAACGTAGCCACAGCGTTGGTTTTGGGCCTTCTCTTGAGTTTAGCTTGTTTTCCAGGTTCTCCATGAACAGATTCGCATACGATGGTGCAAGTCTTGTGCCCATCGCTGTCCCGCTGATTTGTTTGTAGTGGTTTCCATTGAATTGGATGTTGTTGTTCTTGAGGACTAGTTCTAGTAGGTCTACTATGGAGTCGTTGCTTGGGTTTAGTCTCTTGTTACGTGTGTTGTTCAGCTTGGCTCTTATGGCTTCTATACCCTCATCGTTGGGGATATTTGTGTATAGAGAGCCAACGTCGAGGGTCGCTAGTATTGTGTCATTCTTCATCTGTCCCTGTGCTTCAATCTTGTTGATGAAATCGTTGGTGTCTTTTACGTAGGACTTGATTTGTGGTACGAGTGGTTTGATGAAATTGTCTACAAAGGTCGAGATTTTCTCTGTAGCACAATTGTTCGCCGAGACCACTGGTCGTCCCGGTGGCGGTCGTTGTGGTTTGTGTATTTTTGGTAAAAAATACACGTGAGGGGCTCTTGGTTTGTCGTTTCTTAGGGCACCGGCCATGCTTAGACTGATCTCTCCTTCATTGGTCATTTTTTCTAGTTTTTCTTCTACGAGGTTGTTGATGTCTTGGGTGATGTCCCTCTCTGTGGGAATGTATACCTTTTTGTCGCTGAGTTGTCTTTCGGCTTCTTTGATGTAGTCTTCGGTGTTTTGTATGACGGTTGCTCCTCCTTTGTCTGCCGGTTTGATGGTAATTGTGTTGTCCTTTGCCAACTCTCTAAGAGCCAGTTTCTGGCTCTTAGTGACGTTGTACTCTTTTTTGCGTTGGGGCTTGTGGCTGCTGAGGTCAATTTCGTTGATGGCTATGAACCCTTCGAGGTTCTGCGAGCCTGTAGGTGGTTTCCAGGTCGATTCTCCTCGCAGCTGTCGGTTGAGTCTCTTGTCCTCGTAAGGGGCTAGTGTACCCTTCACGAGCGGGTTTGGGATTGTGTGATTATCCGGTTGGTAGTAACCTAAAGCCTCCGATTTGGGCTTCACGTCTCCAGTGTCGAAAAATTGTCGGATTCTCAACTTGCGGTGGAATTTGTCGAGTTCGATTTTTCGATCGCCTTCGGATTCACCCCCTTGGGTCGGACAGAAATTAAGGCCCTTTTCTAAGATGGAAAATTCGATGTCAGAAATATGTCTATTTGAGAGGTTTACTACTATACTACCTTCTTCGTTAGGGCTTGTCTTTGTTGCACATTCTTTTTTGGGGGGAAGGTTGGGAGTTGCCCCCCCTCGGGGCCCCTCCTTATCTCTTCGTCCCATTGCTGCTATTGGGGTGGTGTGTGGTGGGTTGTTCCCCTTGTTCCCTCTAGGGTTTGGCTTATTTCCCTTGGTTGTCGAACCGTCTTTCACAGAATTGAGACCCCGTACAGAGTTAACAGGAGGAGGACAACAATTAACACTTTTATTAGTAGACAGTGGTTTTTTGTACAAATCAAGTTCGTCAGACCCTGTATACAAGTTGTTACAATGTCTATTGGAGGCCAAGCTGGACCACCTGTTCCTGCACTCTATGGGGGCGGCGTTGTTGTTGTTCTGCTGCATCGCGTGGGCGTGTCGGGTGGTGGCACGTCGTGTTTTGCTGCGTTGTGGTTTCATACCGGTGCCCTTGTTCTTTGTACATCCAGTGTTCTTACTGCGTTTGGGTCTGTTTGGAGGTGATTCGTTGGTACCAGTCCTGGGGCGTTCCGTGTCTTGTGAGATTGTATCTCGGCCAGTTCCTACTTTCTTTCTCATTTCAGTATCGTCGTTCATGGGGTCGGTCCTCTCGTCGTGGGTTATCGTCGTAGCATCCTCTTGGTTGGCGGCTGGGGTTGTAGCCACGGTATGGTCTGCGTCCTCCTCTGTAGTCTTGGTACTCGTACTGTCGATGGTAGTCTCTCGGTGCCGGTCGGTAGTCCTTATCTCTTGAGTGTTCTCTTCTTCTCTCGTAGTCTGGGGTCCCCCCCCGAGCTCGGCTTTCGGTACTCGGAGGGGCCTGGCTAAAGGGCTTGGTGTCGCTTCTGTTGGCTCGTTTGCTGTCTGAGTCTGCCTGCTTGCGTACCAACTTTTTCACATGTTTCGCGATGTGGATCATTTCGTCGTCCTTGGGACTTTCCTTTTCCAGGATAGTCATTCGTTTCTTGAACTCGTCCTCCATCAGTTTCCGTTCTCTGTCCCATTTCTTATTGCAGTGGGTTGTCAGTTTTCGGATCTTGTGTTCTGCTCCTGACTTCGAGTCCTTCTCGTATAGTTCTTCTTTGATTGTCTCCAATGTCTGGGTCATAATCTTGCGGCTTCTGTCTTCCTCTTTTTCTAGGTGGGTGGATATCTTGCTCATCAACTCCAGTGCCGCTTTCTTGCGTACCTCCAGTACGATGTCGTTGAGGGCGAAACTGTCCCTCACCCACTGCGGTAGATCCTCAAGGCCTACAGCCCAGGCGGTCGGTAACTTGGCCTCTACTGCTCCATCAAGCCAATGGCGGCGTAGGTTGTACCTTACCGTGTCCACTCCGTTCTTCCTGACACTCCTCCAGGCCCCGTGTAAGTTTTCACTCAGCATTTTGTCGAAGTCCTGTAAATATACAGGGTGTTCGTCGTGAGTGACAGAAAAGGGACTGTTTTTTGAGGTGTGTTGGTTGATGTTGTCAGTGGTGTTGGTGTCATCTGTTGATTTTATGTTTCTGTTGTGGTTTGTACTAGTTACCCCTGTCGTATCTAGTTCTAACAGTATATCTAAATTAACGTCTTCGTAGTCGTTAACTAGTGTGTTGAGTTTTATGTTTCCATCTTTGTCTCTTTTTTTGCCCTTTGTTTTGTCTGCCCCACCTGTGTTGGTGTTGCAACTTGGGTTTTTGTTGTTCATTTGTGGTGTGTCTTTTTTTCCGGGTGGGACTGTGTTGTTTGACAGTGTTGGTTTGTCAGGGTCGTGTCCCTCATCGGGGGCATCAGATCGGGATGACATTTTGTTTGGTTGATTAATTGCAGGTTTCCTGCAATCAGAGAAGAATTTGTGCAAAGAGAGTTGTGTGTTCTTTTTGGACATTCTGGTTTTGTTGGTATGTAGGCCGTATTTTATACGAGACAGAGAAGGGGTGTAAAAATTCCCCCTCCTAAATCTGTTCTGGCCATGTCGGTTGCCATGTTGTTGTACTGACGGCCCATCACCGTGTGTACTTCTCAAAGAATTGGAAACCTGTTCCAATCCTGAGTTACAGCTGTTAGATGTGATTTGGCATGTGACATTGAAGCTAATCCCGCACAGGAAGTGCCCTGGCGTTGGGATGGACTGAACAAAGATGAGGTACGTGAAAAACAACATGAAATGGATGAGTGGGACTTGGCAGATAATGAAGGTAGTTACTTTCATCGGCATGATGGTTTATTGTGGTGTACAAAAGAATTACCTGATCAATTGCCATACCCACGGCTTGTGCTGCCAATAGACTACCGTCGTGACATCACTGTGAAGGCTCATATGGAGGTGGGACATCAAGAACAAACAAAAACCTTGCAACGGATCCGAGAGTTATATTATTGGCCAAAGCAAAGAGATACAGTAAGGTCAGCAATATTTCACTGTCCAACGTGTCGAATGAATGAATCACATACGACATGGCCAGCACCAGTAGGTATGCCTACTGCGACTTATGCTGGAGAAATAGTTGGAATAGATCTGGTTGGTCCACTGGCTAAATCGGTAGAGGGCAATGTGTACCTATTATGTTGACAATCTCTTCCCGTTCGCCGTGTCGAGCGTTTGCAGTGCTGGGAATGACTGGTCTCTTCTCCTCAGAGTCGAGCAAGAACGACAGGCCGACACGGAGAGAATGGAGACCAACACGGACGACGAGAGAGCGGCCGCGGCAAACAGCGCACAGCCGGCGGCAAGTGCGGCCGTGCCTCCCGTCAACATCGCGGAACACGCCGTCGGCGTCGCTCCGCGGCCGGACCCGAGACTGCAGGCGGCTGCCAGCCGTGACAGACACCCGACCACCGGCGCTTTCAGCCTACACGGGACCAATGCGTTTGCGGGGGTTTTGACGGCTGCTCCTGGGGCCTCTAACGACAATGAAGGCAACAAGGAAAAGGTAAATCCACCTGACAATTCAGACTGTTCTAAATTTGGTAAATTTAAACAATTGACCTTGTCAGAACTGTATAAACGGCGGGAAATAACCGTCAGAAATGAGAGTAGTGACAGCAGCACACTACACAACCACAGTGCCCCTCTTACACACAACAGAGGTAGTAACTTTGTTGAACAAAAGAAGGGTGAGAGTGACAATTGCATGACCGTAGGTCAGGCAAACATTGTCAAGCACAATAGCCAACTTCCAAAAGAGAACGAGAGCCGTTTGGCAATCGCTCCAAAGGGTGGACCGGGCTGTAAAATCAGTCTGAATTTTGGCAAACAATGCCACACTGAACCAGCCCGTACAGGCAGTGCCCAGAAAACTCCCGGTGCAAAACGTAAACGCACAGGCAGCAATACTGAGCCAGTGGTTTCTACACTATCCATACTTCTGGATTTAGATACGGAAACAGAACTAGCACTTTCACCCTGTAAAAAACGCATAACAACACAGACCAACGCAATGACTGGTACTGTATCTATGCCCAAAAATGCTAGTGCAAAGCCTATTAGACTAGGAGCAGAATCTAGCATGTGCAGCAAAAACAATGTTAAGCCAGATCCCAACAATGTTTTTGCAGATATAAATCCAATGACCAATGTCACTGATAATGTTTCTGATTTGTTTCAGACCTTAGATGACATGGTCCCATACGCTGCTCGTGGAGCTTGGCGTGTGGCCAAAAACGAGGCCAACCGTGCGATCAAGTCAGGACTCAGGGGCCAATGGTACGCTCGCGCAATGGAGCTTGACCATCTGGAACCCTGGACCGCTGCACTCACTGAGCCTCCCGCCTACATCATCGGCACCGAGCTGATGGAGACAGTAGAGGAGATTAGACGATGCGCGGCGAAACAAATCATGCAAGCCACGCGTGACTACCTGTACCGTACGAGTGAGGCCGCCACTAAGGCGAGTGAGGCCTACTACGGCACAGTGAGGAGTCTAGTCTCCCAGGAGAACGCCCTGGAGGATACAGTACGTATACTCAAGGCCGTGAGAGACAACAACTCGCAGGCCAACGACAACGAGGCGAAAAAGGAGAAGGCCAAGTTGCAAGCCCGCATCAGCACGTTGGGGGAGCGCAAGGTGTGTCCCCACGAAATCAGGGACCCGGCCACAGCGGTCCGTAAGCAGGCCAACGCGAAACAAGAGAGTGCAGAAAAACCCGAGCAGGATTTTCCGCAAGCTGCCTCGACTCGAGGAAAGGGAGGACGAGGCAGAAACCGTCGACCAAACCCATACCAACGCAACGAGAACCAGGCCCAGCGAGGAAGGGGGCGTGGTCGCGGACGTGGTGGTCGCCCAAACCAGCAAAACGAATAGACACTTGCACGATTAATGGTAAAAACGTAACAGATTCTTCCTCAGTTGATGTTGAATGTTGTGTTCAAAGTTCTCCCATTAAACGTAAGTTGTTGTACCCTGGTGTCATTGTGAATATCTGTTCAGATAACCAACATAGTCCAAATACAACTTTCAGTGTAGATGGCAACCCAATAGTGGTAAACTTATCAAGTAAAAAGTTAACCAAAGACGAAACATCGATTCTAGAAAAGGGACTGAACTTTTGCCCGGTTCCCACAAATGAGTGCGAAGGTGATATGAAGATAGAATTAGACCAATTCCATCAAAAATTAAGAACTAGACAATTCTTCTCGAAGAATCAGCCCAGTACAGGTGCTGACTTCTCAAAGATAAAACTGGCTGACGAAGCGCATGAGGATAAAGACCTCATACGTAAGCTCAAAGGCAAGTCGAACTGGAAACCCCCGGTGGGGTCCCAGAACTTAGAAGGTTTCATCGCACTGAATGAGATTAGTCTGTCACGTAAACCAGAAAAAACCTCGCGACCGAAACCCAATACAACGCAGGGTGAGAAAACCGCATTACGCGGTCTCTCGAAAAATAACGAGATCGTTATCAAACCTGCGGACAAAGGTGGTGCCACCCTAATTATGGACACCGTAGACTACATAAAAGAAGCAGATCGACAGTTGAGTGACTGCAACACCTATAACGCACTCACGAGCGACCTTACAAAGACCATCTATGACAAGGTCGAGGCCAAACTAGAAGAGATGGAGGAAGCGGGAGAAATAAGTAAAAAGATGACGGGGGCCCTTCGGACAGTAAATCCAAGAGCCCCGAACATCTACTTTCTCCCAAAAATCCACAAGAAAGAGAGACCGCCACCAGGCAGACCGGTTGTCTCAGCCAATGGCTGTGCGACGGAAAAAATCTCGGCTTTCGTGGATAGCTTCTTGAAACCGTTGGTTCCACAAATCAAATCCTATATCAAGGACACTAATGACTTCGTGTCCAGAATAGAGGACTTGAACGAGTGGGGAGAAGGAGTACTAATTGGGACTCTAGATGTGAGCTCTCTGTACACGAACATCCCCAACCAGGAAGGTATAGAAGCGGTGAGAGACAAATTGGAGGTAACCAGACCGGGAAAAAGAAAACCTTCCAACAAGTCTATCTTGGACCTTCTGGAGATAGTGCTTAAAAACAACAACGTTGTGTTTAACGGCAAACACTATATCCAAACCAGAGGCACCGCAATGGGGACAAGGCTGGCCCCTTCATACGCAAACCTTTTCATGGAAAAGGTGGAGATCGCAATCCTTTCAGATTACGAACTCCAGCCCAGCGTATGGTGGCGATACATTGATGACATCTTCTTCATTTGGAAACATGGAGAAGACGAATTGTCGCGATGGATGGAATACCTCAACATGAGGCACCATTCAATCAAATTCACAGAGAAACACTCTGTGAATGAAGTCTGCTATCTTGACACAAAGGTGAAGGTGAAGGACGGGAAGTTATACACTGACCTTTACACCAAACCCACGGATGCCAACACGTACCTGCGGTACGATTCGGCACATCCACCGGCTACAAAAAAGAGCCTCCCATACTCGCAGCTACTCCGCATAAAGAGAATCTGTGGAAATAGCGACGACTATGAGAAACATGCCTCGGAAAAACTGTCGCAATTCCGAGAGAAAGGCTATCCCCCAGAAATCCTGAGGGACTGCAAGGACCGAGTAGACACCCAGGATAGGGTAAAACTACTGCGACCAGGGGAAACCCGCAAGGTGGAAGATGAGGACAAGACTTTCCTCATCCCCACCTACCGTCCTGGATCCAATAGGATCGGACCCATTGTCACCCAGAACTGGGATCTATTAGGCAGGTCGGTGACAACCAAAACAATGCACAAAAGTAGACTGATAAAAGGCTTCAGACGACCAAAAAACCTCAGAGATCACTTGGTCAGGGCCAAAATCAACTACAACCCACAAAACAACACTGGCCCTCAGAAAAATGGGGCAGAGAAGAATGTGTGCAAGAAATCAAACTGCAGATACTGCAAACTGATCAACACTGAGGGCAGGCGGTCCTCAAAAACCACTGGAACCAGTCACGAGACCAAACACAACGTGACATGCAATAGCTCCAACGTGATCTACTGCATACAGTGCAAAAAATGTCACATACAGTATGTGGGACAGACAAAGCGAAAGCTCAAGGAGAGAATGTACGCACACCTCCACAACATCGAAAAAGGCGCATCTCAGAATGACGTGCCCACCCACTTCAATCAATGTGACCACAAGGGCACATCGGATGTGGAATTCTTTGTACTGGATTTTATATTCAGCCACCCAAAGAGTAAAAGAGCGAAAATCCTGAGGAACAAAATTGAGTTCAATTGGATACACCGCCTGAAGAGTCAGTCACCCTGGGGACTGAACACAATGGACAATCGATATGGATAGATCAGTAACATAACGCCTCGTCAAATTTTTTTTTCCGCAAACGCTCGACACGTCGAACGGGAAGAGATTGTCAACATACACTGCTCTTTTTACTAGATCTACCCTATCCGAAACCTACCTGATTCACCGACTCCAACCGCTGCAAAGTAATGCACATTCTCTTCACAATCTCCATGGGAGACGTAGTCGTTACCGCGCCTGATGATGCTCAGTAAGAGTTGAAACCACGAATCCATTCTAATCCTCCACATCGCGATATGGCTGTAGAACAAGGGCAGATGTCCATGTCAACACCACGCGAGTATTTCGGTCTGTCACGGTAGCATACCATTAGAAATGGTAGGCACCAACCAAGCACCAGCTTCAGTGCCACCCTAGGTACAAGCGAGTGAATCGTAGATTCACAGTGCGTTTACAGGGCACCAAGCGGAGACACCGCGGGAAGAGGCCGGCTACCAGCGAAGCCGACCTAGAAAAAGCCTGTAAAACCAGAGGACACAGCGGAGTTTCGCTGGTCCCAAACAGACCGCACACGTTACTAAGGTACAAGATATTGTTTGGCGAGCAACAGCCAATCAGAACGGAGGAAATCTGTGACAGAGTCAACAAGGTAGAGAGCTCGGACACGGGTAGGCATTCGTGGTAGCGTAACGGTATGCCGCGTCAAACCACACAATGTGTACCTATTAACTTTAATAGATCACGCAACAGGGTGGGCTGAGGCCTATCCCATTTCCAACAGAACTGGAGAAGCGGTTGTACAAACACTCTCCCGGGATTATATTCCTAGACATGGTGTTCCTGCCATTATTATCCACGATAACGGTACTGAGTTCACCAATGCCACGTTGCAGGACTATTTACATCAATTAGGAGTGGAAGTGCGACGTACAACACCATATCATCCACAAACTAATGGGAAATTGGAGAGATGGCATCGCAGTCTAAAAGACATATTACGGAAGTTGGTAAACAATAACATATCAACATGGGAGGAGCATCTTGGGTCTGCGTTGTTAGCATACCGACAGTCTGTGTCTGAAACTACAGGTTATTCGCCATTCTACCTCCTATATGGTAGACGGGCTCGGTACCCTTCCAATCGAGCTCCTGAATCAACAACTGTCTTGGGTCAATGGCTCGAGAGGATGGGAGATGCTTTGCATGATGCCTGTAAAAACACACAAAAATCAAAAGAACGTTATATCACTGAAGCTACCAAACAGGCTAATGCATTACCACTTAAGGTAGGAGATCGAGTGTTACCAAAGGCGTATGAGCGGGCGCCTTTTGACTCAAAATGGGATATGCCGAAAGAGGTGACAAGAATACGAGGAAATGTGGTGTGGTGCAAGTCTATCAGTGGGGGAGAAAGAACAAAGGTATACAATCGTGACAAACTACAGCATGTTGTCACAGACGGTGACTGGGTATCAATTAGACCAAGAGTCACACGGTACTACAGAACTTGACCCCAGAAATTAAAAACAGCTCCTAAACCAGCCCCATCAACAAAGGAGCCTCAGACAAAACATTCCGACGCAGTGACACCGCCTGCTTCAGATGCGCCACCGCCAACTATTGCGCATTTACCTACTCCTGTTGCACCATCCACTCATGACACCACTCAATTGACAGACGGTATTGAGGAGTCAATGGTCATTGATGTGCCAGCTGAGTCTGCGAGTCACGGAATTCGGAGGTCTAATAGGAAAAGACCTTGGGCTATTGATTATACTGGTCCTAAACGACCAAGATGTACGCAGTTATAGGACTTACCTTGTACATGCTTGTCTCTGTTGAAGCTGATGTTATACGGAAACCGATTACGAATGGAGTCATTGCTGAAAAGATTGGTGAGGCTGGAGTTATGAAAGCGGAATGGACGGCAGTCATTACTATCCATGCGCCAGTACAACCCCCCATGCCAGCGTGGGTTCAGGAGGTCCGAACGCATGTTAGTTCTGACAGGAAGTGGTTGGCTGAAGGTGATCTCAACCACACTATGGGAAGACTTGATCGACTTGACATCAACTTTAGTGGCCATAAAGTTGAGTTGTCAACAACTACAACATCTGATATTGGTGGAAATAGGAAACTTCTTGGTCTCATCGATCTAATTGGTGATGTGGGACATTCATCGTTTGGGCTCGCTACTGATGCTGAAGTGAACGCACTGAAGGCTGAGGTGGACGAGGCAGTAAAGAGTGTTGACACTGTATATCATAATCAACAGGAGCTGTTGAGTGTTGTGAACCTAACTCGTAAGTACTCCATGGAAAATCGACAGGACATTAAGCGACTTCAGAAGCATGCAGAGAAAGTGACTGGACGGTTAAACCAAATGACTGAAAACACGGACCATCTTCGTAGAGCAGTACTCCAGGTCAGAGTGGCGCGTCACTTTGATCGGTGGATTTCTGCATTGGAGTTAGCTGCAGATAAATATGAAAAGGAACACTCACACTTTAAGCTTGCTAGGAGAGTGTTGGAGTATGGTCAGTTGTCAGAGGACATACTATCTACTACTCAATTAAGTGAAATATTGCATCACTTGCCTAAACATGGTAGGGTTCAGGATCTGGTTTGGTATTATCAGAATACTAATGTGGAATTAGTTGTTGCTGAACCACGTAGACTTATCTATAAAGTATGTTTATGGGCTTCTGAACCTTCTATTTACTACTTATGGCGGTTTGTAACATTTCCTATAGTTAAGCATGATTATGCTGAAAAACTTTTGCCTCAAAATGAAGTAGCTATAAACACTCAACGGACACAAATGTTTATACCTGAAAAGTGTAAAGGTAGCTCTTTCAAAATATGTGAAGTTAGAGTGTTGGAACAAAATGGATGTGAACTTGATTTATTAGGTGAGTCGGTTTCCGCTTGTCCTATTGAGGTTACTAAAGTAGCACGTAACCTTGTTGTTCATCCCTGGGCTAGAAATAAGTATATTATGCAATCTCTAGTTACAAATAGTGTTAAGGTTTATTGTAATAGTGGTAAGACTTTCTCGTATACTATTCAAGGAATTGAATTATGGCACTTGAGAGAAGGGTGTAACCTGCATGCTTCAGATATTATTACATATCAAGCTCGTACCTTTACTTCTAAGCTAGACCAGTGTTATCATGTCATAACGTTCCCAAATGTGACTTACCGAATACCGCATGAATTTCATAGCAAGTTACTGGAACATCTAAAGGTAGTTGATCGTGCTACTACCCATTCAGTGAAGACTACATTTGACTCACTGCATACTCGTACAGTTTGGCACCAAACTTATAGACAGTCATTGATGTGGGGTATGGTTTTTATTGTTGGAATCTTGTGTATAATTGTGTGCTATGCACGGAAGTTCATTAAAGGAAAATGCTGGAAACTTAAGATTAAGAGAAACAATGATATTGAAGTAGGAACAAAGGACTGTAAGGAAGAAGTTCCAAGACCTGTTGAAGTAGGTATGAAGAGAACAGCTTTCCAGAGTTTTGCAGAATGTGGTTAAGGTATTTGTCAATGGGATAATTTCTAACTTTTATATAATAAAAGTTAAAATAAGTTGGTTGGGTAATGTACCGTTGTGAATGTATTAGCAAGGTTGTGAAGGTATTAGCAAGACTATTCTTGGTATCCCAGATACTGTGGGAACGCTAATAGCAGACAAAATATTATAAACATTGAAAATGCTTTTATCAGCATGTACTGCATGTTATGAATACCTCTGGCGAATTCTAAAACAATGAGAGGTGATATCACATTCCCCTGCTGCAGTCTTATCTGATGATATGTAAACATTAACTGCTCATGTGCATTGGCCCATTTTCTATGTGGAGACTTGAATATATACTGGAATAAAGAGGAGGCTTTTGGTCTTCGGATGTGAATGGAACTAGATGTGTCTTGTCTTCTTAAACTCAGATTTTATGTCACCCTTACCGGCTACCATAATGACGGCGGGGCAATATGGGGCATGACACCATGCTGATTAAGGGGATTTTGCTCAATATATTACGAATGGCTGCTGGTTTATCTGCTGAGTTCCATACAGGACTTAGCGACATGAAGGTATGAAGAAAAAGGATTCCATACATCATTTCATAAATAGTGCTGATAATATCGCTGATAACATCGCTATCATGGATATTGGTTTTCTATACAATATCTCAATATTCAAAATGAGGCTATAGGAATCTGGTACCAGTATATTCTCTGTATAGATATTAGAGATGTCAGGTTTTCCATACAGGATCACAATATTTATATCTATATTTGGATTTGGCTGTGCGACTGTAAATATTTTGTATTAGTGTTATATAGCTGGGAACATAAGTTAATAACAGGATGTAGGTGGTGGGTTACAAATGTTGATGGGTTAATCAAGCAATTATATATTATATATTTATAATAACTAAATGCAAAAGAAACCCAGCTATTGGACATGCATGTACTCCAATACTCAAAAGTTACCAACATATCATTGACCTTGCGATTTCCAAATGCGCACATAAAGTTATTTTTGTGAATACAGCCTTGGACCTAGAAAATCAACCTAGTAGATCTGATGGTATAAATGACATATAACACCAGTCCTATGGCAACACTCAGTGAAAGAAGACTGTCAGCTCGTACACATAGATACCATTCTGACTACTCATAGATTTGAAAAACCTTCCTTCACCAGCGATAAACTGTGAGTATGATAACACTTATTTAGTGGAGCCTATTTCATTCTGTTTTATATGCGTAGTTGATAGGATGGAGTTGGTTAACTCAGCAGGACGGTCAACATATAGTTTAGGCTGTCAGAGATATTATTACATACTTGTGTGCCAACAACAGTGAAATACTACCCTCTTACGGTGGCGTCTTATTCGTCAACTACGGCCCACTATGGTGCGCTTCGTCGTACTGCAAGATTTTATCATGCGCTTAGCCTAGTCTGAGCTATTCGATATGCGTGCATATTTGACGTCATCGCAACCAAAAACAATATGGCGGACAACATCAAATCGCGACTTGAATCTCGCGATACACGCCCCCGTAACAACTACAAGTTCCTAATAGGCCCATTCACAATCCCAAGCCTCGCGTTCTCTCGGGCTCTCACACCCAGGATCCGGTGCAGCAGGCGGCCGTCGTAAGGCCACAATTACGATGTAAACAAATAGTTCTTACTTTGTTTTAAATCCCGGAAAAGGTGTAATTAGACGTAATTAGCTTTTGCAGTCATAACTAAACACAAGAAGATCTCAATAAGATCTTAAACATGTAGAAAACAACGATTATATTCTTATTTTGATACTTAGTTAATATCAGCTGTGGCTTCAACCCTTCGTGGTATGGCGAAACTGTCAGTGCGAGCAGAGGCAGTATGTGCAGTAAAGCACATAGAAAATGTAGCTATACTCGTCGGTGTACATTTTTTTCTTCAGAAGTTGTTAGAAAGAGAAATATCTAGTAAGTTTTGCATGTCCTGCAATCGGCTGGGTAATATCTCATATTTGGGCTGGTTACACAGGCTACGTCCTTGTTTGACTACGTCCTTGTTTGACTTGTTTCACTTAATGCCCCGGGAGGTGACTGGTCAACTCGTCCCTTAGTCAATTCGTACCTTAGTCAACTCGTGCTTTTTTGGTCAACTCGTCCTTTTCCCTAGTCAACTCGTCCTTTTTGTTTTCCAATTGTCTTACACCTATCAGGGTTGCCAGTTATCAGGGAATTTCAGGATTTCAGGGATTATCCTCACCTCTAGTCTCTACATATATATGGTCAACTCGTCCCTTAGTCAATTCGTACCTTAGTCAACTCGTGCTTTTTTGGTCAACTCGTCCTTTTCCCTAGTCAACTCGTCCTTTTTGTTTTCCAATTGTCTTACACCTATCAGGGTTGCCAGTTATCAGGGAATTTCAGGATTTCAGGGATTATCCTCACCTCTAGTCTCTACATATATATATCCAAAATTTGCACTGATCTGTGCTGTATATAGGCGGCCGCTAGCGGGGACCCGGCGGCCGGCAGCGGGAGGCACACACACGGCTCCTGTGACAGTCACCTAGATTATTCCGCCCGTTGCGGACCAGAGCAAGTGGCGTGTTGTTACTATCGATGATATCACATTTTTGAGCAATTTAAACTGTATTAGGTGACCGGCACACGTTCTATACCTAGATTTCTGGCCATTACCCACTTGTAATTGTCACGGGAGGCCTGTATCGCGAGTTTCAAGTCGCGATTCGACGTCGTCCACTATGTTGACATCAGTCACGATGACATAGGCTAGATTACGCACGCTCAACGAATAGCACAGACTCCTCCACACATGCCTAATGCTCTTTAATCGCATCTAACCTAAAAGTGGCCAACATGAAGGGGTTATGACGATAAATGGCGTCTTTCTGATAGAATAAAGGTAAATAATAATAAGAAAATGACCAGACTGTGGACAGAACGAACCGACAGAACTGTTTAATGAAAAGGGACGAGTTGACCAGAAAAAGGACGAAAAACCCGAATTGACTAAGGTACGAGTTGACTAAGGCACGAGTTGACTAGCATTCCCCCGGGAAGCTGTGTGGGCCGGTGCGGCCGCTAGCATGCTACCAATGTACAGGTGACAGGCAGGATGCCAGGGTGCTGGGCTGACAAGAGGGGGTGCCTCGTCTAGACCAATATTTTTTTATAGTCAGCAGGTGCATCAAATGACTTATTTCATGCGAAGAATTATTTATGTTCATTTTAGCCGATTCTGAGATTTCATAGTTTTTCATAGAGTAATTTTAAACATGTGATATATTTTGTTTTTTGACCTGGCCAGATGTCCGATTCCCTGACATTCGATACCAGTGACAGTGAGTGTCAGACTCATGGGCTAGTGACTTAAGCCTTATGTTGCCAATAAAACAATCTCTCTATAGATATTTTGGAATATGATTTGTGAAAACTAACAAGTCAGCCCGCCTGCGGCCGACAGTGGCACATTGTCACGCTTCACAACACATCAAGCACATCGCCGTCATCGGTGTCGACTGCGAGCGGCTGACGGGGGACTTTTGTGACCGTGTAACTAGACAATATTTACAGTAGAAAATGTCTCAAGTCCATTTTACCCAATTCCAAGATTTTATTGAGTATTTAGAATAGTCTAAGTTAGGACTACTGATAAGAGAAATGAAGCAGTTTGGGTTGTGAGCCACGGCCGCCATGACTAGGCGCCTAATGTTTTGGTACAGGGGGCTGCTGAGTTGTCAACATATGTAGTAAATGCTTTGCCTGAGGTTGAGATGATAAATGATTCAAATCTTAAACAAGGAATAGTATAGACCATGAGGATTATTTCTAGTTGTAGTACACACATTGTTCATTTGGGGTCATATATAGTACAAACTCGGACAGGTTTCCCAGGGCCTCCCAAGGGTCCCCCTCCCAAGTTAGCCACAGCCGCGATAGCGTAGCAGCGGTTGTAGCAGCGGCTTTGTTTACACCGGATCCTGGCTGCGCGCAAGGGGTTCTGGGAAACCTTAAAACGGCCTATAGACCCTATTGAGGTATCCCAGAATTCAGTCTGTTTACAGGTCCCGGTGTGGGCTGATTACCGACGTTCTATGGTGATAGACCCTTGAACCGAAACCCACAATCGTTGCTTTTTAACGGTTTTTATAAATGTTCAAATGGGAAATCCGATGTCAGAAATGGAAATTTCAGCTATTTCTACATGTGTACCCGAACTTAATTTCAGGTTACTCAAATATAAGTGGGAAAACTGTGGTTCATGTGATCGTAATGTGCCCAGCCACTCGCGGGCAGAACTTTTGTTTACCCTGGGCGATAATCGGGAGACGAGTAACCTCTGACCAATAATCGAGGCATCTAATGTGTGGCTTGTACATACAAGTGTGGCTTGTACATACAAGTTTTAAATAGCTCAAATATTCAAAATAAATCGATAGTAACAATACGCCACTGGCTCTGGTCCACAACGGGCGATGCACAGACACGCTTACGCTGGTTCCCGGGCCACACTACTACTGCTCTCCAATCGCATCT
This sequence comes from Alentia gelatinosa, assembly GCA_950022655.1. NCBI lineage: Eukaryota > Metazoa > Annelida > Polychaeta > Phyllodocida > Polynoidae > Alentia > Alentia gelatinosa. Next base: position 23,655,592 of record OX465592.1, read on the forward strand.
TCTGTTAACCGCACCCTTACAGAATAGCGACAAAACATCCACTGGGCGAGTGGAGGCTTAATTTACATATTTTCACGCCTGCACAACGGGCACATCCTATAAGTGGACTTCTGGGAGCTGTTTCAAAAGTCGAATGAGGTCTCGCCAGCGGCACGTCACATTTTGAAAGCGAGAGGCCGGCAACAGCGAGTGGCACCTCAAATCAAAGCGGCAGCAAAACTACTACCAATATCCCATAGAGAGCGGCACCTCCACCTCGACAGCGACGCCTCGAGTTCTATTGTTGGCCTCTCGCATTGGCGATGAGTATACTCGTTTAGCACCCTCCCGACTTTTGAAACACAGTGGCGTCAGAATAGGGGGGGCAGGGGGGGCGGACGCCCCCCCCCCACACTTTTTTGCCAGCCCCAAAAAAGTCAGCACCTTCAAATCTCAATCAAGTGTAAAATCTGTCGTGATTTTTCACCATGGAAAAGTGTCAAAGTCTGACTCTTTAGCGTACAATGATGGCTAAACCCTGACTTTTCACTGTGGTAAAATATCAAAGTCTAACTATTTAACGTGCAATTAGGGCTAAAGTCTGACTTTTCACCGTGGTAAAATATCAAAATCTGACTCTTTAGCATGCAAAGATGGCTAAGCCCTGACTTTTCACCATGGAAATATGTCAAAGTCTGACCTTTTACTATGCAATGATGGATAAGTCATGACTTTTCACCATGGAAAAGTATCAAAGTCTGACTCTTTAGCGTGCAATGAGGGCTAAACCCTGACTTTTCACTGTGGTAAATTATCAAAGTCTGACCCTTTAGTGTTCAATGATGGCTAATCCCTGACTTTTCACCATGGAAAAGTGTCAAAGTCTGACTATTTAGCGTGCAATGATGGCTAAGCCCTGACTTTTCACTGTGAAAAAATATCAAAGTCTGACTCTTTAGCATGCAAAGATGGCTAAGCCCTGACTTTTCACCATGGAAATATGTCAAAGTCTGACCTTTTACCATTCAATGATGGCTAAGCCCTGACTTTTCACCGTGGTAAAATATAAAAGTCTGACTCTTTAGCATGCAATGATGGCTAAGCCCTGACTTTTCACCATGGAAATATGTCAGAGTCTGACCTTTTACTGTGCAGTGATGGCTAAACCCTGACTTTTCACCGTGGTAAAATATAAAAGTCTGACTCTTTAGCGTGCAATGATGGCTAAGCCCTGACTTTTCACCATGGAAATATGTCAGAGTCTGACCTTTTACTGTGCAGTGATGGCTAAACCCTGACTTTTCACCATGGTAAAATATCAAAGTCTGACTCTTAAGCGTACAATGATGGCTAAGCCCTTACTTTTCACCATGGAAAAATGTCAAAGTCTGACTTTTTATTGTGCAATGATGGCTAAGATATGACTTTTCACCATGGTAAAATATCAAAGTCTGACTTTTTAGCATGCAATGATGGCTAAGCCCTGACTTTTCACTGTGGAAAAGAGTCAAACACTAACCTTTTACCGTGCAAAGATGGCTAAGCCCTGACTTTTCACAGTGGAAAATGATCAAAGTCTGACTCTTTAGCTTGCAATGATGGCTAAGACCTGACTTTTCACCATGGAAATATGTCAGAGTCTAACCTTTTGCTGTGCAATGGTGGCTAAGCCCTGACCTTTCACCATGGTAAAATATCAAAGTCTGATTCTTTAGCATGCAATTAGGGCTAAGCCCTGATTTTTTCCCGTGGTAAGATATCAAAGTGTGACTCTTTAGCGTGCAATAATGGCTATGGTTGGTTGGTTGGTTGGTTTGATTTAAGTCCAGTTAACCATTGCAGGTTCTCACCAGACTTTCTCCAGGTTCTTTTACACCACAAGGGTGGTGATCAAATCTATGAAATGAATTTAGGTGGAAACCTCACCCCTACACATTAACCGAGGTGAGAGTTCTTTTACTTCCCACACCACATAGACATGGTATGAGAAGGATTGGCCTTTGATATAGCAGTAAATCTACCACTGCTGGGGGTGAAGGAGAAAAGTGGCTGCAGTGCTACCCAAATCAACAAAGTCTGACAACCTTGATATTCCAAGTCCAGTGCTCTTTACCACTGAGCTAACTCCCTACCTCGGTCGCTTTTGTTAGCATATCTGCACCATGAGAAGGCGAGGCGACACTAGGGTGGACAGTAATTAACAATAATGGCTAAGCCCTGACTTTTCACTGTGGGAAAGTGTCAAAGTCTGACTTGACCTAACTGTAAGAACCTGACTTTTCGCAGATTTTTCGATGACTTACGGTAAATCCAATGGGACAGGTTAATCTCAAAGTCAGACTCAATACCAAGAAAAAAGTCAGCGATTTTTCAGTTCGCCCCCCCACTTTCAAAATGTTCTGACGCCCCTGAAACAGCTCCCAGGTTAATAGCAGACAGTGTCAACATGGAGGGGTTGTCACTCTGTGACTCGATAAATGGCATTCTATGATCGAATTAAGGTATGTAATATGTGAAACCATAGTTATGGTGCCAATACGGGGTAGATTTACGAGTTGTTTTGGAGAAATTCGTTCTGAACGAGCTGGCACGGCGAGTTCAGAAAGAATTTCTCCGAAACAACGAAACAACAGAACAACAGAACTCGCGAAGTGAAGGGATTCGCCATTTTTGAATCTTGCGCCTAGAAGTCTGTTGTCTGCCTCTCAACCAATCAGATTGCGTTATTTATTCAAAGCATGTAATCTGTAGCTCAAAGCGTGCAATTTGTCACTCAAAGCGTGCAATATGTAGGTATCCAAAGTAACCAGTACAACGTTTCACGGCGTACAGTGCATTATGTGTGTAGTTACTATACCCCCAGGAGCAGTATGTATTTACTCTGACTTTGTGCATAGGTATATAATAATAAGAAGAAAAAGTCCTGACTGTGGCCAGAACTATGTCTTCGTTCTCGTTCACCTGTGGCAGACATTCGTCCCTCCACCTACGGCGTCGGGCGAATGTCCACCATAGGTGACCTTGAACAAAGACATAGTTTGGCCACAGTAAGGACGTTTTCTCGTAGTCCTTGACTCAATGGTCCACGAGTATTCCTCATATATACACATTCATTTGTACACCTCTGTCCTGTTTATTTACACAATTGCATTGGTTGCCATATCATTCATGTGTTATGTGCAAAAGCACCGGGATAACTCTGATTTTATTTCATAGGAGTATTAGAAACCTTTAAAAAAAGAAATATCCACACTTGGTTTGTAGACATTGGTGATCTAGATTTTCATATGGATAGACCATGGGGAAAGGTAGGGGGTATAGGTTTTTATCCTACCCCTCATATAAATCTCCATAGACTTAACATGGTGTGACTGTATGCCACGGTTATGGCATAAAATATTTATATGCCACTGGTGACATATGAAGTTAAAAACACGTAACAGGGTAGGATAAAATCTAAACATCACTCAATTTCATATGATTGTTTATGTGCCATTCGTTGCCTTCCACTACAAATATCACTCAGCTCCGCTTCGTGATATCATGCCGCGAAGACAACTCATGCCATATAAACATTCATATGAAATTTTGTGATGTTTCATGATATTATCCTACCCCTAATATAAAATCCCATAGGCTTAACATTGAGATTCTGTATGCCACGCTTAATGGCATACAGAGTTTTATATGCCACTAGTGGCATACAGAATCTCGTGACCAAAGAATTGACCAATCAGCGACCAGAAATTTAGCTACTTTGAAAAAAGTCCCGGTTGCACTCAAAGTCCCCATTCAAATGTTTGATAGCATGATTCAGAATATTACAAGGGATTTATGCAATAGGTCCCATCTGATGTGCCATTTTGATATTAGAAATATGTGCAAGTTCAAGTCAAGCTCAAGTCAAATCAAATTGTGATCGCCCACCAATGCCGTATCATGGCGTTTGTATTACTTAATGATTGCTCCCAGCTCCGTTTGAGTGAATGCCAAGCTAATAGGCCTATCTAAAAATAGAACATATGCCAAAGAATCGGAAACATATTTTTATTTATAATTAGGCTTTCAAATCAATACGGCAGTTGGGTGAATATGTGAACTAAAACATACCCAAATTTCAGGACGATTGGTCACTGCGTTCCGCTATTATCGGTGCCGGATTTTTAGCTTGTTGACATAGCATTATCGAACTCGAACGGTTAGTTGGAACATGACCACAGGCTAGCTTGCAGTTTGAATCCACTCGAAGGAGCCGTTAATATTAATATCATTCCGAATAGTCCACACAGATCAGTGTCTTTGTCTCCTTCTAGTCACACTAAAGGCCTGTCTCAACTGTGCGACTGGGGGAGCTTGCGATCCTGTACCTCAAGTCTCAGACTGGAGGTACCGGCTTGGTGTACCGCATACATGTACCTCGGATCGCAAGGTATCATCGATTCTGTGTGGAGACCCCCGCTTGCGACTGGAGGGCTTGCGATTCAAGGTATATAGGGTACGCCTAGTCTCAGACTGGGCGTACCAAATATCAAACATGTTTGATATTTAAAAACGCTTGCGATCCAGGGTACATGCGGTACCTCCAGTCTGAGACTGGGTGTACAGGTACGCCCAGTCTCAGACTGGAGGGAAACTTGCTGTCTTTTGCCGAGTTGCGTTCCTGGAGGTACGCCCAGACTGAGACTGGACGTACCTAGAATCGCACAGTGGAGACAGGCATGGCAACGCATATAGCAAAGTCGAAAGAGAGCCTCGACAATGGATTTAATCATAATAATCATACGTTGATACCAAACTGAATCTGCTATTCGCACACTCTTAAACATTAAGATTTGACAAAGTAGAATAAAACCGTCGTGAACTATATCTTCTCATAGACCAGACCAAAGCACTGCCGTGTAGGTAAGTAACTTGGTCGCAAAACAGCGTGAAGCGCGGCAAGTTCCGACAATAACAAGTAGCAAATAGATATAGCACTCATGCAAGGTTGGTCGTTGAGTTTGTATTCATGTTTTAGTAATCTAAGAGCATAGAGACGGGGTAGGATAAAATCAAAACCGGATTCGTTTTAATCTTGGCTCCCGCATGTGACTCCTGGAGTTTTAGCTTCGGATTTCACTCGGCTCCGCCTCGCAAAATCTCCAGTCGTCACATACGGGAGTCAAGATTAAAACTCGTCTAGTTTTACGATAGTATGCTAATAAGAACTGGTCACCTTATATCGAAGAAATATCTAAGATACATAATTATAGCTCTTATAGGGCCAAAGTATGTAGGTTTTTGTAGCATAGAAGAGTTGCATTTGTACATTTAATTCTCAGAGCTAAGGTTTTTTTTCAAATCTTGTTGTTGAAAAAATTGTTGTTCTTAGTTATCTAAAAAATAAACATAATCATCTAAATTTGTTGCATTAGTACATTTGTCCATGGCTTCCTTGTGTTCAATTGTGAGACTGGTGGTGATGTGTTGTCTAGGTGAGGATTTGTAGTTTTGTACTGCAATGAGATTTCACAAATTTTTTTTCCACATAATTTGGAGGGTGTTTATGAAGCAATTCAATATAGAGCAGATATGCAAATAAATAAGTTTGGAGTGTGAGTGCATGAGTCTGCATATTTTCCAATCTGATGTTTGGGTAGGTCAAAAGGTAAACAATAAGCTGCACTATAACACAAGAATGTGTCGAGAGAAAAATGGATCAGATCGATCATTTCTAGTGTACACAGGAAGTTATGGTCCCTATAAAAATCCCTGAACGTTTCGCTCTCACATGTGTTTCTGACCCTAGTATTAATGTTGTCGTCACCTAGCAGCCATTTTTAATGATATTTGTATCTCAGCAAATTTGATATTTCTTGCATGTAATCCAGAAAGGCATCCAACTTAGTATCTGGAGGCTTATAATAGAAGAGAATGAGAATCCTTTTGTTATTTTGTTTAGCTACACTGTGTACCAGTACATCATAGTCATTCGTTGAACAGGCAGCATTATCCTCCACTTATCAGTGTTCCACCCAACAGTTCTTAACAAAACAACATATGTGACCCCCATGCCTTTGTTCTTCTATCTTGCCTACAAATCGTCGAGCCTAGTTGTGCTATCATATTATCTCCATGATTTGTAGTAAGCCAGGTCTCCTGAAACCCATAAGATCTATGTCTCTGTACAAATCGGACACTTCATCTAGGTGTTTGTGACGACTATGTACATTCAAGAACCCAAGGACATACAATATTCTACTTACAATTTTTGTATTATTAACATAGTAAGAATTAGTCCAATTAATGAGGTATGATGTGATATTTGGATGAGTGGGAAGAAAAGTAGACTCCTCCGCTGATAACAACCCCATCAAAAAACATAAAAGGATAATAACTCAATTTTTGATACATAGTAAAACCTCCCTGTAATAGAAGGGCATTATACAAACATAAGGAATATCTAAAACATGTATTATTATATACCTATGGCAGCATGACCTACATAGACTGCCTGCTGCTACCCATAACATTTTTTATGGCCGTATGTCACACTGTGATGTACAGGTATAACATCATCTGGCTAGCTTATAGTCACTCTGAGTTGTGATGTGATCTCTGACACCTATATCAGGAAAGCTACTGGGCTAAAAATAGTATCTTATCTCTATCAATGTATTCAAAATGAGTAAGTATGTTTGTCATATATTTCTTCATAAACACCTTTATGATTTGAACTGCATATAAGATAACTGCTGATATATTAGCTGGACTGTCAATCGCTAATACATTATTGGCAATGTTTTATTTATCTCTCAGATCACAGTGACAGCATGGGTCCATTTCTTCTACTGACAGCTGTGTGTCTCCTGCTGGTGGCAGACCAGACAACAAGTGCCTGTACAGAAGTACCTAGACAGTACCGTGATAGGTGCTGTCCATCAGACAGTAGACAAATTCAGAAACCACCCCACCGTCGTCTACTCTGTCCTGTACAGGAACCTTGTTGTTTTACTAGATGGGGGTAGAGGGTAGACACCTACCTCAGTCAGCCGATGGTCCTGGAAGAACAATACATGGTAATTGATGCAAAATTATTAACACCAAATGCATGTTGTTTATTTTCATCTATCATGTCCATTATATCTAATAAGCCAAGATTTACTTCATTATTCTGTGTTATGTCAAGGATCATAGTGTTCAATTTTCTTAATGGCCTTAATTTACACAACCTCCTTTCACCTTTCACTATGGTGGTGGTGGATTCAGCAGAGAGAGTCTGAAGTTTGTTTGTTTTTTGTTTGTTTTGGTAGTTTAACGTCCAATTTGTTCAATTAGACTTACTTTAGGTTTGATCGAATCTATGAGATGAATGTAGATAGAAATCCCACCCCTACACATTTACCGAGGTGAGAGTTCTTTTACTTCCCACTCCACATAGACATGGTATGAGAAGGATTGGCCTTTGATATAGCAGTAAATCTACCACTGCTGGGGGGTGAAGGAGAAAAGTGGCTGCAGTGGGACCCGAATTAACAAAGTCCCGTGCTCTTTACCACTGAGCTAACTCCCCACCCACCCTGGTCGCTTTAGTTATGCTTGCGTGCAAGCATATCCAGTCTGCACCACGAGGAGGTGAGGCGACCAAGAGGGTGAACAGATTGGTAATTTCTGTCCACCCCAGCAGACCTGAGAGTTGCTATAGGGTTGATCTTAGCTACATCTCACATTTACATATTGCAGTCTGGGTATACAGGAAAAGGAACTTATTTTGGACTACTGTGAATGGGGAAGAGTTGTTAGTTCCAGGATAAGACTATACTGCATGGTGAAATGTCTGGACTTACAATTTTCTTTTTTTAACTTCTCACTGGTGACCAAAATTGTTCATTGATATGGTATATCTTGATTGCATGGAACGAAAGACACATAAAACCTGCCTCCAGGCAGTCTGTCTTCGTTAAGTTCAGTGCAAATTAAGAAAATATAATAAATAATGGTAATAATATCATTGGAGTTTTTACTTATCATATTTATGCCCTTTCATGGTCAGGTAGAGACAACCTCCTTCATCAATCCAGACTTGTCTTAGCCTTCCTTTATTCAGAAATTGATTCACAGTACAAAATAGTATTCCATTTTATGATAAATTGAGGCCAGCAAGAGAACTATAGCGAATGGATTATATTGATTTAAGCTATTTGTGGTGGGTGATGGTATTAACCATGCAGAGCTTGGTGATACCAAAAGGCTTGAAAGATTTACAAAAGATTAGTGAATTTATGTATGTAAAACTACAAGAAATGGTATTTATATAGATATATATGTATGTATATATAAATAATGTACCTGTGGCAGGGAAGAGATGGAGAGGGACAAGTCTCCAGATTGGAGCGGTACTCCAGGGAACTCTTACAGGGCACGTTAGCTGGCAAAGGCTGGATGGCAGCCTTTTTTTTTCTTATTTAGCAAAAGCTAGCAGTTCTGCTCAAGGGCAGATCTTCCACTGCTGCAACAGGTACATGCTTTCCAAAATACAATAATTTAGTACAGGAGACGAGAACATGCAAAGAAAGTGATAGTGATGATGATGAAGGCGTTACCGCAATCTGCCAGGGGTGTTATCTGAGTAACTTTAGCTATGCTTGCCATTCATATTTAGAGTTTTTCTTTTTAATCACCAATTTGAATTCCCTAGTAGTAGTGGGTCGTTGCTCATGGTCCGGCAAAGCGTTCCACAGTCTCATACCCCGTTCCATGGGCAAACGTTGATAAAAATTAGTTCTTAGTTTCTCTTGCCTGAATCTAATTTTGTTGTGACTTCTAGTGTACTTAGTAGGAGCTTCAAGCAGGTTAAGGTCTTTGGACAGCTTGTACATCAATTTCAACAATTGAACATCCCACCTTACATCTAGAGAGTCGATGTGAAATTTCTCGTGTAAGTCATCTGTACTTTGTCTATATTTTCTTTGGTTTTGAACTACTTTTAACCCTCTATTTTGTATTTTTGCAAGCTCTGCGAGTCACCTTTGTTGGCGCCACCAAGCAAAAATCCGCAGTACTCTAGATTCAGTCTAATTATGACAATATAGATTCTTTTTGCCACACTTCATGTGAGGTATCTTCTAATCTTTCCTACCTTGAAGATTCTATAGTTAGCATTTTTTTGTGATTTCAGTGATATGTTTCTGGAATTTCAAATCCTGGTCTATGGTGACACCTAGATACTTGTATTGCTTTACTTCTTGCAATGTGTTTCCACAACAGACAAGATCTAATTTAGTTAAACAGTTTGGTTATGCGTTCCAACTAGTTTTCGTTTTAGACGCATTCATTGTCATTCCGTTACAATTGCACCAGTTCTCTATTTCTTTGAGAGCATCCTGTACATTACTCCGGACTAAGTTTCCGTTCATGTGGTCCAAGTAAATAACAAGATCATCGGCATATTGTAAGGTGTTAGCATGGAGCACATTTCGACACATATCATTGGCAAACATGATGAATAATAGCAGTCCCAGGACTGAACCTTGGGGCACTCCATATCCGATTTCAGAATATGTGGATAATGTGTTGTTAATGGTAACTCACTGTTTTCTTTAGGTTAGGTAACTTTTCAGCCAACTGTGCAAGTTTGAAGGGAGAGAGATCATAGTACTGATTTTGGCGAGTAACAAAGAGTGTGGGACAGTGTCAAACGCCTTTTTCAGGACGACAAAGCAAAGGGCTGTAGCCTTGCCTTTGTTTCGATATTCATATAGATCTTAAGTTAACCTGATAATCGTGTCCGAGGTTCCCAGGTTTGCCCAAAATCTGAATTGCTTATTGACAATGATGTTTTTGTGTACTAGGTCCTCATTAATGATATTGTAAACAATCTTTTCGAGAATTTTGGAAGGCGAGCATAGTAGTGTAATTGGGCACCAGTTCGTGATAGATTGTTGGTCACCACCTTTATCTATTGGTACTACTAGTCCTGCTTTCCACACTGTCGGGACAATGCCCTGGTTGAAAGAGCACTAAAATAAATGAGTAAATTCAGGGGCGTACCCAGGGGGGGGCACAGGGGGCACGTGCCCCCCCCCCCCCCGAAATTTTTCCAAGGATGGTCTGTTCCAACTGAGAATTCTATACACACTGTTTTTTGAATTTTAGTTAAAAAGTTACAGCATTATACAAGAATGGGCTATTTACACATACATAAGATATTGAAATCTATCTAGGGCTGGGGTTGGGGGGTACATTTTTCTTTTTTAATTCAATTTTTTTGGGCCCTCCGAGTTGGGGATACTCACTTGAAGGATGCATGTAAGGTAGTCCAAGGTGTGCCCCCCCACCACCCTCTACACCCCTACATGCCCTTGTTACCATATGTATGTCATTCAACAAAGCAAATATGTCCCCAAAAGTGAGAGAGATCTCTTCAGGGGGCCCCTGGACTCCCAAAAAGGCACTTTAAGGACATCTTCATAAATAGCCTTAGATCGGTAACCATCCTGGTCCCTGAAACAAAATCCAAGAGGCATCTTGTATAAAATATAGAAGCCAGGTTCTTCTGCAGGCTTTGCCCCCTGGACCCCCAGATGGATTTTGCCACCAGACACCTGACAATCTTCCCATGCAGTCAGGGTCTGTAAAACCCCTTCCCCAAAACAAAATCCTAGGCACGGTAAAATGCAAGTGCTTCAAGGGGCTTTGCCCCCTTGACCCTGAGGATAGGCTTTCCTTTTGGACCCCTTGTAATGTTCAGAAATAGCCTCAGTTGTGTGCCCCCTCCCCTTGGAATTAAATTCTGGATATAGTTTGTATAATCTTTTGACATACAAGTGCACCCAGGGGCTTCACCCACTCCCCACCATTGTAATATCTGAATTATGAAACCCAAGTGCTTCCAGGGGTTCTGACCCCTGGACCCCAGGCTTTGCTTTTTGACCACTCAATATATTCCCAAATAATCTTGGGTGTGTGACCCCCCTCACTAAAAAGATCCTTGGGCTTCATCAGTGCACCCCAAGGAGGGGTTATGCCACAGGACCCCTGACAACCCAGAAATCCAACTGCTTCAGGGACCTCACCCCCTAAACTCCCAGGAGGAGCTTTGTTGCTGGAGCCCCTGCAAACACTTCAGGGGTTTTGGCCCCTGGATCCCAAAGGTAGTCTCAGGTGTGTAACCCTTTCCTGAAACAAAATCATCGCTATAGACTGAATAATATCTGAAACCAAAGTGCTCCGAGGAGTTTTGCTCCCTGGACCTCCCAGAGGGGCTATGCTATTACTCTTGTGGCAACATTCCAGGTAGTCTCAGGTGTGTAACGACCCCCCTCCCTCAATCAAAATCCTGCATACAGCTTGTATAAAATCTAAAACCCAAGTGAATCTTGAGGCTTTGCCCCCTGGATCCCTAGTAGTAGCTTTGCTGCTGGACCCCTGGCAAGCTACCTATGTAATCCCAGGTGTATGGTTCCCCCTCCCCACAACAATCCTAAGATCCAAATTCTTCCAGGAGCTTTGGTCCCTGAACCCCCCTCTCAACTGGGGCATTGGTTCTTGACCCCTGGATAGTGACAGGCATATGACCCCCTCCCTCAACAAAATCCTAGATACAGCTTGTATAATCAACACATTCTAAATGCTGCTGGAGGCTTTGCCCCTGGAGCCCAAGCCAATCATCCAAGGTAGTCCAAGGTGTCCCCCCCCCCCTCCCTGAAACAAAATCCCGGGTATGCCCCTGGTGAATGCTGCTTGAGTGGAATGTGGTTAAGATAGTAGAAATTGTGCCCCCCCTGCTCCGAAAAAGCACATGCCTATATGCCTTTGTTTCAGTGTCATTCAACAAGGCAAGTATGCCACCTAAAAATAATCTAAATGCCAAGCTATTAGGGGTGATTTACCTCATGGACCCCTTCTAATTTTTCCAAGTAATCTTAGGTCTGTGACCACCCCATTCACTGAAAAAAAATCATGGATACAAATTGTATAATGTATAAAAGCCAAGTCCTCCTAAGGAATTTGTCCCAAGAACTCCCAGGGGGGACTTTGCCACTGGACCCCCACTGATATTCCTAGGTAGTCTCAGGCATGGAACCCCTCCCTGAACCAAAACCCTTGAAACAACTTGTATAATGTATAAAATCCAAGTGTTTCTGGGGTTTGCCCCCTGAACTACCAGATGGAATTTGCGACTGACCCCTGACAATCTCCCCAGGTAGTCTCAGGTGTATAAATCTCCCCAAGACATAACCCTAGGTATAGCTTTTATAAGTGTAAAATCCAAGTATAGCCAGGGGGTTTCACGCCCTTGACCCCATAAGGACTTTAATGATGGACCCTTGGTGCCTGGTCTCAGGTATGTATCTCCCTCTCCCTGAGACAAAAACCTGGGGACAGCATTTGTAATCTATGAAATCCAAATGTTTCAGAGGGATTTGCCTTGACCCCATCAGGGGCTTTCCTAAACCTCTGGCAATATTGCCATGTGATCCTGGACCACCATGTGGGGCCATGCAGGTAGTCCTCTGACAACATTCCCAGATGGCTGAACATATGTAACCCCCGCCTTGAAACAAAATCTTACGGACAGCTTGTAGAATTTTTATGATACAAGGTCTTCTATGGGATTTACCCCCTGGACTCCCAAGAGGGGTTTGCTGCTAGACCCTGACAATATTCACACATAACCTAAGATGTGTGTGCCCCTCTTCAAAGAAAATCCTGGGGATGGCTTTTATGATCTATAGAATCCAAATGTTTTCAGGGGCTTTTACCCCTGGACACCCAGAAGGGGGTTTGCAGCCAGGCTCCTGGTAATAATTCTAGATAGCCTAAGATATGTAACCCCTGTCCCTAGGAAAAAAATCCTGGGTAAAGGTTGTATAATCCATGAAACTCAAGTTTCTCTGGCGGCTTTGCCCCCTGGACCCCCAGGAGGAGCTGGATCCCTGGTCACATTCCCCCTGATACAGTTTGTTTGTTTGTTTGGGTAGTTTAACGTCCAATTTGTTCAATTAGACTTAAAGCAGCATCCTGAATACAGTTTAATCTATAAAATCTAAGTGCATCCAGGGCTTTGCCCCGGACCCCACAGGAGGGTCTTCTTAGATAGACCCTTGTCAATCTTCAGAGGTGTGCCCCCCCCCCCCCCCCCAAACAAAATCCTGGGTACGCCCCTGGAATTTGTTTAGTAAGATCACCATTGCATCGGACATAACTCTACCCGAAATATATTCGAGACATGAAGATTTGGAGGGGGTGATTTCCATAATAAGCTTCCTAATTTCAGCTGGGTCTAATTGATGATCTTTAGCCTGACTTTGAGTTGCTTCCATTCTATGTTTCGTGAGGTTATGTGTGAATTCGCTAGGGTCAATTCTACTAAAGAGTTCTTCTCCTATGTTAGAGAAGTAATTGTGTATGTACGTGGCAGTTTCCTCGTTATCAAAGATTTCACCGCTTTCACCATTGACTAGTGAGCATCTGGTGATCACTTTCTTTCCATTTATAAGTGTGTCTATAATGCGCCAAAATTCTTGCGGTTTGTTTTTACAAGCTTCAATTTGGTCTAAAGTGAATGCACTTTTTGCCTCACTTAAGTCCTTTTTCATTTTACAGTTTAAAGATTTGGCTCTCTTGAGTGACTCTCTGTTACCATGCATTTTATAGTCTTTTATTAGATCTCTTCATTCAGAGAGATCAGAGTATGTTTCATCAGAAATATGTGTTTGTAAAAGATTTCGCTTACGTTCACCCTCAGGTGCCGTCAGCCCATTGTGGTAGTGTTTACCGTAAGGTAAAAGCCTTGTCTTTCCACACATATGTTTCATCAGAAACCCATGGATCTTTTTCTGCCTTATATCGTATTTTCCTTATGGGGCAATACTCATCTAGGTATAATCCAGGGCCCTGTTTTTCAGTCACGACATAATCGGCCAAGGATTCCCTGAGACATCTCTGCGATTGGAAGACAATTTGCAAGACACGAAATGGCGGGTGTACTATAGACAGTGTCTCAGCGTGGCACGTTCGATCGCCGCTAAAAATGTCCTTGTCTAAGACAAGTATAGAACTGTCTCAGGTTCTATACTGCAAAGACTGCCCAGTACCAGCTTCAGGGTAGCTTTAACCTAGGAGTGGAATATTTGTGGTGAAGTGGTTAGAGCACCTGCCTCAGAATCTGAAGATTGGGGGTTCGATACCTGTCTATGTCTAACTTTTTTTCTTTTAATTTCAATTTGAAAATTTCACATACCCAACAAACCATTTCTAGATATGTTTATTAATTCTTTTGTTTACATTAGTTTTGTAGTTTGAAAAAGACACAACGTTTTGGCCTTTATGGTTTGGCCTTCATCAGGTGTAATGTAGAGTCTAAAGGCTGCTATAATGTACTAAGTGAATTGAATTTCCCTGGGGACAATGTCTAGGTCGCCGCATAAATTAGCGAGGTGTGCTCTGATGCTCTCTGATAGACACTGGCCACCAGAGCAGACAATTGCTATGACGAAATTCAAACACGGATAACGGCGGAACGGTCTGACCGATCTTCTTCATATTTGGGACGATTATAGGTCATGTGTGTCCCTTACTTGTGTGAAAATTTCATTGCTTAATTCTCACGGGAAATGAAGTTGCGCATTCTGTACGACATGTCCATAAATGTCTTAGGTCTAAGATACTTTGGAAGACATTTGGAACCATGTGACCCTAAAGATGTCTTATCTATAGTACACCTGGCTGCAGCCTAAGTGCCCTTGAGGGACAATCGTTGGCCGATCCCCAAAGATGTCTTATCTATAGTACACTGACAGCTGTAAGATGTCTTACAAAGAGGAAATCGTGACTAAAAAACAAGGCCCAGGTCTCGGCTATCCCAGCAGCATTCCTGCAGATACCTCCCAAGATCGTTTTTATTGTAACCTTTGTACACGTTTGTCCCCTAAATTCAGTCGACCTTACTGCCATTCTTTTTTCCTAATTGTGTACACCGGGAAGTTATCAGTTATTTCATTCAAACCGACTCCACTATCCAACACATAAGGGCAATTTGTAAATATTAGGTCAATGAGTATTCCTCCCGTCACATTAGGGTTTGTGATTCCTGTAATAAGTTGTCTTAGCAGATGGTCTTTAGTTGGACTTATGATTTTTTGAGATGCGGGATTGCTTCTCTAGTTAATGTTAATGTTGAGATCCCCTGTTAACCAGATTTCTGTACCTTTAATTAAATTCTATTGCATCTAACTCATCAATGAGGATATCCGTGTTGGTATTAGTCTGTAGACAGTAATTAGGGTCATTTTCGGAAATTAGGTTTGTTGATTGAGATAGTTAGTAATTTCAGTTCATCTAGGGTTTTTGTAAACTCTTCAATAATGCTACTATAAGGAGAGAACTCATTTGAAATGTAACATGCGATGTCTCCCCCTATCCTGTTCTGCCTGTCCTGCCTGTAGACTGTTTTATCCTCGAAGGCTATCATTCCATTGCTATAATTATCATGGAGCCAGCTTTCAGTGAAGCATATGAAATCTGAGTCGCCGAAGACTAATCTCGCTTGGAGTAGATTTGCATGAATACTTCGGATGTTGCAATGCAGTAGTCTAATGCCTTTATGCTTATTATTCATTGATGCAGAGGGATGAGTAGGGATGAGGATAGCCTTTAGTAATAGAACACAGCCCCGAGTGGGTATTCCCAGTCGGGGTTGTAACCCTCTCTCTTACTAGTCGAGTCAGCTCTGAGGGGAGGGGGGAGGGGGGAGGGGGAGAAAAGATAGGTGGGTGAGCTGGGCTTAGGTAGGGCAACAATGGTTGGTTGGTTGCTTGGTTTTTTGGGTTTTTTTGAGACGTTTGTTTATCCTGGCGGCACTCAACAAATACAATTGATGGTTTCCATGTGCCCCCAGTTGGGCTTACAATTTATGATGTCCAGTTCATTTTCTTCTCTCCCAAAGTCATGTAGTTTTCATGCAATAGCAATGTAACAAACAAAGAAAAATATGAAAATAAACATAATGAACAACACAGTCTGGGCTCATAAACAAACGGCTATTTTTAGAGAACATATCACTAATCGACAGATAGAAAAGTACATAATTAAATCATATCTAAGATTATCAGTAGGCATTATAGATTACCAAGTCATTTACCATTCACAGCAATAATCACGGGAGTTTCTCATTCATAATCATTTTCAATCTCTTCTTGAATCCATCATAAGTTTGTAGGTTCCGTACATTTGGTAACAAGTCATTCCATAAAGCAGGACCATAGAAGTTCAATGAGTTATAATAAAAGGAGCATCTCGGAGTTTTCTGTTTCAACTTGATTGATTCACAGGATCTCATGATTCTTTGTTTAGACACGTGTAAATCTTCATTTTTACTTGCTTTGTACATAGAACAGCCTATATGATAGTCTCTACGATCTTTGAGAAAGGGCAGCTGCGCTCTTCTGTGTATCACAGTTCCTGAAGTATCATTCTTAACTTTTAGTGCTATTTTTATAGCCCTGTTTTGCAGGACTTGCAGTTGATTTAACAGTCCTTTATTTGCATGTGCAAATAAAACGTCTCCATAATCTAATAACAGTAAGATCATACATTTAAGGATCTTTAGAGACGCTGTCAATGAGATATAATCTCTTGTCTTCTTAAGAAGATATATTTTGTGTGAAACTGTCTTGATGAGATTCCTTATATGTAGATTAAAGTTCAGATTCCTATCTAGGAACATACCTAAATATTTGTAGGAACTGTTGAACTATATCCTCATTTATTCGTATCTTACAATGTGTAGCTGCTTCCGCAGTTGCCCTTCTCGTGGAACCGTAAAGAACAATTTTAGTTTTTTTCACGTTCAGCGTGAGGCAGTTTTTGTTACACCAACTTGCTAACTTGTTCATGTCATATTGCAATATTTCTTTTGCAGATTCCACACGTGAGTGTTCTATGTACAAGACCATGTCGTCTGCATAGTGCAGACATTTTGTTTTTTCTATGTTTAAATGCAGATCATTAATGTACAAAATAAATAATAGAGGACCCAGGATTGACCCCTGGACCCAGGATTGACCCCTGGTTGGTTTGATTTAACGTCCAGTTAACCATTGCAGGGTCTCACCAGACTTTCTCAACGTTCTTTTACACTGCTTGAGGTGCCCCTCCCCTATATAAGGAGTTCCTCCCTGTCAGTCAAGCACTCTGTGGTTGGTCTCAACAGAGACAGATGGGACTCAGCTGGGTTCTCTCTCTGCCCTGTGGCACTACCTCTTGGCTCTAACGATGCGGTTGGCTTCGAGGCTTAGACCCGCCTTCCTGTAATGACTTGATACACAGCGTCTTGATGTATATTTGCTGTTAAATAAGGAGACTGGAGTGGAGGTAAAATAGTTTATTACTAGTAGGGCGCGCGCAGCGCTAGTATGAGGTCATACAAGTGTGAAAGTTTACATACCCTAATTATGTCAAGGATAATAAAAGTCATACATTAACCGATAAAGAGCTCGATGCGAGGGATAAATACCTAGCTATGATAGACATGCATTGATAATAAGATATGGTAAAGGTAAGACAGTGCATGTAAGTGTTGAGGCGCAAGTCTCTGAGTCCTCCAATCACCAGGGGAGTAGTGTAGTCAGAGAAGGTAGGAAGGGGCGCGTGGCAGGGCTGCTGCCATCTCTATAGTGAGCGCCCCTAGCGTTGCGGGGGCGGAAACGGTGTAGAGCACGGAGGCATTGGAGGCCCAGTCCCCTAGCTCCCTTATACAGGGTATAGGTATACCAATCTGCTAGAGGAAGCTTGCCCCCCCTCTCCTAAAGCTGTGGGAGCCATGGGGAGCAGTGACCGAACCGGCCGCCGTGAGAGCCGGTATCACCGCCGCTGTGAAGGCACCCGCCGTTAGGGGAGGGTGAGGCCCAGTATCCAATATCACAAATGCCGGGCCGTCCGGAGGGGCATTAGGGGTCATCCGAAGGTTGTTCATCCACCAGGGCACAGTCTGTAACCTTTGACCCTAGGGAGAGGGAGAAGCCGGGTCCTGGAGCAGAACTGGTCCGTCTTCGACTACCTGATGGTGATGAGCAGCCCAGATGCGGCTACCTTGATGTACCGTCTTCTCAGGTTTTTGTCTGGGTCAAAGTCTGTTAATGTGGAGGGGAAGACATTGGACCTCCTCAACAGGCCATAAAACATAATCAAGGATCCAGCCCATACCGCGCCCCATCTGGGGTTGGTAATATCCAAGCGAGAGAGTTGGACCAGCAGCATGTCCGGAGTAATTGGTTCTTTCCTGCAGACCGTATCCCCCAGGGTGCGACGTGCCCCCCGAACAACCAAAAGAAGGTGATAATTGTGCTTAATGGGGTCTGTTAGGCCAACTTCCTTATGCATATGGGAGATCACTCCTAAGTATTGCCCCAAGGAGGAGTACTTTAGCCTTGTGGATAGGAAGGCTACATACCTCAGTAACATTTTAGTGTTACTGGCGTTAAGTCGTAGATATTGCAAAAGGAGATGTAAGATCGCCAGTGAGAATTGTAAGCCTTTCTTGTGTTATTTGCAAAAGAGCTGCACTGTAGCTCCTCTACCCTCTTATCAAGCTGTGCCGTGTCCATATCGCTGATAACCACATCTGCCTAGTTCCTTCAGGAGGGGTTGTATCCCGTCCTCACTAATCAAGCTGGCTGCGTCTGCAAGGGTGTTGAGTCGTCCAGGGTAATAAACCGCCCACACTCTAAAGTTATATATCGCAGAGAGCCGGAAAACATGTCTAAGGCTGTCCATTACACTTAGATTTTGGGCTGCCACAGCTGTCTGATTATCCGAGTACACAGTCACTTTTTTATTCCGCCAGTTGTTGCAGTAAAGCCTGGCTGCGGGTTCCAGGGTTAGAGTTTCTAGGTATTTGATGGGGAGGTCTTTCACCTCGGGGAGTCGTTCCAGTTGATGTGAAACCACTGCTCACCATAGACTCCTCCTGTGCTGGAGAGGCCAGCATCTATCGAGACTATGGGGTGTATGCGCGTGTTTCCAGCAGTGGGACTAGGCCATTGAACACCGTTAAGAAATCAGACCACCATTGTAAATCCGTGTACATGGACGTTGTGACCCTGGTTTTATGAGAGGGGGCTGCTAACGTCATCATCCTGTCCATTAACCTCCTGGTAAAAGTCCTGCCTCTGTAGATGACATGGGAGGCCCAGCTGAGGCAACCCACTAATGAATCCAGACCCCTCTTTGACACCGATTTGCGGTCCTTTATTTCTGCCAGACACTCCTTTAATTGTGATACCTTATCGTCTGGTAGCTGAAACACATGTTCCATAGTGTCAATTACCACACCTAGGAAGGTCAGGGAGGTGGTGGGCATTACCACCTTGTTGTAATTGATGCTGAAGCCTAGGGTTCTGAGAACCTTCATCAACGTGTTTAGTGCCTGGTTACAGTCCTCCTTGGTCCTGCCCCTGACCAGAAAATCATCTATGCCCCTATCCAGAATTATGAGAATGATCAGATCGAAAATATTGTGGTGGTCGCCGCCTGTCTAGCAGGTTGGATGACCCCAATCCGGAACGCTAGTTCCAGGCAGGATCCCACCCTACGCACTTACGTAGGTTGGTTCGGTTTTCGGTTAGTTTGCACAGACCTATTCACACATAACACAACAACGTCATTTAATAAACAAGAGTGTTTATTAATCACTTACTTCCCGGAAAGATCTGGAAGATCTTCCCCACAAGTACAGTACCCTAGCACATAGGTGCTAGGTAACGCTGGATAGGCCAATCCGGAGGATTAGCCTAACCACCAGGAAGGTTACAAGAACCCGCCTGCAAAGTGAGGGCCCAAGGATCCGTTCCGTAGAAGGGACGCGCGAGGACAGCCTGTCGACCTACTGTGAACGCTGAGTATATATACTAAGCGTTACGTAATCCCGGTCTCCGCCGCGCCACTCTCGTGTGCGGCGTTGTCCGGAATCACTGCACAGTAAGGATCGGCATATCGCGCCACCTTCCGTGAAACAAACGAACACTGCTGGATTCCCGTCCCACTACATTACCCCTCCCAGTTTTTACTAAGGGGGGAACCAAGGCAGCCATTTTGCTGCTAAGGGACTACCCAATTAAAAATTACAACATATATCCAGCAGTTCTTGGTCTACTCTCTAGCTTCCTGGTGTTCACAAGAATTCACTGATACCAACGTATAAGTGAAAAAGGTGGAATTGTAAGATGGAGAAATTATTAAAAATATGGAAGATATGACATTTAGGAAAGAGGAAACGACATTTGAAGAATGAAGGACTAGCCTCGCTAGCACCTTGAATAAATGTGATATTCACCCATCTTGAGCCGGGGAGTGGGTTCTTGAGCGTTGGGCAGGGAAGACTCGACAGTCGCGGACCTACAGGTGGTCAGCCCGACCTGTCGAGCACTCTGCCTCCAGCTGTTCCGGATCTTGTTGAAGTCCTCTGTTAGCTCCCGGCGAGTGAAGTGTCGTTCTCTTTCTCATCTTAAAGTATCGAGCCCAGCTGGCCCATCGGCGTAGCAGACCTACTACATTCAGCCCGATGCCGACGGGTGCTGGGCTTCCCACTGTTCTTCAAGTTGGAAGACATCCATAAGTAGAGAAGGGTTAGCCTCGCTAAACACCTTCCGAGTTGAAAGTTTCCGAATACGGAAATAACGGCCAAAAAGGCAAAACAATTCTCCATCCACCTGGTAAGAGTGTGTGGTATCAGTGTTCTTTCATTTTGACTCCAGCTATACTGGCATATCTTTTTCTCGGCTCGAATCGTGTACCAATTAAGGCCCCAATTCTAAGCCGGATTCAGAACTTACGATCACCGACCCAAGGTAGAAATAGCCAGCGTAATCCAACAGATCAGGGGTTACGCCTACTATCTCACTATCGAGTCGATGAACTCAGTTCCAACACAGACCTGGTAAGTCAGATCTATACCCGAAAGGCATAATCTTCCTTACCTGGTACCAAGTACTAGTGTGGACGATATCCACACCACAGGCCGGAGGTTTTCGTGATGGGGGCCTATTACGGGCCTGACCATCGAGAGAACCTTCAGCCGTCTGAAACCAGGGTTGTGCCTTAGGGAAGTCATTTTAATGACTTTCCCCAGCCCCAACCCAGGATCGCTTATCATTGGTTACTCCTAACTTTCCCTCTACCCCTCCCAGCGATCCTTGCGGTTTGCTGAGAAAGTGCAGAATTCTGGCTAGGAGGCCACATTCTGGAAGTAGCTAGGTCGGAAAAAAATTTTCCTCCCCGGGACTTCCCATACCCGTCTGACTTCGGATCCAGGAGAGTTGTTGGCTCTGCCGGTTCCGAGTTTAGACGGCGTCTTCCCGGCTTGTTAGGCACCAGCCGAGTCGGTCATTGTCAACCCCTAAATATCCTCGTCGGAGGATATCCTGAGGTCGAGAAGGTCCGACTGGCTTGGTGCGCTAGTCGTCGGTGGAACCGACGTTGCCAGGGCGGTCCTCTCTGGTCGCAGTGGACTCAGCGCAGACGAAGGCTGCAACTGAGACATCAACTGCTGTAGAGAGGTTGGTCCGGTATCTAAAAAGATTCCAGCTATACTGGCATACTGGCATATCTTTTTCTCGGCTCGAATCGTGTACCAATTAAGGCCCCAATTCTAAGCCGGATTCAGAACTTACGATCACCGACCCAAGGTAGAAATAGCCAGCGTAATCCAACAGATCAGGGGTTACGCCTACTATCTCACTATCGAGTTGATGAACTCAGTTCCGACACAGACCTGGTAAGTCAGATCTATACCCGAAAGGCATAATCTTCCTTACCTGGTACCAAGTACTAGTGTGGACGATATCCACACCACAGGCCGGAGGTTTTCGTGATGGGGGCCTATTACGGGCCTGACCATCGAGAGAACCTTCAGCCGTCTGAAACCAGGGTTGTGCCTTAGGGAAGTCATTTTAATGACTTTCCCCAGCCCCAACCCAGGATCGCTTATCATTGGTTACTCCTAACTTTCCCTCTACCCCTCCCAGCGATCCTTGCGGTTTGCTGAGAAAGTGCAGAATTCTGGCTAGGAGGCCACATTCTGGAAGTAGCTAGGTCGGAAAAAAATTTTCCTCCCCGGGACTTCCCATACCCTTCTGACTTCGGATCCAGGAGTGTTGTTGGCTCTGCCGGTTCCGAGTTTAGACGGCGTCTTCCCGGCTTGTTAGGCACCAGCCGAGTCGGTCATTGTCAACCCCTAAATATCCTCGTCGGAGGATATCCTGAGGTCGAGAAGGTCCGACTGGCTTGGTGCGCTAGTCGTCGGTGGAACCGACGTTGCCAGGGCGGTCCTCTCTGGTCGCAGTGGACTCAGCGCAGACGAAGGCTGCAACTGAGACATCAACTGCTGTAGAGAGGTTGGTCCGGTATCTAAAAAGATTCCAGACTCCAATGGGATGATGTTGGCATTCACCCCCAGTGCCCCACTTGGTTCCTCGGGCTGATCTACCGGCTTAGCCCTGGAAGGCTTTGCTGATTTTTCAGCCCGTGTCACGGCGGGAGGCCTCCTCGGCTGTAGGACTTCAGTCTGATCCTGTGGGGTCTGACCGGGTCCTGACAGCGGAGTATCCACACTGACATCCATGGGCTGAGCCGCTATGGATGTAGTGTCCTGGTGGGAAGTTTCTTCCACGGGTGACCATCCCAACATGCCAGCGAGTTGCTGACGTGTCGGGTTTGATTCTTCCGTGGTGAACTGAAGAAATCTTCCCCGGCTCCTTTGACGGGCCAACCCAATTCCTCAAGGGCTTGCGGGTCGTCACCGATGTCATAGAGCGACATACCCAAGTGCCGAAGACAACGTTCATCTTGGCGATGGGTCTGGGCTTCCACCCGGGCAAACCTCGACTGGGCCGTGGTTTTCGCAATACGCGCGTCCTCTAAGTCCAATGCGTATTGTTTAGCCAGGCCTTTCGTGGCTTCTCTTACCTCGAATCGGGCTAGGTTCACTAGCTCCTTAACGAGGCCTTCATGGAGAGACTGCGCGCCCGTTCGGACACGGCCCTCCAAGGTGCCACCTATATGCGACTCTAGCTGATCCGCCCGTTGGACGTATTCAACCGACATCGCACAGGGAGAAGAAGTCACCTTCGACGCAACGGGTGGTTGTGTCGTTGGTTTCTTCTTTACCTCAACAACCGGGTTGGTTGGTGGAGGGAGTGCCGGAAAGGCCTCTTCCTCCTCAACTTTCCCGGGTGCTTGGGTAGCACCTCTGTTGAGCGGGGAAACTCCCGAGAGACTTGAGCTAGGACGAGTCCCAGCTGGTTTTTCTACGGGTCCGCGGGCTTTTGAAGCCGTTGGAACGTTTCGTTCACTCAGGTCTGAGAGGAGTTTCAATCCCCCCGACAACTTTGGCCCTACCTGGTAAGCAGCTTCCACCACGTCAGCGATGGTGTGCTTACCCGGAGCCAATTTCTTCCTTGGCTTCCGACTGGATCGCTCAGAAGTGTCAGTCTCGCTGGACGAGGACGATGACAGCTTCTTGACCCGTCGTTTAGCCTTCCAGGACTTTTGAGACGGTTCCCGGCTAAGGGACCGTTTCTTCCTCGACTCTTTTGACATCTGTCGATGTTTTGAAGCGGATAGCATCAGACTCCCGAACCAGCCAGGATTCTTCTTCCATCCGATCTTAAACAATCGACCGTCTGTCACACAAGTCTCGGGTTCCGGTTTGCCTTTCTGAGCCTCGGAACCTAAGTCAACGAATCTCTGCCACAGATTCATGACCCGTTCCCGAGCAGCAGCACCAGCAGTCCGGTGTTCCCGGGCAATGTGTCTGACTAGACACGATCGCCTTGAACTGGCACACCCAGCCTGACAAGAACCACCCTTCTTGCCAAGGCACTGTAGCCATGGTCGTTCGGCTAAGTGTACCTCTACGAGGTGCCTAGCGTAACGACCTTCAGTCGCGTAGGTCGGTGACAATTTCTTGTCCCCTCCATGGCAACTCAAGAAGACACAATGATTGCCGTTCCCAAACTTGTGCCATGCGTACGCGATCCGGTCTTTGACCTGATCCTCGTACTTCAGCCGGCTAACTCGGGACACTCCTTTCACCCGGTCTATGTACCAGGCGTTGGGAGAACCCTCGTCAACTAGCCACTCCTCGTCATCCGAGGTTCCATCTAAACCGACACCATCGGGGATGTAATGTCGGTTCCCATGACGGAGATCTTCTAGGCAAGTGTAAGTCTTGCCCAGCAAAGAGGCGGGTATCTGTCTAGCTACCGTTCTCTTCCCAGCCCGCTTTACGCCAGGTTGGAAATCACCGTCATCATTGTCGGGGTTGGATGGGACCAGGGGTTTAGCCTTGTCCATCTCCGTTCCCCAACACTTGACCTCTCCGCCACCCGTGGCACCTGTTGAGGTACTCGGTGTAGCGTCAGTCACACCAGGTCCAGCCTGCGCCGCGGGTTTGTCCGAGCCTTTCGCCTCAGCCCCCTTCGACTCCTCACGCTTCCCGGTTTGAGGTTTCCCTTTCTCCGAGTCACGCGATTCCGGCTGACCTCCTGTCCTTTCTAGCTCCGCCTCAGGCCGTTTCCGGGCTGCACGACGGAGTCGCTTTCGGTTCTGTTTCGAAAGCTGCGGCTCAGTCTTGTCAGCTTCCCGAGGTTTTGACACCTCAGTCTTACTGACAGACTTCCCCGGCGCGGGTTTAGCCGGTGTTGACACCGGTTTCTCACCTTTGCTGGACGACCCTTTTACAGAGTCATCCCCAACTGACGAATCAGTCTCCATAGCCGTCTCTGTCTCAGCCTCAGACTTTCCGGGTTTTGCTACTGGACCCGGGGCCAAAAAGGTCCCGGCTTCCGCCAGCTCCACTCCGGGTGGAGTCCAATTTTGGTACATTGACTGTACTATGGCACGCGTTTTGGGATCTGGGATCCCAGCTAACATTTGTTCCAGGCTCTGGGTTGAAACCTCATGCCTGGAACCCATCTCTTCGGAGGACATCCTCGGAGAGCGACGACGCGGGCGGGCTCGGCCTCGCCTCGGCGTATCGCGCTCCGATTCGGAACCTTCGGCCATAACCACATCCGAGTCAGATTCCTCAGTTTTCACTGAGCTCGTCTTCGGACGGGCACCAGAAGAGCCCTTAGCGGCCGGGGCCGCCTCAGACTTCTTCCCGGTGTGACTTTTTCCCCTTCCGGGTCGTTCATCTCGGGTTTCCCCAAGAAGAACAGAGTCCTCAGACTCGTCCCCTTCCAGGTCAAAATCACCATCATCTGACCCGATGAGCAAAGCATCATCGTCCAGATCTGCCCCCCGCTCAGCCGAAGCTGAGGATCCGGGCAGGGGTGAGGGGAGCTCGCGCTCACCCTCCGTAGACGGGGCACGGTCAGCCATGCTGCTACCGCCCGACTCCTGTGGTGCTAGGCACCACTCCGATCACAGAGTGAAGACTACTGAAAAAACAGGGTCTTATATACTCCTAAGTGACCTAGATTCGCTGTCGTGGCTCATCTTGAGCGTCTCAACACCGCATGCGTGAAGAAACCAAAGGTCAGCGTTACGCTCGACTTGATTCGTTCACGCCTTCAATCACCCAACACAGGTTCCGGAACCCGGGGAAACCCCTTTTCGAGCTCCACCCCGAGTTCTCTACAGTGTGGGAATTCTTATCGCTGATAGTATGGGAGACTTGTCTAATTTCCATGTAAATGGATCAGACCTTTCAGAGCGTTCGGCAATTCTGCAGCCTCTAGAGGGTCCTCGACGGGGTCCCTTAGAGCAACGTCTGGGCTGCGGCACATAACGACTGATTTTAAGGTAACTGTTTGATCAGCATTCATGTATAATTGACACGCCACTGACTACCAACGATCTACATTTCGTACCATTGCTTCTCGTTGTGTTTTCGGCAACCCCGGCACCACTACTCTTTGTAGCTAACCACAGCCTTCGATTTTAGTCGAGAGCTGCGGCGGGGTTTTGAGTCTATTTTAGACTCCATTCTACATCTCGAACCATGTTTATTATACACGGCTCGATTTGTAGCAAATTTAGACTTTTCCATATCAGGTTTTTCTTCTACCCACACTTCCCTTTTTAGGTTAGCGTAAGTAGGAATCACCTTCCGCGGACGTCCCGGTTTTCGCCGTGTAGGCGAGCACCCACTCGGAACCCCGGTAACCTTTGACCGGGACTTCCCTATCGGGGTCTGCCTCCGCCGTGTTGACGGGGGTTTGACACCCGGCTTCCCGGCTCTTTGAACCCAGGACCTCCCTGGTTTCCCAGTAGGACCCGTGTTCAGTGACACATCCCGCTTTGTAGCAGGGTGTGAAACTTCAAAGTCGGAACATTCGCGCTTTCCTTCCCATAGTCGTAAACGAGCTACATGGGATTTATAACGCCTTCTTGACCATTCGTCTTCTATCACTACTGTCATTTCTAACAATAATTGAACAATTCTGAATGGTCCGTCCCAGTTAGGAGCGAGTTTTACATTTACCAACGGAGTGTAGTATCGTACAACCCGGTCTCCTACTCGGAACTTACGTGGTTTAAGATTGACGTCATGTCCAGTCTTTTGCCACTCTGCTGCTTTCGTCAGATTCCGTCTCGCAAGGTAATATCCCTCTATGAAACGTTCTCTGAGTTTTTCGACAAATCCTATGGGACAAGGATCATCCGTAGACATTCCAGGAACCCCATAGACTATGTCCGCGGGCATTACTATTTCCTCGCCAAAGACGAGTAAATTAGGTGAACACCCCGTGCTTGAATGAATGGTCCCATTATATGCGTGAGCTATAAATGGTGCTAATTCATCCCAATTCTTCCGATTTTCATCTACCAGGGTCCGAAGACACTGGATCAATGTCCGGTTGAATCTCTCTACCATACCATCTGATTGGGGACGATATGGATTCGTATGTGTCTTTTTAATCTCGAGTATCCTACACATTTCTTTCCAGATCTGGGATTCAAATTCCCTTCCTTGGTCGGAATGTAGTACGCTCGGAGTTCCAAAAGGCAACATCCAGTTTTTCCAGCTTCCGCACACGTGGCAGCTTTGTGATTTTTCATGGGATAGATCTGCACATATTTTGTGTAATAATCCATCACCACCATCATACAGGTATTTCCTTCCTCTGACTCGTCGATACCAGATATGATATCTAGAGCGATTCTGGCAAACCTGACACCAAACAGTTCCTGTTGTAACGGCATCTTTCCGAGTCCTACCCCGGGTTTGACTTTGCTACATATGGAACATCCAGATATCCATCTTCGAATATCTGCACCCATTCCAGGCCAGTAGTAACGACGCCTTATTCTGGCTACCGTTCTTTTCCGTCCTAGATGAGCTGCACTCCTATGTTCATGACATAGGGTCATTAGTCCGGATCGTAATTCTCGAGGGACCACTAGTTGTAGAGCACGTTTAGGTGGTTGCAATGTGGTTCTCCATCGATATAATACTCCATCTCGGACCTCTAGCTCTTTCCATTGACCACATAGATTCTGAAATTCTCGGTTTTCAGGCGAGATCTCGGGTTCTGTAGGTCTATGGAGTCCATTAGCTATCTGTTTAGTTAACCGGAACAAATCTGGGTCAGCCTGTTGACTTTCCTTAATCTGTTCTAGTGTCCACTGATAGTTTAATGGCGGCTTCACTTTCTGGGAACGTAGAGTAGCTATGACTGCTCTATGCTTGCCACAATCCCGGCAATCTGGTCATCCACATTTCCGCACTGGTCTCCTTGAGAGACAATCCGCATTAATGTGTGACTTTCCAGCCCGGTGTTCAATCTGGCAGTTAGTCAACCCGAATTCGGAGAGAGCTGCCAGCCATCTTCCAATCATTCCCTCGGCGTCTTTAAAGTTAAAGAGCCATTTGAGAGAAGAATGGTCAGTACGTAAGATGAAATCTCCACCTGCTAAGAAGTGTCGATATTTTCTTACATACACCACAACCGCTAAGAGTTCCCTCTTAGTAGTACAGTAGTTCCGCTGGCTTTTACTTAAGCTGTTGCTGGCAAAAGCTATTGGAACTTCTATACCATCTTGTATCTGAGACAAAGCCGCTCCAATACTCTCATTACTAGCGTCAGTGTCAAGAATGAACCGACCCTGGGCTAGAGGGTATTTCAACACGGGGGTCTCCGTAAACTTTCTTTTTAGTCCAAGAAAAGCGTGTTCAGCTTCCGGAGTCCATTGGATCTCTTTTTGCTTCCCTGGCTTATTTAGTACTACATACTGTTGCATAGGGTGTGCAATTTCAGAAAAACCCGGGATAAAGTCGCGGTAATACGAACAAAATCCTAGGAAAGACCTTATGTCTTTTATATTCTGGGGGCGTGGCCAATTAGCCACTACCTCCAACTTAGAAGGATCTGCCCGGATTCCATTTCCGGAAACTATCCGTCCTAAGTATTCCGCAGATTTGCGAAACAGCTTACATTTTTGAGGTTTGAGTTTCAACCCATAAGATTGAATACGCTCAAATACCTCTCTCAGGTTCTCTAAACATTCAACATAATTCTTTCCGAAGATGATTATGTCGTCTAGATAAACCAAACACTTTTTCCACTGTAGACCCCGCAACATCTGATCCATCATGGATTCGAAAGTCGCAGGAGCGTTACAGAGGCCAAATGGCATTACTGTGAACTCGTAAAGCCCTTGATGAGTGGTGAACGCCGTTTTAGACTGATCGCCACTGTTCATCTTTACCTGCCAATATCCAGACTGGAGATCCAGAGTACAAAACCACTGGTTCCCTCCCAGAGAGTCGAGACTCTCATCGATCCGGGGTATTGGGTAGGCATTCTTCCGGGTGATACCATTCAATTTTCTGTAATCAATACAGAATCGGCAAGTACCATCCTTTTTAGTAACCATTACCACTGGGCTAGCCCAAGGACTTGCACTGGGGATGATTACTTTCTGGTCCATCATTTTCCCTACTTCCTCTTCTAAAGCTTCCCGTTTTACCGGAGGTAGCCGTCGATAAGGAAGGCGGAAAGGTTGATGACCTTCAGTGTCAATCGTGTGTTCTACTCGATCCGTTCTCCCCAAGGGATCTCCAGGTCGAGTAAAGATTGACTCCATCTTTTTCAAAAGAATCCTTAGTTCATGTCGTTCCCCACTGTTTAGTGTGTCTGTCGTCTGAACTAAAGTTTCCAGAGTTTCGTGCAATGGACTCGGAACTGGAAGGGATCCCGTTCCTGTATCGATAGCACTAACCCGCACTTCTTCATAATCATTTCCTATTAAGTCCGACCTTTCCAGTTTAGATTGTCCATCTTCCCCGGTTATTTCGGAAACGGGAATAGGTGTGATTCCCTGTGGACTGGAGTCCACTAGGCCATCCACATGAGCTAGAGTTACCCAGCCCAATGTATCACCCTTCCTTAATTTAATCAACCCGGAGGTATGATTACTTATAGGAATTGATCCTTCTCTGGCACTTCCGATCAGGGTATCCCAGGCCTGTATTCCTTTTTTAGAAAATAGTTCTGGGTCTGGCTCGAAAAGTGCATCTCCACGTGGTAAGTCACCTTCCCCAGCTATCAGGACATTAACCATCTGCTGGGGGGGGATGCCCACATCTTGTCGAACAGAAATCAATGAAGAAATCCGTCGACAACTACATTCCACTTCCATTAACTCAGGAAATTTGAGTCGGAGAGTGCCATCAGGTAGATCTTCAGAGCCTCCATAGAGGGTGAGAAAATCTACGCCTAATATTCCACTTTCTTCGATATCACTGAGTATGGGACCCCATACGAATTCAGTGTTACCTATTGAGACTGGAATAATCACACTACCATAGCACCTCATATGAGTACCATTAGCAGCTTTTGCCGAGGCTCCAGGAACATGACATTCCTGCGCAAATCCAAGAGACTGATAGAGTCCGTTGTTTAACACAGAGCGACTAGCACCAGTATCCAACAATAGATCCACCTTTCTTCCTTGAATTCTAGCCAGCACATACCAACGTCATCCTCCTAAAGGGGACGGTTGTCTTATAAACCGTGAGATTCCATCCAAGGTTCCAAGATCCCATCCGCGTTGACAAAGCCATTGCAGACAAGGATGCCCGGGTGAAAGATACTTACTACAGATCGTTGCGACCGTATTTTGTATCTTCCCCTTTTCTGGTAAATTGGAAATATTTTCCTCCTTATACATCTCACAGGTTTGTGTCTCCTGGCACTTTCCTTCCCGGACCGCAGTGTTGCCACTCGCTACAGTCCTCCTTTGTTTTCCGGTTCACTCTGAGAGGCAACCATTAACGCAGGCAGACTACGAGATGTTTCCACCGTAGTAACGTTCCGGGTTTCTGGACAATCTGGAGAGATATGTCCCATTTTGTTGCACCGCCAACAACGTCGGACATCCAGCTGGTTTTTCTCCACCTGATTCAGTCTTTCATTGATTTTGGTCAACAACTTCATAACCTCTGAGGAATTTCCTTCAGGATCAGTGGTTATTGGTTTTGCCTCTGCCACAGAAGGTACATCGCTGTTCCTTCCAAAGCTAGGGGTTCGACCTCTTCCACGTCCCCGTCTATTGAAACCTCCTCTTCCGAGTACCATCGAGCGGACATTAGAGAGTATATCCTCTATTTCCGCTTCCTGACACTCGTAGGTATCTTCCTCTACTTGTGACCAAGTAGAACCCACTATGTTAACCCGAGAAGTTTTCCCTGGATTAGCATATTTTCCAAATAGTATACACCGTTGTTCATAGGCATCTACTATTCGCAATACCTGCATGAAGTTCATACCGGGCTCCCATTTAGAGATGACTTCCGCTCTCACGTCATCATCTCGAAGTCCTTTTACAAACTGAGTTTGTAGATCTTCATGCAGCGCAGGAGAATCTAATCCCGTCCCTGGGTAAACCTCTAACAACATTTGTTGCAAAGCTAGCCCATAGGCGCGAGTTGTCTCCTCTTTACCCTGGATCCTCTTTAGAAAAGTGGAACGGGGGTTCAGCGTTACCAACTGACCACAGTAGTATGAGGCTACCTCCACTAACTCATCCCATTCCGTACCACCGGAACGGCGAAAAGCGCGAAGTGCAGCTTCCCCGGGTCCATCTCGCAACGCTCTTTTGAGGTATGGCAATGCATCGACTTTATTCCAGCCATTACATTGTATATCCTCACAAAATCCCGCGAACCAGTGTTCCCACTCCATTCCTTTCCCGTAAGGTTTTGGAATGACAGCGTTTTTTCTGGCTGCGTTCTCTGGGCGCATCATCGGAACCTTGTCAGCTCTCGCCATTGACAAGTTAAAGATCCGATCCTGTTCCTGGACTTGGTTGAATGAGTTGAACCCTAGTTCAGCTATAGCTTTACTAGTACGTTCGGAACTCGGAGAACCCATTCTTGACTCAGAGGGTAGCCGGAAGCTAACCAAAGGAGTCTTTACACCCTTTGTTCCAGATATGAATCTGTTAGGGGTCTTCTCTGGATCCTCTACTCTCCCTGGTGGGGAATATAGATGATCTCTCACATTACTCCAGCCAGCTTGGGACATAGGCATCCATTGGGATGATTCTGTCTCTGCTAGTCGAACTTGGTCCTTCATGTATTGTACATGTTGGTCCAAGCGCTCGATTTTTTCTAGAGTCTCAATCTCGCGAACCGAGAGTTCTTCCAAGTTATGGTGCCTTTGGGCTACCTTCTCGGCGATCTCACGGTTTCGAGCTTCTAGTTCCCGACACATGTCTTTGGCTTCCCTCTCCCTATCAAACTCGGCTAAGAGTTCGGGTCCAAGGAAACCTACAGGAACTTCATCGGACGATACCCTTAAGGTATTTTCCGACCTATTCCGGGGAGTACTAGACTCTCCGGGACTATCTGTCTGAGACCCAATTTTACTGAGTCCCTCCAGATCCCTTGCGGGGCCATGTCGGCTGTCGGCCGCCGGACTGAAACTCTTCAGGACCGTCAAACTCAGATTCTGAGTGGCGGTTCTCTTCCAAGATTTCTCCTTGCCAGACTTCTGGGTTTCACCCCCTCCCTCTGGTTTTGGAGACTTGTCGTCATTCCGGGCCGGAAGAGTTTGTTGAGAAGTTACCTCCCCATCTTCACTCTCCTGTTCAGCCTTAGATCTGGTTTTTATTCCAGATCCGTGCATTTACCGAGAATCCCGGGTTGTGCAAGCAACCTGGGATCCTGGTCACGGCACCAGTGTGGTGGTCGCCGCCTGTCTAGCAGGTTGGATGACCCCAATCCGGAACGCTAGTTCCAGGCAGGATCCCACCCTACGCACTTACGTAGGTTGGTTCGGTTTTCGGTTAGTCTGCACAGACCTATTCACACATAACACAACAACGTCATTTAATAAACAAGAGTGTTTATTAATCACTTACTTCCCGGAAAGATCTGGAAGATCTTCCCCACAAGTACAGTACCCTAGCACATAGGTGCTAGGTAACGCTGGATAGGCCAATCCGGAGGATTAGCCTAACCACCAGGAAGGTTACAAGAACCCGCCTGCAAAGTGAGGGCCCAAGGATCCGTTCCGTAGAAGGGACGCGCGAGGACAGCCTGTCGACCTACTGTGAACGCTGAGTATATATACTAAGCGTTACGTAATCCGGGTCTCCGCCGCGCCACTCTCGTGTGCGGCATTGTCCGGAATCACTGCACAGTAAGGATCGGCATATCGCGCCACCTTCCGTGAAACAAACGAACACTGCTGGATTCCCGTCCCACTACAATATCAACAATGTCTTCCGACATCTATCTCAGTTGGCGGATTTACCAATCCTTTTGGCCGGTGACCTTAATTTGCCCTTGAACCCAACCCTCGATAGGAAGAATACACTAACCCCGTATAAATCTATGAGATATAAAGATCGTCTAACCTCTATCATTCAGGCTTTGGAACTGACAGACATATGGAGGGAAAGAAACCCCTGCACAAAAAGATTCACCTTCCATCGCAACAAGCAAGCCTCAAGGCTTGATTATTGGCTGGTCTCTGACTCAATCAAAAATAGAGTCTCTTCTAGCACTGTAGGACTTTCTTATCTGTCCGACCACTGTCCTGTTCAGATTAAGGTCAGTCTGGCAAAAGAAAAGAGAGGAGTGGGGTTCTGGAAACACAACAATTTCTTGCTTAACCTGCAGGAGTATAGGGAAGGCATGAAGGAGACCATTGACAAGACCCTAGCTATGGAAGAAATTTCTGAGCCGGTGGCCAAATGGGAATTTCTGAAATTCCGAATGAAAAACTTTTCTATGAAATATGCTAGTAAGAAAAGGAAACAGGATAGAGAATACAAGAAGGGGTTGGAGGAAAGGCTGCACACCCTGACAGAGGAGTATGATGGAGGGGAGGGGATGACTCGGGAGGAGGAGGAGAATGGGGGGGAGGAGAGAGCATCTATCAGAAGAGAACTAGAAGAATTTGCTAAAAAAGAGGCACTTAATATCATCCTCAGAACCAAGGCACGGTGGCAGGGAATGGGTGAAAGGCCTACCAAATATTTTCTCAACTTGGAGAAAAAAAGATACAACGATAAACTTCTGAGCCAGGTGTATAAAAACCAAGGAAACTTAATTAGTCGACCTGAAGGAATACGTCAGGTTGTCTTTGAATATTACAGACGGTTATACGAGGCCCCTCTCGATGACCCCCCTGAGAGTTTCGAAGATATCCTAAGAGAGAAGGTTTTACCATCCATCCCGAAGCTAACAGACACTGATGAGGATTTCATAGGACGCCCTTTAACATTAGGTGAACTCACGTCGCCCCTTAAAGAGCTCAATACCAACAAATCCCCTGGCTCGGATGGCCTCACCACTGGATTTTACAAGTTTTTCTGGGAGTCCTTGAAAGTCCCCCTTTTCAATTCCTTGACTGCATCTTTGTAGAATGGCGAATTAGGTACTGAGGAGAAGAGGGGGATTATTAACCTTATCCCCAAAACCCGGGAGGATAGGCATCATCTAGAGAATTGGAGGCCAATCACTCTGCTTAATACTGACTACAAGATTTTGACGAAGGCCCTGGCCATAAGATTACGGAGGGTCATTAGTCTTTTGGTTGAAGATGATCAGACAGCTTTTATTAGAGGGAGGTTCCTTGGGACTAACATCTGTCTCATTGAGGACGCCCTCCTCCTGAAGGACCCTTTTTCTGGAGAGGGGGGCCTGGTCTCTCTGGATTTTCGGAAGACGTTTGACTCTGTCACCTGGCCCGCGATAATTCGAAGCTTGCAGCTATGCGGACTGGGAGAAGGCTTTATTGACTGGGTAAGTCAGGAATCATGTGTAATTAACAATGGAGTATCCACGGGGTGGTTCCACCGTGGCCTAGGAGTTCGGCAGGGTTGCTGTATCTCCCCTTTTTTGTTTATTTTAACCACAGAAGTTATGGCGCATATAATTGAGGACAATTGAGAATTGTTTATAATTACTGGACAGACATTTCGGGCCACGCCCCTTTTCTACCCACAGTTTACAACTATCACAACAGATGGCGCAGTCGACAATGCTAAACGCCAACGACGCGAGAGGGCGCCCGCTGTTGTGACCTCGCAACTACTACAGAGGGCGCGTCATCAGTCTTCCAACAGCTTTAAACCTGTCTCAGCAATTGGTCCGAGAATCCCTCTCAAAGATGCCAAAGTCTGGATCGAAATCGAAGGAAGCAAAGAAAGGAAAAAAGCAGGCTGATCCGGAAAGCGATTCTGTCATAGAGGATGATCGTATAAGCACCCTAAACGAAAAGTTTGATGGACTTAAAAAGGAGCTCAATACCTTCATGGAGAGGCTGCCAGGCACCCCCAGCACAACGGTCGAGAACAACGGGAATACGTAATCTTCGGCTGAGAAAAATGCAGATGGGGGATCAGCACATGCCGGGCATGTAATGCCGAACCAAGAAACACCTTCCACGGCCGTCTCGGAGGATGCACAGATTTTACAGCAGATCTTTGCAGCAGCGACCTAACCATCGCCGTCGACGTCCGCATCCCTGGGAGTAAGCGCGGGAACGGCGCCCTCTACACTATCGCAGGCGGCCGCAGCGGGCTCAAGCTTGGCGGGAGCTGTCCACACTCTCCGGGCACAGGCGGTGCCGGGCAACTCGTTCCTGAGGCCTGCTATCTATGACGATACGGTCGAGGCTCAGGTTAGGGGCATCCTCGACTCAGCCGCCTCGAAGCTCGAACCCGGTAAGGCTGGATTCTTTCCCCACCTATATGTATTTCGAGGCCCAGACAGGAATCGCACGAGGCTTAATGAACTAACCTTGGCGGAATATGCGCGGGCGATTTTCCACATCATCGAGGATAAATGTTTTCCTGAGATATATGTACAGCCTTTGTTAGCACATTTAGACGAGCTCCTAGAGGATGCTAGGGACTTTGACTTTGCCCAAGTCAGGCGCTGGTCGGAGCACATAATTATTTTAGTCGCAGAGGGCCGATTAAAGTCGGGGTGGCTGGAGACATCGCGAATACAGTTACTCCGGGTGGCTATGGCCCAGGTCCACGGCGGCAGGATCGACCATGCCCCCTTGGGAGTAGAAAAGGCTAAGGGTAAAGGTCAAGGCCGGGAGGAGGAGAAAACTGGCATCCCGTGCCCGGCATACAACAGGCAGGCGGGATGCGATCATAACAATGGTCACGTGATCGATGGGGTCTGCCAGGCTCACGTCTGCACCTACTGCAAGGCCTACACCGGCGCCTATTACCCCCACACAGAGATCAACTGCCGCTCAAAGCAGCGAAACTCGTCCTCCACGGCTCCTCCGATAAGCGCGGATCGTGCAAGCGCGGCAGTACGGGTTCCACAGCCTCAGGTTTTTCGCCAGAAGGCGGGCGTGAGGCCTCCCGCCACAACAAGGCCAACCGCACCGCCGCCTCCGTAGGCCTACTCAGGAATACCTCGGCCTCCCCAGGAGCGCCCGTAACTGATAGTTTCATTGATGTTGATGTTGTTGTTGATACGAGTCATGATGTTGTGTTAGGCTCGAACTGTTGTTCAGATGATAATATGGATGTAAACACGGGCCACATGCGCGCCGTAGTTCACGGCACCACGCTAGGTGGCGCCACCGCTTACTCTGAAACGGCCGAACATGAGACAGCGGTTCCTCGGGTTGCGCCCCTACACTGCTCTCCCACCGTGTTCGCGGCCGTTGTTCGCACTACCTGGCCCCACGTTGATATCAGAGCCTGGAGGGGCCTCGAGGGCATCGCTGATGTGTACGAACGGATCCGCGCAGATGGCCGCTTCAACTACGCGGGTGCTCGTATCCCCGTCGTCTCAGGACTCAATGTGGGCGCCTGGCGCCACGCCCTCCGTGGCTACCATGATGCAAAAATGGTCGACTTCCTGGCCTACGGGTGGCCGTTGGGCTACACGGCCGACTCCCCCCCAGTTCCAACGGAGGAAAACCACGCGTCCGCTAGGAACTTTAGTGCCCACGTTCAGGCATATCTCGACCTGGAGGGAGCCATCGTCGGGCCGTTCGAGACCCCCCCCTTCACACCATGGTGCGCTGTCTCCCCCCTGATGACCCGACCAAAGAGGGGGTCATGAAAACGCATGGTTATAGTGGACATGTCCTTCCCCCCTGGGGGGGGGTCAACGCCGGCATCGCTCTGGGAGACCACTTCCCCTACGCAATCGCATGTACACTCCCTACCATCGCCGACCTAGCTCGTCGCGTCCGCGATATCGGCGGGGGGCATGGATATGGAAGGCGGATCTTGCACGTGCATACCGACAACTATGCATGGATCCACGCAATCTTCCCCTCCAGGTGGTCAAGTTCGAATCCAGATACTACGTGGACGTCTGCTGCCCCTTCGGCGCCCGCCTCTCCGCGTCGGCCTGCCAACGGGTCACGAGGGCGGTCGTGTATCTCCTGGGCGCGTGCGGCTACCACGCTCTGGCATATATTGACGACTTTGCGGGCGCGGAGCCTACCTAGCACGCAGCCTGTGAAGCATATGACAAGTTCCAGCGTCTGGCCGTCGACCTTGGCTTGGTCCTTGCCCCCGGCAAGTGCGAGCCTCCCGCCCGCCGAGTCGAGTGGTTAGGCATTGACGTGGACATGGTGGCCATGACCCTCAAGATACCTGAGGACCGCCTGGAGGACGTTGTGCGTCACTCAGGACATCAAATACTACGCCATCCTCCAGGCGGTCGCCACCCTTGCCCCGAGGGCCCCCCAGGCGCCCGCATGGTAGTTTACACGGGAGGAGAGACACCCCTGGACTCCCTAGCTACCGGCCACACCCCGGACCCCCTCTACGCGGAGGTCGGACGACGCCTCTGGCTCGTGGCTGCCCTTGGGGACTGCGACCTCCGTTTTGCCCCGGAGGAGAGCCGCCCCCAGGAGCTACACCCATCCTATCCCCGCCATAACTGCACCCCTGTGTGCGACCTTGACCAACTCCTATCTTCTGATTTTAGGCGACGGGTCAGAGCTCCACGTCCAGATGTTGCAGTCGCTGGCGTCGGCTGACGCTCCGTCAACCTGCCACCAAGCCGAGGTCTACATCCGGTTCTCGGTCCTGGCGTCGACTCCTCCTCTCTTCCCCTCCCTCGGGCACGCGGCAAGATACACACAGGCGCTCGCTTATCACCTCAAGTCGCCATCATCTGTCGCTAATTATCTCTCGGGGGCCTATCGCTGGATTAGGACCCACGGGGGGGACCCGTCGGCTTTCCTCCAGGAGGAGGTAGCAGCGGCCCTCCGGGGAGTCTGTCGACCCACACTCCCTCCCCCGTTCCTCCGGTCCGTTTACGGGAACTCAGGATAATTCTCAACTACTTGTCCAGGGCAGGACCCGCATCCCTCGCCCTCAGAGCCGCCCTCGCGCTCTCATATTTCACTTTTCTCCGGGTCTCCAACCTCCTGGCTCCCTCCATAGCGTCGTGGGTTGCGTGGTCGTCAGGTCAACCAAGACCCGTTCAGCTTCTGCTCCGCCTCTCGTCATCACCCTACCGCGGCTCGATGACCCGGCGGTCTGTCCAGTTGCGATCTACCAGTCTTACGTCGCGGCCTACCCGTCGCACTCCACCACCGCGGTCTTCACTACGCCCTCAGGACTCCCCCTCACCTCTCGGCCGTTGTTCTGCACGATGCGCGCGGCCCTCGCAGCCCTCGCATTTCCTTCGGCCGAGAGGGTCACACTACACTCTCTAAGGCGAGGTGCAGTGCACGATGCCGTGCACGCAGGGGCCTCGGAGGGGGAGATACGAGCATGAGGCACTTGGAAATACGCCTTTGGCATTATGCCCTATTTACCCTGCCCGGGAGGGACATCGTCCCCCTCCCGGTAATTCTAATTGGCCTTGGCCTTTTTATATTATGCCTTTGGCATCTCACCAACTTTCACTTTTCTATGCCTCATCGGCAATGTATATTTATGCCCGTTGGCATATCACATTTCGGGCCACGCCCCTTTTCTACCCACAGTTTACAACTATCACAACAGATGGCACAGTCGACAATGCTAAACACCAACGACGCGAGAGGGCGCCCGCTGTCGTGACCTCGCAACTACTACAGAGGGCGCGTCATCAGTCTCCAGAAATCTTCCAACAGCTTTAAACCCGCCCACCCACACCTTTAAACCAATACTACGTATTCAAAGACTTTTTATATTATGCCTTTGGCATCTCACCAATTTTCACTTTTCTATGCCTCATCGGCAATGTATATTTATGCCCGTTGGCATATCACAAGACCCGTGAGTCTTTTCTCAAAGTTAAATAAACATTAATTCAAGTAAGACGTGCGATAAGCTTTTGGCAGAAGATTGTGTACCTTAAGAATTGTAACCTGTCACTGGCGCCTCTTCTGACGCGAACAAGGTTTCTCTCTTGTTAAATCATTCTCAAAGAGGGATGGGAAATTATATGATAATATAAAAAAAATAAAAAAAATAAAAAAAAACAGAGAGCTCGTAATGACCACTATGCTTGTATTGCCTTCAATTATTGGCATGATATATGTATAATGATAGATTGACACTTTGTAATGTTGTTATTTGCACAAATAAACTCTGCTCTATATAAAAAAAAAAAATACACACATACATTGGGAAAACCAAGGGCGGCCATGATTCGCCTGACACACTGGGTCAGTCGGTTGAAGATTGATGCACTGAGTCTCACTCCGAGCATGAGGCGGGTATCTATTATGTAGGTCTGAACTCCTCGGGTAAAATCCCACTTTAGCCCTGCAAGGGGAAAATCTTCGGGGTTGACCTTTACACTCCTATAGGCATGTAGTCCCCTTTGTCAATGAATGAGGCTGCGACCTCCAGGCTCTGGTACCTGAATGAGTCATTGACCGCGTATGAGTTCATGGATATTCCTTCAGGTCTACTTCCGTCATGAATCAGCCTATTTCTATCCAAAGGTTTTCCTCCTGGATTTGCTCCTGCACTAACCTCTTGTTGTCTATGGACAGGGCCGACCTATGGTTGTCCTGCTCTGCCTGTTACCTCAGTATCTCTGTTGGCTATCCTGAAGGCGTTGGTCACCCCCTCCATAATGAAGTTCCTTTCTTGGTCATTCTTAGGGATCAACTGTTCCCAGGCCCCTGGCCATAAGGCCCCATCCCTGGTAGGGGACTGGGAGGTATAATCCTATGTGGTTTTATGGCGGAACTTGCACTTCTCGCCATAGGGGCATTCTCCTGTGTTAGCGAAGATACGACATATATCCTCAGGATCATGCCCCCTTTCCTATCTCGCTCCTTTCACCTGCTGCTTCTTGATTCTTCTGTTTCCCTTGCCCTCCTGGGTTCCTAGTTGAGTTGAGGGATGCTTTGCTTGATTTGTATAGTCATAATTTGAAGCAATATGAGATTGAAACATTTAGATGGGAAAGAATCCCGCACAGACGCTGTAATTGGTAGCGTGTCGCTCGTGAACGACCATGAAAAAACGCCAACTCGTCTGAAAGTCTGCGAACCTTGTCTGCGGGGAGCCTTAGCTCCATGTTTATCGAATCGATGTCGATACCTAGGTATCTTTGACACCTGTTAGGAGATCTGACCTTTTTGTAAGAAAGATAAAACCCCAAACTCCTTAGAGTCGTATGTAGAAACAACTGTGATGCTTTGCATGTTTCATAAGAGCTACCGATAACCAAAAAATCATCTAAGTAATTGTAACAAATGTGGCCTGAAGCGCGCATGAACCTAGTAACACTGTCAGTTATGTGGTTGAATATAAAAGGGGCTGCGCGGGTTCCAAAGGATAAAAAGTTATCCTCCATGAAAAAAACTGAACCATTTTCAGACCAATACAATCCTTGAAATTTTCTATCGGAGGGTCTTATTGCTACAGTGCGATAAGTTGCGGTAATGTCTGTTACTGCCAAATAGTCGTTTGCCTTTAGTTCCTGTACTACCTTGTTGAGGTGAGTGAAACTAAAATGTTGGAAAGTTTCCTCCATAAAACTGTTTATGGACGACCCCTTAGGGCGACTAGCATCTGTAATGGGACGATAACCGTCTCCAGATTTGGGTACCCCCCCCAATGCATGAACACAATGGGGGATGTGATCTACCTTGGATACCTTACCACTACATAATTTCTCATGAATAATGCCATCGATAAAGGACTCAGCGTCTGAGTCTCGGAGAACATAATTATCACAAAGGTAATTATCAATATAAACATTTGGATCAACAATCTTAAATCCGGTCAAAATGCCGTCCAGTAAAAAGTGGGCATCGATATCTACACGGTTCAAACCGTAAACCTTGTCTGGGCCTCCTGTTAGCAAGTCGAGCCAGCCCTTTGGTTTGAATTGAGCCCGGACATTGTACAAAAAGTGTGGAACATTGGTATCAAACAAAGGTAAATAATCGTTGTAAGCACACAATAAATGTTCAAAGCTTGAAGAAGCACAAAGTTCTTCTGAAAGTTCCAAAATGTTCCAAAGACCCGGGTTCATGGGTGAACTGCTTTCGCTGTAAACAAACCGTCCTCGTTCCCTACTGCGATGTTGGGAACGCCGGGAACCAGAACCGCCGACTGAGCTGGTTGCCCATCAGTAGCTGAATCCACTGCGTTACAAGGCACAATAGGTACCAGCGGAGACATGGTTGAAGCTGGTTCCGATAGCGCCCTGTGTGTAGAAGCGTGTCCGGAGGCATTATGAGTGCTGATTTCTCCCGCGCGGTTCACGCTGGGCGATTCCTAGCCTCCTGGTCAGGCTTTTCCTTGGGTTTTTCCTGACGGCAGGTCTTGGATTTGTGTGCACCACGGCAGACGGCACACACATGCGCTCTATTGCATGAAGGGTAGTCGCAGAAACTATAATTATATCTCGCACATACATCATCAGGACACTTTGAACCTGATTTCCCTTTGTTGCTCTTTTTAGAGGCAGGCTTGGACATAACTGTAGTGTTTTCCACTGATAAGAAGGTGTAGACCGATTCATGTTCAGCCGCCACAAACTCACTAAGCCTTCCATTCAAGACCATGCTTGTAACGGAATGTTCATACTTGCACAGAGACTTGCTTGTGAAAACATTAGACATGCCCTTCAAACAAACAAATTTCAGGTGTCTAAGATAGGCTGCCGGGGTTACACTTGGAATGTTTGCTCTCATGAGACACTCAAGCATGGAAAGCATGCCAAAAACCAGCTCGCGATAAGACATTTCCTCGTACCTCCTGTCTGTAAGTAGGTGGAAATCAGGGTGGATCCAGTGTCTCGACCGCTTCCGTCTTGAGGAATCGCTGAGTAGTTGTAGCCCCGAGAGCCAGTCTTGTTCCCGATGGATACCTTGAGGTGGTCCAGGAGTGACGATACCCTCCAGGGCATCGGCCCCTATACCCAACGATGCAGACGTTAGACCAGCTGTAGCTAAGCCGGCTTGGAGAGTGGCCATACCCAAAGACGCTCCATGCGCCATGGACACGGTTGGCTGCGCCTGAGGGATGTGCAGTGCAGGTGAAGCGTGCAGTGGCGTGGCTCCGTGTTGCGCAACATCGTGTTGCGTAACATTGGCTCTTTGTTGGAGTCGGGCATTCCCTAACTGAAGTCCGCGGAGTTCACTTTATAGTGAAGCTAGCTCACTTTCTTCCTCCAATTAGGTTCTAAGGTTTTTCGCCTCCTGGATCTGGCGCACCAATTTCTCTTTCTTGGTCTCCAACTTTCCCCGGTCTGGGCCAGTCTGGCCCAGGTCTGCTTGCGGGTTTTCCAAGATGTCTGTCGCGTCTTCTTCTTCAGCCTCACGGTCGGAGAAACGACAATACCGTCCAAATGGGGGATCATGCTTCCCCCCGCACCCTTTGCAGTTCTTTGACGTATTGTTCGTATCACCTTCTGTAGACATTGTAATTAAAGCGATACACAACTCCAAAAGAAGTAAACGATATATCCAGGTGAGAGAGACAGGCATGTCGAGCTGTCGAAGTTTGGTTGGAGACTGAACCAAGCACACCTGAGTGAGCGCACCTGTCATTTGGAGGTGCCCCCTGGTGAGTCCGCGGTGTACTAGTTAACTGGTATGTACGTGGCGACCCCTATTATTAATACCTAAAATAAGGTTTATTTAAAGACATAATTTTATGTTGTAAAGCCTAAACTAATGAAGTGTGAACCTTAAGAATAAGGGAGTAAGAACTCAAACACAGATATACTAGTCAAGAATTTGAATTATTTTAATGACAGATTCTTCAGCTTACACACAGACAGCAAGTGGCATCTTGCCACGTGGTGTGCTTGTAAGCTCTGTACAATGATTGGCTGTTGAAGCAATAGCCAATGAGGATTGATCAGTTGTGTTCCGGTCTGACACAGGCTAAATGGGCTGCTCATATAACTAACATCTAAAGTGGCATGCGGCCAGAGTGGGAACTAGAGCGAGTGATAATGAGGGTATACATGGCAAAGTACAGTATATTTACTTAAATTGGTTAACATACACTTCACTTCACCACATGATGCATTTTTTAATACAGGCTGGTTCTTAAATGATTTCTTGTCTTTTTGCAGGAACCTTAACTCAATCGTAGCTCCACTCTGAAGCAGGAGGCCGTATTGGCTTATTAAAAATCTAGTAGTAGTTAAAATATTACTACAATAGGCACTTCAATGGATTTGAGCAGCTTGTTAGGGATATATATGCTTTGAGATACATACGTAAAGACTTTTTACTAAACACCTGATGCATCCTTTAAAAAGACTATGAAGTGAAATCCTTGCTGATATACTAACTAAATATGTAAACATGCTGCTTTGCTTGATTTGTATAGTCATAATTTGAAGTAATATGAGATTGAAACATTTAGACAACTAAAATTCAAAATAAAAATAAGCACCATAAGAGGAAAGGGGAGAGGAAGCTCTCATATATGCATTGTGTAAAGTACTTTAAGCAATCACAATTTTAGAGTCAAGCTAGGTTTAAAAAGAAAGATGTGATGAAATATAGTCCTACCTACATCTATGAAGAAGCTGCAAACATATGCCCCTAGGAGTTGCAGTTGCGTAAAACCACCCACAAAGAAACTACAGATATGAAGCTAACATTGATTAGAAAGTAGGCATTCTTGAATAAACACTATGATGCTTGTTTCATCAGACATTATCATTTAATTCAGAATATGATGTGTTGAGAAAGGTCAAAGTACATGTAATACTTGAGCCTCCGCCATGCTTCTACCAAGTATATGTTGTTGTCAGTTATGTGAAGCTAATTAAATTTGAAATAAAGGTTTTCGGCACTACTGATATTGTACTAATGTAACTGTCTGCTTCATAAAATACTATGTGACAATCCCCACATTTATAATCAGTCATCTCTCTACCACTACAAAGCAAAGTTGATGCTTTATTGACTGGTGGTTATATGTGACTGGTTGTTACATGTGCCTGCATTAAACATTCAACAAAATCTAATATGGCATTTGTTAAATATATTATGTGATAATGATATGTGAAGGCAAGCATGCAGAACTGGGAGCTGTTTCAAAAGTCGGGACCTCCTCGGGTGCTAAACGAGAGTACTCACCGCCAAAGCGAGAGCACTTGAATCGTCGCTGTCGAGGTGGAGGTGCCGCTCGCTATTGGGTATTGGTAGCGATTTTGCTGCCGCTTTGATTCAAAGTGCCGCTCACTGTTGCGGCCACCCGCTTTGAAATGCGACGTGCCACTGACGAGACTTCACTCGACTTTTGAAACAGCTCCCTGATTTCCTGGAAGGCAAATGTGCACTGGTGGGGTGGGACAGAGAGTGAATGGGGATGTTGAGTATTTAGTTGTGGGGTTGGGTGGGACAGAGGGTAGGTGGGGGGTGTAGGGTGTTAGTATGTGGTGGGATGTGGCAGAGGGAGGGTTGGGATGTGGAGTGTGTGTCAGTGCGTGGTGGAGTGGGACAGAGGCTGGGTGAGGATGTAGAGTGTGTTAGAGTGGTGAGGGTGTGGAGGGTGTTGGAAAGTGATGGGTGGGTGGGGATGTGGAGTGTGTGACAGTGCATGGTGGAGTGGGACTGAGGGTGAGTGGGGATGTGGAGTTTGTCAGTGTGTGGTGGGTTGGGACAGAGTGTAGGTGGGGATGTGGAGTGTGTGTTAGGGTGTGGTGGGATGGGGCAGAGGGTGGGTGGGGATGTGGAGTGTATGTTAGTATGTGGTGTGGTGGGACAGAGGGTGAGTTGGGATGTGGAGTTTGTCAGTATGTGGTGTGGTGGGACAGAGGGTGGGTGGGGATATGGAGTGTGTGTTAGTGTGTGGTGGGGTGGGACAGAGGGTAGGTGGGGA
The DNA here is from genome assembly GCA_950022655.1 of Alentia gelatinosa. Taxonomy (NCBI): domain Eukaryota; kingdom Metazoa; phylum Annelida; class Polychaeta; order Phyllodocida; family Polynoidae; genus Alentia; species Alentia gelatinosa. The sequence continues at coordinate 23,700,310 of OX465592.1, forward strand.
TGCAGAGTATGTGTTAGTGTGTGGTTGGATGGGACAGAGGGTTGGTGGGGATGTGGAGTGTGTGTTAGTATGTGGTTGGATGGGACAGAGGGTTGGTGGTGATGCAGATTAGTGTTGGGGATCGGGCAGAGGGTGGGTGGGGATGTGAAGTGTGTGTTAGTGTGTGGTTGGATGGGACAGAGGGTGGGTGGGGATGTGGAGTGTGTCAGTGTATGGTTGGATGGGACAGAGGGTAGGTGGGGATGTGGAGTGTGTGTTAGTATGTGGTGTGGAGGAAAGAGGGTGGGTGAGATGTGGAGTGTGTTAGTGTGTGGTTGGATGGGACAGAGGGTGGGTGGGGATGTGGAGTGTGTGTTAGTATGTGGTGTGGTGAGACAGAGGGTGGATTGGGATGTGGAGTGTGCCAGTGTGTGGTTGGGTGGGACAGAGGGTGGGCTGGGGTGTGGAGTATATTAGTGGGTGGTGGGATGGGGCAGAGGGTGGGTGGGGATGTGGAGTGTGTGTTAGTATGTGGTGGGGTTGGACAGAGGGTGGGTGGGGATGTGGAGTGTGTGTTATTGTGTGGTTGGATGGGACAGAGGGTGGGTGGGGATGTGGAGTGTGTGTCAGTATGTGGTGTGGTGGGGCAGAGGGTGGGTGGGGATGTGGAGTGTGTGTTAGTGTGTGGTGGGGTGGGACAGAGGGTGGGTGGGGATGTGGAGTGTGTGTCAGTATGTGGTGTGGTAGGACAGAGGGTGGGTTGGGATGTGGAGTGTGTGTTAGTGTGTGGTGTGGTGGGACAGAGGGTGGGTGGGGATGTGGAGTGTGTGTTAGTGTGTGGTATGGTGGGACAGAGGGTGGGTGGGGATGTGGAGTGTGCGTTAGTGTGTGGTGGGGTGGGAAAGAGGGTGGGTGGGGATGTGGAGTGTGTGTTAGTGTGTGGTGTGGTGGGACAGAGGGTGGGTGGGGATGTGGAGTGTGTGTTAGTGTGTGGTGGGGTGGGACAGAGGTTGGGTGAGATGTGGAGTGTGTGTCAGTATGTGGTTGGATGGGACAGAGGGTGGATGGGGATGTGGAGTGTGTGTTAGTATGTGGTGTGGTGGGACAGAGGGTGGGTGGGGATGTGGAGTGTGTCACTGTGTGGTGGGGTGGGACAGAGGGTGGGTGGGGATGTGGAGTGTGTGTTAGTGTGTGGTGGGGTGGGACAGAGGCAGGGTGAGATGTGGAGTGTGTGTCAGTATGTGGTGGGGTGGGACAGAGGGTGGGTGAGATGTGGAGTGTGTGTCAGTATGTGGTGTGGTGGGACAGAGGGTGGGTGGGGATGTGGAGTGTGTGTTAGTGTGTGGTTGGATGGGACAGAGAGTGGGTGGGGATGTGGAGTGTGTTAGTGTGTGGTGGGATCGGGCAGAGGGTGGGTGGGGATGTGCAGTGTGTGTTAGTGTGTGGTGGGGTGGGACAGAGGTAGGGTGGGGATGCAGAGTATGTGTTAGTGTGTGGTTGAATGGGACAGAGGGTGGGTGGGGATGTGGAGCGTGTTAGTGTGTGGTTGGATGGTTGGATGGGACAGAGGGTGGGTGGGGATGTGGAGTGTGTGTTAGTGTGTGGTGGGGTGGGACAGAGGGTGGGCGGGGATGTGGAGTGTGTGTCAGTGTGTGGTGTGGTGGGACAGAGGGTGTGTGGGGATGTGGAGTGTGTGTTATTGTGTGGTGGGGTGGGAAAGAGGGTGGGTCGGGATGCGGAGTGTGTGTTAGTGTGTGGTGTGGTGGGACAGAGGGTGGGTGGGGATGTGGAGTGTGTGTTAGTGTGTGGTGGGGTGGGACAGAGGGTGGGTGAGATGTGGAGTGTGTGTCAGTATGTGGTGTGGTGGGACAGAGGGTGGTGGGGATGTGGAGTGTGTGTCAGTGTGTGGTTGGATGGGAAAGAGGGTGGGTGGGGATGTGGAGTGTGTGTTAGTGTGTGGTGGGGTGGGACAGAGGGTGGGTGACATGTGGAGTGTGTGTCAGTATGTGGTGTAGTGGGACAGAGGTTGGGTGGGGATGTGGAGTGTGTGTCAGTGTGTGGTTGGATGGGAAAGAGGGTGGGTGGGGATGTGGAGTGTGTGTTAGTGTGTGGTGGGGTGGGACAGAGGGTGGGTGAGATGTGGAGTGTGTGTCAGTATGTGGTGTGGTGGGATAGAGGGTGGGTGGGGATGTGGAGTGTGTGTCAGTATGTGGTGTGGTTGGACAGAGGGTGGGTGGGGATGTGGAGTGTGTGTCAGTATGTGGTGTGGTGGGACAGAGGGTGGGTGGTGATCCAGATTAGTGTTGGGGATCAGGCAGAGGGTGGGTGGGGATGTGGAGTGTGTGTCAGTGTATGGTTGGATGAGAAAGAGGGTGGGTGGGGATGTGGAGTGTGTGTTAGTGTGTGGTGTGGTGGGACAGAGGGTGGGTGAGATGTGGAGTGTGTGTCAGTATGTGGTGTGGTGGGACAGAGAGTGGGTGAGATGTGGAGTGTGTGTCAGTATGTGGTGTGGTGGGACAGAGGGTGGGTGGGGATGTGGAGTGTGTGTCAGTGTGTGGTTGGATGGGAAAGAGGGTGGGTGGGGATGTGGAGTGTGTGTCAGTGTGTGGTGGGGTGGGACAGAGGGTGGGTGGGGATGTGGAGTGTGTGTTAGTGTGTGGTGGGGTGGGACAGAGGCAGGGTGAGATGTGGAGTGTGTGTCAGTATGTGGTGGGGTGGGACAGAGGGTGGGTGAGATGTGGAGTGTGTGTCAGTATGTGGTGTGGTGGGACAGAGAGTGGGTGAGATGTGGAGTGTGTGTCAGTATGTGGTGTGGTGGGACAGAGGGTGGGTGGGGATGTGGAGTGTGTGTCAGTATGTAGTGTGGTGGGACAGAGGGTGGGTGGTGATCCAGATTAGTGTTGGGGATCAGGCAGAGGGTGGGTGGGAATGTGGAGTGTGTGTCAGTGTATGGTTGGATGGGAAAGAGGGTGGGTGGGGATGTGGATCGTGTGTTAGTGTGTGGTGTGGTGGGACAGAGGGTGGGTGAGATGTGGAGTGTGTGTCAGTATGTGGTGTGGTGGGACAGAGAGTGGGTGAGATGTGGAGTGTGTGTCAGTATGTGGTGTGGTGGGACAGAGGGTGGGTGGGGATGTGGAGTGTGTGTCAGTGTGTGGTTGGATGGGAAAGAGGGTGGGTGGGGATGTGGAGTGTGTGTCAGTGTGTGGTGGGGTGGGACAGAGGGTGGGTGGGGATGTGGAGTGTGTGTTAGTGTGTGGTGGGGTGGGACAGAGGCAGGGTGAGATGTGGAGTGTGTGTCAGTATGTGGTGGGGTGGGACAGAGGGTGGGTGAGATGTGGAGTGTGTGTCAGTATGTGGTGTGGTGGGACAGAGGGTGGGTGGGGATGTGGAGTGTGTGTCAGTGTGTGGTTGGATGGGAAAGAGGGTGGATGGGGATGTGGAGTGTGTGTTAGTGTGTGGTGGGGTGGGACAGAGGGTGGGTGAGATGTGGAGTGTGTGTCAGTATGTGGTGTGGTGGGACAGAGGGTGGGTGGGGATGTGGAGTGTGTGTCAGTATGTGGTGTGGTCGGACAGAGGGTGGGTGGTGATGCAGATTAGTGTTGGGGATCAGGCAGAGGGTGGGTGGGATGAGGAGTGAAGGTGAGACTTCAAAGAGCAGGCAGCACAGTTTGTGCACGCCTCAGGCCTCAGTTCAATCTTTGATGTGGAAACGCAACATGTGTCTCATAGCCTCCAGGCCTATAGTCACGTGGTGACACAGTCCTCCTCTGATTGGCACAGTTATAACGAAAGAGAGCTTTTTAATCACATCAGGAAATCTATTCTCTATTCTGAAGAAATTTGTACTGAATTCTCTGTAGGAAAAGCGATGGTTCGAGGGAAAAAGAGAAAAAAAAAAGAGAATTGGGATCATGTGTGAACTAGTCTCCTTGTCTGTTAAAGTGTGTTACAACAAAGAAGAATCTTCCCGCTCTCAATGATTTAAAAGAAATTATATTCATACATGAATGGTTTCCGGACTCATTCTCAGTTTCTAGCTTCATGATTATTGATTCATAATATATTGCGGTTTTCAGTTAGTACTGCCGTAAGTAAGGAAAAACAAATGAAAGACATTTACCATCATTTACAATAACTGGTGCATCATCCATTATAAAGTCCTCTCCAAAACAATGACTAAATTAAGGTTATTGTTTCCGAACCACTTTGAGAAGGGACGAAACCAAGTTTCTTTGATACATGTATCAAAGCATGATGCTAATAGTACAAATAACATCAAAATACCTATAGTAAACATATACTAAAGACACCATAAAGCCAAGATCTTCAACGGGCTGGTATGTAAATTGTCGATGTTGAAATTGTCTCCTGACCTCTAAAACTGTCTCTTTAGAAGGACATCACAAGGGAAAACATTTTTGCATACGCACAACAATTGGTGTCGTTTCTATACTGGTAGCCTAACTAACCCCTGTATAATCCTCCCTGTACTCCCAGTGGTACAGCCCAACAGGGTGGTAGATTTGTGTTTTTTCCGCCTGCCGTATTTATTTCGCCGATTTATGGTCGGCCTCCTCCATAAAGGGACTCGGTGAGAAAAAGACAACGTGAGACGGGCGGATTGTGTGTTTGAGGTCAGAACGTTTGATTGATGTCTGCCATGGTCTATAAAACGTGGTAAAACATATATATCTATACATACATAAAAACAAATATATATATATATATGTATATATTTGTTTTTATGTATGTATAGATATAAATGTTTATATATATATATATATATATATATATATATATATATATTTATATAGTAATAAGATATATATATATACATGTATATATGTATATGTGTGTATATAGAGCGAAAAGATAAGAATGATGACGCAGAGAGTGACACAGATCTGAGCGCGGACGTGCCGCACGATCTGCGGGAAGATAAACACAGTTTTCAAGGGAAAATATACTAGCACCATCAAATTCTTAACAACTGGGATATGGATGAAGGTATGGTGCGTGGTAAAATCATACATTGTCAAAGCAGATGATCACTAACTCACAAAACTCTCAAATCGATGGCCGACACCCCCTTGATACTAAATTAACATAATTAAGACATCTCTTCTGCGAACCGAACCAATCAATACCATATTTAGAGCCATTACATATCTGTATGCGCTCTACCTAATCCAAGAATTTGATAATTTCTCGCTAAGTATTTCACCCGCGAGAGATATTTTCCTGATAAATCACACACAATATCCTACGACAGGCTACGAAAATTCCAACATGTTACCAGGGCAAAACAAACTGCGTCGCGCTCAGCTAGCTGCAAAGGAAACGTATGTATAGCACTGAAAACCACCTGGCGCTTCCTCATACAGGACATGTGTCTCCTACCCCCACCTCCCTCCAAATGAAATGATGCAAACCAAACAACCTGATAGAGATAAAACCAACATGCCGATAAACATCTCAAGTCACCCACACGGTCAGACCGATGTGGGTGGCTTTTTTAACCTCATGGTTAGGCAAATGACCGCCCTTAGATCAGAAATAAGAAAGGATAATACTGAAGTTAATACTGCTATTCGGTCAGACCTTGTGGCTATTAGGACAGATATTGACTCTCTCAAAATATCTGTAGAGGAACATGTGTCATCGCTGAAGTCTAGGGTCACGTCAAGTGAGGCTGAGATAATCTAAAAAGAAGTTTTATCAACGAATATGAAGATTTTGAACGCCACCACGACTCATTTTCCGTCCATGTCTGCCGAGTGGGGAGAACTGTGGTTCGCAGTAAAGAAGATGTTAGTCAGATTTAAAAAAGACCTTTGTGAGGTTAGCTCGGAGGCTACAATTAGTGTCAATGATGCTACAGAGTCAATACAGGTGTTGCCGTTCAGCGCCGCCTAACGGCCCACTGTGTAGTTTCGCGGCCGCTCGGACAAACAAGGCTGAGGCCAGCCACATGCCCATAGAGCCACACAGTATCACACCTAAAGTGTGAACGGTGGGTGTGATTACAGGAGTGTTGTTTTTCGACAGATTAAATTGTTAGAGCAAACTAGGGTATTGTATCAATGAGTCTGAGCTGTCTAAACTTTATAGTTGATAATCATCTTGGTTTTAACTTGGAAAAAGATAAGCATATTATACCTATGCCTGCCAATGTATTAGTGTGTATGCAGTTTAGGTGCCCCTGTGTTATATAAGGTATATCTAAAGTATCATTGAGGTTATATGCATGTAGGATACATCAAACTGGAGCTGGAGTACCATAGAATACGATGCAATCACTGTTATTTCTATAGAAATAATGTGCATGGGTATTATAAATGCATTACGCTTATACACTCAGTGTATACAATGCTAAGGTATACGTTGCCAAGGCTATGTTTGGCTTCAGGCACGACGTAACTAAGAAGATAAGGTGCGACACCAGCAGTGGAAAAAGGCCTGTTAAGCGCACGGGGAGCATAAACTTGAGCCCAGCAGGGTGGTAGATTTGTGTTTTCAATATGCATGCCTTATTCATTTTGCCGATTTATCATATGGAGGATAAACTAGAGCAGAATTACCAGGTCTGTATGAGAGAGTTAGCAGAGTTGAAAAGTAAACTAGTGGAGGAAAAACAGGCGAAGCAGCCACTAGCTACACACTTAACGGGTGAATGCACCTGAGTCTGAGCCTGAGAGCTCGCGCTTTGTCTCACATAGAAGGCTATATATCTATATCAATGGTCTCCTACGAAAGTCTACGATGAAGTCTTGCCTTTATCAGTACAAGAGTCCTATATTACCCTGGAGCAAATATAAACCAGATATGTGACTTGTCACTCCAGACTGTACTGTCAAAACAATGGGACGTCATATACCTCGTAGGAGGTATAAACAGACCGACTGTGTTAAGGCGAATTCCGCATATAATAGAGGGGAACTGAGGTTTGATAACCCAGTTGCTGGCTTTGCTCAAGGACTATCAGAACATAATATCTAAGTATCAAGTAGTCGCCCCTAATACACCTGTGATTACCTGTACACTGTATTTGCGGATGGCTAACAGCCACCCAACGTCGTGTTGTATCAGACAATGATGAATGATACGATCCAACAGATCATTGAGGGTATATGATCCGTGATGAAGGTTATTTCACCCCGTGGTAAAACATGGGAAAAGGTAGAAATAAAATCCATCTGTATTCTCATCTTGTGGACGGAAGACAAACTAGTCGGAACACAAAGCGTAAACTTAACCACTTCTACTTGAAATCATTACTTGATAACAGGAGAGCAGGTGTCCACTAAAATTAAGTTGAGATTTCTGACTTTGCCAGTATATCCACGTGGTGTTTTTTCTGTTTTAGCTGAGCTGAGAATCTGAAGATCTGTTTGTGTACCGTTCTGGGGTGCACCCCATGTATCTGATGTAATGGCGGAAACGTGACCCTTACGGGTAAAGGTATGGCTTGCGCTCTGACTAGGGCGACTCAAGTTATGTCTATGGAACTGGCACTGACCTACCTCCTTGTAGGAATTATATCAGAGGTAGATAGCTTGTTATGTTGTCTTTGCACTAGTCACTATGGGATTGGTGTAAAGGTCGACAGTGTACAATTAAGCCGATGCGGGTACGCAGCACGGCTACAAGGGCACCGGACAAACAACGAACAATACAAGTCGGTTGGGTAAACCAGGAACAAAGCGGGGTAGGGGATTACAACCAGCATAGGGGTACCTTAGAAGTTCCAGAACAAAGACTGTAGCCTCGAGTGTGTTGTTATTACAATCTGTAGCCCATTGTAACCGGGGTATGTGGCACATGCCAACCGGCATTATGTTTCCCTTTGTTCTGTACGTATATAAACCGATGTGTTCCAGTCAATAAATCAGTAAGTTCCTAGCGAGTGTTGTGTTCCGACTCCTTCCATACTGGGCAGTATACGGCAGCAAAACCTTGTTTTACAGTGGAACATCCGGCGGGACTAAGAGAGTACCCGGCCCCGAGTAAAACGCAGGTTAGGTACCGAGACTGCATTAAGATGGACAAAGCTCATTGTAAACGAATGGAGGAGCTGAAGGTACAGCAAATAGACTACCTCCAGAAGGAAGCACAGCGCACCAAGCTCAGAGACCACGCCTCACGAATTGACTCAACGAGCAGAGAAGACTTGGACGCCTTGCGCAAGTGGCTGCGCGAAGTAGAATCAGCCGCACAGGGGTTATAGGCAGGGGATGCCTTACTTCTGGACCTGGCGTTATACGTATCATAGGGGAGCCTACGGATATTTATCGGGCAAACGATCAGCCAGCTCCCAGCCGCGTTGAAGACATGGGAGAAATTAAGGAAGGAAATATCGGACGCATTTCTAGGGGAGGAAGAGAGACGGTTCCTGAGGGAGAGAGTGGATGCAGAGAGTGGAGAGTCATGCAAACCGGGTCCGATTATACAACCAAGACCAAACAAACATGAACCTGTTGCTAAATGGGGAACAAGTACCTGTCTGCTATAATTTTAAATACCTAGGTCTACACTTAGATTCCAACTTAAATTGGGGTAATTGCATCCAGCATACGATTAAAAATGTCAACCAACGCTTGTTTAAACTATCTAAGATAAGAAAATATGTGTCAGAAAAAGATGGTCTGGCAATCTATAAGACGCTCGTGGCACCCCTTTTTGACTACAGCAGTATTTTTGTGGAGGGCTCTAGAAAACAGGATCTTAGGAAACTGCAACTTTTACAGAATCGCGGTCTATGTATTTGCACACAAACCAATCAAAGGGAAATGTCGGTTATCGATTTACATCAACGATGTGGTATAGACATGCTAGAGTACAGAAGAACATATCTCCTTATGATATTTATGAAAAGGTTCGCAAAAAACCAGACTATTGTTAACAACCCAAAAACACGAGGACAGGTAAAACGGACTATAAGGCTAAAAAGACCCCGTACGAGCTTCTTTAAAAAAAGTCCCCTTTATAGGGGTATGGTGTTATGGAATGGATTACCTATAAAAGTTCAAAACTGCACCTCTACCAACAGGTATAAGCGATTTATTCGTGCTAAATGCAACACTTGGCGTAATAGGGAGCCAACCCACTAAGATGAAAATATTGTTTGTATTGATTAATTGGATACGCATTCCTTCACACTATTCATCTCATAATTTCACCTAACTACAGCATATTATATTGCTTCTATGTAAATACCATGATACTGTTACCAATGAACCATGTTCAAGTTGTATTCACTGTAATGAAAACCTGTACACCAACAGATTTCAGCCTTGAAGAAATTAAAAAAAAAAAAAAAAATGACAATGTATCCCGAAGTTTGCAGAGATGGCGGCCCCGCTGATAGATCTCACGAAAAAGAATGCCACATTCCTCTGGGATAAAAGCAAACATGACGCTGAGGGACGCCTTAATCTTGGAGAAGGTGATGATACACCCGGATCCCAATAAGGAGTATCAACTGTACACCGACGCCTCTGATCGCTGCGTGGGAGGAATCCTGACCCAGAAAGACGATGTAGGAGTGGAAAGACCGGTGCAGTTCTTCTCCAAAAGGCTGAAGGGATCCCAACTACGTTGGGCCACAATAGAGAAGGAGGCATACGCGGTAATCTATGCACTCACCAAACTCCGCCCTTACCTTTTCGGAGCAAAGTTCGTGATATTTACGGACTACTCAAATCACTCTTCCTCTCAGAGATCAACAACACCAAGATCCAGCGCTGGGCAGTTCTACTAGCAGAGTATGGGGCACCCATCGAATACCGCAGAGGGTCGGCCAACGTAAGAGCCGACATGCTCAGCTGGCTAAGCGACCCACCGGCCGCCCCGGTCAGTGCAGTTGAAACAGAAGGACAGTGGAACGATCCAATCCTTGACAAAAACCGGTTGATAGAGGCACAGAAAACGCTGCCGGAATATGAATACGGAAGAAAGGGGGAAGACAACTACATCCTCTTTGAGGGGGTATTATACACCAACAAACCTCCAAATGGCCAGCCGGGGGTATTATACACCAACAAACCTCCAAATGGCCAGCCGGAATTCCCACGAATAGTGATACCCCCGGAATACCAACGCAGTGTGGTGGAAGCAGCACATCGTGAAGTGGGACACCTGGGGATAGACAAAACGCTGGGAAAGCTACAGGAGAACTACAAGTGGCCCCCGATGAGATCACAAGTATGTAAGGCGGTTCACCGTTGCCGCCCGTGTGCCCTGAACAGAAAGAAGCGATACTACCTGCCCGCCTCCGCGATGCCGATACCCGGGTATGTTGGAGAGATCATTGGGATGCCTATATCCGGCATGGGTAATAGATACGCGCTGGTCGTAGTAGACCATTATTCAGGCTGGGCAAAGGTCAAACCCATCCCCGACAAGCAAGGAAAGCACGTGGTCAGGTACCTAGAGGATCAGTACATCCCCCGTTTTGGCCCCCCTCGCATCACCATAGGGATAGGAGGGGGAGTTCCTTAATTCGGACCTGAAATCCTCCCTAGTGTGGCATAGGATAGAAGCCTGATCTACCTCCGGCTACCACCCCGCCCCCAACGGTAAGGCGGAACGCTTCAACCAAACACTAAAAGGGATCATCCGTAAGCTGGTGGACGCCAGGGCTAATAAGTGGGAGGAGGTGCTGGGGCCCGCCCTAGAAGCCTACAGAATGGCCCAATCTTCAACAACAGGGTTCTCACGATTCTTCATAGTATATGGTAGAAACCCCCGGGAACCCCCTGCCAATGGAGGCAGCGCGACAGGCGAGAATTTTGCAAGGATTGTAACCGACTGCATTCGTAGGGCAGAAAAGATGAGGGAAGTGGTACAAAAGCTGATACGGGACCAGCAGGAACGAAACATAGGGCGGCTGGACAAGAGGGCGAGATGCCAGCCATTGGCACCAAGACAGAGAGTACAGGTATACCAGCCAACAGCGGCGACCCTGGACCCGAAATTCCGAAGAGGGTTTACTATGGGGTCCTGCGGTGATACTGTTTTACACATGGATATGTATCAATGCGAAGTTACTGACTGATGAAGGTGTGATGGTCAGTAGATCGGGGGAAGCGAGAGTAGTCGCCGGGAAGTGGCAGCTGGCGGTCGCAATCCAACAACCCTGCGCTCCAGATACCACAAAATCTGTAGCTAGCTCTCTCGGACAACTGGCACAGCTAGTCCCAGACGAGGAGAGACAGTACTTACACTACTCACAACCGCTCCAGGGGATTAAGGCCCAACCCGCAGCCCACAAGGCGCTTTGAAGATGAAAGGGATTATAGGAAAGGGCGGCACAAGGGAGCAGAAACAACGCCCCGCATTGACACCCGGCTTTCATCACCTGAGGGAGAACTGAGCGACAGGGGGCAGGCGACACCAGCGGCTCGGGACGGAAACAATAGGGGTGACACCGACCCTGCTTGCACACCTCCAGTCCCCCCCCTATATAACCCCACCCGAAACCGTAAGGGACACGCAGTTCGACCAAGGACACCACGAGCAGGCAGACAACAGTCTCAGTCAGCCCGACCACCAGGAGTAAGAAGGATGGAGGCGTACAAGGTAGAACTATGGGGTCCTGCGGTGATACTGTTTTACACATGGATATGTATCAATGCGAAGTTACTGACTGATGAAGGTGTGATGGTCAGTAGATCGGGGGAAGCGAGAGTAGTCGCCGGGAAGTGGCAGCTGGCGGTCGCAATCCAACAACCCTGCGCTCCAGATACCACAAAATCTGTAGCTAGCTCTCTCGGACAACTGGCACGGCTAGTCCCAGACGAGGAGAGACTAGCATGGGAAATGCGTACAAAGAACGCCCTAGGCAAGGTGCAAATAGGTCTAAACATCCTAGAAGACTACGCAAGTCCCGCAACGGGCAGGAAGCCGCCCGTCCAAACAAGAAGAGCGAAACGGGGGTGGATCGACATCTTAGGCCACGCCCAGAAGGTTATGTTCGGGGTCGCTACACAAGCCGATATCAAGGCCCTCCATGGGGACGTGGAAGTACTGAGGAACAGCCCGCCACAACCAACGAGCGCTGCTGTCGGTAGTGAATGCAACTCGACTGTTCGCAAAAAAAACCAGGGATGATATCAAGTCCTTGAAAGGAGCTGCTACGGAGATATAGGCCTAGTGTCACACAATGATGACAGAATCAGAACTATGACCGCGGCAGTCAGAGCCCTACAACTGGACAACCAAGTGAGTGTATACCTGGATGACATGGAAATGATAGCAGAAACCTTCCTGATGGAAGCAAGCATATTCCAGCGACAGTATATCACACTGGAATCAGAACACTTGACTAGGCTAGTACTCCCAGTATCCACCCTGAAGGAAGTACTAGAAGCGATGTCGTCCACACGCCAAGAAGCATTGTCACCACACTGGTAATACCGCAATGCACCGGTAAAACCCCTGTGGAAAGCCGAAAATGGGGAATTGATGTTCCATGTGACCCTAGTTCAGCATATTTCAGCAATTCCAGCTCCAGTTCATTCCGGTCCCATGGGGAAGAAAAGTGTTCAGGGTAATTCAAGCCAACCACGCAGTGGCCATGACCGAGGGAACGGGCAACGCAATCATACCAGACCAGCGTCATTGCGTCGGCCATGATCCCACGGTGTGCACAGTGGTACCTTCAGATCTGACCCCATCCTGTGAGGTAGCACTCGTAAAAGGACTGAAACCAGCCAAATGTAGCGTATCTGTGTTTGAGGACAAAAACAGAGTATTGGTGCAATCAAACTTATCTGAAGTAGTGATATCTTCCGACAAGGCCACCAACCTAAAATATATATGTACCGGTAGGTTCCCCATGGTCATCAAACATGAGGGAGTCCGTAGGTATACGCTACGGCACGAATGCACCATTATGTCAAAATTATGGTCGGTAACAGGTCTCAAAGTACAGTCATCGTCCACCAACATCACCGCCCGACCTATGCTGGACCTCCCCGGGCTCAACTTCACTTGGCTGTCAACCCTCCCTAAGGCAATCATGCGATCGCTGAAATTTAAAGATAGGAAGCCGATCCCCATCGCCAACCTAGTGGACGTTTTAGCAGAAGAAACGACCACACCCTTCTATGACGACTTCCAGAAACCGGCGAGAAGCATGGGAACACTAGCCTTCATCGGAGGCCTCTTAGCAGCGGCAATCGGAGGTGGTTACCACAGCTACCAAAAATACCGTAACAAACCGAAGGCCAGTAAAAAGGTGCCGAACACAGAGGAAGAGGCGGCGAAAGTGATAGTGAACAACGAGGTGAAAATAATAAAAGAAGAGAAGCCCAAACCCGCAATGGAGGAAGACCCGTTCTACCCCAGCCTATCATGCGATACAGACATTTAGACTTAGATTAGCGATAAACAGTAGGACATGGTCCTTTTCTTTTCAAATACTTGAAAAATCTATCTCAGGGAGTTCTGTAAAGGTCGACAGCGTACAATTAAGCCGATGCGGGTACGCAGCATGGCTACAAGGGCACCGGATAAACAACGAACAATACAAGTCGGTTGGGTAAACCGGGAACAAAGCGGGGTAGGGGATTACAACCAGCATAGGGGTACCTTAGAAGTTCCAGAACAAAGACTGTAGCCTCGAGTGTGTTGCTATTACAATCTGTAGCCCATTGTAACCGGGGTATGTGGCAGATGCCAACCAGCATTATGTTTCCCTTTGTTCGGTACATATATAAACCGATGTGTTCCAGTCAATAAATCAGTAAGTTCCTAGCAAGCGTTGTGTTCGGACTCCTTCCGTACTGGGCAGTACACGGCAGCAAAACCTCGTTTTACATTGGTACCAGCACTGGCCATGATCCAAGCTATGCCCCCTCTACCTGTACGACAAATTATGTGCACAGGGAATTTGTGATGCACTCATCTATACTGTAATCGTATTAAGAGAAAACGTGGTTACTGAGCCCGAAGGGATGGCCGTTCGAGGTCTTTTTATACCATAAATACATCCCGACGCAGCAGGCGGAGGGACGTATTTATGGTATAAAAAGGCCGAGAATGGCATCCCTTCGGACTCAGTCACAACGTTTTCTTATTATTACATACCTAAATATAAAAAAAAACGCCTTTTATGTACTTATTAAATGTACCATTTGACCCAATGGTCACAGTGCGCCCGAATATTTATTACGGGCGCAGTGCGCCCGAACATTATTTATACTGTACTCCTAGCAGCGGGTAGTATTTCATAGACATTCGGCCATAGGTATGTAATAATATGTGTGTTATGTATGTCACCTATTTGTAGTATAGAATTACTATGTTGGCGCTCGTGTATGGGGGCCGTACGCCGAGGTTTGTCTCACGGCCGTACTCACCAAGGCCGTAGGCCACGGTGAGTACGGCCGTGAAACAAACCGAGGTGTACGGACTCCATACACGAGCGCCAACGTCGTAATTCTATTATCATATATCTTAACATGTATTCAAACATTCAGAATTTACCTTAATCGCCCGTAGACCACCACTCACTCATTAGAACAGTGACGCCAAAGACGTTGTGTATGTGGAGATACATGCTGGATCTGTTACTATGGAGACTTCCCTGCTCACTCTCCGAACAGATCCTCTGTTATACACACGCTTACTAAATAGGAAAGACTATGATAGGAGATTGACGTTCATATAATTTCACTGTGACCCCTTGTTTTAGAGTGTGTGGGTACATAACCTTCGATGGTCCCGGACGTTCCAGAAGCGACTTTGCTGGGGTCTCTTAAAACTGCTGTAATATAATATGAGATTCGCTGGTTCCTAACCTGCAAAAGGGTTCATGGTCGGACCAAATATCAAGGTATTTAACGTGAGACTAGCGACTTCGTCGCGTCGTACTTGAAATAGGGTGTGGGCTTAGTGGCGCCACCTACTATTAATACCGGAAACTACCAAAATAGTTCCCAAGCATCATTTCACGTGACACCGATTTTACCGACTACCAGCGCAATTTGGCCCTTCAGTCTCCCACCCTAGATTGGGTTCACTCTGTCCCTATGTGCGGGAGATTCTCCAAGCGGATTCGACGGAATTCTACCGTTTTAAATATAGTAGGTAACTAGCGACTTCGTCGAGTCCGAGTACGAAAAATATAGAAAAATGAAAAAATGAACGATATAAAGCAGGGTTCGAACGCCCAACGTCCGCGCCCCAAGCCGGAGGTCCTACCCACTGCTCCACAAAGACAGGTGTAATAAGTGGGCCAAATACTTAAGCTGTGGGTGGGTGGGGGGAATCAGCGGAGTTTTGAAAGGGCTACCAGCGAAAGTTGAGATCTCATTGGTTTCTCACGAGAAAAATAGATCAGAAAACTACAATACTAAACTTTGATTTTGGCATGGTGTGAAATAAATCATAAGAGAAGAAGTTTGTCTGAGTATAGAAATACAAAAAAGAAGAACAGGTTCGAGTTTTTCACTGCACGAGAATCTCACTCTCGTGGGCCCTCAGTCTCCGAACATAGGTCGTGTTCACTCTGTGCCTATGTGCGGGAGCAACTTCAAGCGGATTCGACGAAATTCTACCGTTTTAGATATAGTAGGTAACTAGCGACTTCGTCGAGTCCGAGTTAGAGGGGGAAAATATTGAAAAGCGAAAAATCAATAGGCCAATGCGGGAATCGAACTCGCAGCACCCGCAGCCCTAATCGGACACTCTGCTGACTGCTCCACAGAGCCCGATATTTGGCCACGGTCAAATGCTTAGACTGATGGCTGGAGTGGTGGTGGGTGGGGGGAGGGGTATCAGCGGAGTTTTGAAAGGGCTACAGCGACTTCGTCGAGTCGGAGTCGCTCTAGCATGGCCTGGCGACAACACTGCAGTCTAAGCACAGAGTAGAGAGTATTTTACTCTGTGTTCTAAGATATTTCTGAAAGTGGTGCCCTCTCTCGGCTGCCGTTCTCAACTTTAGGAAATTACGACTCCTACTATTTCACGTTACACAGGATTTTCTCCAGGAACCAGCGAAATGCATTCTCTCAAGGAAAGGAGATCGGAAAACTACAGTTCAAAATTATGTTTTCAGTACAGCTAAAAACAAATCATAAGAATAGAAGTACATCTGTGGAGAGAGAAACAAAAAAAATAGCAGGATTCAGTTAGGCACTGTACAAGAATCTCACTCTCGTGGCTCTTCAGTCTCCAAGCCTAAGTTTGGTTCACTTTGTCTCTATGTGTGGGAGCATCACCAAGCGGATGTTATCGGAATTTACACGTTTTATAATAGGTAGGTAACTAGCGACTTCGTCGAGTCCGAGTACGAAAAATATAGAAAATGAAACCGCGGACTGCATCCCCAATCACCCGACGTCCACATCCCCAATCGGACGCTCTGCTGACTGCTCCACAAAGAGAGATGCTATCTTGGCATCAAATACTTAGGCTATTGGTGGGTGGGGGGAATCAGCAGAGTTTTGAAAGGGTTACCAGCGAAAGTTGGGATCTCATTGGTTTCTCACGAGAAAGGTAGATTAGAAAACTACAATATTAAACATTGATTTTGGCATGGCTCGAAATGAATCATAAGAGAAGAAGTTTGTCTGAGTATAGTGCTACAAAAAATAAGAACAGATTCGAGTTTTTCACTACACGCGAATCTCACTCCCGTGGGGCTTCAATCTCCCACCCTAGATCGGGTTCACTCTGTCCCTATGTGCGGAAGATTCTCCAAGCGGATTCGACGGAATTCTACCGTTTTAAATATAGTAGGTAACTAGCGACTTCGTCGATTCCGAAAAGTATAGAAAAATGAAATAACAGACTACAGGGACCCATTTCAATAGCCTGTAGGACGTCCGTTATTGTGTCCTGCGACACAATAGCGGCAGTTCGCATTGCAGTACTTTAGTGACAACCCACTTAGCGACATTGGGTAGCAGACAGGCGCAAATAGTGGCTTGTACCATTTCAGAAGTGGGTGTCCAGTCACTAAAAGGGTCACTATAGTGTCTATAATAGCGAGAGGGTATACCCTCTCGTTCTTGATGTCACAAACACATAACTTTACTTACCATAGGAATAAAGGTATGAAACTTTATCGCCAGCTAGGGACACATATAACTTATAACCATGCTAAATATGAAGGAGATTGGCCCATTCAAAACAATGATATTCCCTCTCGCTATCTAAGACACTACAGTGACCCATACAGTGACCGGACACCCACTTCTGAGTGGTGCTTACGTAAGCAACACACATGTACTCACACGGTTTACAACGTTGACATTCGTTAGTTGGTGTATTCTGGGATAGACTTTGGTCGGCATAGCAAGACTTTGGGTGGGTTTGTCCACTATGCTATCCCTAACTGCGGACAAGACGTAAATAGTGACAAGACACACCTCTCCAATAGTGACATGCCTATTGCAACGAGACCAAACTTTTTCTGCTATTCAAGTCACTATTGCGGTCACTAAACATGTCACTAAGTGGCTCAGTGACCTATTCTATTGAAACGGGCCCCTGGCAGCGGGGTTCGAACTCCCGACCTTCGCATTCGGAGCCGAAGACTCTGCCGACTGCTCAACAAAGTTAGGTGCTGTATTGAGGTCAAACAAAGGCTCTTGGTGGGTGGGGGAATCAGCTCAGTTTTTGAACTGCAAGTCCTTACAGCTTCTATTATTTCGATGACACAGGTATTTTGCCAGCAACCAGCGAAATGTGATCTCATTGGTCTCACGAGAAAAGTAGATCAGAAAACTACATTACTAAACTTTGATTTCAGCATGGTTCGAAATATATCATAAGAGAAGAAGTATGTCTATGTGTAGATCTACCAAAAAGAAGTACTGCTTTGAGTTTTTCACTGAACGAGAATCTCACTCTGTGGCCCTTCAGTCTCCAGGCATAGGTCTGGTTCACTCTGTCTCTATGTGCGGGAAGATCTCCAAGCGGATATTACCGAAAATTACACGTTTTATATGTGGTAGGTAACAACCACATGATACAGTTTAGATAGCTTAGATATACAGTTAGATACAGTTTTAGATATACGAAATAAATCTACACAGTGTCTTGACACTGGAACTAGGGTAGCCAACGTAATTTGACGTTGACAACGCGGAACGGTGCAGTAGACCTGGCAGTCCTAGTTGATATCGATTGGTTTCATATATCTAAGTTATCTAAAATGTATCATGTTCATCCTCTGTGTAATTTACCTCGCTATTCGCTAAATATGCATCTTAACTCGTTTCGGCCCATGTATAACACATTGTCAAACTCGCGAGTCGAGGACGTCCGCCATTTTTGAATTTTCCGCTGAGCCAAGTGCTTCGGCCTCTCAACCAATTAGATTGCGTTATTTTTCAAAGTACTCCGTATGTCGTTCAAAGCACTCCGTATGTCAATTCCTAAGACGATGCGTACCAAGCTAGACAGAGTACCATGGTTATAAGATATTATTACTATATCCCTAGGAGCAGTCAGTATTGATAGATAGTTTGTGCATAGGTATATAATAATATGTCATATATCCTGGTGGTTGGAGGTTCTCACCCAGGAAGGATAAGTTGTGCTATGTCTCAGATGCCTCATCCTATGGACGGGGTATTGCTGCTGAAAAAACTAAATTGTTTAGTGAGTGTGGGAAGATTTATTTCACCTTATTTGTGATTAATTACCCAAATAAAGCGTGTTATTGTCAAGAAAGAAACCATTTTATCTTCACTACCATTTATTACTTGATGGTGTCAAATTATCTACCACAAGAAATTGCAGTCTCGAAGGGACCTACTTTTCTGACTATAATAGACGCAGTTTGTATAAAAAGTCAGATCAGGATAAGTTGATGTTTTTTTAAACCGACTTCCTAATAGTGACAGAATCGTGGCTAACTCAACGATATGATCGAGATTTACTGCACATAGAAGGAATGGTACATCATTGGCTCGACACCCCAGCTATCTGACAGCACAAGGCTCTCGAGAGAAATAAATAGGGACATAAGATCAGTAAGAGCACCATTCATCAAGAGTACCCTTATTGGAAATGTATTGTTTCCCCCAAATTCTGGAAAAATGCAAACCGCATCTGGAAACTTGTGTGGCAAGAGACTACTTTTATAGTGGAGGACGAAGTGGGGTGTGGGGTCCCTTACACAGCTCTACCTGAGTTCCTGAGGTCGTGTCAGTGCATCAGGAACGGTAGTAAATCCGAGGTGATTATTGTACGATGGCACCACCTGTGGTATCTGTTGGTACTATTTCCCCCATCCTTCAATATGTAGGTGTCACGATCTATCGCCACAAACGACGTATTTGAAATGTACGACCCTTTTCACGAGGGATCCAACAGTATACCCACAATCACAATTGAACGATTCTTACATCGGATCGTCCCCAAGGTCTTCCTTCGCTTCATAGATCCTATTGTCTAGGCTAACTATCGTTCGTCCGATATTAAACCAACCCCTGTACCTTGTTAATTGCAATCATCGCCAATAATTGCTAGGGAAAAAACATGTCTCAGGGAAATAAAACTCCACCATTCTGATGAGAAGATTGTGTTCCAGCAGCTATGGCGGGCCTGCATGGAGAGTCCAGCGCGCATTCACTATAAGATGCTCAGCCATTGTGTTTACAAACTAATCAGGGGAGGGTAGTGAATTTCTTAAGAAGTCGCCTAGATATAGGGGTGAGAAACTATGGAATTCCCTTCCTGAAGAAATCCAAAGACTACCTTCCAAACTCAGCTTCAAAAATGGGATTGCTAATATGCTTGATCTGATCTGAACTAAAATGTTAAACTGGGATTAGCCCAAGTAATGTACTCATCATTCCTCATACTCATTATCTTTCTGCGCTGTACTTGTCTCATTATCATGGCTTCTTAATTGTTGTATATGTAATTAATTTACTTCTACTTATTATCAACTCATGTGTGATTTGGATTTCGACTACATTGACATTTGTAAACAGCCCGGATTTTGTATTCTTATAATGGAAGACCACCTATCTTCAGATGAATTATATGTGAAATAAAAAAAAATAAAAAAAAGTTACATTGAGGAAAAGGCAGGACCATAACTAGACAAAGTCAGAGAGAAATTATGAGAGAGACAGAGAAAGGCATGCAGATGAATACAAGTATGAGAGAGAGAGAGAGAGAGAGAGAGAGAGAGAGAGAGAGAGAGAGAGAGAGAGAGAGAGAAGAGTCAAACACTGATAGTATGCACTCGATGTTCATGATCAGGAGAAGCGTGGTAGTCCAGTGTTAATGCATGAACTCGACCAGTGTAAAAAGAGGTTGATATCTCAATGCGCGCATCACAAGAGACTGACACTGATATTGAGTCGTGTATAGATTTTCGTCGGATGCGCATTGCGCCTGGATGGGGTGTGGTGTGTACCAAATCGTAGATGCATTGTGAAGCTTTGCATCGTAGGCAAACATCTATGCAGAATTCGTGAAGCCGCACCCAGAGAAAATTAGTGTCATAAACACCCTACGATATGCCGCCTATTTCACCAATGCTCTGTGACAATCTAACATGTAATGTTGTAGTAGACGCTCTATGGTTGAGCCTTTCTATGGGAACAAATCGTAGACTGCCAGTCTGCATCATAAGCTAATCTTCAAAAAATTATGAACTGTCCTGATTTTAGCTTTCCTTCAGACGTGATTTTTATTTCTCATCGGGAGGTGCATGGTAAGGCCTATTGTAGAGGTCTTTCTAGCTCGATGGACTCCCAGCATTAGACCTATACAAAGGACCTGACACTGTCCTTCTTTTGTTTCTACAAATTTGATTGATGAGGGAATATTGTGTGAACAATCACCGTTCAGCGATTTAGCTGTTCTTGCTGTTCTTCCACTTGTGCCTTGGCAGATATTTGGTGCCGCTTGGAGAATGGAATTCTTAATCAGAACAGTTCATCAGTGGACTGACTAAATCCGCAGGGGTTTTGAAAAAAAAAATCTGCTACCCTCTGTCCCCTGCCCACTACCCATCATCCACTACCCACTGCATACCACTCACCACCTATATTGTACTGCCTGTATCCTGCTGCCCACTGCCTGTATCCTGCTGCCCGCCGCCCGCCGCCCGCCGCCCGCCGCCCGCCGCCCGCCGCCCGCCGCCCGCCGCCAGGTTTAAACGCCCGTCTCTGTACTACTAACGGTCGGCGCTGCCCCGCGTTTCCCGACCACCCGAGACGAGCACCGAACTCTGGTAGAGAGTATGAGCTTATGTGTTCTTCACCCCGCGTCGCTCTGGCCAGCAGCCTATCTGACTGTGCTGTACCGCATGATAGGGATTACAGTAAATGTGATACCCCAAAGGCACTTTTCTGACGCTGACTCGTGAATTTACATTTCTACTGAAATTCTCCTGTAATTGAAAGGTAATAAACCTGTTTCAAACAAAGACAATATTCATAACAAGAAGCTGGCAGCCCGTCTATATTCCCGATCAGAAACATATTCAACTCTCATCAGGTATTCAATTTTTTAAGGCTTATTCTAGGCTAATCCTACTGAATCTCCCTACTATAAGCATACTATAACGCTGAGATGGTCCCTCGAATTATTTTCCCGATCAAAAATATGGCGTATGTGTTTACTTCTAAGATAAAAGACGTAAATATTTGTTAAATGTACCCATTACCTGCTGCCCATTGCAGTATATGTGTTCATATACATGCATGCATGCATACATACATACATACATACATACATACATACATACATACATACATACAAACATACATACATACATACATACATACATACATGCATGCATGCATGCATGCATGCATACATACATACATACATACATTCATACATACATACATGCATGTATATATATATATATATATATATATATATATATATATATATATATATATATATATATATATATATATATATTTGTCATTTTACTCACGTATCAATTGAATAACATAAGAATCAACTAATATACAATCTCAGCGACAAAGATCGACGTTGGTACGGATATTATAACTGTTAAATCACCAATGTATTATGAAGTGCACTTTTAAAAACGAGCAAAGAACACACATAAAACGCTGGCCGAGATAGAAGAGTGCGCGGGACTGACCGGTGACGTCACCGCGCTACCTGGCATCCACCGCGCGCGCTCGCTGGTTGCTGGTTGGTGGTTACCTCGGCACCAGTCGCAGGCCGGTGACCGTGCCACTGCGGCCGGCGTGGGAACTGTACCTGAGATAGCCGTCTAGTCAGAGGTGGGAGGGGAGAGAGACAGAGAGTGTAATAGGACATAGCCACGAGAAAGAACCATCTAGTCAGAAATGGGAGTTGGGAGGGGAGAGAGACAGAGAGAAACATGATATATCCACGAGAAAGAGCCATCTAGTCAGAGGTGGGAGGTGGGAGGGGAGAGAGAAACATGACAGAGCCACGAGAAAGAGCCATCTAGTCAGAGGTGGGAGGTGGGAGGGGAGAGAGAAACATGACAGAGCCACGAGAAAGAGCCATCTAGTCAGAGGTGGGAGGTGGCTTGAAATTGTGCTACCCGCGAGTAGCAAAAATGTGAGCGGAGGCCGAAAGAGTGGTTCAGGTAAAATTTTAGCAGAGTGTGCTATACACATTGATGACATCGATGCTTATCTTTATGTTCCTTCATTGTTTGATTAACCACATTATTCAGCTAAAATGAACAGCTATCAATCACTGTACTGTACAAAACTCAACATGGCGGACACTGCGCTGCTCAATGCACCATCTTTCGGCTCAGGTGGGAACTCAGCTAGCACAATAGTGCAGATAACACCCACCAGACAGGTGATAGTTCAACCACCTCTCCTGCATCTTGGAGGTGACTGGCCACTTGCTAGATTTCCTACGCTGTTCCGTCAACAATGGATGTTCATCTGCTACTTGGTAATTTCTTTTCATAGTGTTTAGAAACTAATGCTGGAGTTGCCCCTTAACAGCATGCTGATAAAGCTTACATGTACAATATCATGGGCCTCTGCTGATAAAGCTTTTGCGGACAATGTCATGGGCCTCTAATGATGAAGCTTGTCTGTACTATGTCATGGGCCTCTAATGATGAAGCTTGTCTGTACTATGTCATGGGCCTCTAATGATGAAGCTTGTCTGTACCATGTCATGGGCCTCTAATGATGAAGCTTATGTGTACAATATCATGGGCCTCTGCTGATAAAGCTTGTGCGCACTATGTCATGGGCCTCTAATGATGAAGCTTGTCTGTACCATGTCATGGGCCTCTTATGATGAAGCTTGTCTGTACAATGTCATGGGCCTCTAATGATGAAGCTTGTCTGTACCATGTCATGGGCCTCTAATGATGAAGCTTGTCTATACCATGTCATGGGCCTCTAATGATGAAGCTTGTATGTACCATGTCATGGGCCTCTGATGATAAAGCTTGTCTGTACAATATCATGGGCATCTACTGATAAAGGTTGTGTACACTATGTCATGGGCCTCTAATGATGAAGTATGTCTGTACTATGTCATGGGCCTCTAATGATGAAGCTTGTCTGTACCATGTCATGGGCCTCTAATGATGGAGCTTGTCTGTACCATGTCATGGGCCTCTAATGATGAAGATTGTCTGTACTATGTCATGGGCCTCTAATGATGAAGCTAGTCTGTACTATGTCATGGGCCTCTAATGATGAAGCTTGTCTGTACTATGTTATGGGCCTCTAATGATGAAGCTTGTCTGTACTATGTCATGGGCCTCTAATGATGAAGCTTGTCTTTACCATGTCATGGGCCTCTAATGATGAAGCTTGTCTGTACTATGTCATGGGCCTCTAATGATGAAGCTTGTCTGTACCATGTCGTGGGCCTCTAATGATGAAGCTTATCTGTACTATGTCATGGGCCTCTAATGATGAAGCTTGTCTGTACCATGTCATGGGCCTCTAATGATGAAGCTTGTCTGTACCATGTCATGGGCCTCTGATGATAAAGCTTGTATGTACAATATCATGGGCATCTACTGATAAAGGTTGTGTGTACAATGTCATGGGCATCTGCTGATAAAGCTAGCGTTACATCATGGACCTATGATGATAAACCCATTATAAAGCTTGTGCACACTATGTCATGGGCCTCTAATGATGAAGCTTGTCTGTGTACTGTGTCATGGGGCTCTGCTGATAAAGCCCATATAAAGCTTGTGTGCACTATGTCTTGGACCTCTTCTGTTAAGGCTCTAAGTGCTATGTCATGGACCTCTGCTGTCAGCGCACTGTTCACTCCAACCCTTCACTATCTGCAGGCCAGCCCTGTGGAGTTGGTCAAAGAGAACCAGTGTCATTGTATCTAAGAGAATTGGACTCACTTCTCAGGAATAAAGAGGAGAATTAAGAATTGCTGCAATCCGCAGGAATTTCTTGAAATATTGTTTTAGGCATCGCCCCAGACAGGTACTATTTAAATACACAAACCTGAGGCTATATTTCTTTATTCTTAATGCCTTGAGGAACCTAATGAAGAGCATTTTATAAGCATCATCTTAAAGGTAAATCTATAAGTCTAGCGTAAACACTCTTCTGATACTGAATATAAATTTAATCATATTAGAAAATTCAATTTGTCTCGGAGACAGATGAAATAGACTGTGTTTGTCTTTGCCAGTCATGTGGTGTCTCTGACAATCATGTGATAGACATTACAGTCATGTGGTGTCTCTGACAGTCGCGCGGTTTCTTTTACAGCCATATATGGTATCCCTCACATGGGGTTCCTGACCGTCATGTGTGACATATTCAAGTCATGTGGTGTCCCTGGTGTAATACGCTATCCGTGACAGTGTATCGCAGTGGGTCGTGAGCTCAGTTCACACAGACCTCGTGAGTTCACAGAGCACCGTCCGCCTCTCATCCCGGACCCGAGTACCGCCTCGCTCGGACCCCTTCGGCCATCTCCGGCACACCCCGGGGCGCCTCGGCAGTCTCCGTAGCGCGGTCGGGGCGGTGCAGGCGGCTTTCCTGGGGCGTGGCCGGCGGGCGTGCGGCGACAGGTGTCGGGGTGGGCGCTGTCCCCGCCGCCCGCCGCCCGCCGCCCGCCGCCCGCCGCCCGCCGCCCGCCGCCCGCCGCCTAACAAGGCTTGGTGTACGTAACAAAGTCGGATAATGTACATATAGTCTCTGAATATCATAGATAACATTTTTAAACTTTAATTAATCAAGAACTCACCAGTGTCTATTCATTTCTACAACACCAGAAGACGATATTTACAATACTGCAAAAGGAAAAATAAAGTCAAATGAACCAAAAGAAAATATTTTAACGCAGTATTTACTCACAGTGTTTATCTATTTCTACAATACTATAAATCAAATTTCAGAGTATCAAATAGTATGCATTTTATCAGTATTGATGAAAATGTATTTGCTTATTTTATTGTAAATTTGGATATGTACAGACACGAATGTAGAATCTCTGGAATTGTGCAGAAACCAGATGATAATCCAGCATCAGACCTGTTGTACATAGCTGTCCATCATGGGCACAACTCGTATCGTCTCTAAATAATCCTTCAGGTAATCAGTAAAGTATATATATAACTCATTGATTCAAATACAAGCTAGATTACAACATACGAGTGTAAAATGCTATTAATATGTGACGTACCGCAGAAGAAACAACTTGGAACTCGGTGCGAGTTGTTCCTGGCTCATAGACCCCCCCCCCCCCCCCCACACATACACACACACATACTCCAGCTCCACTTCCCCCCCCCCCCTCGGTCCTCCACCTACGCTGGTGCCCTGCAGACCCGCACGCAGACATCACAGGGAACTGCCAGGTACCGTTAGCCCACCACTTTGGCGCTGCCTGGGGACAAAACCGAGAACTAAACCGTCACGTGATTCTTTGACATGCGCACTGAGAGTTCAGAAGTGACGGATACGCGATTAATTCACTCTACTTTCTTTTATTTGTCTTTTTTTAAAGTTTCTGCTGTGATGTAGTTTACAACGATGTGTTGGTAAACCTGTCAAAGGCAGTGGGCTATACCAGCGCTGTTTGATTAGAGGCGGCTGAATCTTGTTTTATTGCGAAATAATTGCTCTTTCATTAAAATCTCTGTTGATCCACATCTCCTTTACCTTAGAGCAAAAAAATAATGAATCAGTCTATTTAAAAAAGTTTCTTAATAATTGAGAGATGTCAAATCAATCAGACACATTCTAACGACTCTACTATAAGTATTGCATATTATATGACTAATACTTGTCTTTTCAGGGCTAGGTCAAATGGAAATCGCATTGATTGATACTGCGGGCTTGTCTACACAGTGCAATATTCTTAAATTGTAATAAACTTCTTATTTGTTTCTATTTAATCTATTTTCCTAGTCATTATTCTTTTGTGCAACAAAAGTGACCTATTTTGACACAAAAAAACTTTTACAGCACATTAAACACATTCGGGTACAACATATGCTTGAATAATTCACTAGAATCAATAACCATGAAACTTCCTGAAACTTATAGTTATTGTAAAGGTTCAATCCTTTAACTCAATTAGGTGTCTCTTAAAAGGACGCCTCCAACTTTTGCAATTACTACCTGACTAGAGTACAATTTTCATGTGATTCTCTACTTTCGGAGTACAGGGCACGCATTATATTTGTGTTTCCCAAAAATGGAAGTAAACATTTTCCCCACCAACAAAAATATCTGATCAATGATACAAAAGGGATGATAGTAAGAAAAAAAACTGTAGCAAGAGCCATAGTCACTGAAAATATGCCATGACCTTTGGAGGGAGTGTGTGTGTGTGTGTGTGTGTGTGTGTGTGTGTGTGTGTGTGTGTGTGTGTGTGTGTGTGTGTGTGTGTGTGTGTGTGTGTGTGTGTGTGTGTGTGTAGGTGTTAAGGTGTGTGTGTGTGTGTGTGTGTGTGTCGGGGGGGGGGGGGGGGGTCCAGGTGGCATGGACATACCGTACTTTAGTGGTTGAAGATTTGTATACATCAGAATCCCTTTTTTTCTTTAATTTTCTCAAACTTTTCTCCTCTAAACTGCGTGTAGAAAGCATTGCTCTTATAACCAGTCTTTGATTAAGGATTCTTTGAAACATAACAGAATCCGTGAGAATTTCAAAAATCAGCCCATTCTGGGGTATCCATAGAGGTACTTTTTTTATAAACCTGACTGGTGATTAATAAGTAATTAATGACGTCAGATGACGTAGAAGAGACATTAACAGATGTTTGACATTAAGACTCGACCTGAGCCAAACCCAAAAGCCTCCTTTCACGAATTAATTCCATGGACACCACTCTATAGAACTTGTCCACCCGTTTTCCCATTCCATTGACTGCGGCAGAATATTGTGGAGAATAGCACCCATAAATCCGCCATGCCTCGGGGATTGTTCCGAGAGAGGGCGCGCAAATCGCTGTGAGAGAATTACCAGCAGAACCACCAACTATTCAGAGTGTGTCTTTTGTTTCTTTACAGTTATCAAACTATAAACTCCCAACCACTACGCTGAAAAAAACCCACAGAGCGATGGGGAGCGTGGCTGGCTGGCGGGAGGGACCTTTTTCCTGGCATTTCTTTTTGCCATTCAAAGCAGCCACCCCAAACCAGGAGCCAAACCTTGCAACAAGCGGGGTTTTTTTAAACCTTCCATTTTTTTGTTGTTGCGTCGACATTATTGTCTCGTTGACCAGGTTGAAATCAGGATGACAACACAGGTCTTGACATCTGATTCACTATTGACACCGCTCTCCCTCGACGGAGGTACGATAAATAGATGAACAGTCCCGGGCGGGTGTATTGCATTTGTGTCACGCCCGTGCCCGTATTCATTGGAATGTCAAAGCCAATGGCGTCTGTATAAAAGACCCGTGTTTTTATTTCTCTGCCTGTGGGACGCTGGGGTGACACGCGAATTACATATAAAGGGCAGACGGGTCCGGGGTGACGCCATCTTTTGTTCCTCTCCTCTGCTTTTTCTGTACATCTACTCAGTATGTGTCGATGCTGGTGGTAATGGGCGATGATAAGGGTAACAGAGGCCTCTGCTACATACTACCAGTACGCATGCGTTATATAGAGCCGAAAGCAGCGCATGCGTATGGAGAGGCAGACGCTGGGGGTGGTGTCGTAAAAGTGCCGTTATCAGAGACGCTCGTTAAACGCGGCTTCACTGCGCATGTCAGACGCGCCGGTGACCGGCGGAAGATGGCGCTGCAGTCGCCGGAAGTTATGTTGTCTGTCCCGCGGTGAATGGGTTAAATGACATCAATTACGGACGCTGTGGCGCCCTCTCGTGTTTCTCTTTTGTTTCAGGAAGCAGCCAAAAGCACACTCGGACCTTGTGACTCTGACACGCAAACAGAGCGTATGGTCAGGCGAGGACACAGGCGTGGTGGTAGTACTCCGGATAAAAGGTGCGCGGACTCTGCAACGATAATAAAAGGCAACAAATATGTTTAGGAGGTAGGATTCTCAGACATGGATGGGGGCTTATGACCAATAGATAACTAATCAAAAGTTCTCATGTGTATGGTTCATAGAAGAATGTGATTGAAACAAGTATTACTTTGTGGGGGAGACCCAACAGATTTATTAAACCCACAGGTTGGTTTGGATATTGAGTGAGCCCCTATAACACTTATTCACGCCAAAACTAGACACAAAAAAGTCCAATAAAACAAGTTTTTTTTAATTTACAGTTCCCTATGTACAGATTCGATCCCTACGGGAGACCCGGAACTCCGTCCTGGAGTTGTACCATAGCACTGCATGCTATGTCGCAACACAGGGGAGATGGACACAGTTAACAGGAGTTGAATAATCTGAATTCAAACACTGAGAGCGTATGGAAGACCGCTCAAAAGGGGGAGATCCCAAGAGGTTCCTTCTTCACGGACGGACCGCAGCAAGTGACCTGTCTACCTGTTGAGTATTGGGTACACTACCGGTACGGCCGTGGAGTATGAGTTCCTAGGAACGTTAAGTATATGGGGAAAAATACCAGGGTGAGATGATACCCGAATCACCACACAACAAAGGTGTTGTGTACAACAAGTACTCTTTGTTAAGTTGTAGAGTTGTAGTTCCTGGTCTGGGTGTAAGCTGTCCATAGGTACACTGATAAATCATCAGGAGGCTGATAGCGGGATTACTGTGCACCATGGACTGCTGTCTTACGTCTGACCAGTGTATCGTAGATAAGTCATATTTCGCACTGGTTAAATGATATGATGTACTGACCAAAATAAAGTGCAGATCAATATTCGCTGTGAGATTGTAAGTTAAATTATGAGGTCTGTAAAACTTTAGGACATTGAAAACATTTGTGTATACCATACATTTTCTTGAAATAACTATTTTCTGCATAAAGCTTTTGATGTGTGAGTTGGTGTAATCTGAGAGTGGGGAGTTTTACCAGGGCACATTTTAACAAAATATTGCCAAACTGTAAGGATCAGCATGTCGATAGAGAAAGATCTTAAACAATGAACACTCCAGTGACTTGATTTGCTTTTTGACCTTTTACCATTGCCCATCAAAATAAAACATGGCAGATCTCTAGGATTCACTTTGTTGTCGAAGAATTAGGAACTTAAATGTTGTTGATAACTTCATTGACTAAATATGACCTATTGATGTACGTATGGTATTTGAAAGATGGTCGATAAGAGTGGTATACACAGCTGTGCAAATCTGAAATAGCATTAACCCTATTTTTGATGTTTATTACCTAGATAACCCAAGGAATTCCCAAAGCTTTGATTGGTTTTTAAGTTGTATGTTTTGTAATCTAATAAATCGTTGTTTTAAAGTTGTTGCAGCACTGAGAATGTCATCCCTGATCAAAGCAAGTGTCACCTTTATCTTAGAAAGAAAACAGTGCGTAGTTCCAGGCACCTGTCTACTGTCCGCACACCAAACAACCCCAGCCTCCCCTGATTCACCCACAAACACCTTCAAACGGCCACCAATTACTCCGAGGGAAAATCACGACACAAAAAAAATTACTTCAACTTGAAAATGTTAAAAAGAGAGAGAGGCGTCCTCTAGCCTCGTTTTGAGGTTGTGTCCTTCGGGTGTCTCTTCTCTTCCCTCACCCCTCCAATGCTGCCGCTTTTTCGTTTGGCTTCATTTTGAATACTGCTTTTACAAGAAGTGACCGTTCGCAGCGCCATCTCGCGGCGGGGGCAGTGCACAGGCGCACGGCGGCGAGGCCAGTTCCCCGGATCAATGGTGAGTTGGACGGTCGCCAGGGGGAGCGGCAGTTCGGGGAGGGGGCACCTGGTTTCCGTCAGATAAATCGACATTCCCAGATCCCCGTATCGAGGGACAAAGGACGCCATTTGAAACTAATCCTTTCAAATCTCATTTTATTTTTTAAGTTTTGCGTAATAGATAGAGTTTTAATATGACGTGACCCTGGTGACGTCACTGAAAGGTCACGTGGTAGAGTTAGTGCCCGATGATTGGTCATTAAACGGTCGTTAATATGGTGTACTAGGGAAGGATGACACATGACCTGAGGCGCGCATGCGCTGTGTGAATGACACAATGTGACGTAAGATACCGTGAAATGACCGGTGTCTAGTACATTGATTAACCAGGTACTCATTTACATGTGTAACTCCTCATAATGTGTTCTGTCAAAGACACAATGTGTGCCGTAAGTTCTAGTGAAATGACCGCTCTTTGTTTCCACTCATCTTACTCAGCCTTGCCGGTGAGATTGCGTAGCAAACCTAAATAAATGGAGTACATGATTCAGTGGCTATGGATCGAGTGCAGTTCAGATTTAATCTCACCCCTATCACTGACGTATTTGCTAATATTTGTGAGATCATCCCCTATTGAGTATTTTTTGCAATGCCCCATGAGCGTTGAGGAAGATTTCCCAATGTTAAGTCTATGGGGGAAAATATCAGGGCTGATATATATACAGCCCTGATATATACAATTTTTTTCATGAAGAATTGACTCCACTCCAACCAAACTCGCAGAGAGTTGAAGAGTAGAAATCCAAACCAAATGAATTAAATTTGCTCCAACTGATATATATATACACATACATAATACATGGAGACAGGGTTAGGATGCCTGAATAAAATCTGTTGTGAGTTGTTTGGATGTGTTAACATTTACTTTGAACTCGGTTTGTCTAAACATATCAACAACTAAATTCAGGAGGAATAGATGTCATTCAAGCACCCTCACTCATTACCATTACCTACCATATCTAAAAAACTATAATTCTGGTAGGATCCGCTTAAAGTTTCTCCCGCACATAGGGATAGAGTGAACCAGATCTGGGCTTGGAGACTGGAGGCCCACAAGAGTGAGAATCTCGTGGACAGACTAACTTGCAATTGAAGCCGTTGTTCTTTTTTTGTAGTCTTGAATTCGGCTCTCCTTCTCACCTCGTGATTTATGTCTAGCCATGCCCAAAACAGACGTTAATCCTGTGATTTTCTGATCTCAATACATTGACAGACATCACTGAGATTTGACCTATGTCATGGCAAATATTAGCCCATTCAGAACTATGCTGGTTCCCCAGGTGTCCGCTAGGGGTTTCGGCAGATGCCTGCGATCCTACACGTTCATCGAAGTCGCTAGTATACTTTAATATCCTTTAAAATGTCATTTCATTATTAACGGATTTGAATTACAGAAAGGACACATGTGTTACACCCTTAGATGTCATGAACTCCCTCAAATGTAACAACCCTTAGTGTAATATAATTTCAATCACATAATTTGCTATAAACTCTGTTAAATAATAACACCTCCCTTAAATGTAATATCCTTGTCAACCTCATTTGTAATAAAAAGCCAACCTTACATGTAATAGACTTTCTAATCAGTACATTTTCAAATGAAATGAAAATGTTTATACTGCTTTTGGGGTAGCAGGGATAAACCATCTTGGTGCCAGCAGCTCATGTATATTGTTTCCCTGCTCTATAGACTTATAGCTTATAATGGGCAAGTCTTTCTCATTCTGTGTCTAGGCAGGGTGGGAAATGAAATACCCCCTGCTTCAGAGAATGTGTAGAGGCAAGGTTTCTACCATCCACATAGATTTCGTCAATATCACTTCCCTGAGTATGGCACTTCCCTGTTACTAGGGCCTAAACAACCAATCAGCCAACATTCTGATCCTGTCTTTTCTCTGTTTTTGTCTTTGATTTTTTTTATTCTATTATAGGTGAGTAATTCCAAATGTAACTCTTGAAGAGCAGAATGTACATTAAGAAATACGGGGAACTGGAGAAATATCCAAGTCGCCTATGTTTAGAGGTGTGGCCCTGTGGGACATCTTACCAGTGGAAACATATGCAGCAACTGCCGGCGCAATCTTCAAACGGATACTTAATAGATCGAATTGAGGATAACTTAGAGTGACCCTGTTATGCAAGAAAGTATGTACGATGAATAATTTCCCTACTTTAGAGTTTCTAGCAGACTATAACATGCTATGTATGTTTTTTTGTGGGTTTTTCTATACGTTTATTCATACTGATAATACTCAGCAGTATAACCGCTGGTTTCCATATATTACCAGTTTTGCTGGTTACAGAGTTATTATTTTCCATTTGTAAAGTAGACATAGCTAACACATATACAAAAAGTGAGCTCGTACTTAACAGTCAAGCAATCTTCGCTTGTCTATATCTGAGCAGAGTTCCCTCCATGCACACAATTCTTATAACAATAAAGTTAACAAAATGCACTTGGAGGTTGTTGATACTAATCGTGTCGTCAAGTTCATGGAATTTTCTTGGCTAATTCCAGTTTCATTTGGATCTTGAAGGCATTGTAAATATCAAGGTTTCTATCCATGGGAGATAGATTATTCCATAGCAGTGGACCATGATAGTTGAATGAACCTCTGTAAAAGGTGCTTGTCGTCATATTTTGCTTCAATGATATAGCATCATTAGCTCTAGTGGTGCGTTGTCTTTGAAGATGATGGTCAGGGTTCCTACTTTGTTTATACATATAACAGTGGATATGAAAGTCGCGTGGATCATTGAGGAAGGGCAACTGAGTACTTCTATGCATTATGGTTCTTGGCGTGTCATACTGGGTTTTTAATACTATTCTAAGCGCTTTGTTTTGGAGTGTTTGAAGTTGATTTAGAAGTGATGTATTACCATTTGAAAAATCTCCATAATCTAATATAGGTTATCAATATAGTTATCAATATTATTATAAATGTGTCCCCTTCCCCCTTCCTATGATCACGTTAGAATTAGGTGATACTTGTCCTATTATTGATTTGGACAGGGAACCAGTGTAGGGTTGTGACGCGCTGGCCCTCTCTCTGGAATCTCCCCCTTTCCCTGTCACCCTCCCACCTGACACCCCGCACCCTCCTACAACAGATCAATACTCACCCAAATCAATTTAACAGCGTGTCTAAACATCAAAGGGATACACTCGCCCAGCGGTTGTTAACAAGGCATAGGCATGGTACGCCTTCCGACCCCAGGGACGACTCTGCTTGGAGAGTTATACCGCGGCAGACGACTTTTGGCGTTCCGGCGTCGCGTTCCCGCGCGCCCGATCTCGCGGGAATCTCGCAGTTTCTCGCGTCACCTGACGACCTGCCTAGCACCTCCTACCAGTAATGAAATCTCCCACAATGCCTTGCCCCCTGCTACATTGTCAGTCTCGCATGCTGCGAGATTTGGTTGCGTATTGGTTTCCGTCTCAGACTCTCGCCGTGGGGAGAGGTAGTGTCTCGACTTGACCACAGTATTGACGGTTAGTTAACCTAACCAGTTAATTAGTTGCAGTAATTACGGAGAGTTCGGTTTTTCCTGCTCGGGCCTGGAAACAGTTTTTCTGTAAATAGTGTGATTTTTTTTAGTGTGATTAGTTATGGCACCATCTTCCAATTAGTCTTCGCTTAATTAAGCAGTTGACTAAATTACGATCGATCCGTATTGAAATAATAAAAAAAAGAGAAACACACAAACAAAACAAATTTACTTTGTCACGCTATATATCAGGCATACCTTACAAGATTGCCTACAACACATTTCTCAGCACCTTTTAGAGATATTTAATAGTGCTGCGATGGGTGTAGCCTTTTTCGAGAAAAAAATACGTCCGGATATATTTGTGTCCACTGTTTAACCCATAAAAAACTGAGAAATGTAGCGTATTGGCGATCCAAAATAGCATCGATTTATCTCAGCGATGGGGGGATGATGTTACAAACGTTAGCCAATTAGTTAGTGATGGGGATGATATAAAATCTGAACCGCACTCTCTTGTAAAGCTTCTGGGCTTAGATTAATAAAAGACAAGTAGATTCATCTTCTTGTTAACTGTTGTATTCAAGCATGACCAGATTTCACTTCCTGTAACCGGGCTGTAACTGGTAGCAGTCCCAGACAACTTTTACATATGTTAGTTACAAGAAACGCCACCAGGGCGGCGTGCGTGTATAACACTACATCTCCCTTTGCAAGAGAGTTATCGTTTAGATAATACTATTTCTCAAAGTTTTTCATATATGAGATAACTCTATGATATACTAGTAACTCTATAAGTCTCTTGTTAGTCAATATGTATATGAAAGTCTCTGTAAGTAAATGGACTGTTCATTGTCTTTGAATATGAAATAATATGATCAAATGTTCTTTGGTAACTTTAAATGCTTTCTAACTTATAAAGTAATATGATAAGTAATCTGAAAGAGAAGAGTCATTAGTATTCTTCTATCAGTCTTTTAGGAGCAGATCTCTGTCGCTTAGATCTTCTCGGTTCCGGATCAGGTACGCTAGGGGTGGCACCTCGATCAGGAGTTGGTGGAGTGACCACTGGATGGGCATCAGTGATCTCTACAGGTTGTGGACGAGTAATAGTTGGTGTAACCACTGTTGTAGTTGTGGCTGGATCACTCTGGTGAACTGGTGGTATATTGGGACCAGGGCCTAGGTTTCTGGTCATCCGTCGATTCCGTCTCACTAGTCCATTTGGTGTTGATATGATATGTGACCTAGGGCTCTGTGCTTTGCCAACAACCCTTCCTTCCACTTTCAGGTCTGGAAGCCATGCTCTGTCTCCAGGCGATAACTCATTGGCTTCAGTGGCTCTGTGACGACGATCATAGTTGATACGCATTTGTTTCCTATAGTCTCTCTCTCTCCTCCTGACAAGATCAGCATCAGGTGTGCAGGGTCTCAGTTCATCCGGGTGAATTGGAACTCTGGTTTTCAACTTACGCCCGATGTTGAGCTGGGCTGGTGAAAATCCATTTTGCAGTGGTGTATTCCTGTATGAGAGAAGGCCAAGGTATTCATCGTCTGTCTTCTTCAAGATTGCCTTCATGGTTTGAACAGTTCTCTCTATCTCACCATTTGACTGAGGATATCTTGGAGATGATGTAAGGTGTTCAAATTTGTAGTGATCTGCAAAGCGTTTGAACTCTGCTGACGCGAACTGTGGTCCGTTATCACTAAACAGAATATCAGGAATGCCTTGATGGTAGAACATCCTCTTCATTTTAGCGATGGTCTCAGCCGAATCAACATTTTTAGTCACTTGACACACCTCAATGTCTCTTGAGTAATAGTCAACGAGAAGTAGGTATGTCAGCCCTTTATGATAGAAAAAATCGGCTGCCACTCTTGACCAAGGACGTTCAGGGAATTCTGTTCCTTTCATAGGTTCGACCCGTTCTCTCCTATGCTTCTCACAAGTGACACAATTTTTCACTGTCTTCTCAACATCTTTGGTTATTCCAGGCCACCATACTGAGGAGCTGACATTGGCTCTAGTCTTGGTTAGTCCTTGGTGACCATCATGCAGTTTTCGTAAGACATCAACTCTCAGGCTAGCTGGCACAATGAGTTGTCTACCACGTAGTAGTAACCCTTCATGTAGAGAGAGGTTCCCTCTTTCAGTCCAGTATTTCACAAGTGGACCAGATATGTCACGTCTAGCTTCTGGCCATCCATGTTCTACATGGTGTATGACAACACTCAGTGTCTCATCCTCTTTTAGTGCTTGGCGGATCTCATCTAGACGTTTATCCGATGCTGGAAGGCATACCATGACAGCATTCACATATGCCTCAACTTCATGTTGAAGATCCACTGCTTGCTGATCGCTTCTTGACTCTTCATGTGGTGCCCTCGAGAGAGCATCTGCTGTGGTTAGGAGTTTTCCAGGGACATGACTGATTGTGAAGTCAAATCTTATCAGTCTGAGTCTGAATCGTTGGATCCTGATTGGTAGTTCGTCGATCAATTTGGTTGAGAATAGTGGCACTAACGGCTTATGGTCGGTTTCAACATGAAACTTCATGCCAATAAGGAGATCGCTCCAGTGTTCAAGTGCCCATGTGGTCGCCAATGCTTCTTTCTCAATTTGAGCATATCTGCCCTCCGTCTTTGTCATTGATCTACTGGCATAAGCAACTGCCTTGAGATTCCCATCTTTCTGGCGTTGTCTGATCACGGCCCCTACACCATAACTACTTGCATCTGCAGATATGATTGTCTCTTTTTCCGGGTCGTATAAAGCAAGGGCTTTGTCGGAAGCCAGCATTTGCTTCAGTTTGTTGAACGCTGCTTTTTGTGGGAGATCCCAAGTCCATTCGGAATCCTTTTTAAGGAGATCTCTGATAGGTTTTGTTACTTCTGCAAGATTCTCTAGGAACTTCATTTGCTGATTGACCATGCCAAGGAATCGTCTGACATCTGGGATATCTTTGGGCTCAGGCATGTCAATGATCGCTTTGACCTTCGCTGGGTCTTTCTTGATTCCATCTGCATCTATCACCTGACCAAGGTAGTGAAGTTTGTTTGAGGCGAAGACACACTTGTCCTTGTTTAAAGTGATTCTGCTGTCTTGCAGTCGGTTCAGTACTTTAGTTAGGCGTTCATCGTGCTCTTGTTTGTCTTTGCCGATCACGAGGATATCATCCATGTGACACAACACTCCTTGTAGGCCTGTCAGTTCTCTGTCCATTCGCTTTTGGAAGTGCTCAGGTGCGGATGAGATTCCGTAGGGTAGCCGTCTGAACATATATCTACCAAAAGGTGTTATAAATGTTGTAAGCTTCGCACTTTCATCGGTCAGTAACACTTGGTGGAAGCCGGAATTAGCATCCAGCTTGGAGAACACACTCCCACTTGATATACTCCCAAGGGTCTCTTCTACTTTTTTCATCACATAGAGTTCACGACGGACTCCTTCATTGAGTTTAGTCAAGTCCACACATAATCGTACTTTCCCGTTTGGCTTTGGTACGACCACCATAGGTGCGCACCAGTCTGTCGGCTCATCTACAGGCACAATCACTTCTGACTTCACAAGTGCTGCG
Source organism: Alentia gelatinosa (assembly GCA_950022655.1). NCBI lineage: Eukaryota > Metazoa > Annelida > Polychaeta > Phyllodocida > Polynoidae > Alentia > Alentia gelatinosa. Next base: position 23,737,620 of record OX465592.1, read on the forward strand.
ATTTCCTCTTCTACCTTCTTCATAAGAGGTAATGGTACCCTGCGTGGGGTATAGAGGCAGAAAGGTTTTGCGTCGTCCTTGAGTCGGATAGTGTATTCACCTTTGAGCTTACCGAGTCCATTGAAGAGTTTTGGGTAGGCTTTGATGACTTTATCCTTTGTGTCCAATTCAGGACTATCACTGTTCACAGCTCTGATCCTGTATGCACCAGGTATGTTAGGTATCAGTCCTAATTTCTCAATTGCGGGTTGTCCGAGGAGTAGCGACTTAACGCCTTTTACTACATAAACATCTTCGAGGATTGTAGAGTCTCCACGTCTTAACTCCATACGAGCACATCCCAGTGTCTGTAATTGATGCTCGCCTGTAGCAAACAGTGTGCGTCTAGTTGGCTGAATATCACCGTATGACTTCTTGTAGAGTGTGTCGGGCATCACCGATATCTCAGCTCCTGAGTCTATGTACCATGATAGGATATCTGGACCAGCCTTGAGCTTTATATACCAGCCTTTACTTGAATCAGTCGGTTTGTCATCTGGAGTGGTTTTGGATGACGTCACATTTACTTGGCTAGTCGTCACGCTGCCAATGAATATGTGTGATTCGTTGTCATCGGAACTATCGTCCTTCTCCCCCTCGACGACTTGAGAAACCCGAGATTTAGACGTGCGGCAAACCTTTGAGTAATGACCCTTTAATTTACACTTCTCACAAGTGTGACTTTTTGCAGGACAGTTCTTTTTGCCTTTCATGTGCTCGCTTCCACAATATCCACACTTGATTCTGTCGCCGGTTTTCGCTTTTTTATCTGCTGACTTGCTTAAGCTGCTTTTCTTGAACCTGCTGCGCACTACATCGATGTTCGCACTCTTCGACTCTTGGAGTTCGTATCTAGTAGTTTCTTTTTGGTACAGGATCTCGACAGTTCTGTCCAATGTCAGCCCCGCGCCAACATCATACAGCTTCGCTTTCGATGACTCTTCTGTACATGAGAATGTTAACTTGTCTCGTACTGCCTGCTCCATATAGTCTTTCGGGAATTTACATTCTGCGGCAAACTTCTTTACTGCTAGCACCCATGACTCCAATGTTTGGGAGGCCCCCCTCTTGAGATGAAACCAGAATTGTTCCCTGAGCAACAGTTGTGGATCCCTCTTACCAAAATACTCAGTGTACTTTTCAATGACTGTGTCATAATTATTAGGGTCCTCTGCTGGGATAGGTGGTTGTCCATCTATGGGGTTATCAGTTTGGGGCTTGAAAACAAAACTGTCAAATATGTCCAGCCCTTCATCCCCTATGTGGTGGAGTAATAAACCAATTTTCCTGTCACCCTCCTCTGCATTGGAGCCTGTGGCCCTGAGGTAGATTTCAAATTTTCTTTTCCATAGGATCCAAGAATGAGATGGGTTACCCCTTTCCACTTTTAGGATTTCAGGTGGTTTTACTGAAGCAGTAGCCATTTTCTTCAATATGTACTGACAGACCTAGGCACTAAATCTACAGCATTCACATAAAGTCAATGTTTATGATATTTCAGGATATAGTTTTGCAATCAATGTTCACAGTAATGTCAGTAGTAGGCTAGACTAGGCTAGTTGATGGGCCTAGTTTGATCCAAACTTATTAGAAATCAGTGCCTACTCACAGAAAGTCCCAGAGCATCTTTGAGTGTCACACATCAAACCTGGCAGATTTCATTTCAGTCTTCACTTTTGGGGCATGAATGAAAGACATCTTCAGTTCTGACACCATCTTGTAAAGCTTCTGGGCTTAGATTAATAAAAGACAAGTAGATTCATCTTCTTGTTAACTGTTGTATTCAAGCATGACCAGATTTCACTTCCTGTAACCGGGCTGTAACTGGTAGCAGTCCCAGACAACTTTTACATATGTTAGTTACAAGAAACGCCACCAGGGCGGCGTGCGTGTATAACACTACACACTCGATCCATAGCCACTGAAAATATTCCATTTATTCTGGTTTGCTACATGATTTAACTCAACTTTGACTCGTGAGATTACTCTGCAACCAAAAGTCATGGCCTATTTTCAGTGGCTACGAATCTCAATGTTCCTTCTTAATTATTGAGAGTGTATGGGTCACTATAAAAGATGAAACATTTATAACACGTCTGTAGGTTTGGTCTTTGATTTAGTATCACAAAGTGACACACTAAGACACCAAATCTTTCAACCTTTCAGCAAGACCATGTTTGCAAGAATGTTGAATCGTAGCCATGTCCTAGCTGCGTCGGAGTTGGTCGGAAGCAGTGGGTAAGGGCAGCAGGTTCTAGGCTATCAATTTATGGTGAATCGGGGACTTCTCGAACTTTTAATTTCATGGTCTTTGGTCTCTTCACGTTTAATACTTTTCTACATGTCAGTGTTGGGGTATCTCAGGCACTGACTGTGGACTTTTCTACAGATCAGTGCAGGGTGACTGCTGGGGCACTGACTGTGGAATGGGGTGGGGGCGTCAGAGGCACTCACTGTGGACTTTTCCAAACGTCACTTTGGGGGTGTCAGAGGCACTCACTGTGAACTTGTCTTCGTAAGGACTGACTGTGGACTTTTCTAATGATTTGAAACAAAAGCTGCGCTCGTGGCGCCGCGCGGACGCCGCCGGGCGTCACTAATGGCGACCAGTCATGATTTTGGCGCGCTTTTGTTTGATCTGCAAAATGTCGTCTGCCTCGGCGTGATGTAATCTGCCGCGATGACGTGTGAGATAGAAGCCCACCAGCGTCTACCTCAGGTGTGGGGACCGTCACATAGCACCCCCGACCACCCCCAGAATCCCACCCCCTCACCGCAAACCACGGGCCTCACACGCACAGACACACCTAAGGTCAACTTAGAATATCAGTTTTCTGGATGGAGTTGTGGTGGGTTTTTTAAAATTCTGAAAATGCCACAAATATAACAAATAAAACAAGACCAGGTATAGACTGTAAAACAAACCGTAAAGAGCGTTGTCCATTAGGCGCATGCTCTCACTGCCATGGTTAGGCCTACTGCAAAAAGAAACACACAAGAACTTCCTGTTAAGGTGGGTACATCGTGATCCGGATTCTTCTAAATACAACTTCTGTATTGATACGACTCTAACAGAAAAAAGATCAATACATCTTATGTTAATCTGCTGATATGGCAGGTTGTGGTGAAGAGTGGCGTGTGGGGAGAGCCTGCAAGCTGCATGACGGTTACCACGGACGCACGCCGTGACGTCAGAGCGTTCCGTAAAGGTCACGTGACAATGAAAGGGTGACTGATAGTTGATAAGTTGAAATGCCACCTGGTGTGCATTATGTGTGATACAGAGAGATTCTGTTGACCTCCCGATGATCGCCGACCCCTCCTCTCACTCAACTTACACTCCGAAAACTATCCTCCCCCTGGTTATGCCAACCCTAGACTGCACGGCTTCAGTCCCTGTCTCCTGTGCTTTTCACTCCACCTACCCCTGCCCTCTTCTCCCACTCTCCTCCTAACTACCACACCCCTCCTCCGACACAACTTACACCCCTACACACCCCTCATCCTAACTACCACACCCCTCCTCCCGCACAACTTACATCCCTACACCTCCCTCATCCTAACTACCACACCCGCCTCCTCCCGCACAACTTACACCCCCACACAACCCACATCCAATCTACCACACGCCCTCCTCCAACACAACTTACACCCCTACACCACCCTCATCCTAACTACCACACCCCCCCCCCTCCCGCACAACTTACACCCCTACACCACCCTCATCCTAACTACCACACACCCCCCCTCCCGCACAACTTACACCCCTACACCAATCTCATCCTAACTATCACACCCCCCCTCCAAAACAACTTACACCCCTATACACCACCCTCATCCTAACTATCACCCCCCTCCTCCCGCACAACTTACACCCCTATACACCACCCTCGTCCTAACTACCACACACCCCCCCCCCTCCCGCACAACTTACACCCCTACACCACCCTCATCCAAACTACCACAACCCCCCCCCCCCTCCCGCACAACTTGCACCCCTACACCACCCTCATCCTAACTACCACACCCCCCCCCCCTCCAAAACAACTTACACCCCTATACACCACCCTCGTCCTAACTACCACCCCCCCCCCCTCCCGCACAACTTACACCCCTACACCACCCTCATCCTAACTACCACCCCCCCCCCCTCCAAAACAACTTACACCCCTATACATCACCGTCATCCTAACTACCACACCCCCCCTCTCCCGCAAAACTTACACCCCTAAACCACCAACATCCAATCTACCACACGCCCTCCTCCACCACAACTTACACCCCTACACCCCCCTCATCCTAACTACCATACCCCTCCTCCCGCACAACTTACACCCCTACACCACCCTCATCCTAACTACCACACACCCTCCTCCCGCACAACTTACACCCCTACACCACCCTCATCCTAACGACCACACCCCCCCCCCCCCTCCAAAACAACTTACACCCCTATACACCACCCTCGTCCTAACTACCACCCCCCCCCCCCCCCGCACAACTTACACCCCTACACCACCCTCATCCTAACTACCACACCCCCTCCTCCCGCACAACTTACACCCCTACACACCCCTCATCCTAACTACCACACCCCTCCTCCCGCACAACTTACATCCCTACACCTCCCTCATCCTAACTACCACACCCGCCTCCTCCCGCACAACTTACACCCCCACACAACCCACATCCAATCTACCACACGCCCTCCTCCAACACAACTTACACCCCTACACCACCCTCATCCTAACTACCACACACCCCCCCCTCCCGCACAACTTACACCCCTACACCACCCTCATCCTAACTACCACACACCCCCCCTCCCGCACAACTTACACCCCTACACCAATCTCATCCTAACTACCACACCCCCCCTCCAAAACAACTTACACCCCTATACACCACCCTCATCCTAACTATCACCCCCCTCCTCCCGCACAACTTACACCCCTATACACCACCCTCGTCCTAACTACCACACACCCCCCCTCCCGCACAACTTACACCCCTACACCACCCTCATCCAAACTACCACAACCCCCCCCCCTCCCGCACAACTTGCACCCCTACACCACCCTCATCCTAACTACCACACCCCCCCCCTCCAAAACAACTTACACCCCTATACACCACCCTCGTCCTAACTACCACCCCCCCCCCCTCCCGCACAACTTACACCCCTACACCACCCTCATCCTAACTACCACCCCCCCCCCCTCCAAAACAACTTACACCCCTATACATCACCGTCATCCTAACTACCACACCCCCCCCTCTCCCGCACAACTTACACCCCTACACCACCCTCATCCTAACTACCACACACCCTCCTCCCGCACAACTTACACCCCTACACCACCCTCATCCTAACGACCACACCCCCCCCCCCTCCAAAACAACTTACACCCCTATACACCACGCTCGTCCTAACTACCACCCCCCCCCCCCGCACAACTTACACCCCTACACCACCCTCATCCTAACTACCACACCCCCTCCTCCCGCACAACTTACACCCCTACACACCCCTCATCCTAACTACCACACCCCTCCTCCAACACAACTTACACCCCTACACCACGCTCATCCTAGCTACCACACCCGCCTCCTCCCGCACAACTTACACCCCCACACAACCCACATCCAATCTACCACACGCCCTCCTCCAACACAACTTACACCCCTACACCACCCTCATCCTAATTACCACACCCCCCCCCCTCCCGCACAACTTACACCCCTATACACCACCCTCGTCCTAACTACCACACCCCCTCCTCCCGCACAACTTACACCCCTACACCCCCCCTCATCCTAACTACCACACCCCTCCTCCCGCACAACTTACACCCCTACACCCCTGTCATCCTAACTACCACACCCCCTCCTCCTTACACAACTTACACCCCTACACCACCAACATCGTAACTACCACCCCCCCCCTCCTCCCCAAAACTTACACCCCTTCACCACCCTCATCCTAACTACCACACCCGCCTCCTCCTTACACAACTTACTCTCCGAAAACTATCCTACCCCTGATTACCCCAAGCCTAGACTGGCTTCAGTCCCTGTCTGCAGTGCATACCACTCCACCTACCCAACCTGTCAGGTGTTGTATATGGGAAGTCTAATTGTTTCAAAGTAGGTTTTTCTGACTTAACACTGTCCATGATTAAAAAAACTTGAGCATGTATACGCCAGCCCCTCTTCAATTACAACTTATATCCCTACACCACCCACATCCTAACTACCACACCCCCTCCTTCCACACAACTTACAACCAACATCTCCTCCTAACCCACCCCCTCCTCTCACACAACTTACACCCCAACACCCTCCTCCCAACCACCCCACCTCCTCCTTCCATACAACTTACACCTAAACACCCTCCTCCTAGCTACCAATACATTCTTCTATTCTTGAGCAAGTGTGTTCAACGTAAAGTAAATATCTGTATCCATTCTCCAATAGACAGTTGTCATCATGTTATTTAGGACAGGGATATCAGTTGAAAAAGTGGAAATATTCTTCATGTACAAATTTGGCACTCCAAGAAAAACTGAAAATATGGAAAGCCCGCTGGTGTGGGCCATACCCAGTGAAGGTGAGGGCTAGTGGGGAGGTTCAGACCACTGTTTTATCGGCGGAAATGAGGCTCAATTCATACTCTCTTTGTTTTACATAAGGAAAAAAGTTTTATGCATTGACAATAAAAAAGGCGGATTTCTGTAGAAAATGGAAAGCTGCCATCTTTGATTTACAATCTCAGGGCCACCAGATGGAGCACCGATCGGGGGGGGGGGGGCTGTAATCAACCCGAGTGATCTGCGTCGATACTCAGCCTCACGCTCCGACATTTGAGAACTCAATCGATACACTTCAAAACTGCCGATTTATGGAAGTTTGAAGCACACCCACACATACCTACATACACACATTCACCTACACCGACCAAGGATACGAAGATTCAATAGAAATCATAGAAAAAAATCTCGAGGTATGAAAATAAGGATTGAAGATTGGTTTGAGTGAATAATATCAAATCGGCAAAGATTCACTTCTGTTCTATTTTAAAAGCATATCCTACAATGCACGGTAGCGCCAACTGCCTCTATCACTGTCAAAAAGATGATTGTATTATAATTTCAAAGGTTCTAAATCAACATTATTGCTACTATTTTCCCAGTGACTTATTTTCCTGTACCCTTTGACAGTTGAACAGGATGTGCTTTACAGTTATAGGCACATTGCATGCTCGGTACAATGGTATGTTTTCTCCTTTCAGGAAGTATTGGTGAGTACCAGGTATGTCTAGAACTACCTAATTCTCAGATGGGTCCATTTGACTTGTTCACTGAACCTCTACAATTGTTCTTCCCATACAGATGGATGGACTGTGTGCAGTTTGTTTCGAATTTGCTTGTTCCAGTCAGATTGTCATTTGCTCTCTGTGATTCCCCTTATATATGTGTCTTTAATAGTTCGGTGTGTGTAATATTCAGAGTACAGGGGTGCAACGTTACAGTTTACTTAGCCACTCGGCCAGCCTCTTCATTCCCATCGATTCTTGTATAGTTTGGTAGCCAGCACAGAATTACTTCCTTCATTCTAATTTGTAATACTCCTTTCTCTTACTAAAGGGTTGGTGGGAGGATATTGGAGTATACTACATGGTTTTGGGTAGGGGTATATATGATAGATTTAGTCACCTTCAGTATTTCACCGTCATCTGCAGTGACGATTCTGTCCTCGGGGACATTGCCCAATGTTTGAGATAAATTTGCAGATCACAGAATAGCGACCCGAGGACGAAAACATTACTCCGGATTCTTTGTGAATCACATCAAAACTATGTTGCTAGCTGTATTTAATTAAAAATCTTAGGAACCTTTCACATATGTGTCACTGGAAATGTGGTAGTGTAAAAAAGAAGTGATACACCAATAATGTGACCAAACAACACTATCCAATATTACTGGAACAACGCTTTCCCCTCATTTATAGGAGGAAAAAAACCTTGGTATATAATCCTGCAGTCAGGTGTATGGCCAGCAAAGCCCTCTGTGTCCATTTTTGGATCGATCAGTGTTTATGGGAATTTATTAACTATTGTATATAAAGTCCTCATTGAGAATATATGGGGACTCCGCTAACCATTATTTAAAAAAACAAACCCTGTTAGATACCATAAATATTGTATAAGGATTCCTAGTTCATTGTATATGGGGCTCGAAACCATGTTAGACTATAGAGAAAATACACTATAATCAAATATCAAGTACAATGCTATGCCTCATTTTCGCGAGCAAGAAGATAGTCCAAATGATATACCATATATGTCAAACCCTCAGTTTAATCTATTCAAGAAGATGAATAAACACAATCTATCAAATTACTTTTTTTATGGACAGGCGGCTCTGTAAACCACTCAAGGTTGATTTCCTAATACACTCGCTAATGCATTTGTTTCACTACGCGTCGATTTCTTGCGGTTCATGGAAGCCTGTCCGGAAAAGCATCGATCATTGTTTTCTCTGTGCTTATTTTCTATCTTTTCCAGAACATTTAATACTTTATCGTTAAAAAGTGACATACTATTGTTGGGCTATAATGTTGCCACTTCTACTACACATCTTGAAAACTCTCCCGAGACAAAACCGTTAGGGAGGCGTGTGTCTCATCTCGCGAGAGGTCACGAACGAGACTTCAAGTCAATCAGCGTCCCTGTAGTCTCACAAGACCTCACGTGATTTTAGACGAGATTTACTGTCTTCCCGCACGCCATCTGGTGACTGCAAACAAAGCTCGCGTTACGTAACATGTGGGGTCAGTTAGACGCCAGGCGACAGGGGTCACTTAGAAATATGGGTTGTTTTTCTTTTTAAACTAAGTACTTCGCCTCGATGAGACCCGTCCCCCTCCTCTGACAGGTGAGGTGGCTTAGTGAGGTTACGGTAGAGCTCACTCACACCGACAAAGACAGGTATACACACGTACACTACAAACACCTGTCTCCTAACTGCACATGGTACAAGGTCTCAATGCAGACTCTAACCCTTGGGTGAAAAGTGGAGAAAAAAACATATAGTTATCATGAATCTAAAAGAGGAAATCAGATAGGGTGTATAGGGTTTGTGCGAGCTTATAGATGCCAATCTTAGTGTGTGTATAAACAAAGCGACACCTTGACAACTTTCTGAATATTGATTGTGTAAGAATATCTGGTCACGATTGCTAACAATACGTCAAGGCGCTCCGTTGTTAAAGTGTCTTAAAACATTTAGATATAACGGTGTAAGATTACCACAAGTGTTAAAAGTGAACTTGCCATCCCCCAAATTCATGGGACTAAATTCCCGAGATGTAAATTCCTGGACACCTTTGTGAACGTGCCTGGAAATGACGTCATCAATGGGGACAAGCACCCCCTGGTGTGGTCAGAGTAAACTAGTAGCTATGCAAGCAGAGGTAGCGTTTCAATTCTCACTGTAACAACAGTAGTTCTTGGACAATGCCTAGGTTCTGGATCATAACTACCTAGTGTTAATTATTTACCATCTCAATAACGTTTTTGTCTCCTAAAGATTCATCATATTCAGAGGGTAAATGGGTCTACTATGATGAAGATAAAACTAATTATACTAAGAATAAAAAGGGTGTATATTTTCTTTATATAAACACAGCGTTAGGAGATGATAATAGATTGGCAAATCATTATTTTGGAAGATTAGCATAGCAGGCCCAGGTATTAACTCCTAATATGACAGGCTTTGTTTGAGTTTACCCTTTTTTAATTTTGTTATCTATTCTGGAGTTAGCTACTAGGATACACACGTTATCCTATCTTCAGTAAGCTAGTTAGACGTTGCTTTGCGGCGACTACTGAGCAAGTGACCAGAACGCGGTCTCTGTGTAGAGGCTGCGGCTGCACTCGTGAGTAACCTTGGATTCTATTGGTCGGAATTGTTTACCGAGTCGTGTCGACGCGGTTCATTGGATCCTGCTGCACCCGCTTGGCGGGAATTCGCGGACATTCCTGTGACTTGCAGTTTTGTTAGTGCATAGTCTATATAGGTGGGTGGTGGTACCTGTATGGATATCACTGCCACCTGGTGTAGGATTTGGGTAACTTGGCACCCTGTCTCCTTACACTCTGTAGACCAAGGTTCTCTCCCCTTGTGTGGGGCTAGTTTCATACCTACAGAGCTTAGTTTGTCTGTGGTTATGTTGTTGTTTTTTTCGTACTTTTTAGTGCCGAAAAAGACCTTACTCAGTAGTTTCGATTATGAGAATCTCGTCAGGCCTTTGCAAAGGCTGGAGATACTATATCTAAGATATCTGGTATCTCTTTAGTTTGTGTGCAGTTTGTTTTTATTTTTTTATCTGGTCACTGTGCAGTTGTCTGGATAGAGTGCCGTTCGTAATCATTTGGTTAAAAATAATTTCGAATGTTTCCGTGTTCCTTGTGGGGTTCACTTGTTTCATTCTGAAAACATTTTTTGACGTGGCATTTGTATTGGTACCCTATCCATATTTGCTGTCCATGGTGTTTAGGCTGCTCGGAGCCTGGGTTTGTAACCTGTGGATCCAATTGTATTCTATTTTGTCCCTTAATCTACCAGCTCCCGCACTGTCTGGGTGTTGGTAGATAAAGTCTAGAATACGGACTGAGACATCGTCAACTCCATGGTGGTCAGCAGAGTTGAAGTGTGTCGGTACGTCACTAATGTGAGATTTTTTGCTGATCGATCGGAGGTGTTCTGAGATCCTTTCCTTCACTTTCCTTTTGGTTTGGCCGACATACTGCATCTTGCATTGTTTGCACTCGATGCAGTATATCACGTTGGAGCTATTGCATGTGATGTTTTGCATGGCTGTATGGCATGTGCCATTGCTGGTTGAGTTGATCTTTTTGTCGGTTTTGAGTAATTTGCAATATCTGCAGTTGGCTTTATTGCATTCATTTCGATTGGTGGGCGGTTTTGCTTCCTTTTTCTTTTTGGAGTTGTAGTCTGTTCTTGCCCGTACTACATGGTCTCTGATGTTTTTCGGGCGTTTGTAGCCTTTCATCAGTTTGCTCTGGTAGAGCTTCTTTGTAGTGCTGGATTTTCCCAGAATCTCCCAGTTTTTGTTTACTACTTTCGGTAGAGGATTGCAGCCTTCTATGTAGGTGCTTGTGAGGAATATTTGTTCCTCAGCTGGTTTTTTCTCGTCAACTGGTTTCTTTTGTCTCAAGGTTGGTTTGTCGATTTTGTCGACTTTTTTCTTACACTCTTTGAGGAGTTTCGTTGGGTACCCCCTCTCTTTGAACTCGCCTACTTTGTTTCGGGCGTGTTTCTCGTTGTCGGACGTTTGGCTACATATGCGTTTCACGCGTAGCAGCTGTGAATATGGGATACTACGTTTTTGTGAGGGAGGATGTGCTGACTCATACCGGAGGTATGTGTTTTCATCTGTAGGTTTCGTGTACAGGTCAGTGTACGCGTACCCATCGCTCCCTTTCACTACTTTGGTGTCAAGAAAGTTCACTGAAATCTCTGATTTTTCTACTGTGAACTTGATTGTAGAGTGTTGCTTGTTGAGCCACTCTAGCCATCTGTGTAGTTCAGTTTCCCCATGTTGCCAGACGAAAAATATATCGTCTATATACCTGAGCCAAACTTTTGGTTTGAGATCACATCCCTGGAGGAGTTTTTCTTCCAGTTTCTCCATGAACAGATTCGCATACGATGGGGCAAGTCTGGTCCCCATGGCAGTGCCACTGATTTGTAGGAAATTTTCCCCATTGAATTGGATGTTGTTCATTTTTAGTACCTTGCTCAGTAGGTCTAGTACACTCTCATTGCTCGGGTTTTGTGTCCCTGGTCTTGTTTTGCCTAGTTTTTCTCTTATTGTTTCTATACCTTCATCATTTGGTATGTTGGTATAGAGGGCGCCCACATCTAGAGTTCCTAGTATGTCGCCTTCTTCTAGTTTACCTAGGTTCTCCACCTGGGTAAGGAAATGATTTGTGTCCTTTATATAGGACTTTATTTTTGGTACTTCGGGTTTCAGGAAGTAATCTACAAACTGAGATATTTTCTCCGTGGGGCAGCCATTGGCCGATACCACGGGTCTTCCGGGGGTGGTAGTTTACCTTTATGTATTTTCGGTAAGAAATAGATGTGTGGGTTACGGGCATTACTAGTTTTTAGGTTTTCTCCTAATTCTTCAGTTATTTCTCCTGCTTCTACCATTTCTTCTATTTTAGAATTTATCTGGCAGTTGTGTTTTTCGGTTAGATCTTTGTCTATCTTTTGGTAGACCTTTTGGTCTCCTAGTTGCCTGTTCGCCTCAGCTACATAGTCTCTCGTGTTCATTATCACGGTTGCCCCACCCTTATCTGCTGGTTTGATAGTAATTTCTCTATCCTTCGCTAGATTTTTTAGACTGGCCCTCTCTTCCCTGGAGATATTCTGTTTGAGCTTTTTCGTGCCCAATTTTTCCTGGGTAAGTGATATTTCATTTACAGCTATGAAACCTTCCAAGTTGGCCGACCCCTGTGGGGCCGTCCACTTGGATTTTTCCTTGAGTGACCTTTTTAGTTTGTTGTTGTCGAAGGCCGGTCGATGGGTGCTTGCCGCTGCACCAATCGGGTTCGTATTGTCGGTGTTGGTTGATGTGCCGACGGTGCTTGCCGCTGCGCCAGTGGGACTTGTTGCTGTGCCAGTGGTGCTTGTCGCTGCGCCATTAGTGCTTGCCGATGTGTCGGTGGCTGGTATTGGGTTGTTATTTATGTTAACATTACCTGGGTTTTTGACTTTGGTGCATGAGGGAGCATTTCTTTTTTCAAAGAATTGTTTAATTCTTAGATTTCGATGGAACTGGTCTAACTCTAGTTTTACATCCCCTTCCTCTATTCTAGGCATGGTGGGACAGAAATTGAGGCCCTTGTCTAGGATGGATTGTTCGGAAGTTGTTAGGATTTTGTCGGAGAGATTGACTACTGTGCCCTTTTTAGAGTAGTGATTGGTTCTGTCGATTTGACTTGTAGTAACACTAACCTCATTTCGTGAAGATTTTTCCCCATTATTTTTAGGTTCTAGTGTTGTTCCCACTTTTACATCTACCCCCTGGTCTTTGTACCTCATTTCCTGTAAGAGAGACTGGTTAGATTCAGTGATACAAGACACATTGTACAGTTCAGACTGTTTACTACCTGAGTCGATACATGAGAGTGACTTCGGGTTTACAGATGGGTGGTGTAGTTCCCGCGGTTGTTTTGACCGCCACGTCCTCGTCCCTTTTGACGTCTCGGGGCATTGCCTCGTCCTCGTTGAGGTGGCCTGTTGCCCCCGCCTCGGTTTGTCTTGACCCGCCCTTTGGGGACGCATGCGATGGGCGGGGCCTCCGGAAAAACCTCCTGCTCGGGCTGGTCGGAGTACCGGGTAGACGTGGGGCGATGAGTGTACGGATCCTCGAGCTGCAGCGCAGTAGGGGCTCGTTTGGCTCTGTTCTGGATCCGTTTGTCCTGGATTGATCGTTCACGCTTCCAGTCCCTTTTTGCCGCTATATCTGTGTGGCAGCGGGTCTGCTTCACGGCTGCTTCGGCGGCTTCGTCGGAGCTGCCGGACTTGAGGAGTGCAGTTTCGATCATCAGGGTCAGTTGACTCTTTTCCTCCCTGGCTACTTTCTGTTGTTTAGCCAAGGTAGTGGCGGCAATCTCCATGATCCTCATGGCAGACCGTCGCCGTTCCTCTATGATGAGTTGTCTGGCCTCCTGGTTTAGGTAAGCAGGTAGAGGGCCCAGACCAGCAGCCCATGGCTCGACATGGTCTACTTCGACGCACGTCCTGAAGAAGGCGCCGCGTGCCTCGCACTTGTGCATGCGGCAATTCGCCTCCCTCATCTCTCTCCAGGCCCGGTGTACAGACTGGGGCAGAAGGGCGTCGATGATCTGAAAAGATGACATTGTATCAGTGGAAGAGTCGATGTCAGTTTTTAGATCACATGAATTTTTCAAAACAGAGTGCGATATAGTGTGACCAATCGTTGTCTCGGGTGCAGGTGAAATCGTGCCTGAACCTGGTCCATCGCCGTGAGTGGGTCTGGATAGGTGTATACTCTTTTGAGTAGCTGGTCTATGACCATTGTCAGAACTTGCATGTTTGGGGACAGTAGGTACTGTGTCCACAAGTGAGCTAAGTATCTCAATATTATTGCGGTCTTGCTTGGAAGACAGCCCCGACTGAGTGATACTCTCGGTATTTGGCTTTAGGGTGGTCGTGTGAGCACCCTGTAGTTGGCCAAGTGGTTTGATAGGGGAACTGGGCACCGGGCACAGATCCCCTGCTATGTCGCCTCTCAGCGGCAAAGGGTTAACAGTCTTTTTGAAAAAGTCTGTTATTTTGGGGGTATATTGCTTGTCTCTGACAGAGTCCAGCCCCAAATGGGTGGTTGTGTGGTTGCGCTTAGCGAGGCGTGCGGGCCGCGCGACCGGGCGGGAGCCCGACGGGCAATGGTCAGCCCCGAGAGGCCAGCCCGTACCCGCCGGCAGCCGGCCGGCGTCGCGGTCCGCAACCCCGCCGCGGTGCTGTTCGGAAATGTCAACAACATGACAACATACAGAGTTGGGTGAAAAGGGAGTGTTGCACTGAATACAGCTCAAAATGCGTACTTTCGTACGTGTTTCACTTACTTCGTCCCCAGTGGAGGTCAATGGCGTGGGTTCAGTTGTGACTTTCACGTTGTACCGGGATTCCGGGAGGTCATCACTGTCACTGTCCGACTCATCGCGTTCCGCCCGCTTGCGTTTCGCGGCCGGTTGCGGGTTGGTGCCGTCATCCCTGCTGGTTGACGCAGTCGGTTCTCCGATATCCTTGTCTTTCATCTCAGCGTGCGGTCACCCAGGGTTTAACCTATGGGGTTTATAAACCTGCGAGGTACACTAGCTGGTGTAGCTTGGACAGCAGTCACGGTCAAGGTAGTTAGACGTTGCTTTGCGGCGACTACTGAGCAAGTGACCAGAATGCGGTCTCTGTGTAGAGGCTGCGGCTGCACTCGTGAGAAACCTTGGATTCTATTGGTCGGAATTGTTTACCGAGTCGTGTCGACGCGGTTCATTGGATCCTGCTGCACCCGCTTGGCGGGAATTCGCGGACATTCCTGTGACTTGCAGTTTTGTTAGTGCATAGTCTATATAGGTGGGTGGTGGTACCTGTATGGATATCACTGCCACCTGGTGTAGGATTTGGGTAACTTGGCACCCTGTCTCCTTACACTCTGTAGACCAAGGTTCTCTCCCCTTGTGTGGGGCTAGTTTCATACCTACAGAGCTTAGTTTGTCTGTGGTTATGTTGTTGTTTTTTTCGTACTTTTTAGTGCCGAAAAAGACCTTACTCAGTAGTTTCGATTATGAAAATCTCGTCAGGCCTTTGCAAAGGCTGGAGATACTATATCTAAGATATCTGGTACTTCTTTAGTTTGTGTGCAGTTTGTTTTTATTTTTATATCTGGTCACTGTGCAGTTGTCTGGATAGAGTGCCGTTCGTAATCATTTGGTTAAAAATAATTTCGAATGTTTCCGTGTTCCTTGTGGGGTTCACTTGTTTCATTCTGAAAAAAAAAATTTTCAGTAAGCTCCAGGGCCATGCACCAGTTACGGTAGTTTTACAAGTAGTACATTATTAAAAAAGGAAGTAACTTACTTTATTCTGAAGCACTGAGAGTCAAAAAGGGACCATGGACACACTCCTCGCCTCACATGTTAACATGCACATGTCGTACATGAAGTGAAGTCACGCCCTCCACAAAAGTCGTTACAAATAAAGCAACATTCAGTACAATACAGTAATACACTCTTTATTACCACAAATTCAGTCATAACTTACCATGTATTTGACATGCATGCAACAATCAACATAACAATAGCATCAACAGTCTAATTTATTCAATTTACTTGATAATCAAATCAACTTAGATGACTTAATATGAACAGATAATTTACAAACATGTGGCCTGAGCTTTTAGTTCAGCCGCGGATTAGAAAGCATTCAGAGCGATGGCGTATGAGTGTGTGTTAAAATGCCCACGTGACTAACACTATGTACAATAATCATGACTACAATGGTAATGATATGACAGTGATTTGAGATTTCATTTCACACTGATCTCTGTGATGAGTGGGATGTATTGAGCAGGGTGTCAGTCCTCGTCGGACGAGGTGACGACGCGGCCGAGTAGCTCGCAGCTCGAGTCACTCAGCAGGTCCTCCGGTACCCGATCATCTCCCCAGGTGGCGTTATTACTCAGGTTCGTCGTCTGTACGAGAAAAACATACCTTTACCGAAATTGCAAATAACATCCGCATCATTTTTGGCCTGAATCGGAAACATGTTCATTTTAAAAAGAACTTGATTGTTTGTTGATAAATAGTATGAACCATCAAGTAAATCTGATTAATTTGGCGTTTATTTAGAACTGACGTTTCGTCCATAACATGGACTTTAATTTTTATTATTTCATTGAGAAAATATCACTTACAAGGTAGCATCGGTTGCAGTTAAAAAGCTTGTGCCTCGTGTCTTAAAACTTGTGTAAGAAACATGGAACAAGTGTCAGAGGGAGATGCGGTGGACTGGCAGGGTTGTGTATTCACAGGGTAATGACTTTGTCTCAGTGTGTGTCAGAGGGAGATGTGGTGGACTGGTAGGGTTGTGTATTCACAGGGTAATGACTTTGTCTCAGTGTGTGTCAGAGGGAGATGTGGTGGACTGGTAGGGTTGTGTATTCACAGGGTAAATGACCATATCTCAGTGTGTGTCAGAGGGAGATGCGGTGGACTGGCAGGGTTGTGTATTCACAGGGTAAATGACCATATCTCAGTGTGTGTCAGAGGGAGATGCGGTGGACTGGCAGGGTTGTGTATTCACAGGGTAATGACTTTGTCTCAGTGTGTGTCAGAGGGAGATGCGGTGGACTGGCAGGGTTGTGTATTCACAGGGTAATGACTTTGTCTCAGTGTGTGTCAGAGGGAGATGTGGTGGACTGGCAGGGTTGTGTATTCACAGGGTAATGACTTTGTCTCAGTGTGTGTCAGAGGGAGATGTGGTGGACTGGCAGGGTTGTGTATTCACAGGGTAATGACTTTGTCTCAGTGTGTGTCAGAGGGAGATGCGGTGGACTGGCAGGGTTGTGTATTCACAGGGTAAATGACTACGTTTCAGTGTGTGTCAGAGGGAGATGCGGTGGACTGGTAGGGTTGTGTATTCACAGGGTAAATGACTACGTCTCAGTGTGTGTCAGAGGGAGATGTGGTGGACTGGCAGGGTTGTGTATTCACAGGGTAATGACTTTGTCTCAGTGTGTGTAAGAGGGAGATGCGGTGGACTGGCAGGGTTGTGTATTCACAGGGTAAATGACTACATTTCAGTGTGTGTCAGAGGGAGATGCGGTGGACTGGTAGGGTTGTGTATTCACAGGGTAAATGACTACGTCTCAGTGTGTGTCAGAGGGAGATGTGGTGGACTGGCAGGGTTGTGTATTCACAGGGTAATGACTTTGTCTCAGTGTGTGTCAGAGGGAGATGCGGTGGACTGGCAGGGTTGTGTATTCACAGGGTAAATGACTACGTCTCAGTGTGTGTCAGAGGGAGATGTGGTGGACTGGCAGGGTTGTGTATTCACAGGGTAATGACTTTGTCTCAGTGTGTGTCAGAGGGAGATGCGGTGGACTGGCAGGGTTGTGTATTCACAGGGTAAATGACTTTGTCTCAGTGTGTGTCAGAGGGAGATGCGGTGGACTGGCAGGGTTGTGTATTCACAGGGTAATGACTTTGTCTCAGTGTGTGTCAGAGGGAGATGCGGTGGACTGGCAGGGTTGTGTATTCACAGGGTAAATGACTACGTCTCAGTGTGTGTCAGAGGGAGATGTGGTGGACTGGCAGGGTTGTGTATTCACAGGGTAATGACTTTGTCTCAGTGTGTGTCAGAGGGAGATGTGGTGGACTGGTAGGGTTGTGTATTCACAGGGTAATGACTTTGTCTCACTGTGTGTCAAAGGGAGATGTGTTGGACTGGCAGGGTTGTGTATTCCCAGGGTAAATGACTACGTTTCAGTGTGTGTCAGAGGGAGATGTGGTGGACTGGTAGGGTTGTGTATTCACAGGGTAATGACTTTGTCTCAGTGTGTGTCAGAGGGAGATGTGGTGGACTGGTAGGGTTGTGTATTCACAGGGTAATGACTTTGTCTCAGTGTGTGTCAGAGGGAGATGTGGTGGACTGGCAGGGTTGTGTATTCACAGGGTAATGACTTTGTCTCAGTGTGTGTCAGAGGGAGATGTGGTGGACTGGTAGGGTTGTGTATTCACAGGGTAAATGACATGTGGTGGACTCACCTTGGAGTGGCTACCCTGCGGATCTTCAGTGTCGCCATCTTGTAGTAAGGGGGCGTACTCCTGTCCCTGACCGGCGCGTCTCAACTTCATGAGTCTTTGTCTGAAAAGGTAGTACCATCAGTGCCACTACATAGAATAATCTGTCTGACACACACTCACAGAAGTGAGAAGTAAGTTGTACTATCAGTGTAACCACGTACACAATAATGTCCTATAGATACTCAGAAAAGTGAGAAGATAAAGGAAGAAGAAACAAGAATTAGAAGATGTTTAAAGGCAGGTTATATGACAAGCAAGAATAAAGGAAAAGGCTGAGGTGTTGGGAACAGAGGTGATTCTCACCTGTCCAGCACACAGATGAAGATCATGCCGAGCATCATGAGAAGAGCTGCCACTCCCCCAGCGATAGCGGCTACCTCACCATTAGTAAGACGTCGTCTTGTATCTACGCCGACAAACTCTGTATGTCATAAAGATGGGGATGTTTAAACACAGTCTTTAACACAAACATTTCACGTATACAGCGACAGCGGCTACTTCACCATTAGTAAGATGTCGTTTTGTATCTACGCCGACAAACTCTGTATGTCATAAAGATGGGGATGTTTAAACACAGTCTTTAACACAAACATTTCACGTATGTATACAGCGACTACTTCACCATTAGTAAGATGTCGTCTTGTATCTACGCCGACAAACTCTGTATGTCATAAAGATTGGGATGTTTAAACATCAGTTTTAACACAAACATTTCACGCATACAGCGATAGCGGCTACCTCACCATTAGTAAGACGTCGTCTTGTATCTACGCCGACAAACTCTGTATGTCATAAAGATAGGGATGTTTAAACATCAGTTTTAACACAAACATTTTACGCATACAGCGATAGCGGCTACCTCACCATTAGTAAGACGTCGTCTTGTATCTTGTGATGGCGTAATTAAGGGTAAATAAGCGTAGATAATCATTTACAGTCTGAGTGTACAGACGTAGGCGTAGATAGGACGTCATTTATCTACACCTGCGGTGCATTATCTACGGCGAAAGAAGACATGTAAACTCATAGGTTCAGCATGTGATACAAGCATTTCTATAAACCAATAAAGCCCGTCAACATTTTAGCTGGTTTACATTGGTTATCTTAATTGGATACACCTGATGTAAATTAGCAAAAAGCCTGATTTCAGTCTGGAGGGAGTAGCCATATAGTAGCATTCCCATTAGGACAAAGATATGTACGGCAATCCCTAGAGACAGATTTGTATTAACCTAGCTCTATTCAGACCCACCCCTTACTCCTTTTCCCGTTCGAAAATTGTAAATGATTCACTGTATACAACATAGCGGTGTACCACCATTACAATTTTGGTGTCATGGAGAATAAGAAGTTTCAAGTATAACATACTGTATAATGCGTTATCATTGATATACTGCATAAAAAGTGATGGCCCCCAATAGATCCTTGTGAGACTCCAAAATGGAACATTAGCTATAGCTGAAAGTCTGTTATGGAATTTTGTGTTTTGTGTTCTGTTACGTAGATATGATACTATTCACGCTATACATGCCTTTGGTAAATTAAATCTTAAACTCAGTCATGAGTTTTTCGTGGTGCACTCTGTCAAATTACTTTCTATCGTCTTCATGAACGGCTCCTCTTGTCTCACTATTGTCCCTAGCTTGGTAGAGATCATTCGTGTAGCTATAGATAGCATCTAGGGTGCCGCGACCAGGAAGGTACCCATATTGTTCTGGATCTATCAGTGTAGATGTTTGCATAATGTTCAATATTAGATTTCTTGTTTTTTAAATTGGAGTCATGATGCCTTTATCAATGATATGTCAACAGTGGCGTTATAAGTGCCAATAGGTCTTTGATTACATCTGCCCTCACATTTGATAGACAACTAGCTTTAGTTACACTCACCTCCTTAATGTGTTTAAGGAATGTTTCTTGCTCTACTTTTATTCTATTGATTATACCGTTTAATGCAGTGTATTTGTGGCTCCCTAAATGCATTGAGAGCTCACCTTATAGCATTGGACCTATTCCTTTAGCTAGTGATTCTACTACGTTATAGAAATAATTCAGCACCGATCTGCAGTCGGGAATAACTGATCAGCGTTTTGGCTCGGTATACTGACGTTATAGATCTTTATGATTGGAAAAAGTCCGGTGTCTAAAATTGTCTCCGATTGATTTGGGACCAGCAAAATTAAAACGCTTTGTTTTCATCGGTGAGACTTCAGGTTTTAGTGTGAAATTTAGATTGGTGTGGACATTGACTATCGTCGCTTGTGATTCGCATCATTTATAGAGCTGTAAGCGCTTTCTGGTTTGGCTGCACCCTTGGTGCTCAGTGCCGCCACCTGGTGATTGACGACGGCGCTAACATCTGTAGTCTGTTTCACGGGCAGTGGTGGGAATCAGGCGTTGATACGATGCCTTAGACATCTCTCACAAACGTCATATACTGGATTGGTTTGCTTGATTTATCGTCCAATAACTGTAATTTCATTGGATCAGTATAGAAATTGCTTTTTCTTCCAACCCATGTTGACACACCAGTGCAGTTCATACAGCCTTACTTAAGATTCCGCGATAGAGCTAGGTTTTCTCATATTGAAAATCAAAACAGGGATATCTATGGAAACAGGAGAAAGCTGACATTTTTGTAAATGGCTACACGCAATGCGCTCAGAGGTGACTGACCGTCGATGTCCTGTGCCTCCGGCTCCTCCGGGCTCTCCTCCTCCCTCGTCTCCGCCTCAGTCTCGATCACGTGACCCTCCGTCTCCAGCTTGTAGTTGATCGTGGGATGACCTTTGACCTCTGCGAATGGCGGCTCCAGAGTGCCTTGGCCCTGAGCTGAGGAAGGTGCCTTGGTGTGGAAGGTCACCTCCACTAGAGGCACGTGAGTGACCACGACAGGCATAGTGACTGTAAGCAAGCAAATGTGGAGTAGAAATCAAGCAACCGAGTAGATGAAAAAAATCTTTGAAAAAGCCGCTTGTAATACATGACCTCTAGCAAATATAAATAAAAACCAAACTTTAAACCAATTGATGGACCAGAGGTGGTTTTGTGTAAACTCACAAAAATTGAGTAAATATTCAAAGCACAACTCCCATGTTATGACGTGTTACTGTATGGACAGTGGCGCTACACGGTGGCTGGCCAGCATGTACTAAAATTTAGCATATCATTTGGTTAGTTTAGCAACCAACCCCTTTTACGATATAGGGTTTGGTCGGGTTAAATCAAACACGGGATCACTCGAGGTACGCCTCAAACCAAAAACTTTTGTTCAATGAAGGCTCTAAAAACAGAAATACCTGTAATATGCATAGCTTAACAAATTGATACTGAAATCTAGCCTTATGGTGGTTCTATTCTAAAAATACACACAAAAGGAAATGACAAGATGGTAAATTAGCTTCGACTGAACACACTCTCCAAGCACTACGAAAAACCGGGAAGGAGAGTAACAAACAGGTCCCGCTACTGGGTAAAGGTGGCCGCTTATTTAACCCGACCAGAGCTGACTTTGTGTAGTTCTGGTTGCCAGTGTAATCATTTGGTATGTAGGACTTATTGAAAGTGTGCGATATGAAAAGCATAATTCGTATTTATATACTTTTTGATCAAGAAAACAACATTACACATAATCTATTTGTTTGTTATTACTTCTGGAAGCCTTAGACTTTAAAATTATCATGCTGGTGATATACAGCCGATCTGGTTGAGGGTGCGAGGTGAAAGAGGGGTTGGGACTCGTCTAGGTACAGCAGGTCGACTCCCTCACGTGTCTTGACTTTAGCGCCTCCGTGGATCCAACGCGAACCTCAGGAGAACCTCATAGGACCTCTGGTGGGATGTAGCAGACTCTCTTCGTTTTATACTCATATAAAACCCGGTGGCTTTATATTCCTTATATACATGTATATGTATATATATATATATATATATATATGTATATAGTATACATATAACACAGGGTATATGTATTTATAAAAGACGGACATAGGCGCCACATGTCGTCAACTCCATGTACTCCTACCACCACCACCAGCGCCTGCGAGCGCATACTCAGGTGCATCGACACTACACCTGTCAACGCACACCGGTTTGTTTTTTTTCTTTTCTTATTACTTATTGGCAGGAATTGGTGTCAAATAAATTACCTAGCCCAAAACGCTTCACTTACTTGTTCGCCTTATTATATTCACACTAAGCCAGTCAGGCGTTTATATATGTATATATATATATACTAGGATGTATTTCCGCTTGGCTATTTTGTCTGTGAATCCAGTTATTTAGGTTTTCAATCAGGTTGGAGGCTTCATCTCCATCGGATGTAGCAATATGCTTTATTTCTGTCACATAATGTAAAAAATATGCTTAATTTTATGAAAATCGTGAAACCACACGTGCTTTATTCATTTCTCAAAGTTCAGCATGACTACTCTAAAAAATAACTTTAATCTCGGGCGTTTTTAGAGTGTTTGATGTTTTAAGCATCCACAAACTTTAGTTCATACAGGCCAACCACTGTGAGGCGCAACCATCCAGTCCGATAAACGGAAGTCCCATTGAGTTGCGCTTCTTGGTCAGGGCCCTGTTTTTTAGTCACGACATTCGTAACTTATGACACGTATCTGCCGTAAGTGTGCTAGAGAGATACGATCGTAGAGCAGATACGACACTTAGTGGAGATACGACACTTAGGGAGGTAAAAGGTGTGCTATAGTCACGACACTCGGTGGCCACTGGACCGTAAAATGTGACCCTAAGTGTCGTATGTCTAAGACCACTCTGGACATGTCGTAACAAACGCGGAACTTAACTTCCCGTAGGAATTAAGCAATGAAATTTGAACACGAGTAAGGTATACATATAACCTTTAATCGTACCAAATAAGAACCGTTATGAAGATTTCGGCATTTGAATTTCGTCATAGCAAACGCTGCTCTGGTGGCCAGTATAGCTCCACCCTCACTTTGCGCTTAGTTCAATCTCCCAGCAGAGATTCCGCGCGCTTTACCGCGAAAGATCTGTTAGGCGAGTGATTGTACCATATCCGATGATAGCCCGATGTTTCAAATTTAAACGCCGATATCTTCATAACGGTGAGTCCGATCTTTTCCATTTTTGGTACGATTATAGGTTATATGTATTCCTTACTCGTTTTAAAATTTCATCGCTTAATTCGTAAGGAAGGCATAGGAAATCCACTGTGACGTTTTATAGAACATACGACAATTCTATACTTGTCGTAACTTCAGACACTTATCTCTGCGAGAATACATTTCGTCTTACTACATGGTCTATAAGATGGCGGCCATCTTTTGTCGTGGCAAATGGCGTAAGTTCTAGATACGATTTCAGCACATCTTAGACTTCCGATGTCGTGACTAAAAAACAGGGCCCAGATCTATAGGTTTTTAGTTGTATTAACCCTTTAAGGACGGCCACCTATGGCAGAACTACACACATGGGGGCGGCAACTAGTGAATATGTACAGTTCTAGGGGACGGGGACATTTTTCTCTGAACTCAAAATTCGAAAGTTTATCACATGATAAAATTTGTTATCCTTAATATTTCTATTTCCATTATTTAGAATTCTAAAATATGAAGTTATACCTACATTCTGTGCAAATTTCAAGTTAATTGATAAAATATTTCCTTTTCAAAAGCAAAAATACATAATTTCATAGATACCCAGCAAATGATGCCTTAAGGCATCATCCGCCCCCGGCCGGGTGATGCCTTAAGGCATCATCTGCCTCCAGCCGGGTGATGCTTTAAGGCATCATCCGCCCTTAAAGGGTTAAAGTAAGTTTATGCCCCATTTCGAGGCTTAAAAAGAGATAGCATAAACCCATATCGCTAATTGTACAAAGACTTCATCTGCAAGCTAGACAAACAACGTAGGATGAAGAAGAAAATGTTGTCACACACAAAAAAAAATGTTTGTCAACACTGAGGATGGCAATGACAAAATGCCATTGGAGGTTTGTGGTTCTTTAAATTATGGTCATAGAGAAATTTATCATGTACCATAGAACCCGCTCTTGGGTTTCATTTATCAATCAATACATATCATACCTTGTTCTACTTTCTTCTCACAATGGATGCCCGCGTAAGAGGCTTCACAAGAACAGGAGAACTGGTCTTTAGTACTCTGAAAGACAGCACAGGAAACAGCACTCATCAGGTGAACAACAACTTCACAAACAGCTCGCAGCTTAGATTCTGCTGTCATATCATGGGTCGATAGTTTGTTGTTGATTTTGGTTTTGAATTCAGCTGGCTGTTTGTTTCATTGAAATGTTGCTGAATGATTTTCGTCAGCAATATGATATATAACATGTAATATTGTATCATATATATACATATCACGTGATATGACATGTTATCCTTATTTCTATCATTTGACTGATAATCTTAAATAGTATATTATTAGCATGGTCTCTGAAGGTTTCATGCTAATTTATTCTTTATATCTTGATATGAAAAACAATGATATCGTAAATATCATAAATAATGCCCCAAAGTATTACCCGTCTATTCTGGGGAATGCCTCAAGGCATTATCCGCCCTGAATGGGTGAAAGGACCCCGATGTCCTTCTTGGAGAATTCCTTGGACTTGGACATACCGTTCTAAGGACGACAGATGAAATATTGACTACAGAGTCCGTCACTTACCTCACACTTCCCATGGTCGCCGCATGGTTTCATCAGACAGGGGTCCTTATCTTCGTGCTCGCACAACGTCCCGGAGAAACCAGCTTTACATTTACAGGCAAACCGGTTCTCCAGGTCGACGCACTCGGCGTTGTTCATACATGGGTTGCTCTTGCATTCGTTGATCTGCACATCGCAAAGTCTGCCGGTAACGCCCGATGGACATGTGCACCAGAACTCATCCCTCCCAGCAGATTCGCATTTACCGTTATGTTTGCAGGGGTTTGAGGAGCATATACTCTGTGCAACAGGCCTTAATTCTGGCACTTTCTTTTCAGAGATTATGTGGCAGAACCTCCCAGTGAAACCCTCCGGGCATGTGCATCTTGCTACACTTCCATCGGATTCACACACTCCCTGGTTTTTGCAGAATCCCTCTGCGCAGACACCCTCTCTGTGGTCACAGTACAGGCCCGTGAAGCCCGAGGTACAGGTACACACGTAGCCGTTGACACGGTCCTGGCAGGTGCCCTTGTTGAGGCAGGGGTTGCTGTCACACTCATTGATGTTGAGCTCGCAGTGCGTGCCGCTGTAGCCTGCGTTACACTTACACGTGTAGGAGTTGACTCCGTCGATGCACACCGAGTTGTTGCTGCAGGGCAGTGAGGCGCAGTCGTCCTTGTCCTGCTCGCAGTCCGTGCCCGTGTAGCCCGGACGGCAGTCGCACGTGTAGCTGTTGGGGCCGTTGATGCACCTCGCACCGCTCAGACAGGGCTGACTTTGGCATTCATCAACGTCCACCACACAGTTCTTTCCGGTAAACCCAGCGTGGCACGTGCACCTATACCCGCCTTTGTTGTTCACGCAGACCCCGCCGTTCTGACAAGGGTCTTCCAGACATTCGTTGATGTCCTTTTCGCAATGGTCACCCTCAAAGCCGTCTGGACAGACACACTCCATTTTGTCAGGCAGTGATACACATGCGGCTCCATTCATGCACTTATCTACTTTACATAAGTCGACAACTGTGTCACAGTCCCTCCCAGCAAAGCCATCCTTACATATACACTTATAACCAGCAATTTTATCTTCACATCTGGCAGCATTCTGGCAGGGGTTGCTGGAGCACTCGTCTGTGTCGACCTGACACAGCTGTCCCTCGTACCCGGGGTGGCAGCGACACTCGAAGCCGTTGGCCTTGTCCACACACTGCGCGTCGTTCTGACAGGGCTCGCTCATACACTCGTCTCTGTCCTCTTCACATCTCTCTCCACTGAAACCTGGGGGGCACTGACATTTATATCCATCTATCTGCAAGGAAATTCAAATATCAATGTACTGTGATAGACCCTAATGTTAAGATATGACACTTGGGAAGCTGACAATAACTGCAGAAATTATATATTTGAAGGCCTTTGAGCGCCATTTTTGCTGTAACTTCTCAATCCTAGTTACCATTGTAACAGTCTATCATTATAGATAATGGTCAAATCATATTTCTTAGTGGTCTACTTAATTTTACACGCATAAAAACCCTAAAGTAGGTGTATTACGCTTGGAAATCTGAAAGTAAATGCAGAAACTAAATATTTCAAGGTATTTGATGGCCATTTCTGCAGGATCTTTGCAATTCTAGTCGTCACTGCAACAGTCTATCCTTACAGAAAATGGTCAACTCATATTTCTGAGTTATTCACCCATAAAAACTCTCAAGTAGAGGTATTAAACTTGCAAATCGGGAAATAATTGTAGACATTTTGGATTTTTAGCTCTTCTATGGCATTTTGGCAGCCATCTTGGAATCCAAAATGGCCGAGATATGACAAAACACTATTGGCTAA
This sequence comes from Alentia gelatinosa, assembly GCA_950022655.1. Lineage (NCBI taxonomy): Eukaryota > Metazoa > Annelida > Polychaeta > Phyllodocida > Polynoidae > Alentia > Alentia gelatinosa. The sequence continues at coordinate 23,764,572 of OX465592.1, forward strand.
GTAATTGCAATGGTTTTCTATGATAAATTTTGATTTCATGAGGTTTTAGTAAATATGTAACGAAAAAAGCAGGCCCGTTTGGTTGAAACAGGTACAAAATGTCGACCACCCTGGAAAAGTCAAAGATGGTCGGAAACAAATATGGCGTGAAAATTTGTCAACATCATATTTTTGAAATCCAGGGTTTCTAAGCTTTTCGAAAATGTATAGGTTACAAAATCCCCATCAAATCGAAAAGTGTCCGTGACTTTATGGCCGAATGTCTATGAGATACTACCTGCTGCTGGGGGTACAGTATAAACAATGGTCAGGCGCACTGTGCCCGTAGTGAATGAGCTCCAACATCAGGTCAACTAGCTGTGAATTGAGGACTTTATAGATAACTAAAATGGTGTTCTTTCATGTTATTCAGATATATATTAATACGTAAACCTAGTGAATAGGCCCGGAGGTGTCTTTCCCAGCCTTTTGTAACATAAATACGTCTCAAAAACCTAGAACGGCTATTCGTATGGGCTCAGTAACCATTTGTTTTCTCTTAAAATGGGAGGAGAAAGTAGAATAGAAGTAGATGGCAGTGTTGCTGGAACCAGTGTAAGAGCTATATCTGGTTCTGGTTCGAATATTTGAACCTATGTATTGTGGTTCTAGGTACTTTACAATAAGACCCAAGTATATCTCTTACTTTATTGATACAGGTTGCCTTGTTCAGGCATGGGTTGCTGTCACATTCATTGACCTTATCTTCACACATGGCACCGTAGAATCCACGCTTACAGGCACATCGGAAACTGTTGACTTCATCATGACATATACCACCATTCTGACAGGGGTGGCTTGAGCACTCGTCAATATCTTCTTCACAACTAGTAGAAAATCAATCACGATAAAAATTTAAAGTATGCTTTGGATATACGTATGGTAAATAATGACCCCCTTTAATTGGCACAAGACATCATTGGTGAGCATTACGTAAGAAATGCTTGTAACACTGACACAGGGTCGGCAGTTGGGGTCAGAAAAAACAAATGTATTGCAATGCAGGGTCTATGCATTACATACGCAAGGGAAAGCTCAAGTTTTTACATGGGTCAGTGGGGGATCATGGGCTGTGGCTGAATTTGGTAATTTAGCAGTTGGTATGTCAATATTACACGAGGACTTTTTTAAATTTTGAAAATGAAAACATGAATTTCAATGGAAACATTGAAAAGTTCCTTCACATAATGGTGCACTCAATGACTGATTATGGTAACTATATTAGGTCAGTATTTTGACATCTCATATTGAGTATACTCATATCATATAATTTTGAATGCTTTATTTGGTACAACTTGATTTAGAATTCATAATAATTAAAAGCAAACAGCAACAAAAAATCAGCCTAGAATGTCAAGACTAACAGTGACAAATAATACAGAAAAATTATTCATATTCGGGGATGGGGAAGCGGGAGTCTTCAAGATGGCGTATGACTTTCATAGGAGCATTTACCACCAAACCCTTCTCATTAATAAAGTATGATGGATACTAATTAAACCTACTTGTTTCCTACATATCCCGATTCACAATGGCAGCTTGGTTTATTGTCCCTCCGGAGACAAGTCCCTCCATTCTCACAACGATACGTGATGCAGGGGTCCTCTGCCACCTCACACCGCTCCCCGCGGAACCCTGCCAGGCACTTACAATCAAAGCTGTCTATGAGATCGACACAGGCTCCCCCGTTCTCACATGGAGCACTGCTACATTCGTTGACGTCCGTCTCACACAGAATACCAGAGAACCCAGGGCGGCATTTGCAGACAAACCCATTGACCTTGTCATAGCACTCGGCGTCATTTTCACATGGATCACTTTCACATTCATTGATATCCTCCTCACAAATCATCCCTTTGTATCCCGCGGCACAGAGACATATCCCTTCAACACAGGACCCTTCATTCAAACAGGTGTCCGCACATCCCTTAGCCGCTGCAACCAGGAAAGTACACATGAAATTCTATTCGCTTAAACAGAATATGCATACTAGTTATGATTACTCACATGTCATACTAATTGAAATTGTAGAAGATATTAAACGATTAGATTAGATAATCAGGTTCTATGAATGAAGGTGCAAGATACATATGGCATATCTCACAAAGCAAATGTAACATTATCCACCTGATACAAAATGTCAAATACAAATGTAACATTATCCACCTGATACAAAATGTCCATAGTAAACCTATAGGAACTCTGTATGGACATACCCAGCCGTAAAAATATGTTATATGCTCTGGGCTGCAAAAGAAGGTGCATACAGAAAAATGGTGCATATGAAAAAATAGAGCATGACTAAAATCAAATGAAATCAGCATGCAACCAGTTGGATAAAGGTGGATAATAAACGCAATATCGACTGGTTTCAGATAAAAACGGTCGTATGTTCCTCGGAGTTGACCTTAAGTGGAATTCACAGATGGGATTCATGTACCTCATAGGGTGTTTGTCTGTGACAAAAACTGCTGAGATTCTCTACTCGAACACAGTCTCTTTGTCTAAATTGTTCGGATCCATTTCCGATATGTTTTTTCTCCTACAATTGTTGGCAACATTTACCCCTATAAAGGAAGAGAATCTCATGAGATTTTGAACCCTGTGAGGCACATGGATCCCACCGTGTGAATTCCACTTTACGCACTATCCTCGCGTGCGCTCGAATAGTACTATGCGTCAACTCCCCGAAGCAACCGACCATTTGTACCATTTAGTATTCAGCTATTATCCACCGGGACATTTTAAGATAGCGCCATTGCTTGGCTCTCTTGCTGGCGTACAGAAAAGGGGTGCTCCAGTACGACTCTGGATTATTTAACAGGCTCCTGTAGAACTACCGAACTTGCACATCTCTGAAATATACCTCTACGTATTGTACTACATTATTTAGAAATGGAAAATACAAAAATGTGCAGACTTTGAATGCATCGTCATTATCTTGAGGCCTATAGTCCAGGCAGAATACGATTATGAATTGGATTTACAGTAATGGCCATGGTGCATCTTTAGAGCTAAATCATGATCAACAAGACAGTAAGCTATATTCATTTGGCTTCATACAATGGCCCATATCTATTGGCACGTTCCTTGAATGTGAATTCAATTTCAGAAACCTTGGAATTTCTCACAGGAGATAACTTAGACAGTTGTAATACAGATATGTATAGCATATGATTCTGTATAACAATTCGGTATTGAAATTAGTTGGGATATGTAGCCAAATCTCATTCACTCCATTTAGTTTATGGTGTAAAAAGTAATTACCCTCCATTTTGATCTTGAAGTATGAAGTAGCATGAAGGCCTGCTAAATGACCTGGAGCAGCGCACATTTTGCTCTTCAGATAGCATGAAGAATGTTCCCACTTCCTTTCAGCAGAGAGAACGTACACCCATCCAACACATCTCTGTGATAAATTGCAGTTTTCCGCACATTCCTCTCTTGATGCCTTCAGACCTGATATGTCATTTCCTCCACAGTCGCCTTTCAATGCAGTATAACCATCCACTGCGATAAAAACATATTGAAATTCTCGTGATTTTAATGATTAAAACATCGTCTAGGACATCCAGTAACAAAGTGATTTTCATACATCATTTTCTAGATATCATTTACTTTACTCCATATATACTTTATATTAGCAGAGGACGAACGTATGGTTTTACGTATGTATAATTCCCACATAGCATCGCGGACAAACACAGCAGTGGTAAATGGCCGTTAGTGGTTCCTGAATGTATATTGCTCTTTTTTTAGAAAAAGCATCTCTTTGTGTCCTGAGTTTTTCTGCTGATGGCCTATGGAAATAGGCTATTAGGAGAACTAAAAAAATCTACACCGTTTTCATCGGCCAATGGAAATGGGCCTATACCCAGTATATTGGAAGGTCTTTTGGACGGTTCATGGTTTGCTGTCTTTGGCTACATATATCACTCAGGGACCCGTTTCTCTAGTTTGGTATCACAAGCAAAGGTTGGTGTCACATGCTAGCGGAACGGAATATTCATTAAATCATCATTTAATGAAGATTTTGTTGATTCTAAATCATTCCTCGTGTCTTTCCCATATTTCAGTCTTTATTTGAAGTATCTACGTGCATTTTTGGGTGACTTACGGAACCCGACACTGTAGTTCTCTTTGTAAGACATGAATTGATAGAATATTGTTGAGCAATTGAGTAGGAAAGCGACACAGTGGTGCAGTGACCGCAGCTCTTGGTTTGAATAAAATAATGGTTCTCACAAAGAAGTTGACCACTAGAGAACAATGAAACTCGATATATAGTTTAAATTTATATGTGCAATTGTTCGGAGCATGTTTTTCTTTTCTCAAATATGTTATACAGTAACATATTCTGACACTATGTTTGGTCAATATTTTGTGAGCAGGGGAACATTTTGTCCTATAAAGTCCGTGTTTTTACCGACTTTATCATACCAACTGTTTCGATTATAGTTAATCTCATTCAGGCTATGATAAGCTGATCATTAGTTGCTTTTTGGCCGTTCTGTACGGTTTTATTCGCAAATGGTTGGGACCACACCTTTGTTTTGGTGTTGACTTTTTTTTAGATTAGTGTAGTCTAGTCACGTTTGATTGTCACCGGTGGAAAATCGGTAGGAGTATATCAGAATGTGGAAATTATTCCCAGCTCTCTGGCACATATCTCGCCTCCTCGTGGAGGGGCCTGCTGGAGGCGGAAATTTTTTGGTGTTTACAAAACAAATTATCTCCTATAGAATGTTCAAACGGGTTAAAATGAGATCGTATCTCTCTACAAATGCTGCTCTTCGTGTCTATAAAGCTGGAATCTTACCACACTTTGATTACGGGGTTGTTTTGTTTATTAATCGTTCAAAACATTACCATTGGGATTTGCAAATACTTCAGAACAAATGTTTAAGAATCTGTCTCCGTAAAATTGTTACAACTCCAACAGAGAAATCCATGTGAGATCTGATACTCCATTGTTATGTGATAGACGAAAGACTCATCCTCTTAACCCTTTAACAGCGGCATGATGCCTTCAGGCATTCCCCTGGCTACAGCAGCATGATGCCTCCAGGCATTCCCCTGGCTACTGCAGGATGATGCCTCCAGGCATGATAGAGGCATCATTGATAATTATATACAAAATTCAATAAATAAAAAAATAATTGTTTGAATTGAAAGAAATTTTGACATAGTAAAAACAGCATATTGACCTCTGATTTGGTATAACAAAATATCATCAGCTACCAAGGTAAATTACTCAAATCACATGACACATCATGTGACATTGCTATTTTCCAAAAAAGGTGCCTGCTGTAGCAGGGTCGCTTATGGAGGCAATGCCTGCTGTACAATGGTGATCAGAGGAATTGGGTGCTGCAGGGAAAGGGTTAATTTTATGTACAGAAGAATTGCCAAAGGACTATTTAAAGAATATCTAAACAAACCAGACTGTATGCTTGGACTAAGCTCCGCAGCCACTTCGTTGATCGTAAAATTTTCAACTATCAATGGATTCAAGCATTGTAATGCATTTTCTAATGATCAATGAAGAAATTTGATTTTAAAAACAAACGAACGTTACGTGGATCTCAACAGCGACAAAAGCTTCTGAAACGAGACTTTACTTTTCCGCTGTTGTTTCCGCTATTGGTGCCGCTATTTCTGTCTTCCGTTCGCTATGAATCTGGAACTAGTGAAGGGTCCCTGCAGTCACTGTACCACTCAGCTCATTCCCACAAAATCTACTACATTGCTTGACCCTAGGCTATCACTTCTTGCCATTCGGTATTTTGAATGGGTCAACTTACATATTTAGATTTTCTCAACAAGATTACATGAAAAGAAATCTACCTTCGGGAATATTGCTTTCCGCCTCTTCGACTGCTTCTATTACCAAAGAATAAAAAGCAATTATGTTAGTTACAATAAAAAACCACATTATCTTAGTTTAATAATAGCATTTTAAGTTGAGACAATTTGTGCATTATGCTGATTGAGAAATAGATTGGTGCTGATGTTGTATAAAATGGATAGACCTTCAGAGTTCCCTATATAACAAAACCATGAAATATTCTCATATGCCACTTTTAAATGTTCAATGTTTTCTTTTCTGACAAAACGTGAAGTATGGAATGCAGTGATGAGAAGAAGTATGGATACTTCGAAAGATAAAATGAAAATCTGAATGTCATAAAGATATTAGAGTTATCATATACCTTCCTCTTTGGTCTTGAAGTATGATATGATATCAAGACCCATCAAATGCTTTGGTGCAGAACACATCTGACTTTTTAGGTAGCACGGAGGAGCTTCCCATTTCCTTCCAGCGGAGAGCACATATACCCACCCCGCACATTCTAGTTTCGAACTACATTTAGCACCACATTCTTCTCTTGTAGCCGGTGTGTTGGTTATATCATGTCCGGCACAATTTCCCTTCAGGGATGTGTAGCCAGGAACTATGCAAAATTTAAAAACAACATTGATTATATTATCTTTCTATCCTATAATTCCAACATATGTAATACTGCACAAAATCATCGTCTGTTGCATTTGTTACCCATATTTTCGTATATATGTATATGTATATATACGGACTCTGACGTCACAGGTAGCCAATAAATACAGAGCGCAGCTCGTGCTAGGGGCATTCTGGATCACGCAGCCTTAGAGATCAGAGCTCTTACACCAAAGAAGATGGACCCCAACTATCAAGTGGAGGCTTCAGAGTAATATACAACTCGTTGCGAGACAATATCTGCTGTAACATTGGTGCGTGCTCAGTAATACATAACGGACCGTAGCCTAAACAGTATATCCAAGTTGTGCTGTGAATTACCGTTACTATATATATATATATATATATATATATATATATATATATATATATATATATATATATATATATATATATATATATATATATATATATATTATGATTAAACAGATTATTCATATTAATATAAATATGTAAATACATATTTAGTAAAATAGTTTCTAGGGTAATATTGATTTCAAACCGAGGAAACAAGGTGAACTAATAAGAAAACTACCTTCTGGAATTATTCTTTCTGCTTCTTCAGCAGCTTCTGTAAAGTTGAGGAACAATATCTAAGTTTTGACAATCAATAATAACATAAATAGATATGTCACAGAAAGTTGAACTCTGACTGAGCTTCCGAGTTTCTCTTGAACCTCTTGAAGTTTAGGGCCATTTTTCAGTCATGACAATCGAAGGTAACAATTGTCTAATATCGCCCAACGGATATATGACATTTTGGAAGACAAAAGATGGCAGGTGGCCCATGGACCAGGTCACAGCGTGCCACGGGAGACCAGCGCCAAAACGGTCTCTCTAGAACTGTCGATGTTCTATAAGTTGTCACCTGCAGGTACAAGATTCAGTGGTAAGAAATGATTGTTTTGAGAGACTCATACTAATACTTAACCAAATGAAATCGTATTTGCAGTGAAGAAATGCTTTTGCTCCTTGACCAGATCTGAAGATTTCATTATTTTCCGTTGAGTATTTCACATGTGAGACACGTTTTACTTTCTAAATGGGCATTGATGTTACTTACAAATATCAAGTGACCTACACTCTGTGGATAGGACCAACTATCAGTAATTGGCGTCATTCATGCTTCAATGTCGTTGATTTCAGAGGGGTTATGCACAGGTCGGCCGAGTGGTACAACGCCTGCATTTTTCACATTTTCAGTCAAATGTCTCTCATCATCAGATTAACAACAAGAAAATAATGAAATTTAGGATATGGGTATGCAAGATATAAGGGACCCTTGGCTCCAAAGATCTTTTAATATTGATAAGTTTTAGTATTTGAAAAAAAGAGTAATAACCACCCATCCCGTATGATATGTCCAACCTTGCCGTTGGTTTGTTTGGGCCACTGTTTCACCTAGCGATCATCACTACTATAGGACACTACAAACTGTAATCCTGGGCCCTGTTTTTTCAGTCATGACAATCATTCATAATAACACTTTCCAGGCGTCAGTGACGATTTGACGATAACTGCCCTAGCTGCAAAGCACAAGCTGTTTCTACATCAAATGGATGTGATGACCATATTCCTTAATGGCACCCTGGAGGAGGAGGTGTACATGAAGCAGCTGGAGGGATTTCTGAGAGAAGACAAGGAGCATCTTGTGTGTAAGCTTAACAAAAACATTTATAGGCTTAAGCAATCCCTACAGTGTTGGAATGCAGCACTCGATGACCACCTCGGTAAGATTGGGTTCACCCAGTCCACCAATGATCCCTGCATCTACATGTCAGAAGTAGGGCAGATGCTCCTGGCCATGTTCATAGATGACATCATACTGGCAACAAGTAACGAACAATAAATGAGGGAGGTCAAGAAGGCTATCGTCGATGAGCTCATTGTAAAGGACATGGGTGAACTTAAATACTTCTTGGGGGTGACCATTGACCAAGAGACAAACCCTGTGTGTGTGTGGTATTTTTTTAAAGAGTCTATAATGATTTCGGTTTTACAACTGTTCTTCCAATACAATATGACTGTGTAACTGGACAGGTCCAGTCAGCAGTTGGCAGTCTACTCTACCTGTCACCATGGATGAGGCCTTATATCACTAATGCAGTCAGCAGTATGGCTAAGTTCTGTTCCAAACCATCAAGGGAACACTGAACTGCAGTGAAGCAGATTATGCACCACCTGAGGGGCACCATCGACTACAGTCTGTGCTACAACAGAGACAGAGAGAGTGCATCAGATACTCAGACAATGACTGGGCTGGTGATATACTATACACCTATGCCCCAAAATACTCCAAATACCAACCTCTGCTATGCAAGTGGTAGTTGAGGCATAGCACCATACTGTGCTGGTATGGTGCCATACCACCACACTTTGAACACTCAATCTGATACGTAAGTATGTATATTATGGGAAATACCAAAATGAATTGGAGAAAAAAAAAGCATACAGAGAGTTTATGAATAATGTTGTGACACTGTTATTCACAAAGAAAAGAATTTTCTAATAGTTTGAATTTTGTTTACGAAGTTGCGGCTATGAACATTACGTGATTCATAGCAGAAAGTCACTTCCGCCTGCCTAGGCGACTTTTTTATCACTTCAACATGGACACATCTTGATGAGTTTTCAAATATTTACAGATATTTAGAGGTGTTTAGTACAAGCAAATCTTTTTGACCTAATTGGGACGGCATATGGTGCTGCGTTACTATCAGTAAAATTATCGGATGAGCTCAAACTCATCTGATAATTTTACCGATAGTAACGCGGTACGATATGCCGTCCCAATTAGGTCAACTAGTTTCCCTAATATAAATGACCACAGATCGACATCTGGATACGCTTTCTGCACTCTTTACTGCCGAAACAGTGTATATGGCTCTGGCAAGTGTAGCCCAGGAAGCCATATGGATGCAGCAGCAGGTTGGCTAAACAACAAGCCAACTGAGTCAGATAATCTATGAGGATGACCAGTCGCAATCTGTATGAGAAGTATTGGCCTTTGATATAGCAGTAAATCTACCACTGCTGGGGGTGAAGGAGAAAAGTGGCTACAATGGGACTCAAACCCACAGCGTCCCACAACCTTGGGATTACAAGTCCATTCCTCTTTACCACTGAGCTAACTCCCCACCTGTTTGTTATAATTAACCGAATGGAGGCAAGGCGACCAAGGGTGACAGATTGATCATTCCTGTCCACCACAGCAGGCCCTGTGGACTGAGGACTAAGTTATGCTTCGACTAGGACCTTAACCGGATCCGGAAGATTGCAGTTCTCATTCCAGTCACAGTTACCAGAGCGGACAGGAATCTCAGGTGTTGGCAGGACTTGGCCGGGCGAGAGGTTTAACAACCTGTAGGTTTGTGGGTTTGAGGGTTTGATTTAACGTCCAGTTAACCATTGCAGGTTCTCACCAGACTTTCTCAAGGTTCTTTTACACCACAAGGGTGGTGATCGTATCTATGAAATGAATTTAGGAAGAAACCTCACCCCTACACATTTACCGAGGTGAGAGTTCTTTTACTTCCCACACCACATAGACATGGTATGAGAAGGATTGGCCTTTGATATAGCAGTAAATCTACCACTTCTGGGGGTGAAGGAGAAAAGTGGCTGCAGTGGGACCCAAATCAACAAAGTCTGACAACCTTGGGATTACAAGTCCAGTGCTCTTTACCACTGAGCTAACTCCCCACCCCGGTCCCTTTAGTTATGCTTGCATGCAAGCATATCCGGTCTGCACCACGAGGAGGCGAGGCGACCAAGAGGGTGAACAGATTGGTAATTGCTGTCCACCCTAGCAGACCCAACCTGTAGTTCCACTGAGTCACTGCCTACGGCACATCAGAAGGGATGCCGACACCCCCATCTTATAATGATGAATTGTTATAATCCTCCTCATCACCATCACCAGGGAGGGAATCACCTAAAAAAGAAGGAATGGCTGGAAACTTGGCATTTACTGGCTGAAGGCTGGACCTTCGTTGGCCTGATACCGGTGGGTCTGCCTTGTTAAATGCTAATAAATCATTATACTTATGGGATGAGCAGGCCCCGTCCCCACCATCAACATCAAAACAGTGGGAAACAGGGTGCCTGCCTGCGGCTGGCCACCGTAGGTCCAAGGTCGGCAGGCCTTCCCCGTACAACAGAAATGGAGAGCGATGATACACTCCTCCCAATATGGGAGTAAAAGCCATTTTATCGTTGTTCATCTATAGGAAAGATGTCGACCAGCGAGTCCATTATTTATCAATTTTTCTCATCACACTTTGTATATGTATTTACATACATACCCTTCTTCCTTCAATTTTATTCACAATTTTACTTGGGTGTTGGTAATTTGTTGTAGTGACTGAGAGACAGAAAAGTAGGTTAGGAACCACACGATTGGGGTTTAACATTTAATGGGTTGAGTCCCACTGCAGCAAAATGGTTGCACTGCTCCTCCCCTTGGTAACAGCTGGGAGGGGTATTGTGGAGATCAAGCGGTGGTTTGCTCCTTTCTCGAGAAAGGATGTGTCGTGTCTGCCTCTGGTTGTGAGTAGCAGAGCCACGCCCATGCACAGAAGTGCCACAGGTTCAACCTTTTTACGTAACCTGACTATGTATAGCCTGGGTCGCAGCTAGGCTGATAGCTTGTTTGTTTGAGTAGTTTTTGTTTGTTTGTTTGTTTGGGTGGTCTAACCCCTACACATTTACTGAGGTGAGAGTTCTTTTACTTCCCACACCACATAGACATGGCGTGAGAAGGATTAGCCTTTGATATAGCAGTAAATCTACCACTGCTGGGTTTGAGTAGTTTAACGTCCAATTTGTTCAATTAGACTTAGGCTGATAGATTACTCATTGTCAAGTATTCTGTACATCCCTAGCTGTATATTGAACACTGTATGCAAATATAAAGTATACCTGGGTTCTAATAGCGAATGGGGAGTTTCCTTACTCTTTCGGTGGCTGAGTCTGGGACTCTACCCAACCTGCCTATGAGCTACCTACAGTGCCCCACTTCCTCAATATAGGTTTTTTTATAGGTTTTGAAAATCAAAATATAGGTTTTTACATGTTTTTCATGGCCCAAAACATAGGGTTTTGTAGGTCTTTGGGGTTAACATATTCAGCATAATAAGAGTAAAATGATGTGAATCGCTTATTTTCAGTTCTTGATTTCTAAAAAATGTAAATAGTACTAAATTGCAGGATTTCAGGGTGTCTGACTCATCAGGTTATACCCAGCAAGTATGTATATATGCGTGTTGAAATTCCAACAGGCAAGCCAGCCTGGCAAGAAATCACACCAACTGTTGATTCTTAAACACTTTTATGATCTCTTAAATAAACCAATAATGTGAATTTCTTGTCATTTGACAATCTAACTTCGTGTCAAGTTAACTTCAAAGATTTCCTGTACACAACAATCTGCATGGCAGTGAAAATTTAGGGTTTTTTTTAGGTTATATAGGTTCCTTTGAAAAATATAAAGGCTCTATAATCAAAATATAGGTTTTTATAGGTTTTAAAGGTTTCACTGGGAGGCCTGTACCTAGTTTCGGCTAGGAAACATAACAATATTGATCCAGCCGTGCATGCTGGCACAGTTATCAATGTAATCACTAATAGTTCTCATTTCTTCATATATATTTAGATAATTCATATTTTACCTATAAAAGAAAAATTTGGATGGGGCCGGGTATCTGTGCAGAGGTTTCTGTTCATTATTGACAATATCACATATCGATTTTAAGCTAAATACATATAATGGATAGCAATGATTTGGTAGTTGGTGAAGAGGTGGTTGTATCTTACCCTCAGCTTCAGTCTTGAAGTATGAAGTGATATCTAGACCCTCAACATGTTGTGGTACATCACACATGGCTCCTTTGATTAAACATGGTGGATTAGGCCAGTCTCTACCAGCTGAGACAATATAACTCCAACCTGCACATTCAGGTGTTGAGCTACATTTCGCAGCACATTCTTCTCTTGTACCTCGTAGGTTTGATAAGTCATTTCCTGCACAGTCTCCTTTATCAGATCTGTAGCCAGCGACTGTAACAAGGAACAATCGTTATCAAAAAAAATTTCCCTCATTATGTTGTAATGATCTCTTTGTTGACAAGGGGTATGACCAATAAATCTTGCTTGCAATAGAAAAACTCAAATATACAAGGCTTATAGTTCCTTCCTCAAGACCAGTATCTCGATCAGTGCACAAACATTAACAATCCTTCACGTGTTACGATATGTCATGATGAAAATGCCCATTTAATGTTTCACCTAATTATGTAAGGATAAATTTGCAAAATATTGATATGTTAATTTCAAATAATTGAAAGCAAATGAATTGATATGGAAGTTGTACACCACATGGTACAAGATAACTGATTATCTGTGTAAGAAATTATCATTTTTGAAACTTACCCTGATAGATAATTGCTTCTGCCTCCTTTTCTGCAGCTTCTATCAAGGAAACAGAAAGAAAAACAATGAAACCTTATAAATTTAGATAAAGAAAAACCTTGTTAGGATGGGTTTGGGACTGAAAATATGATCCCATTAAAACATAGTCATGCGAAGGCTATGGCTACATTTCTCAACCCATAAGCATTGACTGCTCAAACAAAATATATACTTCAATTATTGAGGTTTTTCGCAACCATTTGAAGGACAGAATTTGCATAGGTTGGTTTGATTTAAGGTTCAGTCCATATTTACAGGTCCTTTCCAGACTTTCTCTAGGTTCTTTTACGCCACAAGGGTTTTGATCGAATCTATGTGATGAATTCAGGTAGAAACCACATTTACTCAGGAAATAGTTCTTTAATTCCCACACCACATAGACTAAGGATGCCAGCAGCCCTTGAGGAAAATCTCCAAAGTTATTTGCTGGGAGGAACTTACACCCCCCCCCCCCCTCCACATGGCAACACTGAACAAACTTACAGGAAAATAAAAACTGTGTCCCCCTGGTGATTAGCACTGGTACTACAGTTTGTGTTCTTCAAGCAGGGGTCTGTTTAACATCGGACGAGCGGGGCTGTACCTGGACGATACGAGATACTGGCCGAGGGACGAGCTTCTGGAGGATTCTCGTCCAATGGGGTTTAATAAGGCATGTCGTCGAGGGCAGGGTGTATCGCTCGTACAGATTCTCCTACGTTTGACCTATTTGAGTCCATACGAGAGATCGTCCGCTGGAGGGGACCGTGTCAGGCAGGGGACCAGTTAGTGGACGAATCCCGCACCAAATATCAACTTCCGGGACCTTTTCGAAAGGCAAAACAGACTGCAAAACAGACTCCTCCCCCTAAATTCACCGACATAATATGAGAAAACAGTATCCCTGTGGTCGAATCATTATTTTACCGAACCCCTGTCCAGGAATTTAAACCGAGGTGTTTAGACTGAGGTTTAAATGTCCGATGGACAGGGATGAGGTAAAATTATAATTCAAACACAGGTATACGGTTTTCTTATTATTATATTGTCACGATCCTGTGTTCGTGTGGGCCGTCCCCCAGCACACTGACCAGGTGGAGGGAGGCCTATTGCTTGGCAACAGCCCCCCCTCCCCCCCCTCTACACTAAGCCTGTACACAGAGTGTACAGGCAGTCCGCTGTGAGCTCCAGACTAGAGCAGACCTCTACAATAGGAATCCGGTCGTTACTCTTCCTTCAAGTTATGATTGACGATATACAATCTTAACAATATACCGTACCTTGAAATAATTACAATAATGTCAATAATTAAGCAGTAGCAGCCGTTTCTAGACCCATTTGGACACACCACGGATGAGATCAGTTAAAATGATTTTTAGGGTGATTCCTTCAGTAGTTCCCTGCAATTTCGTAATTCACTCATGGCTTTTATCCCATGCTGCGGAAATGTTACACATATAAATATATATACACCCTCTGCTCGCATTTTGTTAGGAATGAACTCGGTGGCGTAGTGGTTAAGGCATTTTTTGTAAGACTGGTGTAAGATTGTTGTAAGGCTAATACAAGACTGTTCTAAGACTGATACAAGACTGTTCTAAGACAATTGTAAGGCTGATACAAGACTATTGTAAGACTGTTGCAAGAATGAGTCAAGATTGTTGTAAGACTGTTACAAGACTATAGTAAGACTGTTGTAAGAATGATACAAGACTGTTGTAAGACTGTTGTAAAACTGATACAAGACTGTTGAAAGACTGTTGTAAAGCTGATATAAGACTGATACAAGACTTGTAATTCTGATACAAGACTGTTGTAAGACAATTGTAAGATTGAAACAAGACTATTGTAAGACTGTAGTAAGAATGAATCAAGATTGTTGTAAAACTGTTACAACACTATTGTAAGACTGTTGTAAGAATGATACAAGACTGTTGTAAGACTGTTGTAAAACTGATACAAGACTATAGTAAGACTGTTGGAAGAATGATACAAGACTGTTGTAAGACTGTTGTAAAACTGATACAAGACTGTTGTAAGACTGCTGTAAAGCTGATATAAGACTGATACAAGACTTGTAATTCTGATACAAGACTGTTGTAAGACAATTGTAAGAATGATACAAGACTGTTGTAAGACTGTAGTAAGAATGAATCAGGATTGTTGTAAGACTGTTGTAAGACTGTTGTAAGACTGTTGTAAGAATGATACAAGACTGTTGTAAGACTCTTGTAAGAATGATACAAGACTGTTGTAAGACTGTTACAACACTATTGTAAGACTGTTGTAAGACTCTTTTAAAAATGAGACTGTTGTAAGACTGTTGTAAGAATGATACAAGACTGTTGTAAGACCGTTACAAGACTGTTGTAAAACTGGTGTAAGACTGTTGTAAGGCTAATACAAGACTGTTGTAAGACAATTATGAGACTGATGCAAGACTATTGTATGACATTTGTAAGATTGTTGTTAGAATGATACAAGATTGCTGTAAGACTGATACAAGACTGTTGTAATACTGATACAAGACTGTTGTAAGGCTGAAACAAGACTTGTAAGACTGTTGTAAGGTTGATACAAAACTGTTGTAAGACTGATACAAGACTCTTGTAAGACTGTTGTAAGGCTGATATAAGACTGCTGTAAGGTTGGCTGATACAAGACTGTTGTAAGACTGAAACAATTGTAAGGCTGAAACAATTGTCTTTCAACAGTCTTGTATCAGTCTTACAAGCCCAACGCACACTGTGCGACTTTTCACGTTTTTAGCGGAAAAGTCGTCGTAAATCTCCCCTTGCGATATTTTCCAGGTGAAATATCGCAACGTGTGCCATGCTTTCCTTGCGATATCGCAGACCCCATTATGCACCTCCTTTTCACCCCCTTTCCCCCCCGCTGATTTGGGGTTTGTCGCCGACTTTTCCTTAAAACTTTCCTTGAGACTTTCGAATATAACATGTTATATTTTATCGCATGCGACTTTTGACTTTTGGATGCCACCTCCCGCTGGGCGGGCTGTTGGCCCGGGTCTCGGGTCCTGGAATTATGCTTTGGGGTCTTCCAAGCCTGGAAAAAGCCTGGAATTCTCACAGAGAGACTGGAAAAACCTGGAAGACCCTGGAAAATATAGTTTTGCATAAAAACAATCTTTTTAGTATGATCCAATATCATAACCATAAGTGCCAAAATGGCCCACCTCGCATCTATTTTGTAGCTACCAGAAGAAGGTTATCCATTGTTGAGACTTTCTCCAAGGAAAAGTCTCAAGGAAAGTCTCAAGGAAAGTCTCAAGGTGTGCATGGATAGGCCTAGAGATTTTCGGTAAACCTCCTGCTGGGGGGACCGACGCTCGAGCAAAATTTGTCGGCAACTTTTCCCGACCCCTGCTGTGTTTATTGCACCCCCCTTGCGATATTTTTCCTAAAATGTCTCAAGCTTATCGCAAGGAAAAAAGTCGCCAAATGTGCGTTGGGCTTTAGCGATATTTTTCCTTGCGATATGCTTGCGATATTGCAAGCATAATAAAGCAGCGGGTGGTTGCGTAAAAACGGTACAATATCTCAAGCAAAAGAATTGACTTGTCAATTCCCAAAGTCGCATAGGACTTTCAGCCTTTTGGAGGAAAAATATCGCATGCGACTTTGTACCTCAGAGGGGGGTAAAAGGGGGTGCAAAAGAGGTGGTACAATATAACCGTCAGCTACGACACCCCTTTGGGGTGTCGTCCGTATGCGAGACCTTGAGACGATGTAGGAGAGTGTGGACGAGATTTCTCCGTTGGACGAGTTTCTTGTTGAACGAGAATTTCTCATGGCAGCTCTCTCGTATCGTAGAGGGCTCGCCCCTGGACGAGCGACGTGCTTCTTGAACGAGACTGGCTGGAAGACCCCCGTACGAGCTTTCAAAGTCTCGTTCATCCGATGTTAAACAGACCCCAGAGCCCTACCTTCCATGTCCTATTGATGTTAAACTAAATATGCACATGGCAGATTTTAGCATGACGCTAGTTCATGGTGTTAGCTATGTATTCAAAGTGGTTTGTATAGCAGCAGTGCAATGGTTACAGGGATTTCCGGGATTTCCATCCATGCTTCATATATTGGCAGCTTGTCAGGGAAACCCTGAAAATCATGGAAGCAACAATGCACACATTTACAGGGAAATCAAGGCCCTGTTTTTCAGTCACGACAATCGTTAGTACTGATACTCTAAGATCACCCAGTGAATGTATGACAGTTTGGATGACAAAAGATAGCAGGTGTCCTATATACATAATCATAGCGTGCCACAGGAGATCAGCGCCAAACCAGTCATTCAGGGGGGGTGTTTTTCAGTCGTGACAATCGCAAGTTGAGACTGTTTGAAGGGCAAAGCGTTTTTCAGTTGAGACAATCTTAAGGGATCCAGCCAGAGGCTGAAAGGCGACCATTTTGGGTAATTTGGGTGTTTTATCAGTTGTGACAATCTCAAGGGATCTAAAGTGAAATGTTTGTTTGTTTGTTTGGGTAGTTTAACGTCCAATTTGTTCAATTTATTAGACTTACTTTGGATTTGACCAAATCTATGAATGTAGGCAGAAATCTCACTCCTACACATATACCAAGGTGAGAGTTCTTTTACTTCCCACACCACATAGACATGGTAGGAGAAGGATTGGCCTTTGATATAGCAGTAAATCTACCACTGCTGGGGGTAAAGGAGAAAAGTGACTGCAGTGGGAATTACAAGTCCAGTGCTCTTTACACCTGAGCTAACTCCCCACCCAAGTCGCTTTAGTTATGCTTGCGTGCAAGCATATCCAGTCTGCACCACGAGGAGGTGAGGCGACTAAGAGGGTGAACAGATTGGTAATTCCTGTCCATCCCAGCAGACCTCAAGTGAAATGGTCTCCCAAACGATCTCAACCTGAGATCGGTTCATAGTTGTCTCAGCCTATGTATACAAGTGTATATGAAATTCACAGAGAAGATAGCTGCTTTACTCCCTTATGCTGGTTCCCGGGTCATCTGCTAGGGGGCTCGGCAGAATTAAGTAAGAAGATTGGCCACCAACCCCTGTCTAAGCTACGACTTAGGGGTTGGCACAGTCCGATCTGGAGCATGCTGGAAGCTTGCACACTTCTAGTCAACCTAATTCATGTGAGTGGTAGATGCGCGGGGCTTCCAGCATGGATTTGGAGTATCTCCGAGTATTTCCCCTAGAAGCAGATTTCATTTCTGACTCTGACATACTGATAATAGCGTCTAGTTTTATGGTTAATCTATGTAAAGCGGCTATTCCACCAACGCAGCGCAAGGCCCGGCCAGGTGCCTTGTAGTCCCCTATTGGTGTTCGGCGGCAATGGCCGCCCCCCCCCCCCCCCCCCCCTGGCGGCGATAATCTGCTTGGTGAGACAGCTCATGATAGCTCATAGCACCTTCACGGCCAGCCCCCGCCGAACGCCAGCCCCTCCCCGAGCCTACAAAACCCCGTCGCTGGTATCTAACTACGTTGACTCTGATAGAACAAAGTTTTCATGAGTAATACGATCTAAAGTATAACTCGATATAAACATAATCCCCAAACCTTTCTACACATCTAATATCACCTAAGCTCTGTTATGAAATGAGGTTAGAAAGCCGAAACCAAAAAGAATGACAGGGAGAACTTATTCACATGGACTAACTTCATGAGGTTTATTCGTTTGGGAAATTGATTGTGCAATTTCTTCATCAATAACACTTGGTTTTAATCAAAAGACACTTAAGAAAAGAGGATAACAGAGTCTACTAAAGTAAACTAATGTTCCTACGAATCCATGTAGGATATTTATTGACCAACAGTCACGTTAATGGAACGACCGGTTCAGCAAGTGTACAATTGCTACTAAGAAGATAATGGTCCAACCTCTTTAGTAAATATAATATCAACTTTGATTCAAACTAGAGTTATAAAGATTTGCATCTCCTTCATTCATTTTCAGTAGTAAAGTCGTCATCTCATCATAGTTTTGTTTGTTTGGGTAGTTTAACGTCCAATTTCTTCAAATAGACTTTCTCATCATAGAAATTGAAGTGATAACCTACCTTCAGCTTTAGTCTTGAAGTATAAAGTGATATCTAGACCCTCAACAAGTGATACATCACTCATCATAGAAATTGAAGTGATAACCTACCTTCAACTTCAGTCTTGAAGTATGAAGTAATATCTAGACCCTCAACATGTTGTGGTACATCACACATGGCCCCTTTGATTAAACATGGTGGATGTGGCCAGTCTCTA
This sequence comes from Alentia gelatinosa, assembly GCA_950022655.1. Classification (NCBI taxonomy): domain Eukaryota; kingdom Metazoa; phylum Annelida; class Polychaeta; order Phyllodocida; family Polynoidae; genus Alentia; species Alentia gelatinosa. The sequence continues at coordinate 23,783,833 of OX465592.1, forward strand.
CCAGCTGAGACAATATAACTCCATCCTGCACATTCAGGTGTTGAGCTACATTTCGCAGCACATTCTTCTCTTGTACCTTTATGGCTGAATAGGTCATTTCCTGCACAGTCTCCCTTAACAGACCTATACCCAGAGGCTGTGGAAAAGGTCAATGGATATCAAATATCTGTTCAACTTTTTTTATGATCAAATACAAAAACACACCAATGAAGCTTCTTTACATCATGACTCTAATAAGCCATCTGAATATGTCTTTCAATCATCTCTTTCATCATGACATATGTATTAGGGCCTGATTTAGTTGTTTTGGTAGTTTAACATCCAGATTGTTTAATTAGGGGCTCATTCTTTTTTTCAATTATCAAGCCGATAACAATTCACAAGAAGTTGCAACATACAAGATAAAGTCTCTGAATTTCAAAATGGGAAAAATCATTTTGATTCTATGAACTCACCCTCTGGGACTTGAGGTTGTTGTTCCTTTTCAGCTTCTTCTACACCGGCAAATAAGGAAAAGACGATAATCAAAAATTGAGGGAGGTAAGAATTTCTTGCTAATAGTGCCAGACAACAATATCAACATTATATATTTATGTAGGACACATCTTCGAATGTCACTTTACTGCATAAAAGCTTGTCACTACATGTTCAGTAGTTCTGAATTTCTACAATTCAAAAGGGGCATGACTCCTAAACTACTACAGACCAGCTCAGATCAGCTGAGATTTCAGAATACCCTTATGCTGAAGTAAGTTTTCAAGTGATATCCTACCTTCAGCTTCAGTCTTGAAGTGTGAAGTAATATCTAGACCCTCAACATGTTGTGGTACATCACACATGGCTCCTTTGATCAAACATGGTGGATGTGGCCAGTCTCTACCAGCTGATACAATATAACTCCATCCTGCACATTCAGGTGTTGAGCTACATTTCGCAGCACATTCTTCTCTTGTACCTTTTAGGCTGGATACGTCATTTCCTGCACAGTCTCCCTTAACAGACCTATACCCAGAGGCTGCTGAAAAAGTCAATGGATATCAAATATCTGTTCAACTTTCTTTATGATCAAATACAAAAACACACCAATGAAGCTTCTTTACATCATGACTCTAATAAGCCATCTGAATATGTCTTTCAATCATCTCTTTCATCATGACATATGTATTAGGGACTGATTTAGTTGTTTTGGTAGTTTAAAAACCAGATTGTTCAATTAGGGGCTCATTCTTTTTTTCAATTATCAAGCCGATAACAATTCACAAGAAGTTGCAACATACAAGATAAAGTCTCTGAATTTCAAAATGGGAAAAATCATTTTGATTCTATGAACTCACCCTCTGGGACTTGAGGTTGTTGTTCCTTTTCAGCTTCTTCTACACCGGCAAATAAGGAAAAGACGATTATCAAAAATTGAGGGAGGTAAGAATTTCTTGCTAATAGTGCCAGACAACAATATCAACATTATATATTTATGTAGGACACATCTTCGAATGTCACTTTACTGCATAAAAGCTTGTCACTACATGTTCAGTAGTTCTGAATTTCTACAATTCAAAAGGGGCATGACTCCTAAACTACTACAGACCAGCTCAGATCAGCTGAGATTTCAGAATACCCTTATGCTGAAGTAAGTTTTCAAGTGATATCCTACCTTCAGCTTCAGTCTTGAAGTATGAAGTAATATCTAGACCCTCAACATGTTGTGGTACATCACACATGGCTCCTTTGATCAAACATGGTGGATGTGGCCAGTCTCTACCAGCTGATACAATATAACTCCATCCTGCACATTCAGGTGTTGAGCTACATTTCGCAGCACATTCTTCTCTTGTACCTTTTAGGCTGGATACGTCATTTCCTGCACAGTCTCCCTTAACAGACGTATACCCAGAGGCTGCAAAAAAAGGTTAATGGATATCAAATATCTGTTCAATTTCTTTATGATCAAATACAAAAACACACCAATGAAGCTTCTTTACATCATGACTCTAATAAGCCATCTGAATATGTCTTTCAATCATCTCTTTCATCATGACATATGTATTAGGGCCTGATTTAGTTGTTTTGGTAGTTTAACAACCAGATTGTTCAATTAGGGGCTCATTCTTTTTTTCAATTATCAAGCCGATAACAATTCACAAGAAATTGCAACATACAAGATAAAGTCTCTGAATTTCAAAATGGGAAAAATCATTTTGATTCTATGAACTCACCCTCTGAGACTTGAGGTTGTTGTTCCTTTTCAGCCTCTTCTACACCGGCAAAAAAGGAAAGACGATTATCAAAAATTGAGGGAGGTAAGAATTTCTTGCTAATAGTGTCAGACAACAATATCAACATTATATATTTATGTAGGACACATCTTCGAATGTCACTTTACTGCATAAAAGCTTGTCACTACATGTTCAGTAGTTCTGAATTTCTACAATTCAAAAGGGGCATGACTCCTAAACTACTACAGACCAGCTCAGATCAGCTGAGATTTCAGAATACCCTTATGCTGAAGTAAGTTTTCAAGTGATATCCTACCTTCAGCTTCAGTCTTGAAGTATGAAGTGATATCTAGACCCTCAACATGTTGTGGTACATCACACATGGCTCCTTTGATAAAACATGGTGGATGTGGCCAGTCTCTACCAGCTGATACAATATAATTCCATCCTGCACATTCAGGTGTTGAGCTACATTTCGCAGCACATTCTTCTCTTGTACCTTTTAGGCTGGATATGTCATTTCCTGCACAGTCTCCCTTAACTGACCTATACCCAGAGGCTGCTGAAAAGGTCAATGGATATCAAATATCTGTTCAACTTTCTTTATGATCAAATACAAAAACACACCAATGAAGCTTCTTTACATCATGACTCTAATAAGCCATCTGAATATGTCTTTCAATCATCTCTTTCATCATGACATATGTATTAGGGCCTGATTTAGTTGTTTTGGTAGTTTAACAACCAGATTGTTCAATTAGGGGCTCATTCTTTTTTTCAATTATCAAGCCGATAACAATTCACAAGAAGTTGCAACATACAAGATAAAGTCTCTGAATTTCAAAATGGGAAAAAATCATTTTGATTCTATGAACTCACCCTCTGAGACTTGAGGTTGTTGTTCCTTTTCAGCCTCTTCTACACCGGCAAAAAAGGAAAGACGATTATCAAAAATTGAGGGAGGTAAGAATTTCTTGCTAATAGTGTCAGACAACAATATCAACATTATATATTTATGTAGGACACATCTTCGAATGTCACTTTACTGCATAAAAGCTTGTCACTACATGTTCAGTAGTTCTGAATTTCTACAATTCAAAAGGGGCATGACTCCTAAACTACTACAGACCAGCTCAGATCAGCTGAGATTTCAGAATACCCTTATGCTGAAGTAAGTTTTCAAGTGATATCCTACCTTCAGCTTCAGTCTTGAAGTATGAAGTGATATCTAGACCCTCAACATGTTGTGGTACATCACACATGGCTCCTTTGATAAAACATGGTGGATGTGGCCAGTCTCTACCAGCTGATACAATATAACTCCATCCTGCACATTCAGGTGTTGAGCTACATTTCGCAGCACATTCTTCTCTTGTACCTTTTAGGCTGGATACGTCATTTCCTGCACAGTCTCCCTTAACAGACCTATACCCAGAGGCTGCTGAAAAAGTCAATGGATATCAAATATCTGTTCAACTTTCTTTATGATCAAATACAAAAACACACCAATGAAGTTTCTTTACATCATGACTATAATAAGCCATCTGAATATGTCTTTCAATCATCTCTTTCATCATGACATATGTATTAGGGCCTGATTTACTTGTTTTGGTAGTTTAACAACCAGATTGTTCAATTAGGGGCTCATTCTTTTTTTCAATTATCAAGCCGATAACAATTCACAAGAAGTTGCAACATACAAGATAAAGTCTCTGAATTTCAAAATGGGAAAAAATCATTTTGATTCTATGAACTCACCCTCTGAGACTTGAGGTTGTTGTTCCTTTTCAGCCTCTTCTACACCGGCAAAAAAGGAAAGACGATTATCAAAAATTGAGGGAGGTAAGAATTTCTTGCTAATAGTGTCAGACAACAATATCAACATTATATATTTATGTAGGACACATCTTCGAATGTCACTTTACTGCATAAAAGCTTGTCACTACATGTTCAGTAGTTCTGAATTTCTACAATTCAAAAGGGGCATGACTCCTAAACTACTACAGACCAGCTCAGATCAGCTGAGATTTCAGAATACCCTTATGCTGAAGTAAGTTTTCAAGTGATATCCTACCTTCAGCTTCAGTCTTGAAGTATGAAGTGATATCTAGACCCTCAACATGTTGTGGTACATCACACATGGCTCCTTTGATAAAACATGGTGGATGTGGCCAGTCTCTACCAGCTGATACAATATAACTCCATCCTGCACATTCAGGTGTTGAGCTACATTTCGCAGCACATTCTTCTCTTGTACCTTTTAGGCTGGATACGTCATTTCCTGCACAGTCTCCCTTAACAGACCTATACCCAGAGGCTGCTGAAAAAGTCAATGGATATCAAATATCTGTTCAACTTTCTTTATGATCAAATACAAAAACACACCAATGAAGCTTCTTTACATCATGACTCTAATAAGCCATCTGAATATGTCTTTCAATCATCTCTTTCATCATGACATATGTATTAGGGCCTGATTTACTTGTTTTGGTAGTTTAACAACCAGATTGTTCAATTAGGGGCTCATTCTTTTTTTCAATTATCAAGCCGATAACAATTCACAAGAAGTTGCAACATACAAGATAAAGTCTCTGAATTTCAAAATGGGAAAAAATCATTTTGATTCTATGAACTCACCCTCTGAGACTTGAGGTTGTTGTTCCTTTTCAGCCTCTTCTACACCGGCAAAAAAGGAAAGACGATTATCAAAAATTGAGGGAGGTAAGAATTTCTTGCTAATAGTGTCAGACAACAATATCAACATTATATATTTATGTAGGACACATCTTCGAATGTCACTTTACTGCATAAAAGCTTGTCACTACATGTTCAGTAGTTCTGAATTTCTACAATTCAAAAGGGGCATGACTCCTAAACTACTACAGACCAGCTCAGATCAGCTGAGATTTCAGAATACCCTTATGCTGAAGTAAGTTTTCAAGTGATATCCTACCTTCAGCTTCAGTCTTGAAGTATGAAGTGATATCTAGACCCTCAACATGTTGTGGTACATCACACATGGCTCCTTTGATAAAACATGGTGGATGTGGCCAGTCTCTACCAGCTGATACAATATAACTCCATCCTGCACATTCAGGTGTTGAGCTACATTTCGCAGCACATTCTTCTCTTGTACCTTTTAGGCTGGATACGTCATTTCCTGCACAGTCTCCCTTAACAGACCTATACCCAGAGGCTGCTGAAAAAGTCAATGGATATCAAATATCTGTTCAACTTTCTTTATGATCAAATACAAAAACACACCAATGAAGTTTCTTTACATCATGACTCTAATAAGCCATCTGAATATGTCTTTCAATCATCTCTTTCATCATGACATATGTATTAGGGCCTGATTTACTTGTTTTGGTAGTTTAACAACCAGATTGTTCAATTAGGGGCTCATTCTTTTTTTCAATTATCAAGCCGATAACAATTCACAAGAAGTTGCAACATACAAGATAAAGTCTCTGAATTTCAAAATGGGAAAAAATCATTTTGATTCTATGAACTCACCCTCTGAGACTTGAGGTTGTTGTTCCTTTTCAGCCTCTTCTACACCGGCAAAAAAGGAAAGACGATTATCAAAAATTGAGGGAGGTAAGAATTTCTTGCTAATAGTGTCAGACAACAATATCAACATTATATATTTATGTAGGACACATCTTCGAATGTCACTTTACTGCATAAAAGCTTGTCACTACATGTTCAGTAGTTCTGAATTTCTACAATTCAAAAGGGGCATGACTCCTAAACTACTACAGACCAGCTCAGATCAGCTGAGATTTCAGAATACCCTTATGCTGAAGTAAGTTTTCAAGTGATATCCTACCTTCAGCTTCAGTCTTGAAGTATGAAGTGATATCTAGACCCTCAACATGTTGTGGTACATCACACATGGCTCCTTTGATAAAACATGGTGGATGTGGCCAGTCTCTACCAGCTGATACAATATAACTCCATCCTGCACATTCAGGTGTTGAGCTACATTTCGCAGCACATTCTTCTCTTGTACCTTTTAGGCTGGATACGTCATTTCCTGCACAGTCTCCCTTAACAGACCTATACCCAGAGGCTGCTGAAAAAGTCAATGGATATCAAATATCTGTTCAACTTTCTTTATGATCAAATACAAAAACACACCAATGAAGCTTCTTTACATCATGACTCTAATAAGCCATCTGAATATGTCTTTCAATCATCTCTTTCATCATGACATATGTATTAGGGCCTGATTTACTTGTTTTGGTAGTTTAACAACCAGATTGTTCAATTAGGGGCTCATTCTTTTTTTCAATTATCAAGCCGATAACAATTCACAAGAAGTTGCAACATACAAGATAAAGTCTCTGAATTTCAAAATGGGAAAAATCATTTTGATTCTATGAACTCACCCTCTGGGACTTGAGGTTGTTGTTCTTTTTCAGCTTCTTCTACACCGGCAAATCAGGAAAAGATGATTATCAAAAATTGAGGGAGGTAAGAATTTCTTGCTGATAGTGTCAGACAACAATATCAACATTATATATTTATGTAGGACACATCTTCGAATGTCACTTTACTGCATAAAAGCTTGTCACTACATGTTCAGTAGTTCTGAATTTCTACAATTCAAAAGGGGCATGACTCCTAAACTACTACAGACCAGCTCAGATCAGCTGAGATTTCAGAATACCCTTATGCTGAAGTAAGTTTTCAAGTGATATCCTACCTTCAGCTTCATTTTTGAAGTATGAAGTGATATCTAGACCCTCAACATGTTGTGGTACATCACACATGGCTCCTTTGATAAAACATGGTGGATGTGGCCAGTCTCTACCAGCTGATACAATATAACTCCATCCTGCACATTCAGGTGTTGAGCTACATTTCGCAGCACATTCTTCTCTTGTACCTTTTAGGCTGGATACGTCATTTCCTGCACAGTCTCCCTTAACAGACCTATACCCAGAGGCTGCTGAAAAAGTCAATGGATATCAAATATCTGTTCAACTTTCTTTATGATCAAATACAAAAACACACCAATGAAGCTTCTTTACATCATGACTCTAATAAGCCATCTGAATATGTCTTTCAATCATCTCTTTCATCATGACATATGTATTAGGGCCTGATTTACTTGTTTTGGTAGTTTAACAACCAGATTGTTCAATTAGGGGCTCATTCTTTTTTTCAATTATCAAGCCGATAACAATTCACAAGAAGTTGCAACATACAAGATAAAGTCTCTGAATTTCAAAATGGGAAAAATCATTTTGATTCTATGAACTCACCCTCTGGGACTTGAGGTTGTTGTTCTTTTTCAGCTTCTTCTACACCGGCAAATCAGGAAAAGATGATTATCAAAAATTGAGGTAGGTAAGAATTTCTTGCTGATAGTGTCAGACAACAATATCAACATTATATATTTATGTAGGACACATCTTCGAATGTCACTTTACTGCATAAAAGCTTGTCACTACATGTTCAGTAGTTCTGAATTTCTACAATTCAAAAGGGGCATGACTCCTAAACTACTACAGACCAGCTCAGATCAGCTGAGATTTCAGAATACCCTTATGCTGAAGTAAGTTTTCAAGTGATATCCTACCTTCAGCTTCAGTTTTGAAGTATGAAGTGATATCTAGACCCTCAACATGTTGTGGTACATCACACATGGCTCCTTTGATAAAACATGGTGGATGTGGCCAGTCTCTACCAGCTGATACAATATAACTCCATCCTGCACATTCAGGTGTTGAGCTACATTTCGCAGCACATTCTTCTCTTGTACCTTTTAGGCTGGATACGTCATTTCCTGCACAGTCTCCCTTAACAGACCTATACCCAGAGGCTGCTGAAAAAGTCAATGGATATCAAATATCTGTTCAACTTTCTTTATGATCAAATACAAAAACACACCAATGAAGCTTCTTTACATCATGACTCTAATAAGCCATCTGAATATGTCTTTCAATCATCTCTTTCATCATGACATATGTATTAGGGCCTGATTTACTTGTTTTGGTAGTTTAACAACCAGATTGTTCAATTAGGGGCTCATTCTTTTTTTCAATTATCAAGCCGATAACAATTCACAAGAAGTTGCAACATACAAGATAAAGTCTCTGAATTTCAAAATGGGAAAAAATCATTTTGATTCTATGAACTCACCCTCTGAGACTTGAGGTTGTTGTTCCTTTTCAGCCTCTTCTACACCGGCAAAAAAGGAAAGACGATTATCAAAAATTGAGGGAGGTAAGAATTTCTTGCTGATAGTGTCAGACAACAATATCAACATTATATATTTATGTAGGACACATCTTCGAATGTCACTTTACTGCATAAAAGCTTGTCACTACATGTTCAGTAGTTCTGAATTTCTACAATTCAAAAGGGGCATGACTCCTAAACTACTACAGACCAGCTCAGATCAGCTGAGATTTCAGAATACCCTTATGCTGAAATAAGTTTTCAAGTGATATCCTACCTTCAGCTTCAGTCTTGAAGTATGAAGTGATATCTAGACCCTCAACATGTTGTGGTACATCACACATGGCTCCTTTGATAAAACATGGTGGATGTGGCCAGTCTCTACCAGCTGATACAATATAACTCCATCCTGCACATTCAGGTGTTGAGCTACATTTCGCAGCACATTCTTCTCTTGTACCTTTTAGGCTGGATACGTCATTTCCTGCACAGTCTCCCTTAACAGACCTATACCCAGAGGCTGCTGAAAAAGTCAATGGATATCAAATATCTGTTCAACTTTCTTTATGATCAAATACAAAAACACACCAATGAAGCTTCTTTACATCATGACTCTAATAAGCCATCTGAATATGTCTTTCAATCATCTCTTTCATCATGACATATGTATTAGGGCCTGATTTACTTGTTTTGGTAGTTTAACAACCAGATTGTTCAATTAGGGGCTCATTCTTTTTTTCAATTATCAAGCCGATAACAATTCACAAGAAGTTGCAACATACAAGATAAAGTCTCTGAATTTCAAAATGGGAAAAAATCATTTTGATTCTATGAACTCACCCTCTGAGACTTGAGGTTGTTGTTCCTTTTCAGCCTCTTCTACACCGGCAAAAAAGGAAAGACGATTATCAAAAATTGAGGGAGGTAAGAATTTCTTGCTAATAGTGTCAGACAACAATATCAACATTATATATTTATGTAGGACACATCTTCGAATGTCACTTTACTGCATAAAAGCTTGTCACTACATGTTCAGTAGTTCTGAATTTCTACAATTCAAAAGGGGCATGACTCCTAAACTACTACAGACCAGCTCAGATCAGCTGAGATTTCAGAATACCCTTATGCTGAAGTAAGTTTTCAAGTGATATCCTACCTTCAGCTTCAGTCTTGAAGTATGAAGTGATATCTAGACCCTCAACATGTTGTGGTACATCACACATGGCTCCTTTGATAAAACATGGTGGATGTGGCCAGTCTCTACCAGCTGATACAATATAACTCCATCCTGCACATTCAGGTGTTGAGCTACATTTCGCAGCACATTCTTCTCTTGTACCTTTTAGGCTGGATACGTCATTTCCTGCACAGTCTCCCTTAACAGACCTATACCCAGAGGCTGCTGAAAAAGTCAATGGATATCAAATATCTGTTCAACTTTCTTTATGATCAAATACAAAAACACACCAATGAAGCTTCTTTACATCATGACTCTAATAAGCCATCTGAATATGTCTTTCAATCATCTCTTTCATCATGACATATGTATTAGGGCCTGATTTACTTGTTTTGGTAGTTTAACAACCAGATTGTTCAATTAGGGGCTCATTCTTTTTTTCAATTATCAAGCCGATAACAATTCACAAGAAGTTGCAACATACAAGATAAAGTCTCTGAATTTCAAAATGGGAAAAATCATTTTGATTCTATGAACTCACCCTCTGGGACTTGAGGTTGTTGTTCTTTTTCAGCTTCTTCTACACCGGCAAATCAGGAAAAGATGATTATCAAAAATTGAGGTAGGTAAGAATTTCTTGCTGATAGTGTCAGACAACAATATCAACATTATATATTTATGTAGGACACATCTTCGAATGTCACTTTACTGCATAAAAGCTTGTCACTACATGTTCAGTAGTTCTGAATTTCTACAATTCAAAAGGGGCATGACTCCTAAACTACTACAGACCAGCTCAGATCAGCTGAGATTTCAGAATACCCTTATGCTGAAGTAAGTTTTCAAGTGATATCCTACCTTCAGCTTCAGTTTTGAAGTATGAAGTGATATCTAGACCCTCAACATGTTGTGGTACATCACACATGGCTCCTTTGATAAAACATGGTGGATGTGGCCAGTCTCTACCAGCTGATACAATATAACTCCATCCTGCACATTCAGGTGTTGAGCTACATTTCGCAGCACATTCTTCTCTTGTACCTTTTAGGCTGGATACGTCATTTCCTGCACAGTCTCCCTTAACAGACCTATACCCAGAGGCTGCTGAAAAAGTCAATGGATATCAAATATCTGTTCAACTTTCTTTATGATCAAATACAAAAACACACCAATGAAGCTTCTTTACATCATGACTCTAATAAGCCATCTGAATATGTCTTTCAATCATCTCTTTCATCATGACATATGTATTAGGGCCTGATTTACTTGTTTTGGTAGTTTAACAACCAGATTGTTCAATTAGGGGCTCATTCTTTTTTTCAATTATCAAGCCGATAACAATTCACAAGAAGTTGCAACATACAAGATAAAGTCTCTGAATTTCAAAATGGGAAAAAATCATTTTGATTCTATGAACTCACCCTCTGAGACTTGAGGTTGTTGTTCCTTTTCAGCCTCTTCTACACCGGCAAAAAAGGAAAGACGATTATCAAAAATTGAGGGAGGTAAGAATTTCTTGCTGATAGTGTCAGACAACAATATCAACATTATATATTTATGTAGGACACATCTTCGAATGTCACTTTACTGCATAAAAGCTTGTCACTACATGTTCAGTAGTTCTGAATTTCTACAATTCAAAAGGGGCATGACTCCTAAACTACTACAGACCAGCTCAGATCAGCTGAGATTTCAGAATACCCTTATGCTGAAGTAAGTTTTCAAGTGATATCCTACCTTCAGCTTCAGTCTTGAAGTATGAAGTGATATCTAGACCCTCAACATGTTGTGGTACATCACACATGGCTCCTTTGATCAAACATGGTGGATGTGGCCAGTCTCTACCAGCTGATACAATATAACTCCATCCTGCACATTCAGGTGTTGAGCTACATTTCGCAGCACATTCTTCTCTTGTACCTTTTAGGCTGGATACGTCATTTCCTGCACAGTCTCCCTTAACAGACCTATACCCAGAGGCTGCTGAAAAAGTCAATGGATATCAAATATCTGTTCAACTTTCTTTATGATCAAATACAAAAACACACCAATGAAGCTTCTTTACATCATGACTCTAATAAGCCATCTGAATATGTCTTTCAATCATCTCTTTCATCATGACATATGTATTAGGGCCTGATTTACTTGTTTTGGTAGTTTAACAACCAGATTGTTCAATTAGGGGCTCATTCTTTTTTTCAATTATCAAGCCGATAACAATTCACAAGAAGTTGCAACATACAAGATAAAGTCTCTGAATTTCAAAATGGGAAAAAATCATTTTGATTCTATGAACTCACCCTCTGAGACTTGAGGTTGTTGTTCCTTTTCAGCCTCTTCTACACCGGCAAAAAAGGAAAGACGATTATCAAAAATTGAGGGAGGTAAGAATTTCTTGCTAATAGTGTCAGACAACAATATCAACATTATATATTTATGTAGGACACATCTTCGAATGTCACTTTACTGCATAAAAGCTTGTCACTACATGTTCAGTAGTTCTGAATTTCTACAATTCAAAAGGGGCATGACTCCTAAACTACTACAGACCAGCTCAGATCAGCTGAGATTTCAGAATACCCTTATGCTGAAGTAAGTTTTCAAGTGATATCCTACCTTCAGCTTCAGTCTTGAAGTATGAAGTGATATCTAGACCCTCAACATGTTGTGGTACATCACACATGGCTCCTTTGATAAAACATGGTGGATGTGGCCAGTCTCTACCAGCTGATACAATATAACTCCATCCTGCACATTCAGGTGTTGAGCTACATTTCGCAGCACATTCTTCTCTTGTACCTTTTAGGCTGGATACGTCATTTCCTGCACAGTCTCCCTTAACAGACCTATACCCAGAGGCTGCTGAAAAAGTCAATGGATATCAAATATCTGTTCAACTTTCTTTATGATCAAATACAAAAACACACCAATGAAGCTTCTTTACATCATGACTCTAATAAGCCATCTGAATATGTCTTTCAATCATCTCTTTCATCATGACATATGTATTAGGGCCTGATTTACTTGTTTTGGTAGTTTAACAACCAGATTGTTCAATTAGGGGCTCATTCTTTTTTTCAATTATCAAGCCGATAACAATTCACAAGAAGTTGCAACATACAAGATAAAGTCTCTGAATTTCAAAATGGGAAAAAATCATTTTGATTCTATGAACTCACCCTCTGAGACTTGAGGTTGTTGTTCCTTTTCAGCCTCTTCTACACCGGCAAAAAAGGAAAGACGATTATCAAAAATTGAGGGAGGTAAGAATTTCTTGCTAATAGTGTCAGACAACAATATCAACATTATATATTTATGTAGGACACATCTTCGAATGTCACTTTACTGCATAAAAGCTTGTCACTACATGTTCAGTAGTTCTGAATTTCTACAATTCAAAAGGGGCATGACTCCTAAACTACTACAGACCAGCTCAGATCAGCTGAGATTTCAGAATACCCTTATGCTGAAGTAAGTTTTCAAGTGATATCCTACCTTCAGCTTCAGTTTTGAAGTATGAAGTGATATCTAGACCCTCAACATGTTGTGGTACATCACACATGGCTCCTTTGATAAAACATGGTGGATGTGGCCAGTCTCTACCAGCTGATACAATATAACTCCATCCTGCACATTCAGGTGTTGAGCTACATTTCGCAGCACATTCTTCTCTTGTACCTTTTAGGCTGGATACGTCATTTCCTGCACAGTCTCCCTTAACAGACCTATACCCAGAGGCTGCTGAAAAAGTCAATGGATATCAAATATCTGTTCAACTTTCTTTATGATCAAATACAAAAACACACCAATGAAGCTTCTTTACATCATGACTCTAATAAGCCATCTGAATATGTCTTTCAATCATCTCTTTCATCATGACATATGTATTAGGGCCTGATTTACTTGTTTTGGTAGTTTAACAACCAGATTGTTCAATTAGGGGCTCATTCTTTTTTTCAATTATCAAGCCGATAACAATTCACAAGAAGTTGCAACATACAAGATAAAGTCTCTGAATTTCAAAATGGGAAAAATCATTTTGATTCTATGAACTCACCCTCTGGGACTTGAGGTTGTTGTTCTTTTTCAGCTTCTTCTACACCGGCAAATCAGGAAAAGATGATTATCAAAAATTGAGGGAGGTAAGAATTTCTTGCTAATAGTGTCAGCCAACAATATCAACATTATATATTTATGTAGGACACATCTTCGAATGTCACTTTACTGCATAAAAGCTTGTCACTACATGTTCAGTAGTTCTGAATTTCTACAATTCAAAAGGGGCATGACTCCTAAACTACTACAGACCAGCTCAGATCAGCTGAGATTTCAGAATACCCTTATGCTGAAGTAAGTTTTCAAGTGATATCCTACCTTCAGCTTCAGTCTTGAAGTATGAAGTGATATCTAGACCCTCAACATGTTGTGGTACATCACACATGGCTCCTTTGATAAAACATGGTGGATGTGGCCAGTCTCTACCAGCTGATACAATATAATTCCATCCTGCACATTCAGGTGTTGAGCTACATTTCGCAGCACATTCTTCTCTTGTACCTTTTAGGCTGGATACGTCATTTCCTGCACAGTCTCCCTTAACTGACCTATACCCAGAGGCTGCTGAAAAGGTCAATGGATATCAAATATCTGTTCAACTTTCTTTATGATCAAATACAAAAACACACCAATGAAGCTTCTTTACATCATGACTCTAATAAGCCATCTGAATATGTCTTTCAATCATCTCTTTCATCATGACATATGTATTAGGGCCTGATTTACTTGTTTTGGTAGTTTAACAACCAGATTGTTCAATTAGGGGCTCATTCTTTTTTTCAATTATCAAGCCGATAACAATTCACAAGAAGTTGCAACATACAAGATAAAGTCTCTGAATTTCAAAATGGGAAAAATCATTTTGATTCTATGAACTCACCCTCTGGGACTTGAGGTTGTTGTTCTTTTTCAGCTTCTTCTACACCGGCAAATCAGGAAAAGATGATTATCAAAAATTGAGGGAGGTAAGAATTTCTTGCTGATAGTGTCAGACAACAATATCAACATTATATATTTATGTAGGACACATCTTCGAATGTCACTTTACTGCATAAAAGCTTGTCACTACATGTTCAGTAGTTCTGAATTTCTACAATTCAAAAGGGGCATGACTCCTAAACTTCTACAGACCAGCTCAGATCAGCTGAGATTTCAGAATACCCTTATGCTGAAGTAAGTTTTCAAGTGATATCCTACCTTCAGCTTCAGTCTTGAAGTATGAAGTGATATCTAGACCCTCAACATGTTGTGGTACATCACACATGGCTCCTTTGATAAAACATGGTGGATGTGGCCAGTCTCTACCAGCTGATACAATATAACTCCATCCTGCACATTCAGGTGTTGAGCTACATTTCGCAGCACATTCTTCTCTTGTACCTTTTAGGCTGGATACGTCATTTCCTGCACAGTCTCCCTTAACAGACCTATACCCAGAGGCTGCTGAAAAAGTCAATGGATATCAAATATCTGTTCAACTTTCTTTATGATCAAATACAAAAACACACCAATGAAGCTTCTTTACATCATGACTCTAATAAGCCATCTGAATATGTCTTTCAATCATCTCTTTCATCATGACATATGTATTAGGGCCTGATTTACTTGTTTTGGTAGTTTAACAACCAGATTGTTCAATTAGGGGCTCATTCTTTTTTTCAATTATCAAGCCGATAACAATTCACAAGAAGTTGCAACATACAAGATAAAGTCTCTGAATTTCAAAATGGGAAAAAATCATTTTGATTCTATGAACTCACCCTCTGAGACTTGAGGTTGTTGTTCCTTTTCAGCCTCTTCTACACCGGCAAAAAAGGAAAGACGATTATCAAAAATTGAGGGAGGTAAGAATTTCTTGCTAATAGTGTCAGACAACAATATCAACATTATATATTTATGTAGGACACATCTTCGAATGTCACTTTACTGCATAAAAGCTTGTCACTACATGTTCAGTAGTTCTGAATTTCTACAATTCAAAAGGGGCATGACTCCTAAACTACTACAGACCAGCTCAGATCAGCTGAGATTTCAGAATACCCTTATGCTGAAGTAAGTTTTCAAGTGATATCCTACCTTCAGCTTCAGTCTTGAAGTATGAAGTGATATCTAGACCCTCAACATGTTGTGGTACATCACACATGGCTCCTTTGATAAAACATGGTGGATGTGGCCAGTCTCTACCAGCTGATACAATATAACTCCATCCTGCACATTCAGGTGTTGAGCTACATTTCGCAGCACATTCTTCTCTTGTACCTTTTAGGCTGGATACGTCATTTCCTGCACAGTCTCCCTTAACAGACCTATACCCAGAGGCTGCTGAAAAAGTCAATGGATATCAAATATCTGTTCAACTTTCTTTATGATCAAATACAAAAACACACCAATGAAGCTTCTTTACATCATGACTCTAATAAGCCATCTGAATATGTCTTTCAATCATCTCTTTCATCATGACATATGTATTAGGGCCTGATTTACTTGTTTTGGTAGTTTAACAACCAGATTGTTCAATTAGGGGCTCATTCTTTTTTTCAATTATCAAGCCGATAACAATTCACAAGAAGTTGCAACATACAAGATAAAGTCTCTGAATTTCAAAATGGGAAAAAATCATTTTGATTCTATGAACTCACCCTCTGAGACTTGAGGTTGTTGTTCCTTTTCAGCCTCTTCTACACCGGCAAAAAAGGAAAGACGATTATCAAAAATTGAGGGAGGTAAGAATTTCTTGCTAATAGTGTCAGACAACAATATCAACATTATATATTTATGTAGGACACATCTTCGAATGTCACTTTACTGCATAAAAGCTTGTCACTACATGTTCAGTAGTTCTGAATTTCTACAATTCAAAAGGGGCATGACTCCTAAACTACTACAGACCAGCTCAGATCAGCTGAGATTTCAGAATACCCTTATGCTGAAGTAAGTTTTCAAGTGATATCCTACCTTCAGCTTCAGTCTTGAAGTATGAAGTGATATCTAGACCCTCAACATGTTGTGGTACATCACACATGGCTCCTTTGATAAAACATGGTGGATGTGGCCAGTCTCTACCAGCTGATACAATATAACTCCATCCTGCACATTCAGGTGTTGAGCTACATTTCGCAGCACATTCTTCTCTTGTACCTTTTAGGCTGGATACGTCATTTCCTGCACAGTCTCCCTTAACAGACCTATACCCAGAGGCTGCTGAAAAAGTCAATGGATATCAAATATCTGTTCAACTTTCTTTATGATCAAATACAAAAACACACCAATGAAGCTTCTTTACATCATGACTCTAATAAGCCATCTGAATATGTCTTTCAATCATCTCTTTCATCATGACATATGTATTAGGGCCTGATTTACTTGTTTTGGTAGTTTAACAACCAGATTGTTCAATTAGGGGCTCATTCTTTTTTTCAATTATCAAGCCGATAACAATTCACAAGAAGTTGCAACATACAAGATAAAGTCTCTGAATTTCAAAATGGGAAAAAATCATTTTGATTCTATGAACTCACCCTCTGAGACTTGAGGTTGTTGTTCCTTTTCAGCCTCTTCTACACCGGCAAAAAAGGAAAGACGATTATCAAAAATTGAGGGAGGTAAGAATTTCTTGCTAATAGTGTCAGACAACAATATCAACATTATATATTTATGTAGGACACATCTTCGAATGTCACTTTACTGCATAAAAGCTTGTCACTACATGTTCAGTAGTTCTGAATTTCTACAATTCAAAAGGGGCATGACTCCTAAACTACTACAGACCAGCTCAGATCAGCTGAGATTTCAGAATACCCTTATGCTGAAGTAAGTTTTCAAGTGATATCCTACCTTCAGCTTCAGTCTTGAAGTATGAAGTGATATCTAGACCCTCAACATGTTGTGGTACATCACACATGGCTCCTTTGATAAAACATGGTGGATGTGGCCAGTCTCTACCAGCTGATACAATATAACTCCATCCTGCACATTCAGGTGTTGAGCTACATTTCGCAGCACATTCTTCTCTTGTACCTTTTAGGCTGGATACGTCATTTCCTGCACAGTCTCCCTTAACAGACCTATACCCAGAGGCTGCTGAAAAAGTCAATGGATATCAAATATCTGTTCAACTTTCTTTATGATCAAATACAAAAACACACCAATGAAGCTTCTTTACATCATGACTCTAATAAGCCATCTGAATATGTCTTTCAATCATCTCTTTCATCATGACATATGTATTAGGGCCTGATTTACTTGTTTTGGTAGTTTAACAACCAGATTGTTCAATTAGGGGCTCATTCTTTTTTTCAATTATCAAGCCGATAACAATTCACAAGAAGTTGCAACATACAAGATAAAGTCTCTGAATTTCAAAATGGGAAAAAATCATTTTGATTCTATGAACTCACCCTCTGAGACTTGAGGTTGTTGTTCCTTTTCAGCCTCTTCTACACCGGCAAAAAAGGAAAGACGATTATCAAAAATTGAGGGAGGTAAGAATTTCTTGCTAATAGTGTCAGACAACAATATCAACATTATATATTTATGTAGGACACATCTTCGAATGTCACTTTACTGCATAAAAGCTTGTCACTACATGTTCAGTAGTTCTGAATTTCTACAATTCAAAAGGGGCATGACTCCTAAACTACTACAGACCAGCTCAGATCAGCTGAGATTTCAGAATACCCTTATGCTGAAGTAAGTTTTCAAGTGATATCCTACCTTCAGCTTCAGTCTTGAAGTATGAAGTGATATCTAGACCCTCAACATGTTGTGGTACATCACACATGGCTCCTTTGATAAAACATGGTGGATGTGGCCAGTCTCTACCAGCTGATACAATATAACTCCATCCTGCACATTCAGGTGTTGAGCTACATTTCGCAGCACATTCTTCTCTTGTACCTTTTAGGCTGGATACGTCATTTCCTGCACAGTCTCCCTTAACAGACCTATACCCAGAGGCTGCTGAAAAAGTCAATGGATATCAAATATCTGTTCAACTTTCTTTATGATCAAATACAAAAACACACCAATGAAGCTTCTTTACATCATGACTCTAATAAGCCATCTGAATATGTCTTTCAATCATCTCTTTCATCATGACATATGTATTAGGGCCTGATTTACTTGTTTTGGTAGTTTAACAACCAGATTGTTCAATTAGGGGCTCATTCTTTTTTTCAATTATCAAGCCGATAACAATTCACAAGAAGTTGCAACATACAAGATAAAGTCTCTGAATTTCAAAATGGGAAAAATCATTTTGATTCTATGAACTCACCCTCTGGGACTTGAGGTTGTTGTTCTTTTTCAGCTTCTTCTACACCGGCAAATCAGGAAAAGATGATTATCAAAAATTGAGGGAGGTAAGAATTTCTTGCTAATAGTGTCAGACAACAATATCAACATTATATATTTATGTAGGACACATCTTCGAATGTCACTTTACTGCATAAAAGCTTGTCACTACATGTTCAGTAGTTCTGAATTTCTACAATTCAAAAGGGGCATGACTCCTAAACTACTACAGACCAGCTCAGATCAGCTGAGATTTCAGAATACCCTTATGCTGAAGTAAGTTTTCAAGTGATATCCTACCTTCAGCTTCAGTCTTGAAGTATGAAGTGATATCTAGACCCTCAACATGTTGTGGTACATCACACATGGCTCCTTTGATAAAACATGGTGGATGTGGCCAGTCTCTACCAGCTGATACAATATAACTCCATCCTGCACATTCAGGTGTTGAGCTACATTTCGCAGCACATTCTTCTCTTGTACCTTTTAGGCTGGATACGTCATTTCCTGCACAGTCTCCCTTAACAGACCTATACCCAGAGGCTGCTGAAAAGGTCAATGGATATCAAATATCTGTTCAACTTTCTTTATGATCAAATACAAAAACACACCAATGAAGCTTCTTTACATCATGACTCTAATAAGCCATCTGAATATGTCTTTCAATCATCTCTTTCATCATGACATATGTATTAGGGCCTGATTTAGTTGTTTTGGTAGTTTAACAACCAGATTGTTCAATTAGGGGCTCATTCTTTTTTTCAATTATCAAGCCGATAACAATTCACAAGAAGTTGCAACATACAAGATAAAGTCTCTGAATTTCAAAATGGGAAAAAATCATTTTGATTCTATGAACTCACCCTCTGAGACTTGAGGTTGTTGTTCCTTTTCAGCCTCTTCTACACCGGCAAAAAAGGAAAGACGATTATCAAAAATTGAGGGAGGTAAGAATTTCTTGCTAATAGTGTCAGACAACAATATCAACATTATATATTTATGTAGGACACATCTTCGAATGTCACTTTACTGCATAAAAGCTTGTCACTACATGTTCAGTAGTTCTGAATTTCTACAATTCAAAAGGGGCATGACTCCTAAACTACTACAGACCAGCTCAGATCAGCTGAGATTTCAGAATACCCTTATGCTGAAGTAAGTTTTCAAGTGATATCCTACCTTCAGCTTCAGTCTTGAAGTATGAAGTGATATCTAGACCCTCAACATGTTGTGGTACATCACACATGGCTCCTTTGATAAAACATGGTGGATGTGGCCAGTCTCTACCAGCTGATACAATATAACTCCATCCTGCACATTCAGGTGTTGAGCTACATTTCGCAGCACATTCTTCTCTTGTACCTTTTAGGCTGGATACGTCATTTCCTGCACAGTCTCCCTTAACAGACCTATACCCAGAGGCTGCTGAAAAAGTCAATGGATATCAAATATCTGTTCAACTTTCTTTATGATCAAATACAAAAACACACCAATGAAGCTTCTTTACATCATGACTCTAATAAGCCATCTGAATATGTCTTTCAATCATCTCTTTCATCATGACATATGTATTAGGGCCTGATTTACTTGTTTTGGTAGTTTAACAACCAGATTGTTCAATTAGGGGCTCATTCTTTTTTTCAATTATCAAGCCGATAACAATTCACAAGAAGTTGCAACATACAAGATAAAGTCTCTGAATTTCAAAATGGGAAAAAATCATTTTGATTCTATGAACTCACCCTCTGAGACTTGAGGTTGTTGTTCCTTTTCAGCCTCTTCTACACCGGCAAAAAAGGAAAGACGATTATCAAAAATTGAGGGAGGTAAGAATTTCTTGCTAATAGTGTCAGACAACAATATCAACATTATATATTTATGTAGGACACATCTTCGAATGTCACTTTACTGCATAAAAGCTTGTCACTACATGTTCAGTAGTTCTGAATTTCTACAATTCAAAAGGGGCATGACTCCTAAACTACTACAGACCAGCTCAGATCAGCTGAGATTTCAGAATACCCTTATGCTGAAGTAAGTTTTCAAGTGATATCCTACCTTCAGCTTCAGTCTTGAAGTATGAAGTGATATCTAGACCCTCAACATGTTGTGGTACATCACACATGGCTCCTTTGATCAAACATGGTGGATGTGGCCAGTCTCTACTAGTTGATACAATATAACTCCATCCTGCACATTCAGGTGTTGAGCTACATTTCGCAGCACATTCTTCTCTTGTACCTTTTAGGCTGGATACGTCATTTCCTGCACAGTCTCCCTTAACAGACCTATACCCAGAGGCTGCTGAAAAAGTCAATGGATATCAAATATCTGTTCAACTTTCTTTATGATCAAATACAAAAACACACCAATGAAGCTTCTTTACATCATGACTCTAATAAGCCATCTGAATATGTCTTTCAATCATCTCTTTCATCATGACATATGTATTAGGGCCTGATTTACTTGTTTTGGTAGTTTAACAACCAGATTGTTCAATTAGGGGCTCATTCTTTTTTTCAATTATCAAGCCGATAACAATTCACAAGAAGTTGCAACATACAAGATAAAGTCTCTGAATTTCAAAATGGGAAAAATCATTTTGATTCTATGAACTCACCCTCTGGGACTTGAGGTTGTTGTTCTTTTTCAGCTTCTTCTACACCGGCAAATCAGGAAAAGATGATTATCAAAAATTGAGGGAGGTAAGAATTTCTTGCTAATAGTGTCAGACAACAATATCAACATTATATATTTATGTAGGACACATCTTCGAATGTCACTTTACTGCATAAAAGCTTGTCACTACATGTTCAGTAGTTCTGAATTTCTACAATTCAAAAGGGGCATGACTCCTAAACTACTACAGACCAGCTCAGATCAGCTGAGATTTCAGAATACCCTTATGCTGAAGTAAGTTTTCAAGTGATATCCTACCTTCAGCTTCAGTCTTGAAGTATGAAGTGATATCTAGACCCTCAACATGTTGTGGTACATCACACATGGCTCCTTTGATAAAACATGGTGGATGTGGCCAGTCTCTACCAGCTGATACAATATAATTCCATCCTGCACATTCAGGTGTTGAGCTACATTTCGCAGCACATTCTTCTCTTGTACCTTTTAGGCTGGATACGTCATTTCCTGCACAGTCTCCCTTAACTGACCTATACCCAGAGGCTGCTGAAAAGGTCAATGGATATCAAATATCTGTTCAACTTTCTTTATGATCAAATACAAAAACACACCAATGAAGCTTCTTTACATCATGACTCTAATAAGCCATCTGAATATGTCTTTCAATCATCTCTTTCATCATGACATATGTATTAGGGCCTGATTTACTTGTTTTGGTAGTTTAACAACCAGATTGTTCAATTAGGGGCTCATTCTTTTTTTCAATTATCAAGCCGATAACAATTCACAAGAAGTTGCAACATACAAGATAAAGTCTCTGAATTTCAAAATGGGAAAAAATCATTTTGATTCTATGAACTCACCCTCTGAGACTTGAGGTTGTTGTTCCTTTTCAGCCTCTTCTACACCGGCAAAAAAGGAAAGACGATTATCAAAAATTGAGGGAGGTAAGAATTTCTTGCTAATAGTGTCAGACAACAATATCAACATTATATATTTATGTAGGACACATCTTCGAATGTCACTTTACTGCATAAAAGCTTGTCACTACATGTTCAGTAGTTCTGAATTTCTACAATTCAAAAGGGGCATGACTCCTAAACTACTACAGACCAGCTCAGATCAGCTGAGATTTCAGAATACCCTTATGCTGAAGTAAGTTTTCAAGTGATATCCTACCTTCAGCTTCAGTCTTGAAGTATGAAGTGATATCTAGACCCTCAACATGTTGTGGTACATCACACATGGCTCCTTTGATAAAACATGGTGGATGTGGCCAGTCTCTACCAGCTGATACAATATAACTCCATCCTGCACATTCAGGTGTTGAGCTACATTTCGCAGCACATTCTTCTCTTGTACCTTTTAGGCTGGATACGTCATTTCCTGCACAGTCTCCCTTAACAGACCTATACCCAGAGGCTGCTGAAAAAGTCAATGGATATCAAATATCTGTTCAACTTTCTTTATGATCAAATACAAAAACACACCAATGAAGCTTCTTTACATCATGACTCTAATAAGCCATCTGAATATGTCTTTCAATCATCTCTTTCATCATGACATATGTATTAGGGCCTGATTTAGTTGTTTTGGTAGTTTAACAACCAGATTGTTCAATTAGGGGCTCATTCTTTTTTTCAATTATCAAGCCGATAACAATTCACAAGAAGTTGCAACATACAAGATAAAGTCTCTGAATTTCAAAATGGGAAAAAATCATTTTGATTCTATGAACTCACCCTCTGAGACTTGAGGTTGTTGTTCCTTTTCAGCCTCTTCTACACCGGCAAAAAAGGAAAGACGATTATCAAAAATTGAGGGAGGTAAGAATTTCTTGCTAATAGTGTCAGACAACAATATCAACATTATATATTTATGTAGGACACATCTTCGAATGTCACTTTACTGCATAAAAGCTTGTCACTACATGTTCAGTAGTTCTGAATTTCTACAATTCAAAAGGGGCATGACTCCTAAACTACTACAGACCAGCTCAGATCAGCTGAGATTTCAGAATACCCTTATGCTGAAGTAAGTTTTCAAGTGATATCCTACCTTCAGCTTCAGTCTTGAAGTATGAAGTGATATCTAGACCCTCAACATGTTGTGGTACATCACACATGGCTCCTTTGATAAAACATGGTGGATGTGGCCAGTCTCTACCAGCTGATACAATATAACTCCATCCTGCACATTCAGGTGTTGAGCTACATTTCGCAGCACATTCTTCTCTTGTACCTTTTAGGCTGGATACGTCATTTCCTGCACAGTCTCCCTTAACAGACCTATACCCAGAGGCTGCTGAAAAAGTCAATGGATATCAAATATCTGTTCAACTTTCTTTATGATCAAATACAAAAACACACCAATGAAGCTTCTTTACATCATGACTCTAATAAGCCATCTGAATATGTCTTTCAATCATCTCTTTCATCATGACATATGTATTAGGGCCTGATTTACTTGTTTTGGTAGTTTAACAACCAGATTGTTCAATTAGGGGCTCATTCTTTTTTTCAATTATCAAGCCGATAACAATTCACAAGAAGTTGCAACATACAAGATAAAGTCTCTGAATTTCAAAATGGGAAAAAATCATTTTGATTCTATGAACTCACCCTCTGAGACTTGAGGTTGTTGTTCCTTTTCAGCCTCTTCTACACCGGCAAAAAAGGAAAGACGATTATCAAAAATTGAGGGAGGTAAGAATTTCTTGCTAATAGTGTCAGACAACAATATCAACATTATATATTTATGTAGGACACATCTTCGAATGTCACTTTACTGCATAAAAGCTTGTCACTACATGTTCAGTAGTTCTGAATTTCTACAATTCAAAAGGGGCATGACTCCTAAACTACTACAGACCAGCTCAGATCAGCTGAGATTTCAGAATACCCTTATGCTGAAGTAAGTTTTCAAGTGATATCCTA
This sequence comes from Alentia gelatinosa, assembly GCA_950022655.1. Taxonomy (NCBI): domain Eukaryota; kingdom Metazoa; phylum Annelida; class Polychaeta; order Phyllodocida; family Polynoidae; genus Alentia; species Alentia gelatinosa. The sequence goes on from OX465592.1 coordinate 23,808,336, forward strand.
CCTTCAGCTTCAGTCTTGAAGTATGAAGTGATATCTAGACCCTCAACATGTTGTGGTACATCACACATGGCTCCTTTGATCAAACATGGTGGATGTGGCCAGTCTCTACTAGTTGATACAATATAACTCCATCCTGCACATTCAGGTGTTGAGCTACATTTCGCAGCACATTCTTCTCTTGTACCTTTTAGGCTGGATACGTCATTTCCTGCACAGTCTCCCTTAACAGACCTATACCCAGAGGCTGCTGAAAAAGTCAATGGATATCAAATATCTGTTCAACTTTCTTTATGATCAAATACAAAAACACACCAATGAAGCTTCTTTACATCATGACTCTAATAAGCCATCTGAATATGTCTTTCAATCATCTCTTTCATCATGACATATGTATTAGGGCCTGATTTACTTGTTTTGGTAGTTTAACAACCAGATTGTTCAATTAGGGGCTCATTCTTTTTTTCAATTATCAAGCCGATAACAATTCACAAGAAGTTGCAACATACAAGATAAAGTCTCTGAATTTCAAAATGGGAAAAATCATTTTGATTCTATGAACTCACCCTCTGGGACTTGAGGTTGTTGTTCTTTTTCAGCTTCTTCTACACCGGCAAATCAGGAAAAGATGATTATCAAAAATTGAGGGAGGTAAGAATTTCTTGCTAATAGTGTCAGACAACAATATCAACATTATATATTTATGTAGGACACATCTTCGAATGTCACTTTACTGCATAAAAGCTTGTCACTACATGTTCAGTAGTTCTGAATTTCTACAATTCAAAAGGGGCATGACTCCTAAACTACTACAGACCAGCTCAGATCAGCTGAGATTTCAGAATACCCTTATGCTGAAGTAAGTTTTCAAGTGATATCCTACCTTCAGCTTCAGTCTTGAAGTATGAAGTGATATCTAGACCCTCAACATGTTGTGGTACATCACACATGGCTCCTTTGATAAAACATGGTGGATGTGGCCAGTCTCTACCAGCTGATACAATATAATTCCATCCTGCACATTCAGGTGTTGAGCTACATTTCGCAGCACATTCTTCTCTTGTACCTTTTAGGCTGGATACGTCATTTCCTGCACAGTCTCCCTTAACTGACCTATACCCAGAGGCTGCTGAAAAGGTCAATGGATATCAAATATCTGTTCAACTTTCTTTATGATCAAATACAAAAACACACCAATGAAGCTTCTTTACATCATGACTCTAATAAGCCATCTGAATATGTCTTTCAATCATCTCTTTCATCATGACATATGTATTAGGGCCTGATTTACTTGTTTTGGTAGTTTAACAACCAGATTGTTCAATTAGGGGCTCATTCTTTTTTTCAATTATCAAGCCGATAACAATTCACAAGAAGTTGCAACATACAAGATAAAGTCTCTGAATTTCAAAATGGGAAAAAATCATTTTGATTCTATGAACTCACCCTCTGAGACTTGAGGTTGTTGTTCCTTTTCAGCCTCTTCTACACCGGCAAAAAAGGAAAGACGATTATCAAAAATTGAGGGAGGTAAGAATTTCTTGCTAATAGTGTCAGACAACAATATCAACATTATATATTTATGTAGGACACATCTTCGAATGTCACTTTACTGCATAAAAGCTTGTCACTACATGTTCAGTAGTTCTGAATTTCTACAATTCAAAAGGGGCATGACTCCTAAACTACTACAGACCAGCTCAGATCAGCTGAGATTTCAGAATACCCTTATGCTGAAGTAAGTTTTCAAGTGATATCCTACCTTCAGCTTCAGTCTTGAAGTATGAAGTGATATCTAGACCCTCAACATGTTGTGGTACATCACACATGGCTCCTTTGATAAAACATGGTGGATGTGGCCAGTCTCTACCAGCTGATACAATATAACTCCATCCTGCACATTCAGGTGTTGAGCTACATTTCGCAGCACATTCTTCTCTTGTACCTTTTAGGCTGGATACGTCATTTCCTGCACAGTCTCCCTTAACAGACCTATACCCAGAGGCTGCTGAAAAAGTCAATGGATATCAAATATCTGTTCAACTTTCTTTATGATCAAATACAAAAACACACCAATGAAGCTTCTTTACATCATGACTCTAATAAGCCATCTGAATATGTCTTTCAATCATCTCTTTCATCATGACATATGTATTAGGGCCTGATTTACTTGTTTTGGTAGTTTAACAACCAGATTGTTCAATTAGGGGCTCATTCTTTTTTTCAATTATCAAGCCGATAACAATTCACAAGAAGTTGCAACATACAAGATAAAGTCTCTGAATTTCAAAATGGGAAAAAATCATTTTGATTCTATGAACTCACCCTCTGAGACTTGAGGTTGTTGTTCCTTTTCAGCCTCTTCTACACCGGCAAAAAAGGAAAGACGATTATCAAAAATTGAGGGAGGTAAGAATTTCTTGCTAATAGTGTCAGACAACAATATCAACATTATATATTTATGTAGGACACATCTTCGAATGTCACTTTACTGCATAAAAGCTTGTCACTACATGTTCAGTAGTTCTGAATTTCTACAATTCAAAAGGGGCATGACTCCTAAACTACTACAGACCAGCTCAGATCAGCTGAGATTTCAGAATACCCTTATGCTGAAGTAAGTTTTCAAGTGATATCCTACCTTCAGCTTCAGTCTTGAAGTATGAAGTGATATCTAGACCCTCAACATGTTGTGGTACATCACACATGGCTCCTTTGATAAAACATGGTGGATGTGGCCAGTCTCTACCAGCTGATACAATATAACTCCATCCTGCACATTCAGGTGTTGAGCTACATTTCGCAGCACATTCTTCTCTTGTACCTTTTAGGCTGGATACGTCATTTCCTGCACAGTCTCCCTTAACAGACCTATACCCAGAGGCTGCTGAAAAAGTCAATGGATATCAAATATCTGTTCAACTTTCTTTATGATCAAATACAAAAACACACCAATGAAGCTTCTTTACATCATGACTCTAATAAGCCATCTGAATATGTCTTTCAATCATCTCTTTCATCATGACATATGTATTAGGGCCTGATTTACTTGTTTTGGTAGTTTAACAACCAGATTGTTCAATTAGGGGCTCATTCTTTTTTTCAATTATCAAGCCGATAACAATTCACAAGAAGTTGCAACATACAAGATAAAGTCTCTGAATTTCAAAATGGGAAAAAATCATTTTGATTCTATGAACTCACCCTCTGAGACTTGAGGTTGTTGTTCCTTTTCAGCCTCTTCTACACCGGCAAAAAAGGAAAGACGATTATCAAAAATTGAGGGAGGTAAGAATTTCTTGCTAATAGTGTCAGACAACAATATCAACATTATATATTTATGTAGGACACATCTTCGAATGTCACTTTACTGCATAAAAGCTTGTCACTACATGTTCAGTAGTTCTGAATTTCTACAATTCAAAAGGGGCATGACTCCTAAACTACTACAGACCAGCTCAGATCAGCTGAGATTTCAGAATACCCTTATGCTGAAGTAAGTTTTCAAGTGATATCCTACCTTCAGCTTCAGTCTTGAAGTATGAAGTGATATCTAGACCCTCAACATGTTGTGGTACATCACACATGGCTCCTTTGATAAAACATGGTGGATGTGGCCAGTCTCTACCAGCTGATACAATATAACTCCATCCTGCACATTCAGGTGTTGAGCTACATTTCGCAGCACATTCTTCTCTTGTACCTTTTAGGCTGGATACGTCATTTCCTGCACAGTCTCCCTTAACAGACCTATACCCAGAGGCTGCTGAAAAAGTCAATGGATATCAAATATCTGTTCAACTTTCTTTATGATCAAATACAAAAACACACCAATGAAGCTTCTTTACATCATGACTCTAATAAGCCATCTGAATATGTCTTTCAATCATCTCTTTCATCATGACATATGTATTAGGGCCTGATTTACTTGTTTTGGTAGTTTAACAACCAGATTGTTCAATTAGGGGCTCATTCTTTTTTTCAATTATCAAGCCGATAACAATTCACAAGAAGTTGCAACATACAAGATAAAGTCTCTGAATTTCAAAATGGGAAAAAATCATTTTGATTCTATGAACTCACCCTCTGAGACTTGAGGTTGTTGTTCCTTTTCAGCCTCTTCTACACCGGCAAAAAAGGAAAGACGATTATCAAAAATTGAGGGAGGTAAGAATTTCTTGCTAATAGTGTCAGACAACAATATCAACATTATATATTTATGTAGGACACATCTTCGAATGTCACTTTACTGCATAAAAGCTTGTCACTACATGTTCAGTAGTTCTGAATTTCTACAATTCAAAAGGGGCATGACTCCTAAACTACTACAGACCAGCTCAGATCAGCTGAGATTTCAGAATACCCTTATGCTGAAGTAAGTTTTCAAGTGATATCCTACCTTCAGCTTCAGTCTTGAAGTATGAAGTGATATCTAGACCCTCAACATGTTGTGGTACATCACACATGGCTCCTTTGATAAAACATGGTGGATGTGGCCAGTCTCTACCAGCTGATACAATATAACTCCATCCTGCACATTCAGGTGTTGAGCTACATTTCGCAGCACATTCTTCTCTTGTACCTTTTAGGCTGGATACGTCATTTCCTGCACAGTCTCCCTTAACAGACCTATACCCAGAGGCTGCTGAAAAAGTCAATGGATATCAAATATCTGTTCAACTTTCTTTATGATCAAATACAAAAACACACCAATGAAGCTTCTTTACATCATGACTCTAATAAGCCATCTGAATATGTCTTTCAATCATCTCTTTCATCATGACATATGTATTAGGGCCTGATTTAGTTGTTTTGGTAGTTTAACAACCAGATTGTTCAATTAGGGGCTCATTCTTTTTTTCAATTATCAAGCCGATAACAATTCACAAGAAGTTGCAACATACAAGATAAAGTCTCTGAATTTCAAAATGGGAAAAAATCATTTTGATTCTATGAACTCACCCTCTGAGACTTGAGGTTGTTGTTCCTTTTCAGCCTCTTCTACACCGGCAAAAAAGGAAAGACGATTATCAAAAATTGAGGGAGGTAAGAATTTCTTGCTAATAGTGTCAGACAACAATATCAACATTATATATTTATGTAGGACACATCTTCGAATGTCACTTTACTGCATAAAAGCTTGTCACTACATGTTCAGTAGTTCTGAATTTCTACAATTCAAAAGGGGCATGACTCCTAAACTACTACAGACCAGCTCAGATCAGCTGAGATTTCAGAATACCCTTATGCTGAAGTAAGTTTTCAAGTGATATCCTACCTTCAGCTTCAGTCTTGAAGTATGAAGTGATATCTAGACCCTCAACATGTTGTGGTACATCACACATGGCTCCTTTGATAAAACATGGTGGATGTGGCCAGTCTCTACCAGCTGATACAATATAACTCCATCCTGCACATTCAGGTGTTGAGCTACATTTCGCAGCACATTCTTCTCTTGTACCTTTTAGGCTGGATACGTCATTTCCTGCACAGTCTCCCTTAACAGACCTATACCCAGAGGCTGCTGAAAAAGTCAATGGATATCAAATATCTGTTCAACTTTCTTTATGATCAAATACAAAAACACACCAATGAAGCTTCTTTACATCATGACTCTAATAAGCCATCTGAATATGTCTTTCAATCATCTCTTTCATCATGACATATGTATTAGGGCCTGATTTACTTGTTTTGGTAGTTTAACAACCAGATTGTTCAATTAGGGGCTCATTCTTTTTTTCAATTATCAAGCCGATAACAATTCACAAGAAGTTGCAACATACAAGATAAAGTCTCTGAATTTCAAAATGGGAAAAAATCATTTTGATTCTATGAACTCACCCTCTGAGACTTGAGGTTGTTGTTCCTTTTCAGCCTCTTCTACACCGGCAAAAAAGGAAAGACGATTATCAAAAATTGAGGGAGGTAAGAATTTCTTGCTAATAGTGTCAGACAACAATATCAACATTATATATTTATGTAGGACACATCTTCGAATGTCACTTTACTGCATAAAAGCTTGTCACTACATGTTCAGTAGTTCTGAATTTCTACAATTCAAAAGGGGCATGACTCCTAAACTACTACAGACCAGCTCAGATCAGCTGAGATTTCAGAATACCCTTATGCTGAAGTAAGTTTTCAAGTGATATCCTACCTTCAGCTTCAGTCTTGAAGTATGAAGTGATATCTAGACCCTCAACATGTTGTGGTACATCACACATGGCTCCTTTGATAAAACATGGTGGATGTGGCCAGTCTCTACCAGCTGATACAATATAACTCCATCCTGCACATTCAGGTGTTGAGCTACATTTCGCAGCACATTCTTCTCTTGTACCTTTTAGGCTGGATACGTCATTTCCTGCACAGTCTCCCTTAACTGACCTATACCCAGAGGCTGCTGAAAAAGTCAATGGATATCAAATATCTGTTCAACTTTCTTTATGATCAAATACAAAAACACACCAATGAAGCTTCTTTACATCATGACTCTAATAAGCCATCTGAATATGTCTTTCAATCATCTCTTTCATCATGACATATGTATTAGGGCCTGATTTACTTGTTTTGGTAGTTTAACAACCAGATTGTTCAATTAGGGGCTCATTCTTTTTTTCAATTATCAAGCCGATAACAATTCACAAGAAGTTGCAACATACAAGATAAAGTCTCTGAATTTCAAAATGGGAAAAAATCATTTTGATTCTATGAACTCACCCTCTGAGACTTGAGGTTGTTGTTCCTTTTCAGCCTCTTCTACACCGGCAAAAAAGGAAAGACGATTATCAAAAATTGAGGGAGGTAAGAATTTCTTGCTAATAGTGTCAGACAACAATATCAACATTATATATTTATGTAGGACACATCTTCGAATGTCACTTTACTGCATAAAAGCTTGTCACTACATGTTCAGTAGTTCTGAATTTCTACAATTCAAAAGGGGCATGACTCCTAAACTACTACAGACCAGCTCAGATCAGCTGAGATTTCAGAATACCCTTATGCTGAAGTAAGTTTTCAAGTGATATCCTACCTTCAGCTTCAGTCTTGAAGTATGAAGTGATATCTAGACCCTCAACATGTTGTGGTACATCACACATGGCTCCTTTGATAAAACATGGTGGATGTGGCCAGTCTCTACCAGCTGATACAATATAACTCCATCCTGCACATTCAGGTGTTGAGCTACATTTCGCAGCACATTCTTCTCTTGTACCTTTTAGGCTGGATACGTCATTTCCTGCACAGTCTCCCTTAACAGACCTATACCCAGAGGCTGCTGAAAAAGTCAATGGATATCAAATATCTGTTCAACTTTCTTTATGATCAAATACAAAAACACACCAATGAAGCTTCTTTACATCATGACTCTAATAAGCCATCTGAATATGTCTTTCAATCATCTCTTTCATCATGACATATGTATTAGGGCCTGATTTACTTGTTTTGGTAGTTTAACAACCAGATTGTTCAATTAGGGGCTCATTCTTTTTTTCAATTATCAAGCCGATAACAATTCACAAGAAGTTGCAACATACAAGATAAAGTCTCTGAATTTCAAAATGGGAAAAAATCATTTTGATTCTATGAACTCACCCTCTGAGACTTGAGGTTGTTGTTCCTTTTCAGCCTCTTCTACACCGGCAAAAAAGGAAAGACGATTATCAAAAATTGAGGGAGGTAAGAATTTCTTGCTAATAGTGTCAGACAACAATATCAACATTATATATTTATGTAGGACACATCTTCGAATGTCACTTTACTGCATAAAAGCTTGTCACTACATGTTCAGTAGTTCTGAATTTCTACAATTCAAAAGGGGCATGACTCCTAAACTACTACAGACCAGCTCAGATCAGCTGAGATTTCAGAATACCCTTATGCTGAAGTAAGTTTTCAAGTGATATCCTACCTTCAGCTTCAGTCTTGAAGTATGAAGTGATATCTAGACCCTCAACATGTTGTGGTACATCACACATGGCTCCTTTGATCAAACATGGTGGATGTGGCCAGTCTCTACCAGCTGATACAATATAACTCCATCCTGCACATTCAGGTGTTGAGCTACATTTCGCAGCACATTCTTCTCTTGTACCTTTTAGGCTGGATACGTCATTTCCTGCACAGTCTCCCTTAACAGACCTATACCCAGAGGCTGCTGAAAAAGTCAATGGATATCAAATATCTGTTCAACTTTCTTTATGATCAAATACAAAAACACACCAATGAAGCTTCTTTACATCATGACTCTAATAAGCCATCTGAATATGTCTTTCAATCATCTCTTTCATCATGACATATGTATTAGGGCCTGATTTACTTGTTTTGGTAGTTTAACAACCAGATTGTTCAATTAGGGGCTCATTCTTTTTTTCAATTATCAAGCCGATAACAATTCACAAGAAGTTGCAACAAACAAGATAAAGTCTCTGAATTTCAAAATGGGAAAAATCATTTTGATTCTATGAACTCACCCTCTGGGACTTGAGGTTGTTGTTCTTTTTCAGCTTCTTCTACACCGGCAAATCAGGAAAAGATGATTATCAAAAATTGAGGGAGGTAAGAATTTCTTGCTAATAGTGTCAGACAACAATATCAACATTATATATTTATGTAGGACACATCTTCGAATGTCACTTTACTGCATAAAAGCTTGTCACTACATGTTCAGTAGTTCTGAATTTCTACAATTCAAAAGGGGCATGACTCCTAAACTACTACAGACCAGCTCAGATCAGCTGAGATTTCAGAATACCCTTATGCTGAAGTAAGTTTTCAAGTGATATCCTACCTTCAGCTTCAGTCTTGAAGTATGAAGTGATATCTAGACCCTCAACATGTTGTGGTACATCACACATGGCTCCTTTGATAAAACATGGTGGATGTGGCCAGTCTCTACCAGCTGATACAATATAACTCCATCCTGCACATTCAGGTGTTGAGCTACATTTCAAAGCACATTCTTCTCTTGTACCTTTTAGGCTGGATACGTCATTTCCTGCACAGTCTCCCTTAACTGACCTATACCTAGAGGCTGCTGAAAAGGTCAATGGATATCAAATATCTGTTCAACTTTCTTTATGATCAAATACAAAAACACACCAATGAAACTTCTTTACATCATGACTCTAATAAGCCATCTGAATATGTCTTTCAATCATCTCTTTTTCTTTTTTTTTAAGGTTTTTATTTATACTGGAGTGAACAGCTTGGCAGAGAAACGCCTATCCTCCGCTGGCTCCAGTCAAAGATTCTTAGCAGCAACTTTGCCAGATTTTGGACTTACATGGCTTCAAACAGTTTGATAAAAATTGTTAGCAATATGCTAAAATTAAGTAATAATAGACATTGAGAAATATTTGCAATCAACAGTACCATTCTTTTGGTCAGTTATTGAGTAACATGAAAAACTTTTGCCTTGTTAATCGATCAATGTATCGATCGCACACTCACTGAAAATCGACGCAAATACCAACAATAAAGTTCACCTATGTTAGGTCTTACAACAATTACACTGAATGAGTTCGGGAAATAACATGATTCCATACATTATCAACTTCGTCTAGGGAAATCATTGGGTAGGTAGGCTCGTTCCATTATACCAAATAATCACCAAATATGCGCAGCTTTAGTAAGAGAAAGTATCGAAACTTTGTAAAATATGTTTCCACAGCTGATATCCTAATTTGTTCAGCTGAACACCCCGTTCACTAACAATCAATTGTCAGTAAGTAATCTCGACTTGAGTTTATACTTTAGGAGCCTCCTAAAGGTATTTTTATCTATGATATTTTTATGCTCCTTACTCAGGGCGTTCCAGTATGTTGCAGACTTGAATTCTACAGAGTCCTTGTATTTATGTAAATTAATACTATTGCTAATTTTTAAGACCGGTGCTTCGTGGAGCCTCGTAATACGGTTTTGTTCTTGGAGTCTAGCACAATTTTTGGATCTTATAAACGCAGTATTTAGCAGATGTGCTTCCCTCCGATCAGCTAGTTTATTAATCTTACATGCAGCATGGAGATCATTAGTACTTAAAGGAGGAATTGCTTTACAGCAAATCCGGAGCCCTTTGTTCTGACACCTTTGTAATTTGTTCACCAGTCCTATATTGGTATTATGGTACATGATATCGGCATATTCTATGTATGGCAGTACCCTTGCTTTATAAATTATCACGGCTTGTTCTTTTGACAAAAACTTTCTTAAGTAAGCAAGAACATGCAGCTTATGGGACACTTTCTGTATAGTTTTTGATAGATGCTTTGTGTATGTTAGGCTGCTATCCAGCGTTACCCCTAAATAATCGAAGGTTTTGACTTGTTCTAGTGGATTATTATTTAAGCTGATTTCTATTTTAGGTAATTTTTTTAGCCTTTGGCTGATACCAAATATCATAGTTTTCGATTTTCTGGGATTGATTGTCAGGCGATTATTATCACACCAGCTATTTATATTATGAGTGTCATTCTCCATTTGTTTTATCAGTGTATCTATATTAACTCCGGATGTTACAATTACAGCATCATCTGCATAGAGATTAACCGATCAGTTCTGCAAGGAACTATCAATGTTGTTGATGAAAATTAGGAAGTAAAGGGGTCCAAGAATTGATCCCTGAGGTACACCGCAACTAATGAACTCAGTTTGAGATAAAACATTGTTAGCTATAGTGCTTTGGGATCTGCCTGTGAGATAATTTTTGCTCCAGTTAACCAACTTATCTCATATGCCTAATTTTTTCATTTTATATACCAATATTTCGTGATTTACTGTATCAAATGCTTTCGTTAGATCTAGGAAGGTAGTTAGGGTTATTTGGCCATTATTCATATTATTCAGTATCTGATCAGTGAGATCCGCTATCGTAGACGCAGTTGAGTGATTTTTTCTGAACCCACCTTGTTTCTCATTTAGTAGATCAAAGTTCTCAAGGAAGGTCAAAATTTTACAATGTATGATTTTTTCAAGTAACTTCCCTGGTAACGGCAACTGAGAAACTGGGCAAAGACCACCAGCATCTTTCATCATGACATATGTATAAGGGCCTGATTAAGTTGTTTTGGTAGTTTAACATCCAGATTGTTCAATTAGGGGCTCATTCTATTTTCAATTATCAAGCCGATAACAATTCACAAGAAATTGCAACATACGAGATAAAGTCTCTGAATTTTAAAATGGGAAAAATCATTCTGATTCTATGAACTCACCCTCTGGGACTTGAGGTTGTTGTTCCTTTTCAGCTTCTTCTACACCGGCAAATCAGGAAAAGATGATTATCAAAAATTGAGTGAGGTAAGAATTTCTTGTTAATAGTGTCAGACAACAGTATCAACATTATATATTTATGTAGGACACATCTTCGAATGTCACTTTACTGCATAAAAGCTTGTCACTACATGTTCAGTAGTTCTGAATTTCTGCAATTCAAAAGGGGCATGACTCCTAAACTACTACAGACCAGCTCAGATCAGCTGAGATTTCAGAATACCCTTATGCTGAAGTAAGTTTTCAAGTGATATCCTACCTTCAGCTTCAGTCTTGAAGTATGAAGTAATATCTAGACCCTCAACATGTTGTGGTACATCACACATGGCTCCTTTGATCAAACATGGTGGATGTGGCCAGTCTCTACCAGCTGATACAATATAACTCCATCCTGCACATTCAGGTGTTGAGCTACATTTCGCAGCACATTCTTCTCTTGTACCTTTTAGGCTAAATAGGTCATTTCCTGCACAGTCTCCCTTAACAGACCTATACCCAGAGGCTGCGGAAAAGGTCAATGGATATCAAATATCTGTTCAACTTTCTTTATGATCAAAAACAAATACACACCAATGAAGCTTCTTTACATCATGACTCTAATAAGCCATCTGAATATGTCTTTCAATCATCTGTTTTATCATGACATATGTATTAGGGCCTGATTTAGCTGTTTTGGTAGTTTAACATCCAGATTGTTCAATTAGGGGCTCATTCTTTTTTCAATTATAGAGACAATAACAATTCACAAGGAACTTGCAACATACAAGATAAATGTCTCTGAATTTAAAAAATTGGAAAAATCATTCTGATTCTATGAACTCACCCTCTGGGACTTGAGGTTGTTGTTCCTTTTTAGCTTCTTCTACACCGGCAAAAAAGGAAAGACGATTATCAAAAATTGAGGGAGGTAAGAATTTCTTGCTAATAGTGTCAGACAACAATATCAACATTATATATTTATGTAGGACACATCTTCCGAATTTCACTCCACTGCATTAAAGCTTGTTACCACATGTTCAGTAGTTCTGAATTTCTACAATTCAAAAGGGCATGACTCCTAAACTACTACAGACCTTTTCTTTAGAAATCGGAAAGGTTGCCTAACCTCAATCAATTTACAGAATTACCATGACCCTTATGCTGAAGTAAGTTTTCAAGTGATATCCTACCTTCAGCTTCAGTCTTGAAGTATGAAGTGATATTTAAACCCTCAACATGCTGTGGTACATCACACATGGCTCCTTTTACTAAACATGGTGGATGTGGCCAATCTCTACCAGCTGATACAATATAACTCCATCCTGCACATTCAGGTGTTGAGCTACATTTTGCAGCACATTGTTCTCTTGTACCTCTTAAGCTGGATAGGTCATTTCCATCACAGTCTCCCTTAACAGATTTATACCCAAAGGCTGAAGAAAAGGTCAATGGATATCAAATATTTTTTCAACTTTTTTTATGGAGACATATAGGAGATATATGTCAGTTTAAATGAGGGGATGCCTGGGGGTGCTTCCACACCAGCAGTAACCAGGTCAAAGGTCACGGGAGAAGGGAGACCACCCAGTCAACCTCCTACTCACCTGCATGCACCGGCGCAGTCAGCACCTCCTGCAGCCTCCAGCTTAAAAACCCAAGATGGTGGATAAAGGTAACTGAGATGCAGGAGAGATAGAGGAGAACTTTGATTTTACTGCATGGGCTAAAGCGACATGTCTCAAGCGGAAGGCAACAGAGCTGCTGACAGGCAGCGACTATGCGGACTATTAGGTCCTGATGATAATGTTACTGCAGGATGTAAAGGACCTGCTGATACTGCAGGGGCAAGCAAGTAGACTGCAGCAAGGGCTTGCCAGACTCGGCAACCCCAACTTCAAAGAGCAAAGCAAGGAGAGAGGTAAAACAGAAGGGTGGCCCCCCCTGAAAAGGGTGACGGAGCCCTTCAGAAGGCAGCAGCTGGATGGGATTAAATAGTGGAGAATCTGCAGGAGCCACAGCGACAACTCTGATAACGGCGGTAGCTGGACCTCGGAGGAGGGGGCGTGAGGCAGCTACGATCCCACCAGCCTGCTAACAATCAGGGCTATGTCCCAGAACTCTGCATCGCCAAGAAGAAGAGGGACACAGTCAGCTTTGCTGAGGCGGAGGATGGGTCAATGATACTGACCCTTGACAAGCAGGCCCTGGTGTATGTCTTGCAGGCTGAGTGGGTAGCGGCCAACCTGAGAGTCCTGCACCAACTCCTGCGGACCAGGGACCTGGCAAGAAGGAGTATCTAGGACTACCTGTTGTACTCTGTATACATCTTTGAGTTGGCAGGGAAGTTTGACTGGCAGTCGATGTTAGGGCTAGACACAAGGTGCCGTCCATCAAGGCCCTCTCGCTGGCACCAAAACATGCCCACACCAAACCCAATAAACATCACCACAGCTCCAATAAAAACACCAAACCGAAGCAGCAACAGAGAAGCGGTAAGAAACCAGACAAGGCCTACGACCCGGAGGAGATATGCTGTATATATGACAATACCAGAGAGTGCCCCTATGAGGAAAGGTGTAGGTACATAAGTTGGCATAGGGAGCAGCCTGTCAGGCCCCAGTCAGAGATGGAGCTTTACGGCTCAAGGCTTGGGAATACGGGATTCCAATGCAGGATGAGGACAGGACCAGTAAAACACTGCTTCAGAATATCAAACTTGAACACAAGTGAAGCTTTTTGTTTGGTCGTTTTGGTTGTTTAACATCCAATTTGTTCAATTAGACTTACTTTCGGTTTGATTGAATCTATGAGATGAATGTAGATAGAAATCCCACCCCTACACATTTACCGAGGTGAGAGTTCTTTTACTTCCCACACCACATGGTGTGAGAAGGATTGGCCTTTGATGTAGCAGTAAATCTACCACTGCTGGGATGAAGGAGAAAAGTGGCTGCCGTGGGACTCAAACCAACAAAGTACAACAACCTTGGGATTACAAATCCGGTGATCATTACCACTGAGCTAACTCCCCACCCCGATCACTTTAGTTATGCTTGCATGCAAACAGATCCATTCTGCACCACAAGGAGGCAAGGCGACCAAGAGGGTGAACAGCTTGGTAATTGCTATCCACCCCAGAAGACCACAAGTGAAGCAGAAGCCGAGCAGCCAAACCACAATTCACCCCTTGACCCCCAATATAGAGCGGCCATGCACCAACAGATACAAGAGGAGCTTGAAAACGGGAGGTATGTAGTCTCTAGAAGCAAGCCTCAGGTAATTTTGGCCATAGCAGCTATCCCTAAATCATCAGGATTGTTTGTTTGTTTGTATATTTTTACGTCTCTAGGCTAGTGATGTCCTTTTGAGACTGATTCATTGGTTGACCTATCAGGTTCTTGTAAGTTATATTAACTCAACTTCAGTCTGCTTGTAGCAGTGGGACCCTATGCCCTTTTTATAGTGCTGCCTCACTGAAGGGCTGTGCCACAGACCACGGACACAACACTCCACCAGTCACATTATACTGACAATGGTAAACCAGTCACTGCACCATACCAACCGGGTAAGTAAGCTGACGAGTATGAAGCTTTATTGACTGTATTGGCCATGTAAGTTCTTTGTTCTTTTTTAGAGCTTTTCGAAAATCTTTGTTTCCCGAAGAAAATTCAGAATTTCTTTCTTCCCGGTGTGGCTGAAAACACTGGACATGGATATTGCACATTGAATGTACTTTTCCCTGCTTTTCTTTGTTGCTTGACAGTAAAGCAGAAGGTGATCAATAGAAAGAGGCACCTGACAATGCTGGCATATGGGTCATTCTTCACCCTGCATGAGGTGCCCATGTGTCAGCCTTGAGTGACCTATCTGAAGATGGGTCAGTCTTCTCACTTCACTTCTTGTCAAGCCTGCATAGTCTTGATTTCTGCCAACTGATGGTTCAATGGCATATAGTTTGTTGTCCTGGCTTGAGCTCCATCGGCTCTGCCATTCCTCTTTAATGAATTATTTGGAGATTGGGAGAAGGTCTGAGTGTGGGACAGGAGCCAAGCCGGGTTTACAACTCAATGCTGTTTTGGCTGCATGGTCTGCAGCCTCCTTTCCTTCTATGCCAATATGCCTGGTCTTCTTTTCCTGTTGCTCCAGCTCCAAGTAGGATTTTCTTATCGCCTGTATAACAGGGTTCCTTGGGTCATGCTGACCAATTGCTTGTAGACATGACTTTGAGTCAGAGAAGATGATATGATTTGACACCTTCATCTATTCAAAAGCACTTAGCAGGGCATATGATTCAACAGTGAAGATGCTGCTTCTTTGATGTAGTGCTCCTTTCCAGTTTCCATAGCAAGCCTACACGGTTTCCATCTTTCAGCCATCCGTATTCACCTCTTTGTAGTTTCTATAGAGGTGATGGATTTTGGTTCATTTTCATATAAGTTTGCTGATGTTTCTGCTTTCTTGTTCTTACATAGGTCAAAGATGACGATGGATGATGCCATTTTCCATGGTGGGGACTCAGCTGGACCTTCTTCCATCACCTTATGAATGAGGACACGGGCCTCACGGATCAGAGATCTCACTCGTGCCAAGACAGGCTTAGTCACATTCTTCTTTCTGTTCTGAAGGTTTTGTCACATGCTGAGTTTTCTTTTGTTAGCCTTCACTTTGATGGCATACTGGAGATACAGCTTCTCACGCCGCAGATCAAGCGGGAGAATCCCTGCCTCCACATGAAGGCTAACATCTGGTGAGGATCGGAATGC